>CM027122.1:33451848-34051848 GCA_015476505.1 Urochloa ruziziensis
TCGTCGTAGGAATATGTGTAGTTCTGGGTAGGCTGCACTCAAGTCAAGGATTAGCACAATCAAACAATAATGCAAAGCTGAATTATAGTGCTAAACACGTAACAAAGCTGCTGGAAACAAAGTGCAGAAGTGGAAGGAAGGCAAGGAGGGGGGAAGGTAGGCGATCAGGAGAGTTTGGTTGGGGATCTGCAGTGGGCGATGGTGTGGGGGCGATCTGCAGGAGCGATGATGGAGGGACGATTGCCTTCTTTTTTATTACTTTTCCTTTCCTTTTTTTTTTTACTGAACAAACACGGCACAAGGACCGGGGGGGGGGGTTGGCGGCGTGAGGCAGGAGGAAACGTTTTTGGGGCGCGATGGTGGCGCGGTCAGGGGAAAAAATCGGCGCACACGGAGCAAATGTATTTTATTGTGGGACTCTTGCTTGCTTTCTCTCTTTTTTTTTTTACGTAACAGCACCAGCTCTGGTCCTTCGGGACTCTTTCCAAAGAGACGCAAACAGGAAAAGACGGCGGACCAACTAAAAAAAACGCACAGCAGAGAGGAGTCAATTCGGAGTGGGGCGTGGTTTTCCGGTTGGAACTCTTTTTTTTTTGACTTTCCCAAAATCAAGGCGTGGAACTCGTGTCTTTTTTTTGTTTTTTTAACTTTCCAAACCCAACAAACGTAAGAGATCAGGAGATCGATCAGGAAAAAAGAAAAACGAGAGGAAAGGCCGAGGTGGCACGATCCAGGGAGGCGAGCGGTAGCAAAGAAGAGAAAAACAGTGACAGCACAAATAGGGTTTGGGGATCAAAACGAGATACAAAGATGAAACACCAAGTAACCAGCAACAATTGAACGCGTAAGCACACAAATTCAACAAAGCAAATTATTGAAAGAGAGTGCAAGGCAAAAAAAAAGGTGCTGGGACAATGATCTAACCTGATAAATTTTTGTTTTGGTTTTGTGGACTGTAGGTAATGAAAAACACTCGATAAACTCACCGATCAACCTGGACTTTTGATACCACTTGATAGAGCTGGAGTGCCCGATCTTTCGGTGAGTGGAGGATAATTTTGATTTGGTGGAAGTCAACCCTCACGATCCGACTACGACGAGCGAACCCGAAGCGCCAATGCAATCACTGAACCAACTCCCTGTGGTTACCGACCCTGTTGCAATCAAGATCAGAACTTCCTGTACGCAATCAAAGAACGAACAAGAAAAAGAAGGCGAGCAATCTTAATATCACTCGAAGGTGGGGTTCTGAATCACACGAGGACAGCACGTGTTTGTGCGTGTTCGGTGTAGCTAAAGCTAGATGTAAAACAAAACCCAAGTGTTCTTGGCGGCAGCTAGGAGGTATATGATAGGGGGAGGACGTCCACAGGGGTGTTGGGGTCGTGCTCCAACCCTAGGACGCGTCCCTAATGGACCCAACTTGATACACGGCCCGTGGGCCAAAATAAGGTGTCGCAGCACCTGGACAGAAAAACCTTCGGTCAATGATTTGACGATTGCGGCCGCCTCGGGACAGATATGGACATGAGTCTGAATCCATATGAAAGTAGACTTCATAAGCTTTCCATCAAGTACTTTGAACACCCCAAACAGAGTCCGGATGAAGTCGTGGCGGCCGTTGAAAGTCAGGACTTTCCTGCAGTCCGAATCCAGCGTTTCCAAAACGTGTTGGATTCAATCTCTTTATTTCCTTAGACCAAAAGTGACGTGATAGCCTGGTGTAAAACATGGGAATACTTTGACTTGGTCCCCAATCGACCTCTTTGGTCCTCCATGCCTTCCATGTGTGTTTAACACTCTTCATGTATTTCATGTCCTCATCAGAAGGAGCCCGCTCGCCACAGTGTTGCAGGCCCTGTGACATGTGGCAGGCGAACCAGGCACGACAGTGAAGCCGGAACTTCTACCGCACCTCAGCCCGAGTACCACCAGCAGCAACAGCCCGAGTACCACTACCAGCAGCAGCCCGAGTACCACTACCACCAGCAGCCGACGGAGAACCCCACTGCCCACATGAGCTTCGAGGAGGCTTTCGACTACCATCAAGGAACGGCAGGATATGGCCCGCAGGTCAGGACCATCCGCCTCCGCCAGGTATGACTACGAGAACCCGGTCTCCTGGGGGATCACTGATCTTAGTACCAGGTTGGAGATGAGGACTCTGCAACAGCAACAGCTCAGAGATGAAGTTGCACACAACACTGACCTCACGCAGCAGAACTGGGGGATGACCACATCCCTCCAGACCAACATGAACGGCTTCTTCGACTACATGCACTATGACCCCAACCAGTATTACCAGTGAGCTTCAGCGAAGCTTGGGGGAGTCTCAGGTATGTTTGAAAGCGCCTTGCCTTGCCTTGCCTTCCTTGATAATAATAATAATAATAATAATAATAATAATAATAATAATAATAATAATAATAATAAATATAAAAAACAGACACAATGTTGAATAAAAAGCTCCTTATGTATGGAATATGGTTGATGACCTTGGAATGATGAATAGTTGCTCTGTTTATGCCCTTTAAGTGCCTCATGCTTAATCCCTTACTTTCCGAGTTTTTGAGTTCGTTGGCATTTAAGGATCCACCATGTTTATCTGTGGAAGGAGAGCACTAGTTCAATGTTTAAGTTATTGTGAGTTTTGATATGGTTTGTTTCGAGGTATAACTGCATGCCTAGTAAGGAACCTCTCGGAAGTTTTTATAAAATATTACTTGGTGAATCTTTCCCGATGGTTTAAATGTCCTATCCAGAGCCTAAACAGTTATACATCTCATGAACTACCATATGCTATCTTGAGTTGCTTTGAGTCTTGTCGAATGGTGAAGTCCGCTTGCAGAAGGCACTGTCCGACTAGTCAAAGTCCCGTCCCGAGGTTGACGTCCACCGTCGATGACATATACTCACCTCACCACAAAACTCACCCCAAAGGTCCTCAATCACTCCATACAAAGTTGACTTCCTCTCTGTTACCAAAGTAAGAGAAGAGATGTATTCAGAAAAAAAAAGAGAGTTGGAGACAATGCTCCATTCGAAAAAAAAGAAGAAGAAAGAAGAAGAGAGAAACATCTCAAAAGTATGAGACAGAAAATAAGGAGTCCCAAGACCTTTGAGCATCACACCTTTTCCCTCTCCACTTGAACCCATGAATTCCAAAGACCGGAATTTGACGAGTGTCATCGCTTGCGAACCACTCTTCGACTCGACAACAGAAGTAACCAAGGTATGCCACTCTTACCCTACCTGCAACTCCACTTCAGCCTTAGTGTAGGGAAAAATTGGTCAATCCCGACCAAGAGTGAGGATTAAACACCTTGAGTGACTCGAGAGTACCATCGGGAATGAATGAACCATCTTTTGAAAAATTCATATCTCCGAGATGGAACCTGAAAAGTTGCAGAAAATACTTTAGAGATGATCGTTCAGGCTCTCAACAGCCCAAGACGTGAACTGTGCAGCCCCACGTTGAATCATGGTATGAGTTCTCTTTTATGCCAACTTATTCAAATGATTTGTTGAGTTTTGGCTTAAGAACAAGGTACTTAGAGAGTATAAACATTGAAGCAACTCTTGACCCATCGAACCTAGAGTTTAGCCTTGCTCGAGGACGAGCAAGAGTCTAAGCTTGGGGGCGTGTTGATGGCCATTACAACCTAGTTTTGACCGTCAACAATTCGGTGAAATGAGGATATCATACCATGTTCCATGCATAATAGTGTTTTTACTAACAATTTCCATAAGTTTTAGATGAGTTATGGTTGCAGGATAAAACAGGTGAAACAGGGGCCAAACCTGGCACAAGGCCAGGCCGACCGGCCTCCTCTGGCTAGGTCTGACCACGTCACTGATCCACAAGCTCAAGAAACTACCCAGGATGATCAAGCACCGTGCAATCAACGTCGGTTTGATCCAAGGACCCGAAAGGAATAGAGTGCAAGACACATGGATTAGAGGGCCCACAACATCGGATTCTTGGACAACCTCAACTGAACGCAACCGTTACCGACCTCAGAAAGCAATCAGGAGTGTCCACAACGAAGGTGGTGGCCAGGGGCGCCAGGTGTAGGCCGATCGGCCTACACCAGGCCGACCGGCCTACTGCTGCCTCTTCACGCAACCAGCTTTCGCGTAGAGGTTAAGCAGGCTGGTGGCGTGACGGTTACGAGTGCTACCGACCTTGGGAGGCTATAAAAGGCTGTCCTCTCTTCCATCCAAGACACACACCACACTTCTCAAGTCTTTACTTGAAGGGAGCTCTTGTATCTTTTCCATTTCTTAGATTAGGATTAGAGTTGGGAGTAGAGTCGAGTCGAGCTTCGCTCGGATCTTCGGAGTCTTCGGAGTTCTGGTAAAGCTCTTGTATCCTTTCCTTCTTTTTGAAGAGTTTATCATAACAATACTATCTTATTCAGAGCTTAAGTTATCTTTCCTATTTATTTCTTGCTCTTTCTTAGAGTAAAGTTCTTAGCTCTTTTAGAGTTAAGTTTTGTCTCCCTTTAGTTTTAGTGTAGAGTTTAGTTTTAGCTCTATCGGGTTTTATCTCGCGGGTTTGCTTGCCTTGACCGGGCCGTAAGACGCCTTAGGGAAGACGGGGATATCTCTTGACAGGCCTCAAGAGAAATCTTAATCATCGAGTGCAGACGTGGTGTCTTGCTTGTTGATTAACTAGGAAGTGTGTTGCACACCACGGTACAGCAGTGGTAGGCGGCAGGTGGTGACAGCCCTGTCCGTCCTTCGTAGTCCACCACGTTCGGGTGTATTCATAACAGTAGTGCTGAGCCCGGAGAACCCCCTCTCTCACCCCGTTCTGAGGTTCTCCCGTTCTAGCCGTCAAAGCGAGCTCTGTTCCCGGTATCTAAGCTAGGGTCTAGGCTAAGGCTAGAGTGCCTTTTGCTCTGAGTTAGAAAGAGTCTAGGTCCGGTGTCTCCCAACGTCTTTCCTTTTCTTTAGACTTAGGAGCTTCTGTGTGTCGCTGGTCTTTCAGACCTTCTATCCGGTCATTCACTTGACCATTATCCCTCAAACCTAGAGTTTGTACCCTTGGGTTTTTGGCTTGATATTTCTGGCAAGATTTATCATATCATTCTTCAATACACTTTAACCATCTGCTTCCCTGCGGAAATATAAATACGATACCCTGGGATAACTCCTGAGGTGAAGTGCTACAACGAGATATATTATGTGCGCTTGCAGAATTCATTTTGCTTACAACGACATATATCTTCGCGCTCTTGAGCGTTGCTAAAAATGTGACGCTAAGGAGTGCCAACAGGTACTTACGGGAGAACGACCAGGGTTCGTCTGGTTGCACTCGTGCTGCGAATGCACTTGATATAATATTACTCCCGACCTTCGGGTCGTATGCAACTTCCTGAGTGTAAGCTCCCTCAATAGCGCAATGGAGTACTCTAAAGTTGCGGGTGGTTCGGATGATGTCTTCGCAACTTTCAATTTCCTCTGTCCATTCCTTGCTCATGATCGCAGATAAACCCTCGATCTGCGGCACAGATTCTGCAATGAACGCCTTAGACCTTGAACTTGCGCACACTTGTTCCATAGGCATACGTGATGTATTGCCAATCTTCAAGTACTCTTCTTCTGTAAAGAGCTCGGGAATGAAGTGCGGCAGATCGTCAAGAATAGTTTCTTGGTCTGAGGACTTGTGTTCAAGCACTTCCTTTATGATCGGAGGAGGCGGATCGAATGTGAGGGCGAGGAGTGGTTGTTTGTCTGTGGGGGTTGTTGGTGGTGTTGGTGGGTCATCGAAAACGCCAGTGTACTCGTTAGAGTTGAGAACCTTTTCCAAGATCTCTCGTACCTCATCCACTGTCCTGTATAGCACTAACCCTGCGGAAGTGATGTTCAAGAACAGCGCACTTTCCGGCTTCAATCCACCAACAAAATGCTGCATAAGCATTTCGTCTAGAATGTTATGCGGTGGCCCTGAGTTGGCCAATTTTATGAACAGCTCCCACGTGGCTCCAAGTGACTCATCGCCTTGCTGATATGTCATCAGCTCAACTCTGAGCTTCAAGATCTTGGAGACAGGGTAAAAGAACAGACAAAACTCATCCTTCAATTTGATCCAATCTCCGCTAAATCTCCTTGCAGTACGGTCGTACCAAGATTTTGCATTTCCCATCAGAGAAAATGAGAAAAGTTTCCATCGTATGGTGTCTTGGTTGACGCCGAGTATAATAAGAAGAGAGCAATTCTCTTCAAAAACCTGCAAGTGAGCATAGGGACTTTCGTCTTTCGTTCCACCGAAAGACTGTGCACGAACCATGGCAACGAGACTGGGACGGATCTCGAAGCCATGAGGTGGTATGGGGTGGCAAGATGGAGGCGGTTCCAAATACTCGCTAGATGGAACCGTTGGATAACTAGGAGAAGACTCCATGTGGTAGATGTTTATGGGGGTAAAGTGTACGGCTACAAAGATCCTACACTAGTGTTGCTACCGTTCCCCGGCAACGGCGCCAGAAAAGCTTGTTGGCACTCCTTAGCCTAACTAAATCCATAAGCGCACGGAGTATGATGTAGCCTTTCACCAGGGGAGTAAGAACCTGGATATCGAATTCAAGGAATGGTAGACGCGACTAGCCTTGAACTTTTCTAACCGGACCCACCAGGGAGCACAAGGTAAGCGGGTAGAGAGCTTGACTTTAGTTAGCTACTCGTTACCCTAGACAAACTATCTATATCTAATCTGATCTGCTTCGACGGCTAGAACGGAAAGAACTCAGAACGGGATGAGAGAGGGGTTCTTCCGGGCTCAACACTACTGTTATGAGTACACCCGAACGTGGTGGAGTACAAAGGACGGACAGGACTGTCACCACCTGCCGCCTACCACTGCAGTTCGTGGGGTGCAACACAACCTGAGGTGGCTAGCCAGCACAGGCACGACGCCTAAGCTTTCAGCCACTGACCTCCACCCAACGCGAAGGGCTATAGAGGAAACCCCAAACAAGAGTCGCTGTCACTCGCGCAGACTCAGGTACTCGCAGATCAAATAAATAAGATAACTTGCTGAAAAGTAAGTTGTAAACTAGCGAGGTACTAAAGGCAAGAGACCGAGGACTTACTGAAGATAACTCTTGATTATATTCCTCAGGGGCGGTAATGTTGAGACAAGATCGAGGAAGAAATCCTGGACTCTCTCTACAAAGCTTGGCTGTCACCCGAGCAACTCACCCACTCTCTCCCTACTCTAACTCTAAAGATGAGAGCAAAATCACTAAGCTACTCTTCTCTCCTTTGGATGGTGTCTCTTGAATGGGGGTAGGGTGCCTTTTATAGCCTCCCAAGGGTAGAAGCCAACGTAGTTGTCACGCACACCTCCTGCTTAGCATCCACGCGAAGGGGGAAGCGTGGATGTCACAGTGGTAGGCTGGTCGGCCTCATCTAGGCCGGCCAGCCTGGCCCTGGTGCCATGTGGCACCGACCTTTGCAGAGCGGCCTGGATGATGTCCTGAAGTCGGTAGTTGTTGCGTTCGGTTAAAGTTGTCCAAGAATCCTAGGTTGTGGGCCCTTCAATCCATGTTAATCCCACTCTAGGCCTTCCGGGTCTTTTGATCAAACTGACATCAAATCCACGGCTCATGTTCATCCTTGATAAGTTAGTAACCTTGTGGATCAATGACATGGCCAGAAGAGGGGGAAGGGGGCCCGTCGGCCTATCCTAGGCCGGCTGGCCTGGCCCTGTGCCCAATTTGCTTCATCTTTTGCTTGATTGCTCCTGCACTCACAAATTATACAAAACATGTGGAACTCATTAGAAATAACCAATTTTACTTTGTTGTGAGCAAGATGAGCCTGAAATATGACGGAATGTTGGTGGCGAAATCGTATCGTAACGACCACCAACAATTATTAGGTCTCTTCTTAATTCTAGGCGAGCGAGTTGTTCTTCGAGAAGGGAGAGAGAGAGTTGAAAAGCTTGGATCTAATGGCAAACTTGGTTGATTCCGTCGGGAGGCATGGTGTTGATGTGGATTGAATAAAGCACGGAGATGATTCCTGCTGGAAGTCTTTCTTTGATTTCTTCAGCATGACTCTCAAGGAAGTATTCGTCTCCTACAGAAAGACGATTACCAGCTTGGAACGATGTGATGATCTCGTCAAGCCTCTGAAATATGAAGAGAATTAGATTGAGAAAAGAAGTGATAGGTCGAGTTAAGAAAAAAATGTTCACCTGTTGAAAAGGAGCCATTTTTCGCAAAGAGCTGGTGTGTGTGATATGTGAAGGGGAGATGGTGTGGTATTTATAGAGGCTTTCAGTTGGGAGCATTTATGAGATAGTATTAAATCTCTCGATTCAGAGGGTCTAAAAAAGCTTGTGAATCAGCTATGACATCAATGCGGGTTGATAGCAGAGATCGGAGAATCGATCGAGGAGTCATAAGCAAGGGTCAAATCTACAGGAAATGATATTCATTACAAGCCAATAAATGTGCTCAGATTACAAGTCATCATATGAGGGATCGGACTACATTTAACGCTCGCAGGCATATCTGATCTATGTCATCAATGACGCGTTGATGAGCTTCGATAGAGCCTTGCGGCGCTGAAATGCTTTTATGGAGTTTAAAGGCATCGGATGCTTGGATCTTGAGGGTCTTGTTGAGATCTTCGATAATGGATGGAAGCTGTTGCAGTCTTGTTTCCTCTTCCTCGAGTTGTTGACTAACAAATTGGAGCTCGTTCGCCAGCTCTACTTTGCGAGCTTTCAGTTCGTCGATCTTCGCTATTAGGGAAGGACGACTTGTTTCAAGGAATCGGATCCTATCCTTAGTGGCGTTGGCCAGATCCCTCTTCGCTTCTGATTCCTTTATCAAGGATTCCCGATTCTAAGATCCGGTTATTTTCTGGTGAGCTTCAATAAATTCGATTTGCCGAGCTTCGATGTAGGCCGCAGGAATGATGGCTACTTGTGCTTTGCAATCGAGATGTGACCGTAACTGATGAAGGATCGATCGGATCGGCCCGGCGTCTTGAACTAAAACGAACGTGTCTTGTTCCAACAGAACTTGGAGGTCCGACAGTTTGTTTTTGATATCTTCTGGAAGCGATGGAGCACTGACGTCAGTTGATGGGATAACCACGGTCGGAGAGATCCTTGT
This sequence comes from Urochloa ruziziensis, assembly GCA_015476505.1. Lineage (NCBI taxonomy): Eukaryota > Viridiplantae > Streptophyta > Magnoliopsida > Poales > Poaceae > Urochloa > Urochloa ruziziensis. The sequence goes on from CM027122.1 coordinate 33,460,983, forward strand.
TTCGGCCGATTGTACTTCGTCATCGTCCAAAAGGTCTTTGATTGCAAAATCAAAGAAGCTGTTGTCGATCGAATCTTGCGCCTGAAAGATAGAAAAAATTGTGTTAACGATGGGAAAGAAGGGTAAGAATCGGATGATGAAGTAATAAATAACCTGCTTCAAGTTGATTTCATCAAATTGAGTGGGTTGCCTTGGCGGTAAAATCGGAGGTGGTTCCGATTGAACTTGTTCTTCAGCGATGGAGGGGGTTCCAGCTGGGGCGTTTTGAAGAAAAAAGGTGTTAAGAGTAGGATCGGACATTGTAAATGAATTCAAAGTGAGCTTACCAGTGTTTGCTGAGGAGTTGTTATCTCCGTTTCTAGTTGAGGGTGACCTTCAGTTGTTTGAACCACCGATTCTTCTGGCTGTATATCGGTCACTTTTTCTGAAAGAAAGCAATTGTCATATTAAAAAGGATTGATCGATATCAGACGCATGCTAAGAAAGATTGTTACCTGGTGGGTTAAGCTCAGGATGGTTCGATGATGATGAAGCTGGGGAGTTTTGACGAAGTGCAGGAGGAGGCATCGGTCCTACGTTTTCTTCGTTTTCTTGCTCTCTGGAAAACGCGTGAGTCAAGTTTGATTGTTAGGAATAAAAAAGAGGAACTTGGAGTAATAAAAGAAATCGATACCTGCTATCGGAGAAAGGTGGGGGTTTGTATCTTGGAATGCACCGATGAGCAGATCAGTTGCCAGTTGAGCGTTGACCGTTGTAATCTTGATCTTCTTGGTTGTCTTCTTTGAAGAAGTACCAGTTTTACGCTTGGCCAATTTCCCCTTAAGAATATCTCCTGCTGATGGAGCGTTATATCCGATATGGGGAGTATCGGTTGCAGAGGCATACTTGATCAGTTGGCCACTCTTACTGATTTCTGGGGGAGGGAATCGCTTCTCCTGCGGATGAAAGGGGTTAATAATCGAAATAATCAAAGGTTAGAATTTTTTGTGGAAACTGTAAATACCTTTAGTGTGGTCGAGAAGTTTGGAGCAAATATTTTGCAGTATGATGAAGCCGGCTCACAGAAAAGATGTTGTGACCACTCAGCCCACCAATTCTTGAAGGCTGATGTAGCTATAGAGGTGATGCCTACCAGCTTCCATGTATCCAGATCAGACATATTTAGATCAGGAACTCGGTCTAGAAGGCGGCAGAAAGCGAGACCGTTTTCAACATTGGTTCGATATGCAATCGAATCGGCAAAGAATAGCTTGATTGGAGGTTGGACGAAACCCAACTGCCTGGCCGCCACGGAAGGATAGTAGAATTCGTAGGAGTGTTCGTCACAAGCTACCGGAAGAATATTCGGACGGATCATTTCTTTAAAGATCAATTTCATACTATCGTCCGATAAAACCGAATCCAGTTGAAAGATAACCGGATTTTCAAAGGAATTGTTGGGGTCTTCATAAGCAAACCAGATCAGAGCCGATTTGCTGAGGCCGTTGTAAAAACAATTGAAGTACGCAGCCAACCGATTCGGAGACATTTTGTCGCCGTCAAGGACTGCAGATGCTTCTCCAAAGGAGGTGCATCGATGGGGGATGATCTTGTTTCCTTCTGTCTGGTCTGATGGAAAACTTTGATTGAAAAGATCTGCTTTCCAGGCCTTGTGCATGTGCAGGTTTAACCATAGGTTTATGAACCACCAAGATCCACTGAGACAGGAAAACGGTTCTCCTTTCCTCAATCGAATCGATACTTCATGCAACAGTTGGTAGACCGGTCCAAGAAGATACTTGCCCAAAGGGAGGAGGTTGCCCGATGCCAGATGCTCAGCCACTTTCTGATATTTGACGCAAGGGGCAAAGGCTTTTCCACAGGATACGAATTTTTCTAGCCACATCAGATGGAAGGCTGAGTATTCCTTGTGGTCGATCGGTCCTTGGCTCTTTGAATAAGTGGAGATGTAATCTTTCCAGTCTATCTTGGCCACTGTGATGTTGTGACTAGGTTTGGCAAGATTGTCGAATCTGTTTGTTGAGGTTATGTTCAAACCTATCAACATGACTACGTCAAGGAGGGTAGGCATCATCGGACCATGGCCAAAGAGAAATGCATTCAGAGCATCAGACCAGAAGTGAGAAGCGGCTATCAAAAGCGGCTCATTCTTCTTGATATTCGATAAAGACAGGGTGAGGCATTGGCTGATCTGATAGGTTTCCCAATCGGTTCGCTTGCTGCTCATGCGGAGATACCAGTTCCTCCATCCTGAGATTACTCTTGGCCAAGATCTAAAGGCATCCTTCCATGGGGAGAGGGGATCCGATAGCTACTTAAAGGGAAGGCGATTGGTTTCAAGGTTGATGAAGTCGATTGGATCTTCGTTGCCAATCGGACCCAAAATGAATAGACCAGGAGTCTCTAGGATGGAGATTGTGATTTCATTCACAGGTGCCTAGAGAAAAAGTGAGAAAAAAGAAATTTAAATCTATAAAAAGTATGAGAGCGCTTTTGGGGAAGACGAAGAACAGCGAAGAACAGAGGGAAAAGAGTTGAGATCTGTTACCTTAGGGGCGGAGGAGCTTGAAGCCATTGCAACCTGCGGAGTTGAGGAATCCGCTTGAAGGAAGATTGGTGAGGTTGAGAAGCGGCAAGGACTGGTCGCCGGTGAGTTTCTTGAAGACTTGCGCTTGAGAACTGTTGAAATGGCGGCGATGGTGAAGATGAAACGGCGGCTGAAGGAAGGAGGAAGAGCTGAAGTATTTATAAGCCTTGTCTACAGGGGTAAATGAGAGATTTCGCATAGTTAGGTAAAATTAGGGTTTCGTGAGAAACAGTAACAAATTGAAAGGGCCCGAGAATTTCGGGATAATATGGACATTTTATCCCGAAACTGGGGGGCATGTGTTGACGACGTTTTTTGACACGTGTCAGAGCCGGCGCCTTGAAGGAATTTCAAATGAAGATTGAGTTAAAATTGAAGATAGTGTTTGGATCGGATTTGTTTCCATAAGAAGAGTCAGTATCGGACTCGAGACTTCAGAATCGGATCGGACTCGGAAAAATGATTTGAAGGCGTCGCGAGGTTTGGGCTAAAGTGGGCCGTAATGGGCCAGCCTTTTTATTGTTATTTAGAGTCTTAGTTAAAGTAGTTTCTTTCTTTTGCGTCAAGTTTGTTCATGTCGTAATCGACTAGGAGTCTGTAATTCCAGAGTATAAATATAAACCCTGAGGGTCGTGAAGAGTTTACAACACATCAATACACAAACCTTTACTACTTGCATCTACTTTTCGTAATTTACTTTCAAGTCGGCGACTTCGCCAAGATTTTTCTCTTTCACGAGTTCTCCTGAGCTAGTCAAGGCGATCCAGATCTCCAAGGCTTGCTCGTGAGTTCTGCTTCTACTGAGTAATATCTGAGCTTTAGCATCGGGCGCATCGCTGTTGCTTCGTTTAGATTTATTCGACAGTTATCGATATTTGCTAGATCTTCAAGTTTATTCTTTTTGTTTTAGCTTTTATCACCACTTATCCAGCTTAGAATTTTATCTAATCGGCTCTGTTAAAGCATTAACCCTGAAATCTATCTAATAGCTGATTAGTTCAATTCTAAGTGTTGTTTTACTGAGCTGTATCGAATCACTTTACGGTTGTCTTTTACTCCTTAGTTATCAATCGGCTTTTAGCTGTTTGATTATCAGAGTCGCCTCCCCGTGCTGTTTCACTACGTATCGGAATCGGTTCTATCATATTCGATTTCACTAACGAGAGAATCGACTTTTCAGCTGTTTCTTAACGTCCGATTTTATCCTTGTCAATCAACAGGTCAGATTGACTGGCACGCCCCGGATTTCAAGGCCACGCCTTCTTTCGTGTGTTAGCGCATCTGTCACCGCCCGATTTTTGCGTCAACAAGAAGATATTAAAATTGTTGGCCACTTACACAAAGCTGTCGGGAAAGATGGCATGTCTTGCAGTGGACACCTAGAAGATATAGAGAGAGAAAAAGAGAGAGAAAATAGTGTATTTTGTGTCAGAAACAAGAAAGGGGAAGAGAAGAGACAAGCATGACAGGGAAAGAGGAAGATAATTATGTTTGGCTGAGCAACATTTCATAAAGGAAGCACATATATAGATGTTCCTCACTAACTATTTCTCTTAACATGCAAGTTATCCACTTCATTTAAAAACCCAATACATTAGACGCCACGTCACCATCCACTAGAATCATCTATTTATGTCTTCCGTCGATTTTCTATGACTAATAACATCGATACATGCAACTTATTAGTCTTCGTGAGTATCACGCTATAAAATTCACACAGTAGACATACACGGAGGATCAATCATTTAAGATTCGTTATCTCTCAACAAAATGAACATGTTTTTTCATCAATAATGTCATTTGCAAAAGAATGTTGTCATGCAATCACCTTAGCATTTCTACTTTCAAATTAACTTAAAAATTTGTTTAAAAACTCACGCAGCAACGCGCGGGGTATCACCTAGTTATTAGAGAAGAGAGTACAATATTCAACTTACATGAGAAAGATTACTACCATATCTCGACAGCGTGTTGATAAATGTAGGTAATTAACTTGTCGGGGGATTGCGTTGTGGATAATTCAATAAAATAAAATTGTTAGGAAAGATGGAAATTGTATTGAAAAAAATAGAAGATATTAAAATTGTTGGCCACTTACACAAAACTGTTGGGAGAGATGGCATGTCTTGCAGTGGACACCTAGAAGACATAGAGAGAGAAAGAGAGAGAGAAAATAGTGTATTTTGTGTCAAAAACAAGAAACGGGAAGAGAAGAGACAAGCACGACAGGAAAAGACGAAGATAATTATGTTTGGCTGGAGCAACATTTCATAAAGGAAGCATCTCTATCGCTTGACTCAGATCCTCCATTTCTCGTTGCTGAGGCGGCGGCACCGTTTTGGAGGTCACGAGATGGTGAAAGGAGAATGGACGAACAGACCATTTTGTTGTAGGGAGCCGGGGCTCATGTGAGCCCCGATAAACATCGGCGCCGCTGACAGGTGGGCCCGCTGGTGGCACCGATGCGCCTTCTTAGGGTTCGGAGTTGGGGTGGGCTCGAGCTCTCGGCTCTAGAAGAAGGTTTCGGGGGGCCGACGGCCCGGCGGAGGTGGCGGGCGCCGGGGGAGGGCCGGCCGGCGAGGGCACCGGCGGCCGGGCGATGAAGAACGACGGTTGGGCCGGCACCGGCGGCGGGGGAGAGGAATCTATGGATTAACGTGCAAGCGGGTGGCGGAGGTGGCGGAGGCCGCCGGAACCAAGGGAGGCGTCAGCGGTGGGGGCTAGGGCCCCACCTGTCGACGGCGGCGGCGAAATTCGGGGCTCACATGAGCCTGGATTCACAACATCTGCGTTAGGCGAACGGAGGGCGAGATTCTGAGTTTCTGATGCGTACACATCACTCGTGGGCTGCGCTAGCTTCGAAAAACTTCACGTTATACGTAGTATACGTGACGTGAAGTATGACTTGTGCAGAATGAAAATAAATCTAAATTAGCTTAAAGGAGCATTCAATAGAAAAGGAAAATTTTATACGGTCTCATATAATCCAATGGTTAAAATGGTTAACAAAAACTCACCTTACAAGGAGACGCTCTTAAACAATGAAATAATATTGACATAGTCATTATAAAATTCTCCTTGTTTGAGTATTTTTTTCCCTCTAATGGCTAGGTGATGACGACCTCTTGTATTCTTCTCCGAACGAAAATAATAGGTGGCGATACCGTAGTGTTGCATTTAAACTGCTGAAAAATACGGTTCCGTTTTTCCTGCATTGTGTTCGATTGGCCACGAGGCCGACTGTTGGCATTCAATTCCTTTGTGGAGAGGCGGCGGCTTGGTGGGCATCGAGAATTTAGCAGACGACGACTCTCCCTCTTCCCTTCGCGGCCTCGCGGGCCGCAGCCATTCGTTCCACCTCCCCTCACGAAAGAACCCAACCAATCCCATTAATCGGAAAACCGCTCCACGACTCATCAACCCCACGTCTAACTCTCTCCACTGCCGCTGCTTAAACTCTTCCCCTCCTGCACCTGCTCAAGCTCCATTCTTTCGCATTTCGCACCAGATGAAAAAGAGATAGAGAGGAGAGGGGCAAAGCGGCAAGTATCTGCACTTGTGCATGCTGGGCGTCATGGATGAGAAGGCAGAAGACCTCAGCGATGTGGTGCTTTCTTGGTCGATCCAAGAAATCCTGGGTGGCGAGCAACAGGTGGTTCAATTCTTGGGTCCTCTACTTGCACTCAAATAATCGTATTGTGCGCAAACTTGATGATGTTTTGCTGTTCGTGTTAGTTTTACTGGGGGAACAGTTACGTTTGTTTAGGTTCCTGTGGGTGTATCCATCTTGTTTTTCTAGTTACACTATTTTCTTCTGGTATGACGCCACTGGAAACCTATATATAATGATAATGAGTTCGGTATAAAGTCCAAGACCTTTATTATGGCTTGAATGGAGTAGCTTTGTAAGCTTTTTTTTACATAACTAATATAGATAATTCGGTTTGGAGTTTTGGTTACTTTTGATTTTATTATGAACTTATTTTCTACTTCAGATTTGAATAGATTTATGATGCTTAGTCAAATTACTAAGCCTAAATTGAAAGTTTTCGTTTGATCCAAATTTTTGCTTTTTATGAGCTCAAGGTTCCATTGATTCCGTTTCCGTACAAAATGGTAGTTACAAAATAGTCCTAATAATCACAGATTTGGTTTTATACAGGGTTGTGCTCAGTTCCCATTTCAAGTATGTTCTGCAATTTGCAGTTATCAAATCATGCATCTGCTTGTGCTCCTGACTCGACACTATTTAAACAGAAAGCTAATTTTTGGAAATTGACTTTCAAATAACTAATTCATGTGTTTTTTGTTCGCTTTGGGTCATCCTTTTCTAAAAGGCCCACCAACATTTGTCCATATATCTTGCTGCTTACATGTATGCTTTTCTTCGAGACAGGTGAAGAAAATTCCTTATGAGTTTGATTCACTTGATCATTATTTCAAATCATTTACTGCACCTTTGGTAGAGGAGACCCGGTCGCAATTAAGAACATCCCTAGAAGCAATCCATGAAGCTCCTTATTCAGAAATCATTTCTATGGAGGCAGTAAGAGATTCACAGTTACTGTACGATATGGAGATGGATGTTGGTTATATGAGTGACAATTATGTGGCGAGAAATGGAGATATATTAATTTTGTCAAGCTTCAAGCCCAAAGCAGTTGAAGACTTGCTATACGATAGCGCTAGTTTGGTAATGATGGTTCCCACTGGTGTTCAGAACCAGAAAGAATTGAGGATCAAGGTTCTGAGGGTCATTACAGAAGAGAATAAAACAATTTTCAAGTATGCAGTGTTTGCTACAAATATCATGAGAAATCTACGGATATGGAATGCAATTTGCTCTCAAAAAGGGATGAACAATAACTTCACCATAATTAAGTCACTGTTATCTCCAAAAAATATGGTAAGGATTTTTTTTTTCAATACGTATTTTGTTTCACATCACTAGCGTTTGTTAGATGCGAACATTTGACCTTTTGGATGACTCTATTGCAGGATGGCAGTAGCTGTGGCCTCTGTGCTATGCAAGTGGGAGACTCAATCGACTCTTATTTAATTGAGAAACTAACACAAACTAGGCTTAATCAATCACAACTAAATGCAGTGATATCAATCATTTCAGCTGTGTGTTGTAAGCATTCCAACCTTGTGAAACTTATCTGGGGTCCACCAGGAACAGGGAAGACAAAAACAGTAAGCACTACACTCTGGGCTTTGAAAAGTTTGAAGTGCAGAACACTTATGTGTTCGCCGACAAACGTCTCTGTTGTTGGAGTTTGTCATCGATACCTGCAAGCTTTGAAGGATTTCAATGGACATGCTGATACAGATGGTTTACAATCCCTTGGAGACATTGTATTATTTGGAAACAAGTATAAAATGGACATCACAGATGATATCCAGAAAGTTCTCTTGGATTATCGTGTGGATGAACTTGTCAAATGCTTTTCATCATCATCTGGATGGAAACAGAGAATAGATTTTGCATTATCTATACTTGAGAACTACAGTTCTCAACATAACATGATTTCTGAGGATACTGAACTTACTGACCGTTTGTGCTTACTGGATTTTCATAAGCAATTTTGTGATGCAGCAAAAGATGTAAAGGAGTGCATAATGAATCTATGGATTCATCTTCCCAGAAAGTGTTTTTCCACAGAAGTTGTGAGAAACATATTGGATCTACTGGACCTGTTGAAAACATTGTGTGATCCTTTGTTATCAATTGAGAAAAGTGGGTTATCAAAGCCCATAACTTTTTCCAAGGAATGGGTTGAAGCAAGGTTCAGATGCCTTGAAAAACTGAGATTTCTTCAAGGCTCATTTGATTTACCTGTTGATGTAAGAAAAAGTTGGATTAGAAACTATTGCATACACAATGCAACACTTATTTTTTGTACTGTCTCAAGTACCTACCACTTGCATGACACGGAGACTACTCCAGTTGATGTTTTAATCATTGATGAGGCTGCTCAAGTTCGAGAATGCGAATCAGTAATTCCACTATGCCTTCACGGGTTGAGACATGTTGTCCTGGTTGGAGATGACTGTCAGTTGCAACCTATGGTTCAAAGCCATGTAATGTTTCTTTCTTGAACACAAAAAGCACGCAATGTTTTGAAATGGCATTCATATTTGTATATTTATTTTCCATTCTACTCATTTCTCTGCTTTAGTACAGATATTTCTAAATAATACTTTGTTTTGATTGCAAGATATCACAACTTATAGTTCTATAGGCAGCTGAAAATTTGAGTACAGCATGCATCTTACCTTTTTTGTTTTCCTCCAATTTCTTATTCATAGTCTCTCTCTACTACCAGATTTGCAAAGAAGCTCGATTTGGTGTGAGCTTATTCAAGAGACTCTCCTTGTTGGGTTTTGAAAAGCATCTTTTGAATATTCAATACCGGATGAATCCTTGTATCAGTTTATTTCCAAATGCTCGGTTTTATGACGGGATGATAATTGATAGTTCAAATGTCAGGTCCCCCACATACAGCAAGTATTATTTAGACCTGCCTTTTGGAACTTATACTTTTCTAAATATAGTTGATGGAAAGGAAGAGAAGGAATTTAGTGGAAGCAGTTGGCGTAATATGGTCGAAGTTGCTGTTGTCCTGCAACTGATCCAATCCATCTTCAAATGTATGTATTTAGGATCTATGTTCTTTCATTTTACAACTTGTCGTGATTTATTGTGAATCCTTATTACATCCAATTCTTTAATGGACAGGTCATGTACGAATTATCACAGTAACACTACATACATCAAAAATAGATTATTTTTCCACTGACATCTATGTTAATTTTACTCAAACAATCTTTGTGGTGTTACTAACTTGGCAAAAAAACTTGATACCATTAGAGGAGTACTTTATTATTTCCTCTTTTATGATTGCAGCTTGGCAAAATAACACTGGAAAGATCACAATTGGTGTGGTATCACCATATAATTATCAAGTGAATGCTATCAAAGCTAAACTTGGCACAAAATATGATACATATCTTAATTTTGATGTACGGGTAAAATCCGCTGATGAGTTCCAAGGTGAAGAGAATGATATTATCATCCTGTCAACAGTTAGATCCAATTCAAAAGGTGATATTGGATTTCTTTCTGATAACCACAGAACAAATGTTGCCCTTACAAGAGCAAGGTGTGTGCCACTGCTTTTTGTCTAGTATTCTTAAATTTGTCTCTGTTTCAGTCTTTTTATCCATTGATTATGGCTACCATTAATGCAGGCATTGTTTGTGGATTCTTGGAAATGCAAATGTACTATCTAATAGTGGTACAGTTTGGGAAGCTGTTGTTCATGATGCTAAACAGCGTGAATGTCTGTTCAATGCTACCGACAGTGTTGACTTGGCTAAGTTGATTTTGAAAGTGAAGGCTGAGCTTGATCAACTTGGTGACCTACTTAAATTTGATTCTGCAGCTTTTTGCAATACTAAATGGAAGGTAAGAATTGCATGTTACTCCTTAATCATCTGGACTTACTTAGCTAAAGATAATTTAGTTGGTGCAAAAACTCGTGTCACATGAATTAAAGTTTCATTTGTTTAGTTAGGATTTAGTTCGCTTACACTCCCAGAGGTAAGGCAGACTATTAGTCCTTACCTTTAGCTTGATAAAGAGATCTTTACATCATATATAATAGTTGTATGAGTTAAAAGTATTTGTGTTTGACCCAAGTTCATTAAGGTAAAAAAGTCAGGAAAATAGCCAGTTGCGGAGTTGGCTTGGAGGAAGACTAGATTAGAGAGGGAGATTCTTTTCTTCTTTCTTGATTGATTCCAAAACTGTTGTGCATCTGATTATACAAAGCTGCCTTCTTATCTCAAAAAAGTAGTTTCATAATAGTATATTCATAGTAGTTTTTAATGCACCTGGGTGCATTTTGTATAGAGAATGCACCCACCCTAGTTGCATTTTGTATAGAGAATGCACCCAACCTATTTGCGACTGGTCTAGTCGCATAGTTGCAACTGGACTGCATCTAATTGCAACTAGTTAGTGCGCAGCGCATCAGGTTGCGACTGGCTCGGGTTCGCGTCCAGTTGCAGCTGAACGAGATCTGTTCCAATTCAAGTTGCAATTGGTCAAGTGTCGTAATTGCAACTGGTAGGGTCTGTGCATTTGGTGCGTTTTAGGGTTGCCCAGATTTATTGCAACAAAATAGTGGCCAAAGATGTCTTAATGACCTTGCTCATAGCCAAGCAACCCTTATTCGTGACTAGAGTGGTCACTAGCATTAGTTCCCATTTGTTGACAAAACATCTAAGTTCAATAGCTAATTAACTTGTTCCTAGCAATAAATTAATTAGCAAATTTCTTGAGAATATAGAGCCAAATTTATCATATGGTCATAAACGAAGGGAAATTATTAAATTAATTCAAGATGATGAATATATGTAAACTGGTATCTAAATTTCAAAGGATTTGAAAAAACATCTTGATTACACATAACTTCTCTGATTAATGATATTGACTATTCAAAACTATGCTTATCTTCAATTCAACAAATTGACCTTGATGAATTTATAATTGCAACTTTTCGTGTATATTATTTTGATGTTCTGATCTAATCAGCATTTTGCTTAATGTAACAGATCATTTTCAGCAGTGAGTTTAGAGACTCTTTCATGAAATTAAAATCGGCAGAGCTCCGATGGGAGGTGCTGCAAAAACTTGTGGGACTTGGATGTGGATGGCGGAGTAAATTCAAGAACATAGGCATGGCTGATGAATTTGGTCTTGTGAAAATATACAAGGTCGGTGACTTCTATCTTGTCTGGAGTACCGATTTGGAGAAAGGTGCAAGACTTTTTCAGATAATGAAAATATGGGGCCTGGTGACATTGCAACATATTGAAAGAACCATCCAACGGCTTCAAAATTTATTTTCAATGTACAGTGATGATTACATGGAACACTGCAGAAGGGTTCACATGGAAGGGTATGTTCCGTTGTAGCAACTAACTTTGTAAAATCTTTGGTTTATATATATATTGGCACAAAGGGTGGGGTTTTTTTATATTCTTGCAATCTATTATCCTCTTACAGATGAGTTGATTCCTGATACTTTTGGTATGTATCAAGCTACTGCTCTGATGATCTTATTTACTTGAATTTTGCGTGACAGGAAGTGGGAAGTTCCTATGGTATGGAGAGTTGGGCATGATGTTACCCGCCTTAAGAAGGATGGTCAAGTTGATACCCATGAGGCCGGTGATCATGTGGATGTATCACATGCTCTGGATCACTCAAAAGTTAGTGAGAGCTTTTTGCTTATGAAATTCTACTCATTATCATCTGGAGTAGCAAAACATTTACTTGCTGCTGATGATGGATCTAAAGTTGATATCCCCTTTGAACTGACGGAAGAAGAAAATGAGATAATACAATTCACACGCAGTAGTTTTATACTTGGGAGATCAGGCACAGGGAAAACAACTGTGTTGACTATGAAGATGATCCAAAAGGAACAGCAATCTTTAATTGCATACCAAGGCCTAAATTTTGAGGAAGCTGATTTATCTGGTAAGGACAACAATAACCATATGGCACTCAGGGATATGAAGACTGAACAAGATTTTGTAAGGCAAATTTTTCTCACAGTAAGCTCAAAGTTATGCCTGGCTGTAAAGAATCATATTTCAAGACTTAAAAGGTAAACTTACTTGCACAATGATTAGCTTGTTCTCCACATGGTTCTACACAGGAAAAAAAATGCTTTTGTACTAGTATTCTTTCCAAATAGGTGTTTCTGTACGGCTTGAATGTACTGTGTTTGTTTCTTTAATTTTTATAATTGTACAGTTATGAAATATGAGAAGTGCTCCAGTACTCCTTTTAGATACCTCTTGGGCCCAGCACTGCTGGCCCTTACCAATCTGAGCCCAGCCGATCAGATTTTTTTTTTTTTTTGAACGGAACAGCAGGGATGCCCCCACTGTGTTTTTCAATTGAATAAAATGGAGGTATATACAAGCCCATCAGAATTCCCTTGCGATCTAATAAACATGATTCACTTGGATAACAGCGGCTGTTTCATGGCATGCAGAATGATGGAGACTGCCGCGACAGTGTCACAAATCACCTCTGCGCCGCAAAATCTCTAGGATTCATGATCATTTTGCCTATACTGGAGGCAGACAGCCTCTTTTCTGTTTAGGTGGCCATAACTTGCATTGGTAATGGTGGGGTGGCCCATACATTTCAAAAAAAAATGGTGGCTCATGTCACGTGCCCGCAGCTGAATGTAGCACCAAGAGGACCGCCATCTTTTCCTCAAGCGAAGAAATGTGCCACCAAATGAGCAGGACACATGTCCACTCGATGTAATCACATGGGATTCAGTTAGACTGGGCTTCCATGGCCACGGCCTGGCTAGTAGTACCACAAATTAAAATCACTAATAGTTGGTCCAATTACTAATTAGTTCTTTAGGATTTTCCTAATTTTTAGAAACGAGTACTGGAGTAGTTCTCATGAAAATTAAATATACGTATGTCCACTAGGAGCTGGTCATATGAAGTCTTTTTGTAAGATATATGTCCATCCATGTGAATCTTTAGTTCTAATGCCTTATCTTCATTATCTGTTTACAGATTTGCCGCTGATGACTTATCTGTTCATCCAAGCAGTCTTCCAATGTATGACATCAATGATGAACTTGAAGAATTTAATGGTATACCTGATAAATTTCATAATATACCTCAGAAGAACTATCCTCTTGTTATCACATTCCGGAAATTCTTGATGATGCTTGATGGAACAATGAGTACTTCATTTTTTGATAGATTTCATGTTGAATTGAGAACTTGCATTGAGGGTGGGAAGTTACAGTCTCATACATTGCAAGCTTATATTGGAACAAAGGAGGTTGACTATGAAAAATTCTCTCATTCTTACTGGCCTCATTTCAATGCAAAGCTGACTAATAATCTCGATCCATCCACTGTTTTTACACAAATAATTTCATATATAAAAGGTGGACATCAACCAGGCAAATCTTCTGATGGAAAACTTGAAAAGAAGGATTATGTCATGTTTTATGATAGAAGATTTCCATCTCTGAGCGCTGACATTAGGGACAAGATATATGACATTTACATTTGTTATGAGAAGAAGAAGTGTATTGCTAGGGAATTTGATCTTTCTGATTTTGTCAATAGCCTTCACTGCCGTCTAAGTACCAACGGTTACAATGGTGATATGTTGGATGTTATTTACATAGATGAGGTTCAGGATTTAAGCATGAACCAAATAGCTCTACTTAAGTATGTATGCACTAACTTCAAGGAGGGTTTCATTTTTGCTGGCGACACTGCCCAAACAATAGCTAGAGGTATTGATTTCAGATTTGAGGATATCCGCTCTTTCTTCTACAAAGAGTTTCTCTCAAAAGTGAAACATGAAAAAGAACTTCATGCCACTGATATGCTCCAGCTTAGCCAAAACTTTCGCACACATAGTGGTATTCTTTTGTTGGCTCAAAGTATAATGGACCTTTTGTACTATTTTTTCCCAATGTCTGTAGACAAGCTAAACCCAGAGACTAGCCATGTATATGGAGAAGGTCCTGTGCTACTTGAGTCCTGTAACGATGAGAATACTCTAATAAGTATTTTTAGAGGAAATGAAGGTCAGAGTGAAAGAATTTATTTTGGTGCTGATCAAGTTATTTTGGTTCGGGACGATGCTGAAAAGCAACAAGTAGTTGGTCTTGTAGGAAATCAAGCACTTGTTTTGACAATTCTTGAGTCGAAGGGCCTTGAGTTTGAGGTACAGTGCAATCCACTGTACACTGTTGTAGTTAATACCTTCTTTTTATGAGCTTCATGAAACTTACTTTAAGTAATATTTTTGCAGGATGTGCTGATCTATAACCTTATCAGTTCATCTCCTTTAAGAAACAAATGGCGAGTAATCTATGGATACATGAAAGAAAATGGTACTCTTGCATTACCTGAAGGAATATCATACCCTAAATTTGATGGAAACAAGCACTTAATTCTTTGTTCGGAACTGAAGCTGCTCTATGTTGCTGTTACACGAACAAGACAAAGGCTTTGGATATGTGAGGACAAAAACGATTTATGCCATCCGATATTTGATTACTGGAAAAGGTTGTCCTTGGTACAAGTTAGGCAACTCAATTCTTTATGTTCTAGAGAAATGCAGAAAAAAAGCAGCACAGATGACTGGAGGCTAAGAGGCATCAAGGTTAGTACATTTGTTTGATGTTTGAGATGGGAACGTAGTTTCAAAAATAATTCTTAGTAAACATGCATTACGGTGTTCTCGCACAAGATTTTTTGGCTTAACTCATGTTCCAGTCTATTGAGACTTGTTAATTGAATCCCTTTCTTTTTCCCTTGCAGCTTTTCAATGAGAGGCAATTTGGAATGGCCTCAATGTGCTTCCAAAAGGCTGGCGATCAACACAGAGAGAAGTGGGCAAGGGCAGCTGACAATGTAGCTAATGGTGAGCGTCTTGTTTCAGGGAATTGGCGGAGGGCCCAGAAATATTTTGTTGAGGGAGCTAAAATATATGATTCTATTGGTAAGCATGAGAAAGCTGCCAGTTGTCTTATCAAATCAAGAGACTTCGAGAAAGCAGGTTGGTTTTATTGCTACAACAATTCTTTCTTCAGTTCGAAATAGATGTCCATTTAAACTCGTCTACTATATTCAAAATGGATGTTGGTCTATAACTCCTAGGCAGCCATTTTTCCAGTCTTCTCCTTAACTAACTTGTTTTTGCCATGCTAGTCTCATTTCCCAGCGTGCTTCACCTAAAGAGCTGACACATGCATCAATAAATAGGCACACTTTACAAAGGATCAAATTAGGCAATATAGTCATTCGTTCTATCTCTGTTTTCATCGCCAGTGTCTTTGAGTAGTTTCTATGCTGCCACATAAGCAAGAAACCACTATAGAAACTACATTCCACAACCCAAAATGTTTTGATGTGGATTGTTGATAAATGCATCATCTCTTCTCTCTACCAATCATATTTGTTCTCTATCTATTATGAAGAAACTATCATCTCCCAATGCAAAATTTGATAGTGTCTAGTGCATTGGTTCTCGTGTTGAAACTAAGTCTAATTCAAGACCCAATTTCTTCCTCTCTCTCTCTCTCTCTCTCTCTCTCTTAATATGGTGCCACCTAAGCTAAAAGTCTTATGTGGCACTCTAATTAATGCCACAGAAACCATCTAGTTGGAGGGTTTGGACTGCCCTAAAGCATCATCTGTTTTGACCCATAGAGAGTATTGATTACCATTTTGATGTTGGACAAATTTGAAATATCTGATTGCTTGTATATTCTAGAATGCCACTTCTGATCTTTTAACTGGTCCCTTCCTTGTCAGACCATCTAAAATCAAGACATAGTAATATATCCTAATAGGTGTATAGATATTTTTGTTGGACCTTTAGATACTAGGCCATCACTTCATAAATCATTAGAAAACATATATGACATAGTTTTTTCCCCTTACATTAACATACAGGTTTGATGTATCTCGAAAAATGTGGTGCTTCAAGGCTTGAAGATGCTGGGGATTGCTTTACCATGGCTAAGTGCTGGTTGCAAGCCGCTAATGCATACTTTGAGGCTAAATGTTACACCAAGTGCTTCTCAACATGTTTGAAAGCAGAACTTTTTTATATTGGTCTGAAATTTGTACGTCAACTGGAGGAGACAGCTTCGTTTGACAGACCTATCTCCTCGGAGCTTAATGCCACCAGAAACAAGTATCTTGAGGATTGTGCTCTATACTATTTTCATCGTAAAGATATCAAGCGCATGATGCAGTTTGTGAAGGCTTTTAGCTCGGTAGCTAATGTCCAGGCATTCTTAACTTCTAGGACTCTTTTCAATGAGCTTCTAAGTTATGAGGTGGAAATGAATACTTTCAGTGAAGCTGCAGAACGTATAGGAAGTGTCTTTGTGAGGGAGGATACAATTAACTTTAGGAATATGGCACAGCTCTTTCACCTCCATGTCATCATGAATAGCTTGTGGAATATGCATGCCAAAAGGAGTCACAAAGGATATGTCGGCAAGGATCAATTGCTGAACAGAGCTATAGAGATTGTGCAGAAAGTATCAAATTTGTACTGTTCTGCCTCTTTGGAAGCGGATGCACTATTTGACCCACGTAAATCTCTTGCCAACTTGTCAATGAATCTTCCTGCCAGGAGTAAACAGGGAATCCTTTTGGTAAAGCTTTGTTCGGTTCGTTCAATTCTTGATATCCACCTTCTGTTCAGATCCTTTGGATATACTTTTGAATCATGTTCACATGACATACTATCCCGTAACCAGATATCGCCTGAAAGTCTAATATGTATGTGGAATACCTGGAAATCAATGGTGCTAGAAGTGTTATTGCAGAAAGTACCTTCTCAAACAACAAGCAGGGACCCTTTGCAGCAGGGCAGAAATAGGTGTAGGCTGAGTGTTAACGTGGATGATTTACATATTCAGAATTACTGGATAAATGAATTGTATGCTGTTGGCATCGGAGTACTCAACAAACTGGAATATCTTGCCAGAATTTCTTCAAAGCAAGCAGTACATCCATATGTCCATGGGCTAATTGTTCTTGCAATATATGAGACCACAAAGTTCTTTAGAGATACAAAGTTAAGTCAGCCCAAGAATGTAAGCAAATCAAGGGAATTCTTCATTCTTGATGAGCGTCTTCATAACAGAAAGGACAAGTTCAAAAACTTCTTTGTTCTCAGTGAGCATCTATTTGTTGAATTAGTCTTTCTTGACTGGGAGGACGATAAACAATTTAGTCTCTTACATATATTAAACTCATCAACAGCAATTGATTTACTTGTTCACTGCCTTAACACAAACGCCATACTCCTGAATAGGAGGTTAACATGTGAGCAGCTCAGAAAAGTAACCACTCTGCTGCTCCTCTCTGGAAGATTAGATGACAGGATCATTTCGAGTTTCATGCCATACCTCAACCGAAATTCCCAATGGGAACAGTTTTTTCGAGCTTTGAGGAGCTTCCTTGATGGTGGCAGTGGTGGAGCAAGGCTGCTCATAAGGTTGAGGAGCATGTTAGAAACTTGTTCCACCACAATATGGAGAATTGAATTGGACCATAAATCTCCAGTGTACTATGATTACCTCATGAAATGGTTCAGTTTATGGGCTTCCTCGTACACAAATTCTCTATTTGTTGAAATGCTAAAGAAATATCTCAGCGGCTGCCAGACTTTCTTCAAGGATTCGGGCCTAGACTATTCTTCAGATGTATACAGACCTGAACAATGGGCCACTATTTCTTTGATTAAAAACCTTCTATCAAAAAGATCCATGCTCCATAAATGGATACGTAAGACGTCTGCTCGTTTCCATCTTCCTATTCTTCTCAGATTACTCGCAGTGATGTATATGAATGCTATAATTCATCATCTGGGTGATGCTTTTGAGGTTTCAAATTTCTTATTGAGGAATGGACTTCTCGATTTCTTACCTCAGGATTTCTCTGAGAAGTTCCGGCACACAATGAAAATGAGGTCTTGTACTTTCAGTGGTTTCATGGCTGTTTTTGCTGATGGGCTTATAGCAATGGGAAATCATCTGGCTGTAATGGGTTTACCTGAAGGATCTATAATCTGCAATGACTTGATTGCTTGCATTGTTAGCAGCATGGAGTTGAGAAGTGCTGAGAAGCCACAGGTTTCATCACAGTCAGCAATCATCCAATGCATGATCTGCAGTACACCTGAAGTGGGCATAAGTGGCAGTAGCACTGCAGATAAGCTTGATGCATATCTAGTCAACAAGTTCAATCAGGTGAGTTAAATACTTGATTTATATTTGTACACCCACCATATAACAACTTGTATGGTTGTATCACTTTAGTCCAATAAGTAGTAAAGTGTTAAAACAGGTGCACAAACTTTGTCAAATATGTATGCCACATAAATGTATTTTGCCACCGTGGCAAGTGACATGGACGGTTTTATGCATATAACCTCCGATCTTTTTTTGACAGCAGTAAGCAAAAAAATAATTAACTTTCAAAGTCTTCTCAGCCTACAAAATTTCCAGTTTGCAATCAATTTGACTAAACTGTTTCTTCGCGCATGACTAATAATTGGTAATTGAAAAGTGCTTCTTTGGCATAGGCTTAACATTTGTCTAGTCCATACAACAATTGATCGATGTTATCAAATGGTTCATCTCTCAACTCCGGTCTAGTCTTGCACGCCAAACACAAAACTAACCACAATGGTGTCCAAAGCCTAAAGCAGAAACTCCTTGAAATGGTTGTTGAACCAAATAAACAAACTAATCAAAAAAACACGAAAATGCACATACATTACCTGGCCAATTGAACATTAAAATTGAATATGGATCTAACCATCTTGGAGCTTCAGGAGTTTAGATGTAGCCAGGCAGCTCAATGCTTGGCACATCCACAATGCTCAGACATGAGTGGCTGCCTAGAGTTGTGCACTTGTGCCATCACTATCACCGCTTTGGCAAACCATGCATGGACAGTGTGTTACTGTGACCTCCCTGTTTACTGTCTTTTTTTTTTTGCCACCATGGTATGTGATAGTGATTATATGTAGAAAACCATTCATGTCACTTGCCATGGTGGCAAAATACATCTACATGGAGTAAATATGATTGTATATGCGACAACTTAGTGTATCTTCTTGCACGTTTTGCTACTTGTTGAACCAATGTGATACAACCATACAATTTGTTGTATGGTGGGTGTAATTTACTTTTTATATTTTCATTAGCTTATACTTTCCTAGGGTCATAAATGAAAAGCATCGTCCATGTTTTCCCCTTCCGTGCGCCAATGTAACTTGCATTTGATGAAATGAAAATTCCCATTTGTTCCAAAAAAATGGCGACCATTTTGGGCATGCGCTTGGTCTTCAGTATATATCCTTTACATCGATTTCTATTGAAATATATGTTTAAAAATCAAAATTGAAATAATATTATGAAACTATATTCTGATACAGATTTATATGTTCCACTTACATTTTTTTCAATAAGATTTCTAGAACATTATGTTGTGTTCATATAAAGTCTTCGAATACACTTCCAACCTCTGCATTGTGGGATGCACATAGCCTAAGTAAAGAAAAACATATTCCAAACACTAATGACAGGGCTTTACCCATCTTTCTTCTTAATATATTGGCATGCAGCTCTCCTGCGTGTTCGATAAAAACACTAAGGCTAGTCTCAATGGGAGTTTCATGAAGAGTTTCATGGCATTAAATTCTATGACATGTCACCAGTTTTGCTGGTGTGGCAAGGAGAGAGGAGGGAGTTTCATCCCCATGAAACTCCACTGGCACAGTTACCTATGTGCCTATGAAACTCCCACTGAGACTGGCCTAATGACAATCAATCCTTAGACTAGACAGCCACCCATGTGCTTGACTAAAAGAACTCCTTAGCCACATGTGCCAATCGTAGTGATGCCGCAACAACCAAGTCCTGTGAAGCCGGTTTTTCCAAAGATTATATCATTTCTTCATAACCATAATGATAAATCTGAACATATCTAGATGCTAAAATTTAAATTTATTGACTGCAACTATCAGAAATCAATACCTTTTTAACTATGAGTAAAAGTAGGGTTCGGAAATCTAGTACAGGAAAACAAGTGTTGAGTCGCTTCAATTATTATGAACTGCCTAACAAACTGCCTCTTGAATTTGTAACAGATACTCGTCACCGCCTCAACAAAGGGCACATCAACATTTTTTTCTGCAGTGCCTCTGCTCCAGGCCTCCAGCCTAGAAGTGAACTATTAACGAAGTGTAGGGTAGGCTTTGCATCTCCCTACAAAAATCAGCTTTTAACATCTTTTACTATGTTATGAGAATATTTTCACTGTGATCCAAGGACAATATTACCGTGCATAGTCCATATTTTTATCAATCACAAACTCGAGGAAATTCCCATGTTAAATAAAGCATAGTCACAAAGTTCCTCAAAGAATGTGTCACGCTGCTTGTGAGGTTTTTACCGCGTTCCCAGTATGCGGACTAGGAATACTGCCTTTTACTCTATTTCCTGCTACAGAGAAATCTAACCGTCAGAAAGAGGCAAAGGCTTAGGTTATTTTCTTCATTTTTTCCCACGCTCACAAGACGAAACTGATAATACAATTTCCTGGCACACTATGTGTTAGAGCCCATGTAGTGTAAAGGCTCATCTAGAGGCCCATGTACTTCATGTATATAGCCCACCCTTCTAGGGTTGGCGGAATACACAGCAATTATTCCCCATAGCATGGTATCAGGCTAGGGTTCCTACCTACCTCCTCTCAGCTTCCCTGCCGCCGCCGCCGCCGAGATTTCCTCCCCGGCCTTCCCCTCCTCTTTCTTCCTTCCCCCACTCGTCTCTGCTGGCGCCGCCTCCCCTGCGCGGGCTGCCGCCCAGCACCCCGACGCGGGTCCGCTCGCGCAGGGTGCGGACGGGCCAGCGCAGGCCGCCAACCGGGTCGGTCCTGGACCCGACCCAGCCCCAGCCCGCCCGGCCCACTGCCCACCCCGTTGTCGCAATGGGGCTCACGTCGGTCTAGGTCGCCCTCGCGTCTGCCCTCCTCACGGCGAAGACCGAGGCCGCTGCTCTCGCCTGGGAGCGCGAGCGCACCGCGGGGATGCCCTCGCTCGCCAGGTCGCGGAGGCGGAACAGTACCTCTCCGCCATCTCCGTCGGGAAGCAGCCCGTCGTCACCGACGCCGGCGCCACTTCCTCCCACCAGGCGCCGCCCGCTGCTTCCACGCCGCCCGTCGGTTCTGCTTCCCACCCTGACCCGACCGATCAAGTCGTCGCCCACCTCCACTTTCAGGCGGCCGGGGTCCAGAGCATCCGTACCATGGTCGACCCCGCGTCCACAGCCTACGGACGCTGGCGGGACCAGGTCCTCCTCTCCCTCGACGACCACGTTCTCCTCGACACGCCTATTGAGGAGCGCGACGTGTCGTGGAGGTGCCTCGACAGCGTCGTCGTGTCCCGGGGGCACCGCTCGCCAGGCCTGGCTGACCCTCGAGGGCCAGTTCCTGGGCAACGCCGAGCACCGCATTCTCTGCCTCGACACTTCGCTCCGCAACTTCGTCCAGGCCGACCTCTCTGTCGGTGAGTACTGCCGCAGGCTGAAGGGCATGGCCGACGACCTTCACGCTCTGGGGTCCCCGGCGGAGCACCGAGATCTTCGGCCTCGTCGTCCGTTTCTGGTGGTGCACCCTTGCCATCCTACACCCACCCATGGTCAGGGCGCATCTCCATGTGGCCGTTCGGCCAACCTGCGGCCATGTTCGCTGCACCTCCTGAGCAGTGCTTGACTACTTCGACACCACCCACTGCGTCGAGCCATCCTCCACTCACCTGGGCACCTCCGCCACAGTCCTACCCGCCACCGACCAGGCCTGGTGGTGGGTGGGACGCCACTGCCCTGGCAGAGTCGTTCAGTACCATGGGCCTGACGCCGCCGGTGAGCACCGAGTGGATCGCCGACTCGGGTGCCTCGTTCCACACCACCCCGGATGCTGGTATACTTTCCTCTGTACACCCACCTCACCCCTCCTATCCTTCTTCTATCATGGTCGGGAATGGGTCGTGTCTTCCTGTCACTTATGTGGGCACTGTGACAGGTTCTTTTCGTCTTCCTCATGTTCTTGTTGCTCCACAGATGGTCCACAATCTTCTTTCTATTCGCCAGTTTACTGCTGACAACTCTTGTTCTGTTGAATTTGTCTTCTGGTCTTACTGTGAAGGATCTGGCTTCCCGACGTCCGCTCCTCCGATGTGATAGTTTGGGGCCCCTTTACAGCATCCGCCTCCTACTTCCGCTGCTTCACCTGCAGCTGCCACTGCTTCCACTCCTTCAGCTGCTTTCGTCATGACACCTTCGTCCGCTACTTGGCACCGTCGGCTCGGTCATCCCGGCCACGACGTTTTGGCTCAGCTTAGTCGTAGTGCAGATGTTCCTTGTACTAGGACTGCTGATGAGCATCTTTGTCATGCTTGCCAGTTAGGTCGTCATGTTCGACTTCCTTTTTCTTCTTTTCTTCGCATGCGAGTCATGCTTTTGATCTTATCTATTGTGATCTGTGGACATCACCTGTACTCAGCCTTTCTGGCTTTAAGTACTATCTTGTGGTAGTTGATGATTTCTCCCATTACTTTTGGACTTTTCCTTTGCACGCTAAGTCTGACACTTTTCCTACCCTCCTCCACTTCTTTGCTTGGGTGTCTACACAGTTCGGCCTCACTGTCAAGGCCGTCCAGTGTGACAACGGCCGTGAGTTCGATAACCGCACCTCTCGTGACTTCTTCCTCTCTCGTGGTGTTCAGCTCCGCATGTCTTGTCCGTATACTTCTTCCCAGAACGGCAAGGCTGAGCGGATGATTCGCACCATGAACGATGTTATTCGCACGCTTCTCCATCAGGCCTCCCTGCCTCCCCGTTTCTGGGCTGAGGGGCTTCACACTGCCACATATCTGCTTAACCGTCTTCCGTCCACAGCTTCTCCTGCTCCTACACCTCACCACGCCCTCTTTGGCACCCTGCCCCGGTATGACCATCTACGTGTCGTTGGGTGTGCGTGCTATCCTAACACTTCTGCTACTGCTCCGCACAAGTTGGCTCCTCGGTCGACTCGTTGCGTGTTTCTCGGGTACTCCCCTGATCATAAGGGGTACCGCTGCTTCGACCTCACTTCTCGTCGGGTATAAGGCTCGATATAAGGCTCACTGGGTTCTTCGGGGTTTCACTCAACGCTCTGGTGTGGACTATGATGAGACTTTCAGTCCGGTGGTGAAGCCTGCGACAGTGCGCACTGTTCTCTCTATTGCTCTCTCTCAGTCTTGGCCCATGCATCAGCTGGACATGAAGAATGCATTTCTTCATGGCACCCTAGCAGAGACAGTCTACTGCAATCAGCCGGCAGGTTTTGTGGATTCTAGTAGTCCGGATCTTGTTTGTCGCCTCAACAAGTCACTTTATGGTCTGAAGCAGGCTCCACAGGCATGGTACTCTCGCTTCACCTCCTTTGTGGTCTCGTTGGGGTTCACCGAGTGCAAGTCCGACACTTCTTGTTTGTCTACCGTCGTGGCTCTGAGACTGCTTATCTGCTACTCTATGTTGATGATATCATCCTGGTTGCTTCCAGTCAGACACTGCTTCAGCGCATCATTCAGTCCCTACAGCAGGAGTTTGCTATGAAGGATCTCGGTGAGCTCCATCACTTTCTGGGTGTCACTGTTGAGCCTCGTCCCTCTGGCCTCTTCCTTCACCAGCGCCAGTATGCACTTGAGATTCTAGAGCGAGCGGGTATGGCCGACTGCAAGCCTTGCTCCGCTCCGGTTGATACACAAGCCAAGCTTCCTACAGCTGAGGGTGCTCCTGTTGCTGACCCGACTGCCTACCAGCGTATCGCTGGTGCGTTGCTCTACCTCACTTTCACCAGGTCGGATATCACGTATGCAGTTCAGCAAGTCTGCCTTCATATGCATGATCCTCGAGAGCCACACCTTGCCGCGCTGAAGCGGCTTCTTCGCTACATTCGTGGTACAGTTGACTGCGGTCTTGCTCTTCATCGATCTCCTACCACAGAACTTGTCGTCTACACCGACGCTGACTGGGCTGGCTGTCCTGACACACGTCGCTCCACTTCTGGGTACGCCGTCTTCCTCGTCAGCAACCTGGTTTCCTGGTCGTCCAAGCGACACCCGGTCGTCTCCCGCTTCAGTGCAGAGGCGAAGTACCGGGCTGTTGCTAACGGCGTTGCGGAGGCGTCCTGGTTGCGTCAGCTCTTGGCGGAGCTTCACAGCCCGCTCGCCAAGAGCACGCTCGTCTACTGCGACAATGTCAGCGCCGTGTATCTCTCGTCGAACCCAGTTCAGCATCAGCGGACGAAACATGTGGAGATTGACCTGCACTTTGTCAGAGATCGAGTCGCCATTGGCCAGGTTCGAGTTCTCCATGTCCCGACCACCTCGCAGTTCGCGGACATATTCATCAAGGGACTCCCCTCCACGACATTCTCTGAGTTCCGCTCCAGTCTCAACGTAGTCAGTGGCTAGTTGTGACTGCGGGGGAGTGTTGTATGTATGGTGTTTCTTGCACAGTCTTGTACTTCGTTGCGCCGACAGTACATACTGCGGGGGAGTGTTTCTTGTGTTGTTTGTTGTCCAGTCTTGTACTTCGCTGCGCCGGTAGTACAGACTGCGGGGAAATGTTAGTGTATATAGGGACATAGAGCCCATGTAGTGTAAAGGCCCATCTAGAGGCCTATGTACTTCATGTATATAGCCCACCCTTCTAGAGTTGGAGGAATACACAACAATTATTCCCCATAGCACTATGTTGTCGTTATACATGTTATTATTTTCACTATGTTCAACTCAGGCTTGTTGTATAACTAGGTAAATAAGACCTCTGCACATAGGGTGATCAACTTACCGATATTTATTTTGATTTTAACTAAATAACAAAACTTCCCAGGAGACCGCCCTCATAAAAGACCAGGTTGTAAAGAGTGTAGGCTCATTTGCACTTTAAAACTTGACAATCTGCTTCTATACATTTTTGTTAGCACTTCAAAATTTAGGAAGATTATTGATGCTCTAACAAATATTTTGTGATTGTTGCAGGGGGTGAAAGAAAATGGAGAATCTGCATAATTTGAAGTTTAAGAGATGGTGAGAGAATATGTAGAAAAGATCATCAGTCGTGAAAGCGTGAAGGCCACAGATGATTCAGTTTTTATTCATGAAATGATGCTTCTGTACTTGAACAACTATAGATGCTTGTCATTTACTCAAGCATCTATAAACAAGTTTGCTTTCCCTGGACGGCTGGAAGCTGTTGAGTTGTGTTTGTTGGGCGTTAGAATCAGACTTCATATGTTCTTAAGCGCTGGGCAAGGTTGAGTCTGCTATGCTTTGTTATATATGAAAAAAAAATAAAACACAAGGAGTGTGTTACCTTAGGCTCAGCTGTTACTTTGTTAAGCCTATGCTCTCTTCCTTTTTTTTTTATCTCCTTTAGTTTCGATGTTACTTTCACACGGTATTATTTACTTTGGACCTTAGCCAGAGCTCGTGAAAAATGTGAAACACACAGCAATGAAAAAACAGCTGCACAAGCAGCACGAGGAAAAACACCACTTGCCCTTTGGCTGGATTGTCTCTGGGTAACAACATATTTCTTATTCCCTAACCACATGATCAACACAAATCCTAATAGCTCGCCTTCGTGCCGAAAGCTAGATAAACCAGCGACGAAACAATCACGACGTGAGCAAATATTTTAACATTCCAGTTACTGCATGAACAATGGGATTACATATTTATTTTCGTAGTTACCATCTTCCTCTCGAGCTCATCCTTCTCACTTTCTCAGCTATCTGTTTCAGCTTAGTCCACCCTTTTTCGTGCCCGTTTCTTTGAGCTGCGATAGATTTTGCATTCTTCAGCATTCTTTCGGGAGTCATCTGGGGCCTGGGGGAAGACTTTCCGTTATATTCATCTTCTGAGGCGTGACAAATATCTATCCAATTGGAAGTTCTGCTTGTGAGTACCACTGGCAAGAAAAACTTCATTCAATTGTGACTTGTGAGGGTTGGAGCTATCATTGCAAAGCTTCCAGTTCAGAGTGTTGCAGTTTCGTCAATTATATTATCCTTATCTGCCACTGGCTTTTCACTTTTTAGATCACCGACCACGGTATATCTATATAATGTATACATTATATAGATGCACTCCATTAAGAGTTACTCCCTCCGTCTCAGGATATAAGACGCGGTCAAACTTGGCACTGTCTCCAACAATAACATTTGACTCTTAATATTTTTTATAATATAATATTTGTATCAACAAAATTATAGTCATATGAAAGTACTTTTAAACATGAATACAATTATATTATTGTTGTGAGACAAAGTTTTTATTATACAAGATTAATCGTAGGTCAAAGTTTTCAAAGTTTGAATTTTGATTTACGTGCGTGCCTTATATCCTGAGACGGAGGGAGTATATGCAAGCCATCCAGAACCCAATCCATCAATTTTCTATGACTAAAAGCATCCATGCACGCAACTTATAGTCTTTGCGAGTACCACGGTACAAAAATCCCAAATTAGAGATACACAAAGGATCAATGGTTGTTCTCTCTCAACAAAATGAACATGTTTTCATGTATAATATCATTTGCAAAAAAGTTGTCATACAATCATCTTAGTATTTTCTAGTTAATAAGGTACTCCTTTGACGTCTCCCCGGTGTACTTAACCTTCCTGCAGGAGATCCTAAAAGGACCGAGTTATCCCGCGACGGGTCGCGCTGTAGCAAAGCGCGCGACCCCATCCTCCGCAGCTTTACTGCTTCAAGTGTGCGACCCCTTTGTCTGCATGCGTATATGCTAACGTGTGAGGGACTTCTACCACCATGCGAACGCAAGCACGGAAGAGGTGGATCAGCCATAAGTAGCAACCGGGTCCCAAAAGTTTTTTCATTGTTCATAAAAAATGCTTTATCTCTTTTGTATGGTATCCGTTTTGAATACTGATTGCACCGTTATATTCTACGTGATAAGACAAATAAAACTAAATCCCACTTGTATATATTTTAAAGATGTTTGCATTTGGTAGCAACTTATGTGTAAATTAAGTTTGATACTATTGAAGGAGTTGCCCCAATATGCATATATAAGTTGTCACATATGTAAAACAAAAGTTGTCACAAAAAACAGAATCTATTATACACATGAGTTGACATATATTAAAATATAAGTTACTACAAACAAAATATATCATACACTCATACACATAAGTTGCCAAAAAAAAGGTTGATATCCACATAAGTTGTTACCGTAGTAGGCCGATATACACATGAGTTGCTACCGAAAGAGAGCAAGTCGTCACATAAGTTGCTACTTGTGCAAAACATGATCAAAACATATGCAAGTGGGATCTAGTTTTGTTTGTCTCGTCGTGTGGAAAACAACAATGCAATCAGTTATTAAAACAAAGATAATATGAAAGAGATAACGCAAGGCATGCCAGAGGTGGGCCGGGCCGCGTTGTGCAGGTCGCGCGCTCGGTTCAAACCACGAATAACAGCGTGTTAGATTTTTTCATCCTAAAACATATATTAAATATATTGCAAGGCAGACTCGAACCCTACCTTGCAATTATATCTCCTAAAGCATGTCATTTGTTTGTAATCCATTAGCACTATTCCTTACAGTTACGTAAGGTCCATATTAAACATATTTCAAAGCTTAAAACATTAATGACATGTATGATCCTCATGTAACTTTCACACGAGGGAATTTGGCATTATTGGTTTGGTAGCAAAATCTAAACACCAATACCGCTTGATGAATGGTGGGCTAGCACAAATTACACAATTGATGGTCAAGTTAAAAAGGGCCTCAACTCTATTATCATCATGGGGCTTGGTCCATTTGGATTCACCGTAACCGTTGTGTGTTTGATGGGATCTAGCCGTAGCTGAATGAGGTCTTGGTTTCAGTAAGTGATGACAGGGGCGGAGCCAGGATTTCAATATAGGGGGGGCAAGCCGCCAATAGTACAAACAGTGTTCAAAATTTCAACCAAAATTTCGGTCCTTTTCAGTGGTGACGAAATAACTGTTGGCCGAAATTTCGATCTCTTCATCGAAAGATACACTTTTTAGTTCAAATTTTGGCCAAACTTTTGCCAAATTCAGTTAAAATTCTAAACAAAGAAATTCGAATCCCTAGATACAAGTAACAAACATATACATTGTACATACCCACGCATATATACTAGAATAGAGTATTAATAATAAGTAAAGCAACACGAATTGCAGCATACAATTTCAGAACAAAAATTAAAAGGGACTATGTTATACAATCTAATCCGGGAATCAATTAATTGCCTATCGATTGACTAATTAATCAAACCTATGCGGCTATGCCCTAACCTATCCCCTCATAATCGATGAAATTGCATAATACAGTTGGATTAGATAGAATAGAAGGCTTACCTGCAGCAAGGAGGACGACGCTATTGCCGGCCATCGGCAACTCGTCAAGCGCGCATGGAGAGGGACTAGGGACGGACGAACTTCCTGCTGCTACCTGCTGTGGAAGTCGGAAGTCGCCAAGTTGGAAGCGCAGTCATCGCGGAATGACGTACGAAAGGAAGCGGAATCGATCTGCCCTGGCAGCTGAGGCACTTTTTGGTCATGGCCTTATAGTTTTGGGCCGGCAAGTAAGTTCTGGTTGGGCTGTTGTTGGGCATAGGCTAGCTTTAAGAGGGAGCCATTAGAGGCTAATCTTGGTAATTAGCATATTTAATTAGGGGGGTATAGTGGTGCTGCCGGAGCATTAGGGGGGCCAAGCCCCCCGCGCCCTCCCTGTGGCTCCGCCCCTGAGTGATGAACTTCACCTTTGGAGTTTGGCCAGAGCTCGAGTAATCTCTCATCTCCTTGCTCTAGAGCCAGCCAGTGTGTGAGTTTTATCCTAATTATTGGTCTCGAGTCAAGCTTTTGAACAAGGGAGAGAGATACATCGTTTAAAGTAAAAGGGCGTGGGTGGTGTTGTACGGGGCTCAGTCTCCTTTTATTCTTCTTGATATAATGATACGCATCTTTTTTTCGTGTTCGAGAAAGAAAAAAACACCGCTACCAAATTTTGGTGTTAGCTTTGGCCATGGACTGAAATTTAACTTGGGTCCTCACCTCGTGAACCAAACATGCCCAAAATATTCCGTACAGTTGAACTTAGTATAATTGATACTGAAATAATCATATTTCAGACACTAGAAATTGCAATGAAAACATTAACATGCTAAGCATGTTTGAGAAGAGATAATAAACAATTAGAAAAAAATGCTAATATAAAAACGCGACCAGAGAGGGAGAGCCTCACCGTTTTTCATTAAGAGGAAACAACTATCTCCTGGCCGCGGAAACTGCGTGGCGGTTGAAACCAAGCTATCTACAATTCTGAGTAATTTTATATTGTGCGTTTACCCTCGTGGAAGTGATAAGCAGGTTAAATCCGCCAACATCACAGTTGAGGTTGATCTCGACGATCGACTTCATCCAAACTTCAAAAGGCCTTAGACTGCAGAGGGAGCCTCGCGAATTTAGAACGATTGACAGAGTGATCCGGCATATTTTACATTTTCACTAGGTTATACATTGAACTCAGAAGTAAAGTTGCCTTATCTCTGCTGGGGCAAACGGCACCAACGTATTCCAACTATTGCACGATATGCATCCATCCACAGAAGCCACAAAACGGCACCAAGGTTCATCCATAAGCTGCAGATGACAACCAAACCCAGAGCGCGCTACAACCCCAGTCCATTTGTATGGTTTGGATACAGTGTCCTGGATCTGAACATTTTATTCATATAGAACCCAGACTCCACAGATAATCACACAACACACGAAGTGGGGGATGGCTCAAGCGGATCCAAGGAAACGGCCCATCCAAGCAGAAAAGCGAGACCAGGCCAGGTCAACGGCTTCCTGGTTCTCATCAGTCAGACCCATTCCCTTCTTCCGCTCGAGGGCCTCAGGCGAAGTGTTCATGAAGGCATGCGAACATCCAGGGTATATGTGGACTTCATATGGTACCCCGGAAGACTTGAGCTTCTCCTCCAGGGACTTGGCCGCCTGAAAGATCATGTAAGAGCATTGTTTGATTCTCATGTCTAACATATGCAGAATATGGTATTCTTATATTTTTGAATAAATCGAGAGCACCCAGATCAATTAGATGTGAATACTATCATGTGCGATCGTGTTTACACTTTATTATTAAGACAGTTACGCAACAATGCCAAGAATAGTCACATAACATTAGAAATATTAACTTCATTCAGGTCATGACATCAGAAAAAAGTATATACATAAGAGCAACTCCAGCCGGGCCTCTAAATATGAGCCCTATATTGCATTTTAGGCAGGCCCATAAAATTTTAGGGGCTTGAAATCCTCTTGGGCCTCCAGCCAGCCCGATCAAATGATGGCCCCTAAATTTTTTCACTTGCTTCAAGATTCGTGCGAGCGATTTGAACCGTTGGATCGTTGGATCGATGGGCCAAACCCTAGACCACACGGTCAACGCCCGTGGGTGGCCACCCCGCGCGCCGCCGCTGGCCGCCGGCCGGCCTCCCCGAGCGCCGCCGTCGCCCCTCCGCCCTGTCGTGCCCGCGCCACCGCGCTCCGCCCGCATGCCCCTGCCTCTCTCCCGCGCAAATCAATGAGTCTTCTTCGCCACCAGGAGGAAGCCTTCCGATGGTCGGCGGCGTCTGCCTCCGTCGCCGCTGGGGCTTCCCGTCCTCAGTCACCTTCCCCGCCTTGGCCGCCTACCTCACCGGAAGCTCCAGGCCATGCCCGCCAAGAACGGCCCGGTCAAGCTCCTACGCCTCGGCCGGGTGCCCACTGTGGCAGCACAGGAGGTCATGAAGACCCGCGACTTGGCCTCCATGCGGGCGGCAGGATGGCGGCGGCGGCGGCGGCGACGGCGGTGCGGGTGGAGTCGCGAGCGGGACAGAGAAGAGAAAAAAAATGGTGGGCCCCACGTGTGGGGTGGAAGGCCTCCAGAGCTAGGAGCCCTGAACCAAATTTTAGAGGCCTCCACAAAATGGTAGCCCATTTAGATGCCCGGCTGGAGTTGTTTTTTTCAACTTGAGGGACTAAAATAGAGATAGAGGCCCATTTGAGGGCTGGGCTGGAGTTGCTCTAAAGAAAGTAAAACATACTCCGTATGAAACACTGAGAAAGCTAAAATAGTAATTCGTTGCTCCAGCTTGTGTGTAGGACAGTAACAAAAAAACGGTTTGTGAAACCTGGTTCGCATTGCTCAAGTGACATGCATTGTGTAGGTTGAATCATTTTAGCATTGCAGTCATGATCCTAATTATACACATTTATGGTCAGTTGCAAGGTCCTACATGGGGTCAGGGCAAGCCCCAAGTCTCAACCAGCTCATCAACACTTGGCACATGATAACCTAACTTATAAACTAAAAAGAACTCGAGTCTTAGTAAAGATAACTGTAGATGCTACCTAGCAGTATCAATCTGTGAAAGCATGCATTTTGAAAAATAAAATCCGAAAACAAAATTATGGATTTGCCATATACCATAATAACAACAGAGATAACTAGCAGTGTGAAGGATGGACTTACAGTGACATCTGAAAATCCAACAAAGCTGTCATGCTCCCCAAAATGGGCCTGGATAGGAGCCTTAGCCTTAGAAGGGTCGGCAAGCTCAGAAGATGGTGTTCCATAGAAAGCAACAACAGCATCAACCTCTGGGACTAAGACTCCACTTGCAATAGACAAAGCACCTCCCATGCAATAGCCAGTAACACCAACCTAATTGTAGAAAACATGAAGATGTTATCAGCTTATCATTAAGCTATTGATTACCTGCATGTTTTCAACAGAGAATATGGAAACATGTTATACTTTTGCACTAAGACATAAGACTACACCGAAGAATAAATGCTCTTGTCCAGTAGGATATTCAACTAGAGTTCAATACTTCAATTTATTCAGTCAAGTTTATCGGCTCAATCAAATTTCATCATTATTTTCCTCCTTGCTAGTTGGTAGCTTTTCCATTGAGTCCTTACTACTGCTAAGCAATTAGTGATGCATTAATCAGGGATGATCCACCGGTGATTCAGACAAGACACCACAATGCCCTAGTCAAAAATTCAAAATATCAAGAA
This sequence comes from Urochloa ruziziensis, assembly GCA_015476505.1. Classification (NCBI taxonomy): domain Eukaryota; kingdom Viridiplantae; phylum Streptophyta; class Magnoliopsida; order Poales; family Poaceae; genus Urochloa; species Urochloa ruziziensis. Next base: position 33,493,358 of record CM027122.1, read on the forward strand.
CATAGATTATTCCTCAGCATTTCATTAGAAAACTGCTAGAGGAGGAAAATTGCTGTCTATTCCTCCAACTCTAGAAGGGTAGGGCTATATACATTACATGGGCCTCTAGATGGGCCTTTACACTACATGGGCTCTATATACACTAACACTCCCCCGCCTCTAGATGGGCCTTTACACTACATGGGCTCTATATACACTAACACTCCCCCGCAGTCTGTACTACCGGCGCAGCGAAGTACAAGACTGGACAACAAACAATACAAGAAACACTCCCCGCAGTCTGTACTGCCGACGCAGCGAAGTACAAGACTGGGCAAGAAACACCATACAAACAACACTCCCCCGCAGTCACAGCTAGCCACTGACTACGTTGAGACTGGAGCGGAACTCAGAGAATGTCGTGGAGGGGAGTCCCTTGGTGAATATGTCCGCAAACTGCAAGGTGGTCGGGACATGGAGAATCCGAACCTGGCCGATGGCGACTCGATCTCTGACAAAGTGCAGGTCAATCTCCACATGCTTCGTCCGCTGATGCTGAGCGGGGTTCGACGAGAGATACACGGCACTGACATTGTCGCAGTAGACGAGCGTGCTCTTGGCGAGCAGGCTGTGAAGCTCCGCCAAGAGCTGACACAACCAGGACGCCTCCGCAACGCCATTAGCAACAGCCCGGTACTCCGCCTCTGCACTGGAGCGGGAGACGACCGGCTGTCGCTTGGACGACCAAGAGACCAGGTTGCCGCCGAGGAAGACGGCGTACCCAGAAGTGGAGCGACGTGTGTCAGGACAGCCAGCCCAGTCAGCGTCGGTGTAGACGACAAGCTCTGTGGTAGGAGATCGGTAAAGAGCAAGACCACAGTCAACTGTACCACGAATGTAGCGAAGGAGCCGCTTCAGCGCGGCTAGGTGTGGCTCTCGAGGATCATGCATATGAAGGCAGACCTGCTGAACTGCATACGTGATATCCGGCCTGGTGAAAGTGAGATAGAGCAACGCACCAGCGATACGCTGGCAAGCATAGTTGGCCATCGGGCCGTGCCGGCCTGGCCCGGCGGGTCGTGCCGTGCCTTCCCCGTGTCACGCCGTGCCGTCGTGCCGACCGTGCCGTGCTACACCGTGCCTCGTGCCGGGGGTACAGCCCAAGGCCCGGCCCACGGGCCGATTTACCATGCCGTGCCGCCCGGTGGCCATGGTGTTTTTCACCGGACCATGCCGGCCCATGGCCCGGAGAAGAAGAGGCCAGCGAGCCAACGACGGCGAGAGCAAGACAGATAGAGGAGCTTAGATTGAAAACGACGGCGAGCGGCGGCGGATCGACTTACATGAACACTGGACTCACATGTTTCACCAAAACAGTATAGAGGAAGAGGCGAAAGGGGAGGGGAAAAGAGGGACGAAAGGGAGAGCCGGAGAGGATTAGTGAACTTCCACCAGTGGTCGCCTCGTCGGCGTCGAGGTGCAAGAGCGGCGACCGGCGGATGGCGGCGGATCGAGCTCGAAAGCGAGGCAGGGCTGCAGACTGCGGCGCGGAGCGAGGGGGAAGGGGGAACAAATGGTTAGGGTTAGGGTTGGGGGGGGAGCGCCCGACGGCCGGCTTATATATGCCGCGCTCTTGGGCCGCGGCGCGGGGTGGCGGCCTGCTAGCCCCCCCGACTAGCCGTTGGAGGCCACCGGGCCAGCACCGGGCCGCCTGTTTTTTCGGGCCGTGCCCGTGCCGTGCCACGGGCCGTGGTGGGGGCCTTGGTCCCGCCTGGTGTGTCGGGCCGGGCCGACACTGGCACGGCGCCACCGGGCCGGGCCGTTTCTCGAACCGGGCCAAAATCACGTGCCGCGGGCCGTGCCAGCGGGCCGTGGGCTGCATGGCCAACTATACTGGTAAGCAGTCGAGTCAGCAACAGGAGCACCCTCAGCTACAGGAAGCTTGGCCTGTGTATCAACCGAGTGGAGCAAGGCTTGCAGTCAGTCATACCTGCTCGCTCCAGAATCTCAAGTGCATACTGACGCTGGTGAAGAAAGAGGCCAGAGGGGCGAGGCTCAACAGTGACACCCAGAAAGTGATGGAGCTCACCCTGCTGTAAGGACTGAATGATGCGCTGAAGCACTGTCTGACTGGAAGCAACCAGGATGATATCATCAACATAGAGTAGCAGATAAGCAGTCTCACAGCCATGGCGGTAGACAAACAGAGAAGTGTCGGACTTGCACTCGGTGAACCCCAACGAGACCACAAAGGAGGTGAAGCGAGAGTACCATGCCCGTGGAGCCTGCTTCAGACCATAAAGTGACTTGTTGAGGCGAAAGACAAGATCCGGACGACTAGAATCCACAAAACCGGCCGGCTGGCTGCAATAGACGGTCTCTGTCAGGGTGCCATGAAGAAACGCATTCTTCACATCCAGCTGATGCACGGGCCAAGACTGAGAGAGAGCAATAGAGAGAACAGTATGCACTGTCGCAGGCTTCACCACCGGACTGAAAGTCTCATCATAGTCCACACCAGGGCGCTGAGTGAAACCCCGGAGAACCCAGCGAGCCTTGTATCGATCCAGAGAACCATCAGCCCGACGCTTATGCGTCCAAATCCACTTGCCAGTGACAACATTGCAACCAGACGGACACGGCACGAGGTCCCACGTCTGGTTGGCAAGAAGAGCCGCGTACTCCTCCATCGCCTGGCGCCAGTGAGGGTCTGCAAGGGCTTCACGGACGGAGGAGGGTACCAGAGAGATCCCCGGCTCTCCCCCAGAGGCGGAGAGAGCCGCAGGCTGACGAACGCCCGCCGCCCGTCGTGTCACCATGGGATGGGTGTGACCGGGATCCCGATGGATGACAGGCGGGTGGTAGACCACCGGATCCAAACGTGCAAGGGCCTGAGCCGGGGCCGACGGGTCCGGTGGAGGAGGCAGAGAAGACGACTCTGGCGGCGGTGGAGGTGGAGACGGAGGCCGGTGCGGCTGCTGCGGAGCCTGCACCGACCGTCGGCTATAGACCCGAACAGGCTGTGCGAAGCGCGCGGGAGGGGGGCGCCGGGGCTGCGTGTGGCGCGGGAGGCGATGCGCGGCGCAGGAGAGGTCGACAGGGGCCGCGCGAGGCGCTGGCACAGGCAGCGGCGCCAGGCGGGGCAGAGCGGAGGACACCGGGGCCGCGCGAGGCGCTGGCACAGGCAGCGGCGCGAGGCGGGGCAGAGCGGAGGGCACCGGGGCCGCGCATGGCGCGGGAGAACCTGTAGGAAAGGAAGACACAAAAGCAGGTGGCTGGACCACCGGGTCAGTCAAAAACATGGAGTCCAACTCTGGGTCTGGAGTCGGGTGGGGGAGGTGGAGTAGGGGAAATCCGACTCGTCAAACACAACGTGTCGGGAGATAAAGAACACAATGAGAAGTGAGGTCGAAGCAGCGGTACCCCTTATGATCAGGGGAGTACCCGAGAAACACACAACGAGTCGACCGAGGAGCCAACTTGTGCGAAGCAGTGGCAGAAATGTTAGGATAGCACGCAAACCCAAAGACACGAAGATGGTCATACCGGGACGGGGTGCCAAAGAGGGCGTGGTGAGGTGTAGGAGCAGGAGAAGCTGTGGACGGAAGACGGTTAAGCAGATATGTGGCAGTGTGAAGCCCCTCAGCCCAGAAACGGGGAGGCAGGGAGGCCTGGAGGAGAAGGGTGCGAACGACATCGTTCGTGGTGCGAATCATCCGCTCAGCCTTACCGTTCTGAGAAGAAGTATACGGACAAGACATGCGGAGCTGAACACCACGAGAGAGGAAGAAGTCACGAGAGGTGCGGTTGTCGAACTCACGGCCGTTGTCACACTGGACGGCCTTGACAGTGAAGCCGAACTGTGTAGACACCCAGGCAAAGAAGCGAAGGAGGGTAGGAAAAGTGTCAGACTTAGCGCACAAAGGAAAAGTCCAAGAGTAATGGGAGAAATCATCAACGACCACAAGATAGTACTTAAAGCCAGAGAGGCTGAGTACAGGTGATGTCCACAGATCGCAATGGATAAGATCAAAAGCATGACTCGCATGCGAAGAAGAAGAAAAAAAGGAAGTCGAACATGACGACCTAACTGGCAAGCATGACAAAGGTGCTCATCAGCAGTCCTAGTACAAGGAACATCTGCACTACGACTAAGTTGAGCCAAAACGTCGCGGCCGGGATGACCGAGCCGGCGGTGCCAAGTAGCGGATGAAGGTGTCATGACGAAGGCAGCTGAAGGAGTAGAAGCAGTGGCAGCCGCAGGTGAAGCAGCGGAAGTAGGAAGGCGGATGTTGTAAAGGGGCCCGAGCTATCACATCGGAGGAGTGGACGTCGGGAAGCCAGATCCTTCACAGTAAGACCAGAAGAGTCAAATTCAACAGAACAAGAGTTGTCAGCAGTAAACTGGCGAATAGAAAGAAGATTGTGGACCATCTGTGGAGCAACAAGAACATGAGGAAGACGGAAAGAACCCGTCGCAGTGCCCACAGAAGCGACAGGAAGACACGACCCATTCCCGACCATGATAGAAGAGGGGTAGGAGGGGTGAGGTGGGTGTACAGAGGAAAGTATACCAGCATCCGGGGTGGTGCGGAACGAGGCACCCGAGTCTGCGATCCACTCGGTGCTCACCGGCGGCGTCAGGCCTATGGTACTGAAGGACTGTGCCAGGGCAGTGGCGTCCCACCCACCACCAGGCCCGGTCGGTGGCAGGTAGGACTGTGGCAGAGGCGCCCAGGTGAGTGGAGGATGGCTCGGCGCAGCGGGTGGTGTCCAAGTAGTCAAGCACGACTGGGGAGGTGCAGCGAACATGGCCACGGGCTGGCCGAACGGCCACATGGAGATGCGCCCTGACCATGGTGGGTGTAGGATGGCCAGGGTGCACCACCAGGAACAGAAGATTCCGGTCGGTGCCGGCTCCACCGGAGCCACCACCACGGCCCCCACGTCCACCACCGCCACCGGAGCCACCACCATGACCCTCGCGGCGACGGCGGCCACCACCACCACCACCAGAGCCACCACCACGACCCCCTCCACCCCCGCTCGGACCGGGAGAAGCTGGCGGAGGAGTGCCCAGGAGGGAGGTGGCAGGTGGCGTCGAAGAAGTCGGTGGAGCGACGAGTGCGGTGGAGGTGGACGAGGAGGACGAGCCAGGCGCGAGACCGCGCGCGATCTCATCCAGCTGACGGGGAAGCCAAGACCGCATGAGCTCGTAGTTGTCGTTGAGGCCGCGCAGAGCGTGGAGCACCAGGGTCCGGTCGAGCACCGGGGACCCCAGAGCGTGAAGGTCGTCGGCCATGCCCTTCAGCCTGCGGCAGTATTCACCGACGGAGAGGTCGCCCTGGACGAAGTTACAGAGCGAAGTGTCGAGGCGGAGAATGCGATGCTCGGCATTGCCCAAGAACTGGCCCTCGAGGGTCAGCCAGGCCTGGCGAGCGGTGTCCCCCGGGAGTCCGAACGAGGTCTTGGAGATCCTGGGAGATGGTCCCAGAGATCCAGGACACGACGACGCTGTCGAGGCGCCTCCACGACACATCGCGCTCCTCAGCAGGCGTGTCGAGGAGAACGTAGTCGTCGAGGGCGTAGCGGTTGAGGGCGAGGAGGACCTGGTCCCGCCAACGTCCGTAGGTTGTGGACGCGGGGTCGAGGATGACGGTGACCATGGTGCGGATGCTCTGGACCCCGGCCGCCTGAAGGTGGAGGTGGGCGACGACCGAGTCGGTCAGGTCGGGGCGGGAAGCAGAACCGACAGGCGGCGTGGAAGCAGCGGGCGGCGCCTGGTGGGAGGAAGTGGCGCCGGCGTCGATGACGACGGGCTGCTTCCCGACGGAGATGGTGGAGAGGTACTGCTCCGCCTCCGCGACCTGGCGAGCGAGAGCGTCCGCCGTGATGCGCTCCCGTTCTCAGGCAAGAGCAGCGGCGCGGACGCGCTCCTCGGCGGCGGCGACCTCGGTCTTCGCCGCGAGGAGGGCAGAGGCGAGAGCGACGGCGGCTGGCGAAGACGCAGTAGCAAGGTGGGCTGGGCTGCTCTCCACGGGATGGGCCAATCCATCCGGGCCCAACCCCGCACCCTGACCCAAGCCCTCGGGCCGGATCTGGGCCCCGATCTGGGTAGCAGCTGGCGGCAGCTGGGCAGGGGCAGGAGCAGACGGGGGCAGCTGAGGAGCGGCCGGCAGCGGCTGAGAAGCGACGGCGGCGGCGACGGTCGGCATCCCCAGCCCCACCGCAATGGCTGCAGCGACGGCGGCGGCAGAGGGGTCGGCGAGGACGGCGGAGGAGGGCGTCGCGGGGTCGTCTGTGGCCTGCGGCGGCGGCGGCGCGCCCGTGCCCCGCGGCAGCGCGGCCGCGACGGTGGCCCAAGCCGCGGCGGGAGAGCCAGCGGGAGCAGGGGCGCCGCGGGTCGGGGCGGCGCGGGCGAGCGCGGGGTCGCCCTGGCCGGCGCGCGCAGAGGAGAGGGAGAGGGGAGGGAACCCAGGAGGGGGCTGCCGGCCGGCCAGCCGGCGGCGGCGGCGGGGAGGGGCCGGCGACGGCTGGGAGAGGGATGGAGGAAACCCTAGGCTGCTGATACCATGCTAGAGGAGGAAAATTGCTGTCTATTCCTCCAACCCTAGAAGGGTGGGCTATATACATTACATGGGCCTCTAGATGGGCCTTTACACTACATGGGCTCTATATACACTAACAAAAACTTATATTGTTTCTCCATGCAGACAAGTAGGATCATGGAAATTCATATTCAAGAGTAATTAACATCTTGAAAAAGTAGAAGTTAAAATTTACTCTTATGAGTTCAGAGCTATTTTTCCCTTTATGCATTTTAATAGCATTGCGAACCTTCAACTTATGTTCTTGACAATATCTATTAATCAAAACGTCATTAATTAACTGGATGCAATCTGAAATAGGCTTAACAGGCAATAAGAAACTTGAGTCTCTTTCTACAATATGGAGATAACATGGACCTTTGGAGCCTGTAAATTGTATGACTAATCTACTGTCTTTCATCCATTGTTTTACACTTTTTTGTTGAACAAAATGAATTGTTGTGTATCTTTCCCATTAAGATAGAGCAAAAACAGAGTTCAAAACCTCGAACAAACATGCTACTGTCGTTTATCCGATTTTTCCACCTTTTCCATTGAACAAAAAGAAGAGTTGTGTGTCTTTCCCATTAAGACAGTGCAAGAAACAAAGGAGTTCAAATCCTTACAAACAAGCATGCAGAAGAGCTGTGTAAATTGCAAATTCATCCAATGTACCGGTGTTCAATACCATAGGACAGCCAATGATGATTCTTTCACAAGAAAAGGACGCTAGTATGGGACTCACAAGAAAAGGATGAACAGTTAATTAAAAGGATTTTCCAGTTACTTAGATTGTATAAAAATTTCAATGCATACACTAAATACAGAGAACAAATGACCGGAGAAGAACAAAGATGAAAATATTCTACCTTGGGTGATCCATTTGACTTGAGCCATTTAACTGAAGCCTGAATGTCCTTAACTGCGCCCTGCCAGTCCAGACCTTCCATCAGATGCTGTGCCTCAGCAACATCCAGAGCAACTTTTCCACGGTACAAACTGGGAAGGAAAAAAATTGACATCAAGAAATGCAAGGCGTAACAAAATAACAATCTTACTAGAAGGTGTGGGCAATTGGGCATATTATGAAGCACCAATTCTATAACGAAGCAATTAAACAGAAAGCAACAAAGGATGTGATCATACTCTGGAATAAGTGCTCTGTATCCTCCACCAAGTTGGGAAATGTGGATTGCATGGTTCTTTATCTCATAATCTACTCCCCACCACTCTTGCAAAACCACAATTCCAGGAGCATTTTCTTTGCCAACAACATAGGCATCAAAAGTCTACAGACGCAAGGCAGCAATATAATTTGAGATGATAGATCAAAGATAGGATACCATATTCATGGTAGTTAACAAAACAGCATCAGGCCTGTTATTTTCAGTAATGGCTGAACTACATGATTTACGGTTTTGGTCATCGTACTCCCTCTGTCCCACATTGACTGCACTTATAGCATTCAAATTTTTTCTCAAATTAAGTGCTCACTATGCCGCTCTGTTACTTCCGTACGAGTAGCAGTGCTACGGCGGCAAACTCACAGCCACACGTTTACAGCCAAAGAAAAAAAAGGCGAAGACTCTAGAAAATCTCATCCACTCGTTCCTCTAGTCAGCCCCTGCCGTCTCCACGACTCTGGCCGTCGAGCTCCCCGCGCCGCCTGTCCACGCGACCACGCCCTTGCCCTCCAGCTCCAGCTTCTCTCGCCTCCGGATCTCACGGCGTCTAGATTTGTCCGTGGGGCATCATCATGTTGTCATATGAGAACTGCCTTGTGCTGTAGCAGCAGTTACAACCATCCGCATGCTCGCCATGGCCGCCACCCGGCAGCTCGTAGGTGGAGGCGCCCACCTGCTCGCCATGGCCGCCACTCACCTGCTCAGAGATGGAGGCGGCAGCCTCCTCGCCAGTTGCCATGGCCTCCTGCCTGCTGGTAGATGAAGGCGTGAAAGAGGATTGAAGGCACCCGCCGCCGGCCACCTCCTTGTGCGCTGCCGCCGGCCACCTCATCAAGTTGCGTGGAGCTAGAAAGGGAGGGGGCGCGGGGAGCAGCTGGTGGAGGGGCAGAGCCCGAAGGGAACTGGGCAGGGATGCGAGAGGTGAGCGGTGGACGGGGAGAACGATCCGGAAGAGATGAGTCTGTGAGATTTTTGACAGGGGCATTTCACTTTCTTCTTGATTTTCGTGCTGAACTCCAGAAGTGCACATATTATGGGACGGAGGGAGTATATGTTTTGTTCAAAAAGAAGAAGAACCTTTTTCCTCTATTAAGAAGCTTGGTTAGTATCAAGGTAGATGCACTTGTTGTTTATCAAGGTAGATTGAACATTTATTACTTGAAAATTTGATACCAACTGATATTTCATTGATAAAGTCTGAGGAAAGCTAAAGCATCATTTCTCTAGCATTATTTTAATATGCAAACCTTCTAGTGAGAACTAGGCACAAAACTGCAAACCAGCTGCACATGTCAATAAGAAAAAAAGCTTGTTATACCATTCTGTCCTACCCTACTTATCTGGCTGACATCCTACCTCCCCGAACTTTCACAATTCATATTTCGATTTTTTTTTTTAGCTAGCTAAATCATTCCTGCACTTAAACATATATGCAATAAAGAAAGGAAAAAGTCCAAATTACTCCCCTCAAGTATAGCCAAAGTCTGAATAACCCCCTAAACTATAACTTGGTTCATTTTACCCCCTAAACTATGCCATTCGGTCCAATTTACCATCTAACAGAACTTGTCTTTTTTGTTTCTCCCTACACAAGATGAATTTTCATTTCAACTTTTGCAGGGTAGTAATAGACATCACAATGCATGTCAAAAAAAATATGTTATAATTTTTTCATTGTTAATTTACATATAATTTTGTAGTCCAATGTGTAATTTATTATTAAATACCCTAACGCATGGGAACGAGAGGAGGGCTCGGGCGGTCAGGTGGTTTACATCTGGTTCAGCCGTGCCGAGTTCGAATCTCGTTGGTGGCATTCTCGCTAGAGTGGAGAATGGGCCGGCTGGGGCAACCCGGCTCCTAGCGTCCTGATGACGCAGGGGGCTATCTAGCCTCTGGCCCCTAAATACCCTAACCTATCAAGATGATGTTAAAAAATATGATGTATTTTTTCTAACATGTGTTATGATGTGCACTGTCATCTTGCAAAATTTCAACTTAAAACCCACCTATGCATGGAGAAAAAAAAATACAAATTTTGTTATGGGGTATATTGAACCAAATGACATAGTTTGAGGGGTAAAATGAACCAAACAATAGTTTAGGAGGTTATTCAGACTTGAAATAACTAGACAAACAAACACTGAAAAATCCAATACTGAAATAAGCTGATAAACGTCTAAGAGCCTGCATCAGAAGCGTTCACCGAAGTAGAATATAAACAAAATTTCCTCTTGGGCCTGTGATAAATATCGGAAAAGGGAAAAGAGAAACAGGAGGAAACAAAAGATAAAGAGTGAAAGTAGAGCATCCAAGAGAAGAAAGCTAAAGCTGAAGGAGGAAGGGAGGACATGAGAAGAAATCATACAAGCATGACCAAAACTGACGGATCAGAACCATCTCGTAGTGTTGGAATTCGCGAAACCGCGACGCCCATACACTGGATAATCCAGCCAGAAATATATCACCGATTACATTGATAATTTTACCTTCTTAAGGTATTGAACGAATGCCATTCGTACCATAACCTCTTAATATCTCCTTTTCGGGAGTTAAGGATTGGAAAATCCGTTCAGATGGGCGCTAAACCCTATCAATCGAACCGAGAGTAGCCAAATGGAGCGGGGGTTCAGAAAAAAACCCTAGAAAAGCCCTCCGAGCGGGGGTAGTTTCGCGAGACGGACAGAGACAAGGGGAGGGAGTGAGATGCTGGAAGCAGGAGCCACGAACCGTGTCCTCGCGCTGGATCTGGATCTTCTGGAACGGAGAGGCGGAGGAGTCGGTGGCCATGGTGGCGCGCGGCGGCCGGAGGAGGCGGGGGAGAGGGGGCGAACGCGGGCGCAACGGGCCTGTGGATGCGCTGGAGAGGAAGGCGGAGGAGGCGCGTCGGAGCAGGTGCGCTGTGGCCATCCCTTTCCTGTTGCGTGCTGATGCTCCCCCAGTCCCCCGCAGGGCCGCACCGCACTAATCCGGGGGCTAGTTCCGTAATTTTTACCTTTTTCGTTTCTTTTTCCTTTTTGTGAGGAAGTGAGGCGCGACGGTAACGTATCTTCGTTGGCCCAGCTGTGTGATGTTTCCGGATGGCGCTGGTGCCGTAGTGCGTGTCCGTGTCCCCATGCCATGCTGGGAGATAAGAACGTGTTTTCCTTTCCTCTTTCTCTTTTTTATCTTGGAGAATCTCTTTCATATTTTTACCATTTAGAGGAGAGGTGTTAAAATCAGTTCTTCTTTCTCCTTTTCCCTTTCCTTCCCCGACAAATGGGACCCACATATAAGTGATACTGTACGTTCTTCCTCCTCTGAGCATTCAACACAGAGCCCCATGGAGACCGACTCAGGCTCCGTCGCGCGGTCGGGCTCGCGGGCGGAGGCAGCAGCGCTCCGCGGCCGTCCCGCGGGCGGGCTCACGGCCGGAGGCGGCGACGCTTCGCGGCGCCCGTGCAGGTGCGTTCGTGGCCGGCGGCGGCTCTCCGCGACCCCCGTGCGGGCGCGCTCGCGGCCGGAGGCGGCGGCGCTCCGCGGCACCCGTGCGGGCGCGCTCGTGGCCGGCGGCGGCGGCCCTGCACTCGTGGCTGGCGCGAGATGGCCGGGCGTCAGGGTCTAGCAACCGGCGGCGCAGCCGGAGCAGGACGAGCTCGCGGCGGTGGAAGCAGGAGTAGGGGCTCGCGACGGCGACCGGAGGAGGGGCAAGCTCGTGGCGGTGACGGGCATCGGGTGGCCAGAAGTGGATGGGGGATCGGGCGGCCATGGTTGCTGTGGTTTGGTGGAAAGGGAGAGGAAAGGGAGGAGATGGTGGATTGAGAAAAGAAAGGGGCGAGGGAGGAGAAATAAAGGGGAAAAGGGAAAGGGAAAAATCAATCTATTGGAGATGGTTTTTTGTCTCCAATTCCTTTATATGGCTGAAAAGTGGAAAGGGGAAAGGGGATAGGGGAACTATTGGAGATGCACTAGAGCATCTCCAATTATATGGCTGAAAAGTGGAAAGGAGAAATGGGATAGGGGAACTATTAGTGCATCTCCAATAGTTTCCCATTCCCTTTTCCCCTTCCCCTTTTTCCTTTATTTCCTCCATCTCTCCCCTTTCTTTTCTAAATCTCCTCCTCCTCCCTTTCCTTCTCCCTTTCCTTTCTTCCTCTCCAGCCGTCAATCCACATCTGCCCAGCCTGATACGGACCGCCCGATGCGCCGCCCCTGCTCCAGCGGAGCTCGCCGCCGTGTGCCGCCCTTGCCTCGGTCAGCAAAGCTCGCCGCCACGCGCCGCCCGCCCGTCCATGCCCTGGCCGGCGGATCTCCCCGCCCTTGCGGCCTTGCCCCTGCGCGGCCGGGCTCGAGCCCGCCAGCAATCGGTCGGAGAGGATGGAAAGGGGAAAGGGAAAAGGGGAACTGGTTTTACCCCTTCTCCCCTAAATGGTGAAAATGTGAAAGGGGATTCCCCTATAGGGTGAGAAAGGGGAAAGAGAAACTGTTGGAGATGATCTAAGAGGCCGATGCTTAAACTTACAGGACGTGAAACAAAACGATGATAGTGGTGGAACAAATAAAGCCCATAACAAATGTGTATTGTTTGTGTATTAATATTAATATCTATGATAAAAAAATCTTTTATCCATCTGCCCCTGGACCCACACAGCAAAGAAGCTTCTGACCTGAATCCTAACAAAATGTGTTGTTTCACTTTGTTTGGATTAGCAGAGCGAGCATTTACTTCCTTTTGTTACCCAAGTCACATGACAAACAAAATATGAATTAATAAATCGTAAAATCTATTTGGAGGAAGGCCTCCACTTAGGCTTAGCGGGAGGCCCTCTCCCCCTTCTCCTACCTCCAGCCTCCTCAGGAGGGTTAGTATGTTCGGGGCGGAGGAAGTAACAAAGGTCCGGCGATGAGCTCGGGTGGGTTGCGGGCGGCGGTGGATGGCGGCGGCAGCCGCCAGCCGTGGTGAGGCGGCGGGAGGAGGGGGACCTTTAGGTCCCAGGGTTGCTGGGGGGCGGCGAGATCCATCTCTGCCGTCCTTAGAGGAGGGGGTCGGGGGCGGCGGTCGACCGACGGCGATGGCGCGAGAGACGACGGCGGAGCGGAGGCGGCGCGGGAGCGCCGCCGGAGCCGGGCGGCGAGGGACCCCCGGTGGGCGGTGCAGGAAGCGGGGGAGCTCGTCATCGTCGTCGAGGCGGCGCAGTGACGACGGATCTAGGGTTAGGGGTGGCGGGTGGCGCAGCGGCGGCGGATCTAGGGTTAGGGTTGGGGGAGGGTGGCGGGCGGCGCGGCGGTAGCCGCCGGCCGCGGGCGGAGGAAGGCCGGCGGGGAGGAAGCCCTGTGGGGTTAGTGTCGGCCGCGTTGGCCGGCGGCAGCGGAGGCGGCGGGAGTTGCCGACACCGGGGAGGGGAGGCTCGCGGGGGAGGGCGCGGCATCGGGTTAGGGTTCCGGCGGTGGAGGGGATGCACGACGGCGGCGGAGGCGGCCCCTGGCCGCCAGAGCCGGGGGAGGCGGTGGCGCGCGGAGGAGGAGGGGAGGGGAGGCGAGGAGGAGCGCGAGGGAGAGAGGAAGGAGGAGGAGGAGGAGGAGCCGAGCAGCGGGTCTAGGTCGCAGGGGTGGGAGAAGGAAGAGGGAGGGCTTGAAAAGGGAAGTTTCTCTAAATGGAATGGTCTTAAATGGAAATAATTCCATTTTGAGAAGGGCATCCCCTAAAACTAAAAACTAAATGGAGAAGGGCCTCCCTTTAGTCAAGTCATACTAGTTAAAAAGAAAAGGTTCCACCCATGTAGTTTGACAACTGATAGGCGACATCATACTTAGTATGGGAGTTGTCGTTGATCTGCGACATCAATAGATAAGCATGGTATGCGAATATGTGTTGTTGATCTCTGCATCGTGATGTTACTTTCGTAGGGTATTAGGGTAGGGTAGGGGAGAGTTGTCAGTCCCCACCAAGGTGAGTATAAGGGCTTTTTTTAGGAGGGGGGAGCGGGTTGGAGAAATTTCGCTTCGTTCACCTTCACGTGCTTAATAAATACCATATTCCAAATCACACAAAGTTAGAAAAATCGATAAATAAAAGGTACTATCACGAGAAGATTCAAACCGGCACGTCTTGGGGTGATGAGTACAACAATCTCGTCGCCATGTGCCCTTTCCACTTCATCCATTCTATTTCTATTTATTATTTATTGAGAAAGAAACTCAAACCCTCCTTTAGGTGTTTGAAGGACGGAATCTGAGACCAAATGACGCAGAACGGGGGACATTGTACAAAGAAACTCAAACCCTCCTTCAGGTGATAAAAGGACACCACAACTTCATCCATAAAACCACCATAAGAAATAGATTTTCTCGAAGAACGGAGACATTGTAGAAATGAGTAAAATGCATGAATAACCATTGTATTTGTTGGTTTATTTCAATTTACTAGCGTAACGGCACGTGCCTGCGGCACGTGTTTTCAAAAAAATCACTAATTTAGAGATGTAGTATACATAAACTTTTTAGATTAATCTAGAGCGTTCGATCATCATAAAATCTGACGGTATAGGTTCAAAGGTGAGATAGACTCTTCAAATTAATCTAGAGCATTCAATCATCACAAAATCCGACGGTGTATGCTAATTTTGACGAAGGATGAAGGACCCACCTGTCAGACCCATGTGTCTTTTGACGATTGACCGTCGAAATTCTTTTGCTCTTTATAATACTAGCAGAGTGGCATGTGCCGCAGGCACGTGTTTTGAAAAATATAGCGTGAGAAAGAGTCATGACTACCGACGTAAGAAAGAGTCCTGGCTACTGACGTATAGCGTGAGAAAGAGTCCTGGACACTAACATAGAGGACTCATGGTCTACTTGTCGGATTTGACGAAACGAAATTCTTTCGTTCGTTTTAGTACAGATAATTCTTTCGTTCTTTTTAGTATAGATAGACTATTATATTTTAGAAAGTGTAAATTATGGCCATTAACGTTGTTCAACTTAGTTGGTACGATCATTAACTCTCTACGTATACACATTCAAACGACATGACATGTATATTTATAAATTGTTTTCTCTAATTTAATTTATTTAATAACCATAGAAAGTTTTGTCGGCTGCATTCAAATAGGACGAGGCTCCGGCGTTGGTGAGCCTCAGCGGTGGAGCGAGCTCAAGCTGCTGGAGGTTATCTAAATTTTAGAATATTTGTTACATCACGGCTAAATTGGCTACCAACTGAACAAAAATCCAAATTTGCAAAGAAGGCAACAAACAAAATATCCAAATTGCCTACTCACAATGGGATACAGGTTTACTACATCATGGCTAGATTGGCTATTCAACACATCAAGACACATAATCTTTTATCACTAAACAAAATACATTCAAATTCTTGTGGACATATTGTAAGAGGAGGTTCTGCGTTCTTTGATTGGCAGACACGGGAGCCATATTCAGCGAGGGGTGGAAGTCCCCTCGCTCCTCACGTCGTCGAGCATAGCTATTTCCGTCGTCGATGCTCGCTAATCGCCGCCGCCAATGAATATCATGACTTCTTCAATCTTTTCCGCATAATAAGAAAAGTGGATATCGTGAACCACGTGATGCATCTGTGAGCAGTAGCTGACCTAGAATTTTTTTTCTGGGTTTGCACCACGCACAGCAACAGTAAAAAAACAGTGGGCAACTGTTGCAAATAGAACTGCTACAGTGTTAACTAACAACGATTATAGATGAAATTAAAGGAATCAAGAGATGAGGGAATAAACGAAAAAAATCAATTTTTTATGAGTGCATTTGTCCGCAGTGGAGCATGAGTCAGTAGTCAAATTTATGCCACGTCATCCGAATATGTATTCGTAGAGAACTAATGACCGTATCGACTCAATCGAGCAACTTTAACGGCTATAATTTACACTTTTTTAATTACGATGGCTAAATTGAAACAAGCCAACAAGCATAGTGGCCATTCGTGTATTTTACTCTTGTAGAAATTTAGCAAGAATCGTTGTAATTCCCTAATGATTCTATATGAATGCAAAGTAATGATACGGTCTGTAAGAGCATACTAGCCCATAATAAAGAAAAAGAAGAAACAAGTAGGTCAAAGAGTTGTGGAAATACATAGAGTCGTTGCAAAAAAATTAAAAAACATATTTCGCATCCAAAAATATAAGTTGCCAAGATAACTTTAACTTGTAAAGTGATAAGTTCACTCCATATGGCATTTATATTCTTCTTTTTTTTAAATTACACAGTACAACGCAGACGCTTACAACACGCACGCACACTCACCCCTATGAACACACGTACGCAAACCCTACCCTTATGAGCACCTTCGAAGGACTGAGCACCGGAGAGATCTGGATATTTCTGAAGTCACCATTAGCGCCTCGTTGTCGACGGGAACGCCGCTTACCACTTAACGCATCATGCCGGTAAATTCTAGAAAATCCCAAGAAAATGTGCGAACATCAGGATTTGAATCCTGATGAGTAGCGTCCCACCGGACCATCCTACCATTGGACTGCAAGCCAATTCGCATCTGCTTCTTTCATCTTACTCTTCACAAGTTTGTGAGTAAAAACTTAAAATTTTGTGGAAGGACATATGCACTATGTTCATGAGAGTCCTTTTTTTCGAAAGATGGTCATGATATTCCGTACCTTTACAAGATTATTTCCACGCGTGTTGATACTTGCTTGAGGGTAAAAAAAATAGTTTGTCAGATGCTACTAGAACATATAGTGAAATATAGCAGTCGTTGTCCGTTCTTAAAAAAGAAAAAAAAAACCTTAAAAAAAAGAAACCTAGCCCAACAACCGCAATTCTTTGGGCCACATCTTGCACGGTCGCACCTCTTCGGCTCGATCCAACTGTGGCCCGACTCGAGCGCAGCGCCCCGCCGCGCCGCCGCCGCTACCCTCGCCGCCGGGGACACGCAAGAGCCCGCGCGGTCGCGACCCGTTCGAGCAGCCAGAGGTAGGACTAGGAGTGGAAGTGTGGAACATCTCCTGCAGCGGCGGCGGCGGTATGGGCAAGAAGAATAGCGGCGCCAGTGGCGCCTCGACGCCGGGCAGGGCCTCCAACCAGGCCGTGTCGATCCGCGAGGAGACCTCCGGGAAGACGCGCGTCGACGAGGCCTCCCTGCTGAGGGTCAAGCACCTGCAGCGGATAGCGGCGTGGGCGGGCGCGGAGGCCGGGGTGGGCCCGATCGGCGCGCTGCTGGGGCGCCGCCTCGCCGCCAGCGCTGAGGCCGTCGGAGTACCCCTCGGCGCCGCCACTTTCCTTTGCCAGAGGTGAGAGCTGCTGCTTATTGGTTACCACGCGTTATTCATCCTCTTTGCTTGCTGTCTAGCCACCAGGATACAATACCTTGGAGGATGCTTGGCCCAATTTGCCTCTGTGTTTTGGCCTAATCTTCCTTTCCGACTGTTGCATAGTACTATAGTAAAAACCAATTTACTCCTTTTCCTGCGAATTATTTTTGCTGGCCGTTATCTCTGTGTAAATGTACAGTGGGAAATGTATAATTGTCAGACGAACTGTTGTGCTAGTTTCAGTAAATCTATGCATATCTTCGACAATACAGTGGGAAACGTATGATGATTCATTTCTGTGAAGAGTTAAGGAAGATTTTAGGATTGGTTGGAAATTGTCAAAAGCCCTGTAATCAGTATGCCGGATTTTAATTGGATTATTGCAAGGCCTTGAGCCTATCTTTCTCAACGTTTGTCTTTCCAAATAGACTTTTCTCAACTCTCATGTTTAACTGGACTTTGTGCTAAACTCCACTCAATCACAGATAACAATTTCTGTTGACATACATACGGATGAATGGTTAACATATTTCAGTGATCTGTATGATTGTGCTCACACATCCATATTTATGAATACTGTTTCATGATAGCCATTCAGCACATGTTGATAACCATTGTTTGGGTGGCCCAAATGTATGATTGATCATGAATAGTTATAACCCTGTTGCCTGTTGACACTGTGCATGCCAGGATGGTTCTTGATCAATACTCATAATACCATAGAAGCAAAAGGTTTCGTTGCACCCTGATTGGGTGTTCTTCACTTCTTCCTTGTGTCCTATAACTAGTCAGCTGTGATGCAAACACGCACATACCTCATTAGCTTACCACCAGCAAAGTAAAATGAAAATGTTGTGGTGACAATGTTATATTCCTTTTCCATGTAGCATGAGATGCGATAAAATGCCCATCTTGTACAATCGTTGTTCTCAGAATTCAGATCTATTACATGTGTAAGTTTTTTGTATCTACAGTAATAACTAAGAATCCTTTCCTCTGTTAGAAGCAAACATGAAATAAAAATTAATAAAACCATCCCTGGTTCAGAAATTCCCAAGATCAGTGAGATTATCTGTGCATTCTGGTAGGCTCTGTGGTATTTGGTTTAGATGGTAGTCATACTATTCTGTGCATTTCTATTTGGTAACTTTTGCCCTTCACGGCCTTTATTTCAGCTTACACAGATCTGTAACAAGACTTTTTTTTATTTCCAATATTGCAGGTGTGAGACAGTCTTAAAGCCAGGCTTCAACTGTACCGTCCGCATAAGGAACAAGAGAAATAAAGCTAAGCGACGGAAGAAATCAAACTGTTGTCAGAACAGTGTTTCCTATGCATGCCATTTCTGTGGAGATCAGAATCTAATATTAGGTAGCGGGAAGGGTGTAGTTAAGAGCTTGTTACCATCAAGAGAGCATGGTACCATGGAGTCATCCCATAGAATTTTGAGAGGGAACAATAGCAGCACAAGAACACGAGATATAAAAATGGTGCTTGAGCATTCTCAAGCAGCAAGTTTGCAAGCGGATTCGCCATCCGGGTTGAGACAATCAACTTCTGGAAGGGGTGAACATGGAGAAAGGTTAAAATGCAATCTTCCTATAGACTGCAAAATGGAGGAATGGGCGGTCATGTCAGCGGTGAATCCCAGTCATTTAGTAGCCTCTACTTCTGAAGAGGATAGCACACGGGTAATAAAACATAGAATGCATGAAACTGAGCCTATTTCTTGCGAGAAGGTTAAAATATGTGAAGCCAATGCTACTTTGCAGGCAGAACTTCCAGTTGGATTGACATTTGTCACACCTCAGAAGAAGAAACTAACAGAAGCGACTGATACTAAAGATTTGTCTGAACTGTTCAGGACAGAAAGTAAGGGGAGCAAGAAAGGAGAGAATCCTGGCTCAGTTACTGGCAAAACTCTTTCAAGCTCTAGCAAGTCTGCCACAAATAACTCTCGGAAGAATTCAAAGTGTGCGGCTAGTGATTCTGCTCAGGTCTCTGGTAGTTCAAGGAAGCGGGCAAGGAAAGGGTGGACGACGCTGAAACAGATAGCTGAGAAGGATGAGCTCGAGAGGAAGGAGAAGATGGATAACTTTGTAATCCCGTTCTTCATGCAGTAAACTGGGTGCTACAATTTTCGCCCACATTGTGATCGCTTCATCAGAACAACAAAGTAATTTTCATGTGATAGAGATCTATTTATAATTTTTGATTTTGTATCGGTATCGATCACGCTGGTGGGAAAAAAAAGAAATATGAGGTTACCAACCAGGCAAACATTGGTTTCTCTTTGCAACTGGTTTTCATTGCTAGCGTACTTCCTCCGTTCCAAATTATAGGTCGTTTTGGGTTTTTTAGGCTTGTAGATTTTGCTATGAATTTAGACATAACGTTTATCTAGATGCATAAATTATGAACGTAGAAAAGCAAAACAATCTATAATTTGGAACGGATGTAGTATTTCACTCGAGCTGCCCGCTAGGGTCTAAAGCAAATTGTACAGTGAAATCTATCGACCATAGCCTCTGTTTCTTTTAATCATAACAAAGCATGGCAAGTGACTTGGGCTACTTGGCTTTGCTGAGCACATAGCTTCTGAACCTCTGGCATAACGACAAGGTAACCAAGCAACAGCATCCAGCCATCCAGGCAAAACAAAATGAACTGGATAATTCTTATGCGCGGGTGGCGACGTTCGCGAGCCTGGCTTCACTTTGCGTTTGGCCTTGGATAGGGCCGGAAAAGTTAGGTTGGGCTGGATTTAGATCGGTTTAGGGACTAGTTTTTTTTTTCATTTTACTTAGACTAGCATATTGCCCCGTGCGATGCTACGGAAAAAAGACACTCTCCACGGGTACCCATTTGAGTTCTTACATGATTCGCTAGTGCTCCTGGCTAGCTTTAAAAAAAACAGCCTCGTGCTAATTCCAATTATTCTTATTAATAGAGTTATTAGAATAACTTTATTTCTAACATATCAATAATTAGTGCGCCCACTCCTGACTCCAATGGATAGGGTGTCAAGTAAAAACACCACACGTGGGGCTTCGTTTTATGAGCACATGCGAATGGAGTCTGGAGAAAACTTTATGTAAGATATGGAAATTAGAGACGGTCAAAATATTATTATTGCTCTTTGTTTTTAAATTCATATACTAATTATGTAAATTAAATATCCTTTATCAGGATGAAAATATGTACTTTTTTACCTCAATTGAAACCGGAGAAACAAAATAGGATTATTAGAAGCAATTGAATTTATAGGGTATATATTTATGTTTTTAGTGTAATTGTTGAACACAATACATTTTAGTTCGATTCGAACCCAGTGGCAGCACCAAGATTACAACAGATGCACTCCTTACTTTTTAATATTATAGGTAAAGATTTAGTTTTGAGTTCGAGCGTAGCTTAGCTAAGGTTCTTTTGTGATAGAACATACTCACCAGGGTTCAACTCCTCAACTCGGTACTGGTGCTCGCATTTTTTCTGGATTTATTTATAATTTAACCGGCGCTACTCTTTTAGTGATAGGCGATGTGACCGTCAACGGCGATGCGATAATGGTAACTTTGTCAATTCTGAAAAATTATCTGCTTATTTTTTCGAAGGTGCTCATAGGAGTAGGGTTTCGTATTTGAGTTTGTAGGGGCAAGTGTGTGCGCGTGTATGTGAGTGTCTGCGTCTGTACTATGTAATTTGGGGAAAAAAACTTAGATTTAGTTTGAATTTTCTTTGTAAATAAAAGGCAGGGCTGACCTTAAGTTGACCAAGTTGTATTTAAATTCAAACAATTTGCGTGCTTTAGCATTACACCAAACACATGGTATTGGTATTTTGCAATGTAGCACAACACTAGTGTGATGGAGATGCATGTAACAGATGCTCCACGCTGTGGCTGCTCAAGCTCTACATTGGAGGAGGTGTTCAGTATTGTTCCGATAGCGGCATAACACCTTTCCTCTACATGTCACCGGCGACCAACCATAAATGTTATATTTTTTAGGAAAAATATGTATTCAATTTGTTCATATCACTACAAGAAAAACTACCGGTCAGTAAGGCGCGTTTAGTACCGGTTGTGGAACCGGGTAGTAAACTTTCGAGACTAAAATGGCAGACGTTTAGTACCGGTTGTGAAACCGCTACTAAACTGCGCACTTTAGTACCGGCTGGTAGCACTAAACAACGTGCCGAGCCTGACCCCGTGCTCCGGTTGCTTTCGCTCTAACTGCTCCAGCTTCTTTTAGAAGCTCTCTCCAAACCACTTTTCACTGATTCGAAGTATCACATGCAAATTAAGATTGAAATAAAGAGTTCTCAATTTTTTCACTTTGATTCAACCTTCAATTCACATCCAAATCAATATTGAAACAAAGATTTCCAAGAACAAACATCATGAAACCTAGACATATATATGTTCCTAGATTCACATCTTAACAAAAAAAATTCAAGATCTAGAAATTAAAATGAAAATGAAAAACATCATCTTCGCACCTTGGCTGCACGCCGCCCGCCAGCGCTCGCCCACGCACGCGCTGGGGACGGGGCTCGCCAGCCACGTGCCGCCCGTCCCGCCCGCGCCGGGGACAGGGCTCGCCGGCCGTGCGCCGCCCGCCCGCGCCCGCGCCGGGGACGGGGCCGGCCTTGCACCGCCGCCCTCACCTGCAGGTGGAGAGGAGGAGAGAAGTCAGATAAGGATGAATAGGATAAGATAGAGAGAAAGAAGATAAAGATTAGAGAAGGGGAAAAGTGGAAAATAAAGGAAAGAGGAGAGAGGCCTGGCCAAGGGAGAGCGCGGCCGTGTTGTAATTTTTTGAGCTCGTGAATTAGTACTGGCCGAAGGCCTTAGCCGGTACTAAATTGGCTTGGGTCAATTTAGTACCGGCTAGGGATACTAGCCAGTACTAAAAGGCAGTCGAGTTGCAGCTCCTTGGCTGGAGAATCGGTACTAAATGCGTTTCGAAGGCATTTTAGTATCGGCTGGTATCCCAGCCGGTACTAAAGTGCATCTATGGGTACTGTTTTTATAAACCGGTACTAAATTCGTCCTTTAGTATCGGTTATAACACAACCGGGACTAACGTATCAGGGACCAAAGGTCGTTTTTCTAGTAGTGTATGAGATGACCAACACTACTACACAACCGGCCTTTACAGCCGGTTCGGTACCTTATCACAGCCGGTTTCGGGGGGGCGGCTGTGATAAAACTGGCTGTGATGAGGGGTCATCATAAACGGTTTTTACCAAAAACCGGCTGTGATGAGGGGGCCATCACAACCGGTTTTTATGTCAAAACCGACTGTGATGCCACAAACCGGTTGTGATGTGGGAGCCTAAAACCGGCTGTGATGTGGATTTTGAGATTAAAAAAATCGAGAGGAGGTGTTGACGAGGAGGATGAGGCGGATAGACGAGAAGAAAGAAGGGGCGGGGAGAGAGGAGGCAGGCGGGAAGAGGCAGAGAGGGGGCGGACGTCACTGCTCCTCTAAATTCCATCGTATAATTTTTTCGGGTCCGAACTCACCTTCATAACCGGGTGATGTTAAAATCCGGTTGTGATACTTTCACAGCCGGTTTTAGCTAACCACCGGCTGTGAAAGTGAACATCACAGCTGGTTTTATAACTTGTTGCCCCTATTTGCTTTAAAACCGGTTGTGAAAGTGCATCACAGCCGGTTTACGCAAAACTGGCTGTTGATAACGCGTTTGCGATGTTGGTTTGTGTAGTGACACATAGAGACAAATCTGGGTCCTGATCAGATAGAGAGAGATCAGCGGAGGCGAGTGCCCTGTTCGGCTGTTCCAACAGACTTGACTTGAGGCAACAAATAAAGCTGAGTAAGGGATAAACTATGGACAACTAACCAACTAATGCATGATGTCTGAGGATTTATGTAACCAAAGTTACAGCCGCGCAGAGCAAGCAGAATGAAATTGGCTAGCTACATCAGTTCATCAGTACTTGAATCCAAGCTTGCGCGTCTGCGACGCCCATGGAGCGGACACGAGGCCTCTGAGGTCATGGCGGCACACCGGGCAGCTGTGGCCCTTGAAGAGCCAAACGGTGATGCAATGGGTGTGGAAGGGGTGGGAGCACGGCAGGTTGACGGCGGCCGTTGGCCCGGCGCCGACGTTGTCGAACTCCTCCATGCATATGGAGCACTGGTGGTCGGCGGAGCCCGGCTCGGCGACCTGCATGACGGTCTCGGCGCAGGCGCGCACCACCGCCTTAGGCTCGCTGTACAGGAGCGTGACCTCCATCGTCAGGTCCACGGAGAAGTGGTAGCGGCCGCCGCCGACCCCCTCGTCGTCGTCCCTCCGCGCCCGGTCGCGCATGGCGGTGGCGGCCGCGTCGAGCGGCGCGCAGGAGGCCCAGTTGTCCGTGGAGACGTCGACGCCCCGCAGCATGGGCATGGAGGCCACCATGGCGTGCACGGCGCGCCGCGTCGCCTCGTAGGAGAGGAAGAGGGCCGGGTCGTACACGTAGAAGACCTGCTCGCCCTTGCCGGCCTGCTTGTCGCGCTGGTCGGTCGTGGCGTAGCTGCCGCGGCCGAGCCGGCGCGACTTGCACTCCCGCGTCAGGGTGAGGCGGATGCGCACGGACGACGACCCCGCGCACGGCGGCGGCTCACGGCGGTCAAGCCTTGTGAAGCAGGTGCGGTCGGGGATCAGTACTCTGGTCGCCACGGCCATCGATCTCGGCGACCAGGAGCTAGCAAGACTGCGGCGATCGGTGCGGAAAGGCAGAGGCGGGTCGGAGACTTTTGGCTGTTTAATTATCTGGCGGCGGCTTCAGTCCGAGCGGCGGGAGGAACGCATGTTGCGTACACCTCAAGCAGTCGGCGGCGCTGCTTTCGGATTCAGATCCGGGAGGAGCATCGGTGACTTGTCTCCGATCTCTACCTGAAGCTGAATATCCCAACCTTCAAATCGGAAACTGGAACTCCCGAACAAGAAAATTTGAACTTTTAACTCGAAACGAAATTTGATCCTCCGAACCTGGGAAATACCCAAATTTTCCCCGCAAGAGAAATCGATCGCAACTCCAACTCGGGATCTCGGTTCCAACTCCAAAACCCCAGCTTTTCTCACCGCTGCTAGCAGGGGATGCTCGTGGAGGGCGGTGAGGGCGACGGTCGCCGGCTACGGAGCACAGCGGACGGCGGCGGCAGGGAGAAAGCACAAGCTTCAGGTGCTCAAGGGGAGGAGTCCAAGCCGTGGTCCGTGGACGGTTTCTGAGCCACGTGTGGGGCATCTGACGGTTAGGTTCTGCAGACCTCCAAAATTACTCTCTCCATTTTAAATTATAATTCATTTGCTCTATTTTACCGTCTTATTAAAACAATTTACAAACGTAATTAAATTTAAGTCATTTTTAACATCTTTTATTAATATCTTTTATTAATAAAGCAAGTCATAAAACAAAATTGGGCTAAGAAAAGTTAAATGAACTATAATTTGAAATGAAGGTGGTACATTTTTATTTAGTTTAGCCAGGCTTAATTTATTCTGAATTGTATACTCCCTCCCGTCTCTTGAAAAATATAACCAAGGTATTTATAAAGAAATCTAAAAAATACAATTCTAGAAATTAAATTGCAGCTACCTATCAAATTAAGTGATCATATTTAATTTTATGCAAAAATAACTACACGAAGGCACGGGCGTTTCATGCCACTGTTAATTTATCTAAAAAACCTAAAAGTACAGTTTTTATGAAAAATAACACATATGTGAGGAAATAAACTAACCTTCCCATATTTGCCAATAACCATGCCCACCAAGACAAGCATTAAATCTATACTATAAAGATTGTCACAATTGAAACGATTTCTCACCCAAAAGATTACCCTCCTATACCTCACAGAGGACCCACAATTCAGAGCGAAATGGTGTCCCCGGACGACCAGGGGGTAGACGCGTTTGGTCGTCACCCCCGTTCTTTTGCGCCTCGACGCCATCCCGCCCCCTATTCTTTCTCACCTTGGCATTTTTGTATACCCACTGCCTTCCTTTCCTTTTGATCGCGTTCTTTGTATGGTAATGCAATCAAGCCGCCGCTTTCCTTTCCTTTCTATTCGTTGTCTCCTTCCTTTTAATACTTGATTACGTACCATAGTTGTGGGAGTCAATCAGGGAATCGATTACTTACCATAGTCGTGTGCGTCCAGGTTCATCTCCTTAGCCCTCCTGCCCCCTATATAAGGCGCCCCTCCTTATTCTCAAAGCACACAATCTCTCCCTTCATTCTCATCATCTATTCAGAGTTCATATTTCTTTGCAAGGGCGTCGGCGTCGAGCGCGGCGCAAGGGTGGCCACGACGCTCGTCGTGTCCAAGCTCGCCAGGTAGAAGCGGAACGTGCTCCGCGTTGTGACGGTGTCCGGTGCCGTCGAGTGCGTGGCGTCGTTGCTCCACGACACCGGCGACGAGGAGAGCAACCTTCTCGGCCTCCCCGTCATCAAAAAGCTGGCTGCGGTGCCGAGTTGCTCATGAATACATGTATCGTGAATATTTTCTTTTATATATGTTGCTGATTGTTTAAGATTTAATTATACAAAAATTTCCTTCTGTTTCCGCCGGAGGCCCAAGCTTTCGATGTATGAATATATAATTTTTAATATGAGATGCTATTGAATAATTTTAATATGCGATCTAAAGGCAATCCGAATGCTTTTCAAGGCAATCCGAATAGTTTACAAGTCATACGACTAATTTACATATCGAGAAGAGTCCTTGCAGTACTCTACTCTTGTTCTTCACGCCTGGTACGACTCTGTCTGGAGAGAATCCATGTGTCCCAGTGGGCCCATGGAGTACCTCCAACAAGCCCCCAAGCGCTTCATCGTCGAGTATCATCAACCGAGTGCTTGCCAAGCCAATCAAGTGCTTTTCGAGTTATTGATCAGTCTTGGACAGGTCTTGGTTGTCACGAGGCCATGAGATGCTTAAGCCCCGTTTATTCTGATTAAATCAGTAGTCTTCAAAATATTATATGGTGTGCGATAGGAATCGCATGTTATTTTTATAACACGTGCCTGTGGCACGTGCCAACCTACTCGGAGAGTGCTTTTCAGGCAATCCGAGTAGTTTACAAGTCATACGACTAATTTCCATATCGAGAAGAGTCCTTGCAGTACTCTACTCTTGTTCTTCACGCCTGGTACGACTCTGTCTGGAGAGAATCCATGTGTCCCTGTGGGCCCATGGTCGTACCTCGAACAAGCCCCCAAGCGCTTCATCGTCGAGTATCATCAACCGAGTGCTTGCCAAGCCAATCGAGTGCTTTTTCGAGTTCTTGATCAGTCTTGGACAGGTCTTGGTTGTCACGAGGCCATGAGATGCTTAAGCCCCGTTTATTCTGATTAAATCAGTAGTTTCAAAATATTATATGGTGTGCGATAAGAATCGCATGTTATTTTTATAACACGTGCCTGTGGCACGTGCCAACCTACTCGGAGAGTGCTTTTCAAGGCAATCCGAGGAGTTTACAAGTCATACGACTAATTTCCATATCGAGAAGAGTCCTTGCAGTACTCTACTCTTGTTCTTCACGCGTGGTACGACTCTGTCTGGAGAGAATCCATGTGTCCCAGTGGGCCCATGGTAGTACCTCCAACAAGCCCCCAAGCGCTTCATCGTCGAGTATCATCAACCGAGTGCTTGCCAAGCCAATCGAGTGCTTTTCGAGTTCTTGATCAGTCTTGGACAGGTCTTGGTTGTCACGAGGCCATGAGGTGCTTAAGCCCCGTTTATTCTGATTAAATAAGTAGTCTTTAAAATATTATATGGTGTGCGATAAGAATCGCATGTTATTTTTATAACACGTGCCTGTGGCACGTGCCAACCTACTCGGAGAGTGCTTTTCAAGGCAATCCGAGTAGTTTACAAGTCATACGACTAATTTCCATATCGAGAAGAGTCCTTGCAGTACTGTACTCTTGTTCTTCACTGCCTGGTACGACTCTGTCTGGAGAGAATCCATGTGTCCCTGTGGGCCCATGGTCGTACCTCCAACAAGCCCCCAAGCGCTTCATCGTCGAGTATCATCAACCGAGTGCTTGCCAAGCCAATCGAGTGCTTTTTCAAGTTCTTGATCAGTCTTGGACAGGTCTTGGTTGTCACGAGGCCATGAGGTGCTTAAGCCCCGTTTATTCTGATTAAATCAGTAGTCTTCAAAATATTATATGGTGTGCGATAAGAATCGCACTCCATATGGAGTAGCCCCCAAGCCTTAAGTTGAATCGAAGAATCAGGTTGAGGGTCCACAGAATCTTGAATCTTCATCTTGTTCTTGAAATGTGCAATTTTGGAAAAATTGCACTTGATATCAAGTAGCCCCCGAGCCTTGGGTTGAATCAAAGAATCAAGCCGAGGGTCTTGATTTAAGTCTTCAGTCTTCAGAAAAAATTAAATCAGCAGTCGATGTATATCGCCTATCAGCCCCCGAGCCTTGAAACGATTCAGAATGATCAATTCAAGGGTCAAGCGAGCTTTAGGGTTCTTCAAATCATCTTGGAGATCATCATCCGAGTGGTAATTTGCACCCAGAATTAGTAGTCACATCGAATCATCTTGGAGATCTTCATCCGAGTGGTTTTCTTGTACCCAGCCCCCAAGCATAGAAGCCAGCGGGGATGCATCGAGTAGTATGTAGTCAAAATAGCCACCATCAATAGAGTAGCGAAACAGAGGAGGTCGTGGTTGACTTGTCATGCCGCGATCTCCCCAGAAACAGGAGTCAGGTGCCAATGTAGTCCAAGCACCATCATTGGTACTTGGCGACTCAAATATGCTGGAGAAAGACAACTAGGTAAGCCTGATGGCAAACCGAGTTGTAATTTTAGCGTCAGCCCCCGAGCTTGGAAGCTGGCGAAGATGTGATAGCACGCTGTGCGGCCTAGAAAGTAGTCATCCAAACAAAGTACCCGGCGCTTGGCCAATCTTGTTAGAATAAAATAAAAAATAATTGAAATAAGTAACTTAGCTTGTTTGTTGCCGTTTGTCGATGAAGCAGACTTAGTCAGAGTTGATTCCGACTAGCTTGAGTTCATCACAAGCATATTGGCGATGCGGCAGTACCGCGGCACAAGCTGAAGTCGAGCTTTGACACTATAACTTGCAACGGGTTGAGGCGACCACACATTGATGAATTCCATTGATCATGAGGCGTCCGAAAAGTCATCCAAACCACTCTTGCAGTGTATTCAGGAAGCCCCCGGCAAGTTGTACTCATTTGGCGAGTTATACTTCAAAGCACTTGATAACTGGTACTTGAAGATCACTACTCATACTGTGGAGTAGACTCTAGAGTACTTTCAAATAAGTACTCAGAGATTTGAAATCACTACTCGCCTTGTGGAGTAGACTCTGTAGTACTACTCGCCTTGTGGAGTAGAGTCTGTAGTACTTTCAAATGAGTACTTTCAAATCACTACTCGTCTTGTTTTTTTATTTCAACAGTGTGCTTGGTCGCTAACAATCTTAGTACAATCACTTTCATCAAACCTGGATCATACCCTTCGCTGTCAGCAATCGAAGGTGGTTAATATGTAGACGAGTTATATTTATGTTACTTTATTCCGTGCTAACCTTCATACTGTGTATAACTTGTTTTTTTCAGAGATTAGAAACGCTATACGCACTGACTATATGATCCATGAGAGCATCAAACTTGACTTCGCCACACGAATGGAACATCTCAAAACAATCTCCAGTAAACCAATTCTAGAGTTCCAAGGCATCCCTGATAGTTATTCCCCAATGTACTTGTATGATTGCATATTCCACGATTCAAGCCTCCCGAAGCCAAAAGTTACAAAAGAAGTTTTAGAACAAGTCTTCATGTACTTCATATGAGCTGTCCTTTATATTTGAGTGAGTTCGAGCTGAATGGAGAAATAACATATTTTGTTTTTTTAAAATCAGAGTCTTTAATTCTGTGTTATTTTTAACACGTGCCTGTGGCACGTGCATCCCTACTAGTCTAAGAAAAAAACAGCATCCATACCTGTACTATATGATATTTGATAGTTATCTATACTATAAGTATAGTAATCCAACAAAATTGAAACTTTTTCCACCTACAAAACCCACCCCATGCCCCTCACGTTGGGTCCACCTGTCAGCAAAACCATAGTGTCAACGAATGAAATCGGTGGAAAACTTGACGATAGAAAATAGTAGCATTGTTTTTTTCGTTTTTTTCTCACCGGCGCTAAGGGATACCCGCCCGCACGTACCCACACCGAGAATCAAGAGCGGGCCGGGATTTCTTTCCATCTGCGCGGTCACGCATGATCTACTCCCCTCATACGACGCGTCAGTGTTCTCCTTCCTTCCTTGTGCGGGGTCGCACGGCACGGCAAAGGTCTCCATCTTGATCGCCATAGCCACCACCGTAAGTTGTTCCTGATCCAAGTACGTCCACAACCGTAACTTCTTCGTTGAAGCCGGATATATTTTTAGTTTTAGTTGATAGCGCCTGCGATGGACACTCCAAACCCACCACCGGCGAATGTAGGGCGGGGGCCGAGGACGACGTGGAGGCGGGGGTGCAGGCAGAGGCCGGCGCGGTGAACGCGGTGGTGGAAGGGATCGTGTTGCCGGAGGCAGAGGGAGGCGACGTGGTCGGACATATATGGATTCCGCCGATCCAGAAGGGCATGCTTCACCGCTTACAGATCTTGGCAGTACACTCACGAATGCTCAGGTGTGTTTTTCCCCCTCAGAAGTGTTACGAACACGCCTAGGTCTACGACCATGAAGATCAACTGATCAGAGTTACCTTTGGAGCATTGAAGCAACCATAAATGGTGGGTTTGAAAGATGGTTCATCGAACTTCTCTTTTATCCTGTTGAGAAGGGAGAAGATCAGCGAGAGCATGAAGCTTCTGCAGGACCTTGTTCCTGGTTGCAGCAAAGTGAGCCTTCTGACCAAAAGAACAGCTGCACACATAACTTTTTTTGCACCCATGCATTCCAATCTCGCATGCCTTTGTTTTTTCATTCTTTTTCCAGATCTATTTTTTTTCCAAGAATGATTGGTGCACCCGTGCACATCAAGGTAGATATGCCGACAGGGCATAGATTGGACGACGTATTGTGTTATTGTTTCTTGGCAAATGGTCTGATTATGCAACACAATTCAGAAGCTGCTTCAAATTATGTTTATTCATTTGGTCCAATGCAACACTTCTCCCTAGCAGGTTTGTTTGCTTGGTTCCTCATTACTAGCAGCAATATGCCCCCACAAACTGTTATATTGTTATACAATTAAAATTTTCTACACAGGTCTTAGATTGATCTTATAAAACACGCAAAAGCTCAGCGTTGGACCAGTTCAGCTTTACCAGCAGGTGTCGGGGATGACGACGACACGGTGACGGCGGCGTTCCTCGAGCAACGATATCTGGTGGGCTGCGACGGGCCCATCTTCTTCTACTGCGGCAACGAGGGCAACATCGCCTGGTTTGCCGCCAACTCCGGCCTCGTCAAGAAGGCCGCCCCACGCTTTGCCGCCCTTGTCGTCTTCGCCGATGCAATCATTCGCTCGCCTCCGTTCGTCTCACTTTCGTCTTCTGTCTCCTCTGCTCTTTTTTTCTAGAGCGTGTCGATTCTCTTGTGTGCTGCAGCATCACTACTACGGAGAGTCCATGCCGTTCGGGAGCAAAGCCAAGGCGTACAACAATTCTATGTCCTTGGCTAATCTCACGGCCGAGCAGGCGATTGTTGACTTTGCTGTGCTGCTGACTGACCTGAAGAGGAACATGTACGCAAAGGGCAGCCTCGTGGTGCTCTTTGGGGGTTTATACGGTGGAAGTAAGTGGATCTGAGCCTTGAACTATTTATTGGGCGCAGTGCTAGCTGCCTGGATGAGACCCAGGTACCCACATATTGTTGTTGGGGTTCTCCCATCATCGACTCCAATCTTGCAGTTTGAGGAACATCGTCCCTTATGACATTTTATAATCTTATGTCAGATGATTTTATGATGTGTATTTTGCATTATCTCGTGATTTTTTTTAATTTTTAGATGAACATTGAACACGAGTGTATCATACTAAAATTTGTTCATCAGTTATGTGTTTAGACAATAAAAGATTCTTGGAAAGCATTAGATGACCAAGGAAATGGGCAAGATGGTCTTCTGAAACTAAGCAAAACTTTCCACCTTTGCCAGTGAGTCATCCTCCTATATTATTTATACTGAGGTCTTTTGTAATAATAGTTGCATACAAATTCTTGCAGTTTTCTAACTCGAGTAAAATATGGGTCCATGTATTCTGAGTTTGTGCTTTGTTGACGCAAATATTTGTGTAATGGTGGATTGACATGTTAGTGCAACCTTTTGAATTTCAGGGTGCAATGATGGATTCTTCTTGATCATCCTTCCCATCAAATTATTGTCGTTGGAGCTAGAAGTTTTTCCTCAAACATGACTACTGCCTACCACCAAATCATGGATAGGTTTTTTTATCTAATGGTTTTGTTTGGTTTATAGACGTGTTGTTGCCGGCACAGAGCGGAGTATCATTAAAGTACTCCGTATCAATTTTTTGTCTCATATCCTTCATCTATGCTATATTCGTATCTTTTATTTGTAAGAATTAGAACTTCCAAACTTGTTTCTTTTTAAATCAGCATTTTTATTCTGTTTTTTTAACATGTGCCTGTAGCACGTGCCATCCTACTAGTTATTTTAAAAGATACCTAATATGGTGTGCATTCGTAAGGCATGCTGGAAATGAATTTCTCAATGGTCGTTTTTTAACTGTTCATGATTAAACACTATCATATCTATTTATCTATCTATACTATAAAGGACGAAAGATTTTCGACGATCAATCGTCAAAAGACACATTGGACCGACAGGTGAACCCACAGGTCATGTACATGAGCAGTCATGACTCTTTCTCATGCTACACGTCAGTCCCTAGGACTCTTTCTCACACTATATTGGTGGTCATGTACGTGAGCGGTCAAGACTCTTTCTCATGCTATACATTAGCCACTAGGACTATTTCTTACGCTATATTTTTTTTAAAACACGTGCCGGGCACGTGTCTTTGTGATAGTACATATATACACACGAGAGTAATATGAAGCAATTGGCTTCTGTAGTAGGTACTCCGTCCGTCTCAAAATAAGTGCTCATCACGTTTCTTGAGGAGTCAAACAATTTTAAGTTTGACTAAAAATATAGAAAATTGTATCAATATTTATATCTCCAAATAAGTTTATTAGCAAAGTACGATCAATACTCAATCTAATGATACTTATTATAGATCATAAATAGTAATACATTTATATATATAATTTGGTCAAACTTTAAATGTTTGACTCCTCGAAAATCGTGATGACCACTAGGCCATTCTCAGGCCAGTCTCAGTGGAAGGTGTCATCGCACAGTTGCCAAGACTGAAAACTTTGAGAACTGTGCCAAGGGAGTGTCATCACCATGACATCCTCTCTCATCCCATGACACTCCCATCATAAATAGCACTGCCATGTCAGCAAATTTGTTGATGTGGCATGAGATTTAATGCTCACGACACTCCCACTGAGACTGGCCTCAGTGGGAGTGTCATGAGCATTAAATATCATGCCACATCAACAAATTTGCTGACATGGCAGTGCTATTTATGAGGGGAGTGTCACGAGACTAGGATGTCATGGTGATGACACTCCCCCGACACAGTTCTCAAAGTTTTCAGTCTTGACAACCGTGCGATGACACTCTCCACTGAGACTGGCTTTATTTTGAGACGGAGGGAGTATGCAACTGTCATATCTATACATGTTGACAATTGCAGCACGTGGTATTTCAACTAGTACCATAAAAGTAGACGAAATCACAGAAGTTGCAAAATACTACCTCCATTATTTTTTATTTGACATTCTCCCTCCACCAACTGTTTTAGGTCATTCTCAGTAATATTTTCTGTGTATTGGAACGGAGATAATCAGGATGCGTTTGGTTCAGGTAACGCAAACATAAAGAGAATGAGATAACAATGCTTTAGGTGGCGGAATAGATGATTACGTTCATTGTTTGGTTGCATGGTGATAACACTATCGGAAAGGAAAGCATCCTGGTATAATCATGGTATCTGATTACAGTAGGGGAGGAGAGGTAACAAGTCTTTAGGTGGCGGAATAGGTGATTACATTCATTGTTTGGTTGCATGGTGATTATCGGAAAGGAAAGCATCGTGGCATCTGATTATGGTGGGAGAGGAGAGGTAACAAGTCTATATATACTCAGGATTTGATTACACCGCTATCGGATTACGAAGAACCTCAAACAAACGGTCATAATGGGACATAATACCCTCCGTAATGCGATTACGTTACATTTTAGCGAACCAAACACATCCTCAGATTATATCACATTACACTATAACACAGTCCAGGTAAAAATACGTTCTCCTGCGTGTTCGAGAAAAAAAAAGTCCAGGTAAAAATACTTTACTAAGAGACAGGCATAAGCTATCCACCAAACTGCAGCGCCGCATACTTCTTCATTTGTTGCATACCCCAGTAGGTAAAAGGGAACAACAGTTACCTATCACCCAAGGTCATAATCATCATGATGAGCATGATCAACTTGTTAAGGCTCGGGACGATCTATCTAAACTCCTTCACGAGGAGGAAATCAAATATTATCAGCGAGCAAAGACAACAGATGTGCTGCTTGGGGATAGCAACACTAGATACTTCCAAATGATCGCTAATGGAAAACATAGAAAGAAAAGAATTTTCTCCCTAGAGCACGAAAACGGAAAAATTGAGGGACAAGAGAACCTAAAGGCATATATTACACGCTTTTATAAAGGGTTGTTTGGGGAACCTGAAGACAATTCCTTTACTTTGGATGAAACAAGAATTGATGACATTCCTTAGGTAAAACAAGAAGAAAATGATTTTCTCACGGCTCCTTTTAATGAAAAGGAGATTCGAGATGCAGTTTTTGGGATGGAGCATAACAAAGCACCTGGTCCAGATGGATTCCCGGCTGAGTTTTATCAGAGATTTTGGGAAACTCTCAAAGGGGACTTGATGCAAATGTTTCATGACCTACATGCTGGAACCCTCCCCATCTTTAGTCTCAACTTTGGAGTTATAACTTTAATCCCAAAAGTACAAGAAGCAAACCGAATTCAGCAATACAGACCAATTTGTCTACTGAATGTGAGCTTCAAAATCTTCACAAAAGCAGCCACTATTAGAATAAATTCAGTCGCGGATAACATAATTAGCCCAACGCAGACAGCTTTTATGCGAGGACGTAACATCCTGGAGGGAGTAGTCATTTTGCATGAAACTGTTCATGAATTGCATCGAAAGAAGCAAAGTGGCGTTATACTCAAAATTGACTTCGAAAAGGCTTACGATAAAGTTAGATGGCCATTCTTACTGCAAACACTTCGAATGAAAGGTTTCTCGCCTAGGTGGATATCCTGGGTGCAATCTTTTATTTCGGGTGGGAGCGTCTCGATCAATGTCAACGATGAAGTCGGACCTTATTTTCAAACAAAAAAAGGTCTTCGGCAGGGAGATCCCATATCCCCCTTATTGTTTAACATTGTAGCAGATATGTTAGCCATCTTAATCAAAAGAGCCAAAGCAGATGATCAAGTGTGTGGTGTGGTGCCCCATCTTGTAGATGGAGGTTTATCTATACTACAATATGCTGATGACACTATCCTTTTTATGGATCATGATATCGAAAAAGCTCGTAATATGAAATTGTTACTTTGTGCTTTTGAACAATTATCAGGGCTCAAAATAAATTTTCATAAGAGTGAGATTTTTTGCTTTGGTGAAGCACAAGAAGCAATGTCCCAATACACAGAGCTGTTTGGCTGTAATTTAGGTGATTTTCCAATGACCTATTTGGGTATCCCTATACATTATAGGAAGCTGTCAAATGCTGATTGGAAAAAAGTAGAGGAACGTTTCGAAAAACGACTCAGCAGTTGGAAAGGCAAGCACCTTTCAACAGGTGAGCGGCTGACATTGATTAATTCAGTGCTTAGTAGCCTACCCATGTACATGATGTCATTTTTTACAGTTCCTAAAGGAGTACTTAAAAAGCTGGATTACTTTCGGTCACGTTTCTTTTGGCAAAGTGATCAAGAAAGACGGAAATATCGGCTTGCCAAATGGGACATTCTGTGCTAACCAAGAGACCAAGGGGGTCTAGGAATACACAATTTAGATACTAAGAACACAGCATTGCTTAGCAAATGGCTCTATAAGTTGCTTACAACTGATGGAACATGGCAAGAAATGTTACGTAACAAATACCTAGACTCAAAGCCACTCTCTCAAGTTCAATGGAAAACTGGGGACTCACACTTCTGGGCTAGTCTTATGAAGGTCAAACAGGAATTCCTTCGTTTTGGTACCTTCATAATTAAAGATGGATCACAAGTTAGGTTCTGGGAGGATAAGTGGTTGGGGAGTAAGACCCTTCGTGAACAGTATCCTTGCCTTTATAATATAGCCCGGAATAAGCAAGACACTGTAGCCGGAGTTCTAGGTTCTTCACCACCTAACCTATCATGGCGTAGGGACCTAATCGGAAATAAGCTTGTGGCGTGGAACAATCTACTTCCCCGTATCACTAGTATTATTTTGACAGCCGATAAAGATGAGTTTCACTGGAACCTACTCCCTAATGGGCAGTTCTCAGTCAAATCTCATTATTTGGCAATGATCCATAAGGATGTTCCCAACATCAACAAAAGGCTTTGGAAATTAAAAGTGCCTTTGAAAATCAAAATATTTTTATGGTACCTTCGTGAGGGGGTAATATTGACAAAAGATAACTTAGCCAAGCGCAATTGGCAGGGTAGCAAGCAGTGTTGCTTTTGTCATAAAGATGAGACAATTAGGCACCTGTTTTTTGATTGTCGCTTTGCTCGCGCTGTATGGTCTATTATACAAGCTGCATCAGGACTTTATAAACCTCATAGTGTGTCAAATTTGTTTGGGACTTGGCTACGGGGCATTAGTAAGGATCTGAAACCGCTAGTTTTGCTAGGGGCGGCAGCTACTTGTTGGTCATTGTGGCTTTGTAGAAATGACTTGGTATTTGAAAAGAAAAATTCTACATCCCCTTTGCAGGTTATCTTCTCGGTTACACACTGGCTTCGTACATGGGCTATCCTACAGAAGCCCGCGTTGCAGGACTTGGTTATTGTGGCATCACAACGCTTGACGCAGGTGGCCAAGGAGTTTTTTACCCGGGCACATGGGTGGCAGTCTAGTCGTCGAATCGAGTGTCATTAGCGTGCCGTTTTCTTTATGTCTCTTTTGTAAGGCTGTGTGCATCCCCGATATGCAGAGGTCGGGAGTATTTCATGATTTTTGTATCAACTCGATGTAACAATCCTGAAATTAATAAAGCTTCCTTTATCAAAAAAAAAAGGTCATAATCATCATTGCCGCAATACTCAGGCCAATATCATATTTCGCGTCATCTTCATGTCCGTGGTCTCTTCCACAAGTGTTTCTCTATAGAAATTAGAATATATATTTTAGTAATGGAATAGTGTTTCCTTGAACTTGACAACAGTAGCAAGCTACAAAAGTGTTTTTTCAGCTATCAAACACAAGGGTTGTAGTACCGATCAAACAACCAAAACAAGCACCATCATTAGCACTTAAATCTAACGGGAAAACATCAATATCAGATCTATAGATTTATATGCAAGGAGACACACAAGCTGCAAAACTTTTTTCTCTATGAAACAAAAATAAGTGATGAAAGCTCCCACACAAGGTGGAGTCTGGTAAGGGAATCCCTTGACAGCCTTACCCTGGCAGAATGCCTTTGAAACTCTGCAAAGAGGCCAGTTTGAACCCACGACCTCTAAGCCACGAGTGGAGTCTCTATCACCGCGCCAGATCTGCCTTTCTTTGCATGTAAACTTTATTCCTACAGCAAGAAGTATCTAACAACAATAGCCAAACAATGACAAGATCCTCCACAGAAGAGTTAATCAACTCATTGATTTCGATTAGGCGAAACAAAATTGCAAATCAAACTCTTCACTTGCTTGCTCATAATTCACAATTTACAGCTTTTCTTGGCTTTGACATGAACAGTAGGAACATTATTACTAACCTGTTCAGCTCTCATCCCAACGCTCTCTTGAGAAGCCAACCTCAGATTCAGATGTACCCTGCATGAACACAAAAGCAGACAGTGCAAACATATTTACAGGCTAATAACGAATATCTCCACTTCACAGTTATCTGAATTGCTGTTATCCCACTACTAGTTGTGATCACCAGGATGTGGATTTACTCTCTGGAACAACTTAATTGACAGATGGCATATTGGATATAAATTCACTACTATATTTATTCTACAGCCAATAAAAACACAGGGTACTACATTTTCTTTTCTGCTTTAACTCATTTCTTTTTATTAAAATAAGTGTTGAGAAATCAGCAGTTAGTTTCCATTTTATGTGGAAGATGTATGGAAACAATCTGGAATTCTGGACAAACAATTCTATCATTGTCACTTACTATGGTATTCAGAGGTACAGCAATGCACAGGGTTGGATCCAAAAGCAAAATTCTATTTGGGAATAATGTTTGGGGTTGGACCAATCACTGTTTTGCTATAGAACTGGCACGAATATAACTCCTAATTAGTCTTTATGAGCCTGCTGATTTTATACATTCATTTTTGTGCTTGCTATTTTACTTGCTCCTTTTCCTGTACACTTAACTTGTGATGCTGGAAGTAATTTAAGGCATCAAACGTAGGTCTATATTCTGCAAATTCAGCGTGTTTGTAACAGCAAATAACTTCAGAGTTACCAAGTTAACTGCACTTTCCCGAGCTAATGCATTCCTTGATCAAGTTCATTCCTCCGCAAATCTATCACCACTCATTCCTTGATCAAGTTTTCTTTTCATCATTAGCCTAATGATCTGCTGAAGCCAATCCATTTTTCCTGTTGCAGCACTTGGTGAGGATCTCTTTGGTCTGGATGCCAACACAGAGACTCATCCTGCTTCATGCATGATTACTAGTATCGATCTAGAAAATGTTTATTAAAAAAGATTGAGCAAGCACAAGTACAATGAGGGCAACTACAACTCTACAAGTAAAGGAAATGAATTAAGCCATCACTAAACAAGTAAAATTTTCATATACTGAAAAGTCTATTTTACTACCTCGAACATTACAATCTAACCCACAAAAAAATTGGCTCAATCGACTCCTCCAAACTATTACAATCTAACCCAATTAAGATACCTTTTTCGTTTGTCCGTGTATAAGTTGAGCTTTAAGTTCAATTAAAAACCTAGGACTCCCTAAACCAATTAGCAGACCTGACTTATTTTCAGCCTGTTGAGATAACATCATAAACTCTACCCGTTTATAATTTACCGGAGTACCCGCCAGCCATTGTATTTCCCTGTTAGTCAAGGTTTCTAGTTGTGCTCAACACAAACCCCACCAGAATTCAGAGGGAATGATAATAGCCAGCACAGATGTCAGAGCACTGCAACAGCAGGACCAACAGAAGGAGCCATGCTTGGCTGGTGTTATTTCCATGTCCATCATGAAGATCAATGCCAAAGGGTAACAGGCTGATGGTTCAGTAAAAATCGTCAGTAATAAACTTCATAAGGGCATAAACAAGCTTATATTAGAAATGAAAAAACTGACACTCATTTTTATTTATGTTTATAATTAGGAGAAGACAACTTCTAAAAGGATATTTAAGGCAGACACATTTTTGAGCCCCCTGTACCCAAATACAAGCCTACACAGAAAAGTACAAAAGAGGACGCAGAGAAAAATGTAAAGTATCTAGGAAGGCAACAAAAGTAGTTCAATAATGTTACGAAATACATATACTACATTTTGCACATCCAGACAAAAGAAGTTAATATTCACTCACACCATCCCAAACCAGGATACCAGACACATAAATCACACCACATGGTTAAAGGGCCACGTCTTTTCCAGAAACTAGTACGTGCAATTACCCCAAAAAATTATACGCCCATAGCTTACGCAAAAAAAAAAGAGAAAGAAAATGTCAGTAAGCTACTGCAGAAATGTAGGCATTCGAACAAAACTCAATAATTATAACACTACTACTCCCTCCGTCCCAGAAAGAATGCATTTCTCGCTTCCCGATAAATTCCAGAATCTTATGTTTGATCAATTATAAATAAAAAACTATAAATATTTATAATATGAAATATATATCATTCGATTCGTTTCTAAATGTAGTTTTTTTAGCAAATTTATTTAGAGCCATAAATATGAATATAATTCGCTAGAAATTTGGTCAAACATTAATCACTCTAACTGGCACGCATCCCAGACATGCATTCTTTCTGGGACGGAGGTAGTAGATCGTTAAGCTACGTGCCAAAAGAAAAAAAAAAGGTGGAGAACAAGACAAGGGGCAGTAAGTACTGACAATCTTGGTAGCATAATGAAAGATTAATGGACCTCCCCATCTTCTCCAAGTCCATCTTCCAGCTCATGTGCACCATTTCTTTGAGAACTATCTTGGTCCTTTTGATTTATTTTGTGCTGGTTTTCACTATCCAAGTCTGAAGCATGAGAATACTGCATGAATGACAATCATGATTTTATTACACGATTTATCATATGTGAATAACCACGGCAATATTTTAGGTAATTTATGAAGACTTCAGAAAATAAGCAATACAATACAAATACATATTTACTGTGGGTATTGTCGGCATTCCGGTTTTAACTTTGATGAAGTGAGCTTATGTTGTATTCAGATTGACAGTAGTGATTCTGGGTTTCAAACCTCAGTACAGGCAATTTTTCTTGTGCATGTGCCAATAGTTAGCCATAATAGATTTTTATAACTTCCTTTAAAAATTGTTTTTATGTTCAAAATATTCAACTTGCAACAAGGAGGAATGGTGCTAGCATCCGCACTGAAAGGACTGAACCACAGGATTGTCAATATTGCATGTTTAAACCAAGGCTATAAATAGCATAAAAAATCACAAGTTGAGACTGATAAATTATGTAAGCATTTCTCCTTTAGCACTACAAAGTCATATATCATTAACATAAGTTGCACAAAAGTCCTTAGGCTATCTTACAAAGCTACTGAAAGTTCAACTTTTTAGCCGAACATGTTTGTGCCATGTTATTGTTTACCTATGTGATGGATGTACTTAAGTGGCGCATTTGCAGAAGTCCAGAAACGAACCAAGCGAAAATCAAACTCGAACAAATGAGGATATTTGAGGGAGCTCTGCAGCAATACATTATTAAAACATAAGATGCAGGTGATTCTGTTACCTTGCAACAATTCTGCAAAGCCGTGACAAAAATTTGGACCGTCCTAAAACCAGTTTAACGTTTGAATAACATAAAGCCATGGAAAAAAGTGGAAGATTCTTTCAGCGACCCACCATGGTATAGCTGGCTGTAGCTGACTTCATTTTGTGCCATATACAACCGATATTATGAATGTATTCATAGTAGGTGACCTAGGATGCGGTCTAGTGTTTCTTAGCAACAGTTTCCAACAGCTATCTAACAGCGAATTTCCATTATTGTAGGTAATTGCTATCTAAGTATTATAATAAAATAAAATAAGCAACAACTTCACCACCAAAAAAGTCCTCGTAATTGTACAATAGAACCTCACAAGAAGGTAAACATGTTTTAAATCAAATAACACAAACAGTAAACACAAAAGAACTGGACCGGTTGCATCAAGTTCTGCTAATATACTAGCACTAAACACATTTAGTGACATACATTAGATATGGTGATTTTGTTTAGACTTAGCACCACTGGTTGTTTGAACGATATAACACCAAATCGGAGCCACCACATCCCCAATGATTAGCTTGATTTGCACGGAATAACAAATGTTATACCTTCCTAGATTTCTTGCGACCACTTCTACGCCTCCGAGACCTCTTAAAGGCGCCTTTATCATCCCCTTCTGAGCTTACATCATCCGAGTCATAGTGGCGTCTCTTGTGCTTCTTTTCTCTGTCTTTATCTCTTTTCTTATCTTTCGAACGATGAGTCTCCACATGAGCACCATCAATCTCCATTTCATCTCTTCTTGATCGATCCTTGTGTTTTTCCTTTTCTCTTTCCTTCTCCTGCTCTCTTTCTTTTTCTTTCCGTTCTTTCTCCTTCCTTGCTTTCTCTTTCTTCTCTTTCTCATTGCGTTCTTTGTCTCTCTTTGCCTAATAGTAAAAAATTCAGGAAAAAACAATAGAGAAGTGAATATAAACAACTCACAAAAACTATCGTATGCTGCAAATAATAAAGATAGTGAATGAAGATGAAATGTTGGTTTTTGTAAAAATATTATTCAGATTTGAAATTTGGTTTTGCACTTTCAAACTGAATAGAAGTGCACATATGCATTCAGTTTACTATTAACACAATATTAATACAATAAACATGTAGTTTTCCTAAACAATCATAATGTGTAGATGAAATCATGCAATTTACCAGTTAAAATAGAGCAACTAAAATACTTGGGCTTTTGAATTTAACATTTATCAAGGATTGAATGCAAATGATATCTAAAAACATGCTAACAGGTTGGAAGCTTGTGTCCATAATAACTCAGCTCATCGGTTACACAGGTTTCCTCAGTAAAAACAGAACTAAACAAAAACAGACAACCAAAGTTATCAACTATTCTGGCTGAGGTAGATTGGATCAGACATTTTATGCCCACCTCTAATAAGTAACGCAAGGGAACACCACTGTGCATGCAGCCATGAAATAATGCAAAATGCATAACAGCAAAAACTCTAACAACCAATGAGGACACGGACAGATTAAGGAGACATAACAATACAGAGATTTACCTTTTCTTCCTCCCTCAAACGTTCTCTCTCTTTTAACCTTTCTTTCAGGTGGACAACACAGTCTTCAAAAGCTCCCTAGCATAAGTCTCGCTGTCCAAGGCCCTAATGCCACAAATACAACATAAGAATCACTCACTCTCGAACAATAACAAGTACTACCTCCGTTCTTCAATATATGACGTATAGGACAAGCTCGTTAGTTCAAAA
Source organism: Urochloa ruziziensis (assembly GCA_015476505.1). Lineage (NCBI taxonomy): Eukaryota > Viridiplantae > Streptophyta > Magnoliopsida > Poales > Poaceae > Urochloa > Urochloa ruziziensis. The sequence continues at coordinate 33,535,483 of CM027122.1, forward strand.
ATGAACCAAAGTGATTGTCCTAGACGTCATATACTCGACATCGGAGCGAGCATGAAAATTGGATATGTCCGTATCATGCATCAGTTCAGACACCCATGATGCAGTTACTTACCTCTGAGGCCTAAATCAGCATTTTGCATGACAGATTCATATAGAGGTTTTTGTTGGTCAAACACGACCATGTTCCACTTGAATTAGATGAACCAAGTGTATTGTACTAGACAATTTAATTTTACTTATGAGGGCCAAAAATAGTCTAGAAAAAAGATGGAACAAATAGTTTTATCAAAGAATCCAGTCCTAAAATATCAAACACTTGGAATGTTCATTTCTTCTAGGCTCGAATATTATTTTCCCCAGAAGTAAAAACTCATATACTCAATTGTGTTTCCCACCAAACTGAATCCACCCAACCTGTTACCCATAAGCAATTTGACTGTTACCAGTATTGTTATATTCTCTGTACTATATACTCAGCGAACAGCCAGGACTAGTGATTTTTTTTAATATGCAGTAGCAGTACATCAAATAGTTGAGTTTCTGCAGGACTAGTGGTCTTATAATGCTTAAGAGGATCAACATTTGCCAGTACCTGAACTCCTGGCTATCTTCGAATAGCTCTTTAGAATCATCCCAGGTTGAAGAAGCTGATACTTCCTACAATGTTTCAAAGAGACACAAATATCACATCAGAAGTATGGCATATTTTGATATACTCTCCGGTGATTTATCTCATCAGATCCATAGAATGTTTGAGACAGTGCAAAACCAGAATTTGGACTAAATGTGAGACAGTGCAAAACCAAGATATCTTTGATTTCCAGTGCAAATCCTATGGATATATCTTTTGCTTGCAACATGCACTATGTTGCAAGCAAAAGATATATCCATAAAATGTGGCCTCAGAGTGGACTCAGACTTGCACTGGAAATCAAAGCATTTTCCAATCCCACTAAGGTATGCTTGGACAGAGATGATATGGTATCTCTACCATCAATGAAGAGTCCATTAATAATTAATAGAGTAAATTGCACTCTGGGTACCTAAACTATTGGGCGATTCACAGATAGGTACTCAAACTAAAAAACGTAACATTTAGGTACTGGATCTATAAGTATGGACCAACAACGGTACAAACACGGCCACGCAGGTGCCAGGAGCCGACGTGGCGCTGCCACCGTGGACAAAGGAGGTCACCTCCCCTTGGCTTTTTTTGCGAACCACCCCCTCCCCTTGTCTCTGTTTTGCAACTCAGTGTACACTGAGGTGACTGCAATGTGAACTCAAATAAATTTTGACAAGAAATTTTGATAGCAACATTTGGCAGTCAAATATGATTAAATCAGTGACTTATAATCACTGACAGAGCATCCACGACATATTAGTTTGGTGCTTGCAGTACACTTCCTAACAGCACTGCATCATACTATCTGGATATGACCTATACCTAGATGATAACTGCACAAAAGAAGGCAGCTGCACTAGTTGCACATATTGGAACTGCAGCTGCTGAACAAAAGGCAACTGTCTTTGCTCCACAAAAGCCAACTTTCTTTCATGTACAAAAGGGCGTCAACACAGTTCATAAGCTGTCCTACTCCTTTGTCCACGGTGGCAGCGCCACGTCGGCTCCTGGCACCTGCGTGGCCGTGTTTGTACCGTTGTTGGTCCATACTTATAGATCCAGTACCTAAATGTTACGTTTTTTAGTTTGAGTACCTATCTGTGAATCGCCCAATAGTTTAGGTACCCAGAGTGCAATTTACTCTAATTAATAATTCAGTATGCTTAGAACAAATAGACTTAAAAAAATGTAAGACAAATAATGTGAACCGAAAAAATTAGAGAACGTGTTTTCCTGATTCAGGCCAAAGTCCAGATTAAAGCATCTCAGTTTAGCACTGATACTGAGAAAAATACAAATGGTCGAGTAGCTGATGCAAAACCAGTTACCAAATAAGAAAGCCACTCAACTGACGCTACAGGAAAGAAGCAACCACAATATGTTGAATATTTAAAGCACCCCCAAATTTGTTCTAGGCTTGATGGTTCCCTTTTGCATTCAACAAATAGCCTAATTCAAACAGATCCACTGTGGATACTATTGAGTTACATGCACCAACCAGTTCAACCCAAAAGCTTAAGCTGATGGGGAGAGGTAGGCAATTCACTTATACTCCAACACTCCCCCTCATGTGCAGGCTCCCCCAGGCCGCATACGTGGAAATTGGAGTGGGCTGCAATTATTTTATTTAATCGCGCCCGCCAGGATTCGAACTCGAGACCTCTGGCTTTGATACCATATTGAGTTGCATGCACCAACCAGTTCAACCCAAAAGCTTAAGCTGATGGGGAGAGGTAGGCAATTCACTTATACTCCAACAGATACTTCTAAAGAGTTATGGATTATAATATATATATAGAAGCATACAAAGTTAAGCTGATAAGTAACAAGTTATATACATTCTTCCTGGCATTTTATAGAGCAGTTCACCACACAGACTATATCAGAACATTTAACTAGCATAGGGCATGTTCGATCCTGTTGGTGTATAGAGTGTAGAGGCCCAGTTAGAGGCCCATGTACCTATTGTATATAGCCCACCCTAGAGGTTGGAGGAATAGACAGCAATTCTCTCCTTCCTACAGATCCCATTGTCTAACCCTGCCAAGAAAGGACATGGAGGACACATGTTTGGCTCTCTTGCTTTGCCTTGCCTTCCCTTTGGGGAAGGTGAGCAAGGTTTCTCTTCCTTTTGAATTTGCTCTTATCCATGGACAAGTTTCTCGTTGCACAACCTTTGCACTAACAGGACTGTATACTTTGGGTGACAAAACCATAAAGCCCATACTAATTACCACTTGCACATTAAGCATGTGTTTGGTTTGCGGACCAAGTGGGATTGGTTTGGGTTCATCCCTGTTTTTAGGGTTAGGTCCAACCCAGTTTTTTTGTTTGGTTGAGAGGGTTAGGTCCAAACCAGTTTTTTGTTTGGTTGGAGGGGCTGTTGAGATATTTAGGATGGACGCCAGTTTAACACCGCTAGCAAAAACTGTAAGTGGGCCCCACCTGTCATCTGCAAGGCCCACCTGTTAGCCTCTCTTATTTTTGCCCCACGTTCCTTATCTTCTTCGAGCTTTGTTTCTTCTTTTGTTTACTCCTAAACCTACCTTTTGGTCTTGTGTCGTTTTATCTCTCTTATCCCTGTTTCTTTTGGGTTTCATCTCTAGCCTACCCCAACTTGTTTGGGACAAAAGGCTATGTTGTTGTTATTGTTGTTGTTCCTTATCTTCTTCCACGGCAACTCACCACGCCGGTCATCATCGCCTCCCTGATCCCACCTTTTCGAGCTCAACCCGCGCCTACCCACCGGCCCCGCCGCTCGCACACTCAGTGCTGGGGAACATGACCCACTTCGCTACGGCTTGGCCATGGCGGCCGACCAGGGGAGCTCGGCCTGTGCCTCCCCAACGCGGCCCCCACACCTCTCCCTGGCACCGTTCGTGCCTCCCCTCGAACACCACTCGCGCCTCCCCGCCGTGCCCTGCTGAGCAGGGCACCTGTGCCCAGCCATGGCTCTGAGATCGCCGCTCTGATCTGCTCGAGCTTGCCCACTGCCTCCACAAGCAATGTGAAGAGACGGAGAGGAGACGCCAAGTGGGTCAAATGGATTCCTACATTTTGGGTAGATGCAATGAACCTGGATATTGGAGGAATGTTCTCCTCAGGGATGAACCCAACCCACATGAGTTTTCATCCAAACACGGGTCCATCGGGTCGAACCCGTCACAACCCACCTCAACCCTCTATCCAACATATGCAACAGTAAGTTGCACTTAGAAATTAAGTTGGCAACTACGGAAACCCCAGTATGGCAGTAATGCTGAGTCCAACACTATGTTTTGTCGTGGCAACCTTTGTTGCCTAGCATAGCAAGACCATGCAAATGTAAGCAATGGCAAGGAAAATAATATCACATGCTTACAACTGAAATACCTTGATTGAATATAGAAGATCTAAAAAGTTTTCACCCAATTGCTGGCGCTTCTTAGCCTCCTTTTGATCTTTTTCCTTGAGCCTTTCAATCTGATCATAGTAAATAAGCTGCAACCCAATCCAGCGAAGTAAATCAACTATCTTGCAAAATGCAACAGGTCGATAACATATTTAAACCTCAACCAAAACTTCCAACCAATGTAACACCTCTACATTGATGGTTGATATTCCTTTGAGAACATTATCGTCCAGAATAGCAGTTTGGAATTCATTTAATGTCCATGAGGTTGTCATAGGAATCTAGAAGAATTAAGAGGGTTGCAAGTCAGAAATATTTGATGCCGTACGCATCAATGAGTACTACTTTATGCAACATGATTGTATACAAAAAGGGTACCTTTCCAGATTTCACCGCTTCTTTGATTTGGGTCATGTCATCTTGATACTGTAAAAACAAAAAAGGAGGAAACTGTAAGCACGCATAATAAACAAATATAAAGATAGCTTTCTGAATGAACAGAGTAACAGACTTGGCATGTTGATCATGTGCTAACCGTAACCCTTCTATTTTTTAAATCTTGACATGAAAGATAAATTTGGAATTGAATTCATGCAGGTTTACTTAACTTTACATGTACTGCAAACATGATCTTTATGAATTTTTTCAAATTTTCAACATCTTGGATTTATCATATATCCACTGAAGGTGACAGCAGATCCCCATTCAACAACAAATTTCCCTACTTCAAATCAGCCTTGGTTACTGCTAGATTCCCAAGGAAAAGAGGGCACTAACTATCAATCAAGACAAACCTATCTTAAAAAACTTCCCTTTTATCTCTTACTCCCTATCCGCTAGTCCGCTGTCATGGCTGGATCAAGCGGCTGTGGGCCAGCAGCCATGGCCATGCACCCTTCTCTTACATGTAGAAAGCAATGGATTATCTTGGCATTTAGAATCTTATGGATAAGATAAGATTAGTTAATTGATTATTTTGTTATAAGGATGTTAGGAGTCAGACTGTTCTATATATTGCGGCATACATTATGTATCTGAAGCAAGAACTGGTTCGATCCCCTTCCATATTCGTCCCACTCATCTATGATCTAGCCTCTCATCCATAGCGCAAATGTCACCCGGCCATCCATCCCATCATGGACTTGGGGCATGACATCTGTGCAGCCTTTTTGCCTCTCTTGCATTCACATCCACATGCATTAAGATAGAAGAAGCCCAGGTACACCAGCTACGCAACACAACTATTCTTTGAACACTAACTCAGATTGTGAAAACTGAAAATATCAGGTAAATGTTCAAACTAGATAGATGCACAAAGGTAAAATAATAATTTTGCGTTTTTGCCCAAAAAAGGTAAAATAACAATTTAATATACATGCAAATTTGACTATATACCAATAAGATGATACCAGAATTGGTGGCAGCTGAAATGAAATTCCACATACCAACAGTACTTATTAAGTGTTTCTTGCATAGGTAGAAGCAATCAAATCGCAAGTGTTCATCAAAGAAAATTCTCGCTTTGCTATTACTAATACTAGTGCACCCCAGTGATAACACAGGTATAGTGAAGTTAATTAGTATGCCTACATTGGCATCTTTTTTCCAAGTGAACATGAGTCACTATAATATTGATTAGGAACAATGCACAGAGTTCCAATCATTAACACAATATTTGGTTCCTTACGTTCCAACAAACTTTTTGATGCATTCAAAGTTCATAAATCTATGGTGATTATAATAAACATCTTTATACAAGTGCTATAGTGGAAAAACAAAAAAAAATAGTAAACGATAAATCATTGGATAAACCGTTAAAAGGATATATTCAGAATTTCAGAAATAACCTGTTTGTCAAGTTCCTCAGTCACATCATCAAATAGATCTTTTGGCGTTGACCCATACGTGTTTGAGGCTACTGCTGAGTAAGCCTGTGACTCCTTTATCTGTGAATTGGTAAAACACAAATATTGAGTTGCATGCACCAACCAGTTCAACCCAAAAGCTTAAGCTGATGGGGAAAGGTGGGTAATTCACTTATACTCCAACACTCCCCCTCACGTGCAGGCTCCCCCAGGCCGCATACGTGGATATTGGAGTGGGCTGCAATTATTTTATTTAATCGCGCCCGCCAGGATTCAAACTCGAGACCTCTGGCTTTGATACCATATTGAGTTGCATGCACCAACCAGTTCAACCCAAAAGCTTAAGCTGATGGGGAAAGGTGGGCAATTCACTTATACTCCAACAACAAAGAATCAGAAAAAGCATGTTTAACAATTTTATCTATCTGACTGTCTCTGAAAATCAATATTTCGAGAACCTGTGCACAGTAATCACGCCACCGAGTTCTTGCAGTAAGTGTGCCATCAGCGGCATGTTCTTCCAACATTTTACGAAACCCATCACGGTTTTTCCTCTCCTGTCTTTTCACTTGCTCCTACAAAGTGTAAGGTAGCTTAATTTTCATCAAAAGAGCAGAATAATACAACTACATTCATGATTAGGTAAGAGAATGTAGTACCTTTTGTATCCGCTTCTGCTCTTCCTCTTCTTTCTCCAGATGTCGTATGTACCCCTGCAATACACAAAAATATACAATTGAAATTAAACAACAAAACGCAAAAGTCGACATAGGCCAGAAAAATACTAACTTGAAAAACATCCAAGCGGTCAATCTTTTTAAGTCGGGAACAGCGTTCATCGTCTTCCAGCCTTTCTTGAACTTTTCTCCACTGAGTAGTTGCCTGCAGGCATAATAAAGGAATTGTTCATTTGTGGAGCTCTGTGTGAACTGGTTGACTGTATGAGAAATCAAATAAATAACCTTGATGAAGTCGCATGATCCTAGAAAAGCTCTGTATTCTGCTACATGTATTTTGCGCTCTTCGACAGCCTTGGCGTTTTCCTACAATTGGTTATGTATTAGATCATGCATAGTATAAAGCACAACTGTGTCATCAATGGATATCAATTCATGGTCAAGACTCAGGAACATGTCACATTTCTGAAGCAAAAAACTCCATTGTCAAAAACTAACAACATGCTTGAACGCAGTTCTAACTGTAAACTTTATCTTACTGGAAGGTTTCACACGACAGATGGGGTTATCCTTCACCGAGCAATAATGCCACAAAATGCCAAGGAATCTGGTCATGCTGCAAATAATGGCTACACTCATAACAAGATCAACCCATCCTAGAAAGAAGCTGTTAAAAAAAAACTAAATAAAGCGCTTATGATAAATAAGTACAAAAGAATCGAATAGTTTTACAATAAAAAACAAAATTAACCAAAATAATAAGGCAAAACTGCTCAAAGCTGCCTATTTCAAATGAAGACTAACTGCCTATTTCATAAACTTCCCATTTAACAATTGAAAAAGAAGTATTGTCAACATAAAACCTATTAAAAATTGGAAGGGATGTCTTTTTATATAATGTAGTACTAGAAGAGAGTGAAACAAAAAAAAACACAGAATTCAAAACCAGTATCAATGAAGTCATAAGAATGTTCACAGATCAACAGTAATTACAACAACAAAAGGTAGCACAGGGAATGAAGTTTAATATCTAAGAACCTTATTATGTAGTTCCACAAGATAGTTCTCATATAAATCTTCACGCTCCCATGGACGCTCAACAGCTTTGAATCTTTCATCATCTTCAAACATAAGAATTGCTTTGCTGCATGGTGATCAGCAAAAAAGAATAAGTTCACCAAGGAAAAAAGGAATCATTACTCTCAAACAAAAACTCCAATTATCAGGTGAAATTATGAAAAACGCAGGATACTGGGGCTTGGATGCTATAGGCAAAGCAAAGGCTGAAATTGGAGGTATACCTCCATCTTGTCGATGATGTAAGATCCTTGCATTCCTGATTTGCAAAACAGAACACTCAATAACGTATGATGCAGTAATGATAGTACAGCAGTACAGCTAGCTTACTTCCAGCATTTCAAGGAAATCATCACGTGCTTTCCTCTGTTTGACATGTTTTTCTTCGGCTTCAAACTTTTTCCGCTGGTTCAAGTACTGCATAAATAAATCATCAGACATGAGCCTTAGTGAAACATTAACTACAGAAAGCTAGGATCTCAAAAGAAACAACACTAACCTCAAAGAAAGCTTGCTTTCTCTCTCCAAGTGTTTCCAAAGCACCATATCTTTTGTCGTTTATGATGACTTTCATAGTCTGGAAATGTTATGACAGTGTTACACATTTCATCAGTGGGGCAGACCCAAGCCCAAAAATGAGCGAGGGCCTGCTAGCTGCTGGGCTTCTTTAGCTACTGTAAAATGGGCCTAATTCCCTTTGATTTTCAGAATTTGAGCATGGGCCTAGGCCCTCACTGGGCATACTGTGGGTCCGCCCCTTGGTTTATATTATGTAGACTAGAGTTCCGTTCCGTACCTGATCCCATGTCCAATCAGACTCAACATTTACTGAATCAAGCAGGGACTTGAATGCATTTTTTGCTTCCTATATATAAAAAATGACAATAAATGGAATGGCACTTCACGAACAAACATCCAATACATAATTTGCTTTTTTCGAGTCATCCTCACCGTCTTTGTGACATAGGCTGTAGGTTCTTCACTTGTTTCCTCCTCCAGTGGATTGATATCAATCTCCCCAGCAACTAGCATAGTCTTTGTGGTCTCCTACAGAGTAGCATGATGATACAGCATCAACATACAGTTGCAGAGAGAAGGACTAGGCAGCTCAAGTCCACTAAGGACTATTAAAAACAATAATGTAAGTGTAAAAATATGATTTCATCCAGCAAAGGTTTGTCCAGTTCAAATCCCTCAAATTTCCTTCAAAGTATAAACTGTATTTGCTGAGACTACAGGCAATGTTCCCTCCTTCCCCTCCCTTTCAACTATCCATTTTTATTTTATTTTTTGAAAAAAGGAGCACCCAGATCTATCTTCAGCATAATACCTACTTACCTAGTTTTAAAAGAAAAGGAACTTAAAAGCAACTCCCTAATTCCTTCTATTTACTGAGTCGCAGTATTTTGTACTTCAGCGACTCTAGTGCCCCCTAAACACTCTTAAGACACTTTCTCTAAGTGCCAACTAAGAAGAAACATGCATGAATACTGAACAAGATGCAGGCGGATTACATTAGCAAGAAATCTACTTCCCCAGTAAAGGAACAACCTTCCATAGATTAGTTCCTTGAGTCCAAAAAAACTCTAATAAGTTTATCAGTGTGGTATACGTCACCAGCCATGATGCAACAGCAATGACAAATGGAAGGAGCAGAAAAAAGGATGTGGGTCAGTAATCAGTCATCATGAGAAATCAGTTTATTGAGAAGTTCAGGGTGCGTTTCTTAGGGATCCGGATTCTCTCGGAAATATTTCGGATTCAACTTCTCCCTAGAAATGTTTCACTAGTGAATCAGATCACTTTCTAAAATCTTCTGGCTAGCTGGCTTGATTCAGATTCTTGATAGGGAGGTAAAAACATTGTTTTCCATGAAAAATTAACTTAGAAATATATAGGTTTAAAAAAAATTGTGGGCGAAGAGGATTCGAATGTGACCCATTTAACTGGTTGCACTTATAGAGGATCGCTATAAATGTTTCTAGAATCAGAATCATGAGAAGCTAAGGCAGAGGTGATTCTGATCCCTATAGTACAAAAAATGAGAATCACACAGGTGGCTTGCTGATAAGTACAAAAAAAAGATTCTGGGCATGTAAAAACGGGCTCTACAAGGATGTTGGCAAGGATATTTGCAGGCAAATTTGCGAAATGGAACAAAATGGCGAAGTTAGTGACAACAAACAGCAACCAAAAAAAATTAAGGGTGGAGTCATTGATTTGGGCAACACTGAGCAAAGGTTTATATACCTCAAATAGGAAGCATTACTAATTTTATGAAATAAAATAGCACATGTATAGCAACCGTACCTCCAAATCTTCAGCGGATGAACCATCTTGTGTGTCAGAAGCAGTGGCTACAGATGAATTTTTATTATTGTTTCTACAATGTTCAACAAACAGAGCATATTAGAAGGCATTTAAACAGTGTCAGATACTCAGGTAGCACATAACAGGATAAAATAGTAAATATTTGTGAAAACCTGCTGGTCCCTCCATCTGTTGCGACTAATGGAACTTCAGTGTTTGGTGTAACAGAAACAGCATCAGCACTAATACCACCATTTTGCATGCCAAAAATTGAACTGGAACTGTTATCCACGTTATGTGATAGGCCAGCACCAGGAAGAATAGAGTTTGCCGATGCATCATGTGAGCTGGGAGCAATTATACCGACTGCAGATGAACACTGATTAGCAGGTACAGTAGAAGGTTCAGAGGAAGAAGATCCAACAAGAGCACTAGCAATTCCTGTTTCTCGATTAGGTTTTTGGTTTAATGTCCTTTCTGCCAATTCCCGTGCAACCTGAAAGGGGGAAAAAAAGTTGTAGCAGTAACGTAATTGGCAATTAAACAAGTATAGATGTCAAAATAAAAAGGAAGAATTACCTTTAACTCATCAGGGATACTCCATTCTGATTGCTTTGTCACTTTGTTGAAATAGTACCTTCAATGATTGAACAGTCAGAATATGGAAACAAATTGGAGGAATCAAGGACAAATAACAAGATCCTAGTGGCCATTAATTCCATTATGAACTTACTTTCGTCCTTCTGGTGTAGTAAATTCTTTCCATTCAGTCGAAGCATCAGCTCTCTGTTAAATCACCAAAACCATAGAAGTACATTACATGAACTGCCCTCAACATAAAAAAGACAGAACATTTTCTTGGTCTCTTCTATTATTCAACCAAATTTAAACAACATAAAAAGGTAGAAAGTATAAATAAGGTAAAAGGGCAAGAGATGTGCATAATGGGCGACATAACATATCACAGGAAAGCACAGTCATGTGAGAATCGTTCTATTATGGTTTGCAATTGTTTGGAATATTTAAGTTTAATGGTCATAAATGCATGCACAAAATGCAGAAAATTCATAGGGCTAAATAGATGACAATCATATGGTTAAGCTGCATTGGCTATAAGCACGCAGCCCAACTAACCTCCAAAAGTGTCATCAACTCAACTGGTTTCTCCCAAATTGATTGCCTTGTCTTTTATTATAGTAGTACCTAGAAAATGAATAAAGTACTTCAATTACAAGAGCATTGTGAAGTGAAGTCAGATAGGAATTCAAATAATTACTAACCTTTTTCCCTCAGCCGCAGTGTGTTCTTTCCAGTCTGAAGAGGTAGGCTCAGACGAGTTGACCTTGTATTTTGCAGATTCAGTTTTCCGGGGTAAATGATATAAAATTTCGCACAGTAGAAAAAACAAGAAGCAGATATCTGAAGGTACTTACTAAAGGCAAAGTTGCTGGAGCTGACACTGGCTGGTGCCCAGGATGCACTAGAGGAGTCACATAAGGTACACTATGTCCCAGAGCTGTAACCCAGGGTTGCACTGCAGGAGGAATCGATGTTGGTTGATACTGAAAAGTAAAGCTTAAATGTTAGTAGCTTACCAATAGCCATGACTAGCAACAGATATATCAAAGAAAAACAGTAAGTCACAAAGAGTGAGTGATTAATAGGACTTACTGTATAGGATGGGGGCTGCATAGGGGCACCCATGGTGGGAAAATGGCCCCCAGGATATGCAACTTGTTGCTGCAGCTGCATAGGTGCTGATGAAGTTAGTCTAGCTGGCTCATATGACATAGGAACTCCTTGTGATGAAGTTGGAACTTGAATTGAGTGAGGCAAATGTTGCCCGGGCTGTGGAAAATGTGGCATCTGCCCTGGCATGCCAATGTTAGCTCCCTGCATAGGCTGACACACAGGCAGAAACTTCTGTGCCGCTTGTGGCATGAATTGAGGAGGCTTTTGCAACGGAACCACTGGCCTGAACTGAAATTGGAGCATGAAGAACAATGTCAATTCTGTAGGTGGCATAGGCAGAAAGAAGCAAAAACTATGCGGTTCCATTTTACCTGCATAGGCATTGTTGGGCTAAGACTTTGTGGCGTAGCGCTAGAACCCATCATTGGAGGCCCAAGAGGCTGGTTGTAAGACAACAAAGAAGATTACTACTCTGCGCCTACAGATAACAAAATAAAATTCACACCATGTGACAGCAGTTACCTGAGGCAGCCCAGAAGGCTGCATGTTACTGCCCATCAAACCACATCAAGATACCGAAAAAGGTAAGAAGAGTGCCTCCGGAGATTGGCGGCAAAACTGTCCAAGGAATGGAAAACTGATTGGTTAGAAAATAACACATGGAGAACAGATAAGCTACTGAATAAGAACTGAGACAGCTAAATTAAAAACCGTCCTTGCCACGTGCTCGTTATCTACTAATACGACAAGTTTGTACATGGGACAGGAAACTCAAAAGTCTTTGGCGCCTTTCCTTCCATCCTGGGACTCTCTCACGGAAAAAGGATAACGACCTTCCTTCTTGTTTAAAGGAATTCAACGCCCTTTCCTTTTGTCGGCAAGCGAACTCTTCCGACAGAGTTACCGTTATTGCTAGTACAGACCAGATAGCTAAAACCGAAAGATCTCCCACACCGTGTGCTCCCATGCACACCAACCAACCTACGACGAGAAATTCTAGGCATTCCTTGGGGGTCAGCTCCTTCACCACCCTAGAACATCAACTTGTACCCACTCAGAATCGTCCCCTTTTATCGCGTCAACACCTTAAAAGTTGTGTTGTGATTGAGACGAGTCCACCAGACTGGGTACTGGGCACAGGGAATTCTAGGTTTGGATCCATCTCCCGTCTCCCCTCCCTCCATCGAAGAAAACAAATAAAAAGTTGATCCGCATCTTGCTACCCCCCGATCTCTCGCCGGAATATAGAGCGAGAAACCTAGCAGCCGCAACGGGCAACCGCGCCTGCGCCCGTGCTAGCTTATCAAAATCCAGTAGAACTGCGCATCGGCGCGGCGAGGAGATGGTGCGGGGCGTTGAGGCACTTACCAGCGTGCAGCGGAGAGAGGCACGGCGGCGGCGGCGCCCAGCTCGGATGGTATTTGGGGCCGGGCGTTGCGCCGGGGGGAGCGATGCCTCCACGCCCACGGGGAGAGCGTGGTTCGGAACTCGCTCGAGCTCGAGCGGGGAAATGCCAGACAGTGTGGCCGCTGGGGGGTTAAGAGAGATGAGAGGAGGCTCCTGCTAATTACTCCTGCCGCCTGCTGTTGGGATTGTACTTCGGCACGGAGGTGGCCAGGTGGCAGATGCAGCCGTGCACGTGGTGTGCAATCTGCAGTGTGCTTGACTGGCGATGGCGAGAGCCGGGAGCGTGGGCTGCAGTGGCTTTCGAGAGGTTGGTTTTTGAGAGCCTCTTTGGGAGGGTTCTCGAGCGGCTTTGGCTTACCGAATCCCTCCCAAACATGTTCTTTGCAGTGGTTTCATGGTAAAGCTGACGGTGGAGCCGTTTCTGGCTTTGGCTGGCGCGGTGAAGCCAGGAAAGGTGGCTTCAACTGGCTCCACATCCAATTTTTTCAGGGACGTCGCCAACTTCGTAAAAATTATGGTGAATGCCACCGCCTGTTTTCAGGAGGTGTGTGGCTCGGGGGTCTAGCCTCCGCTACGGGCATAATCTTGTTTCCCAGCGGGGCAACCATGGCTGGAGACGGGTGCCCGTCGAATTGGCGACCCACAGCGGTGTGCTGTCTAGCGGCGACCCGCGGAAGCGAGGGGACGGGCGAAAGTGAAGCAGCGGGGACGGCGGCGCGCTGGACAGCGGCATCCAAGGACTCGCGCGACGGAGGAACGAGGAGCGGCGAGGCCAACGCATTTTTTTTTGAGGAATCATAGCTTCTTTAGCGAGGCCGACACATTGAGGAGCGGCATGTGCTCGAGCCCAGAATGGCGAGGATGAGATGCAATAGGATTAGGACGTGAGGAAAGGAAACAACCGGATAAGGGAAAGAAATAAATAAAGGGGGAAAAGAATTGGAAAAAAATAGAAAGAAGAAAAAAGGTGAAGATAGATATGCATTTGAATAAGAACAACAAGATGGGCAGAAGAAGATGGAAAGGTGAGGAGATAACGAAGGGGAAAATAAGAAGGGAAGAAAGAAAAGAAAAAAGGGAAAAAACAAAAAAAAATAAGAGAAGGGTATCATAGACATTTTACTGGGAGAAGCCGTTTCCAACTACTGGGAGAAGCCGTTTTGCCAAACGTTTTACTAATAGGTGAAACCAAAGCCTAAAAAGTCGCTTCACACGCAAAGCCGCAGCCCTCCCAAACAGGCCCTGAGGATCGATCAGGCTTCAGGCCCATCCCGCCCGCTGGACCTGGTCGTCCGTAACCGTAAGAGCCTGGTTTGGTTTCTTCGCTCATGCTCTAGCCGTCGATGTTGTCAGCTTTGAGATCACAAGTCCATCCCCTTTGTCTTCAATATCCACCGATCCAAAGACCAGCATGGCCGGAGCCATGATTAGAGAGGGCTGGGGGTTCAAGATTTATGTTGTTGGGGAAGGATCCATAGATAAAGGGTTGACCGGGGACGGTGATGGTCGTTCGGCCACGTAGTAGAGAACATCCGATGATCGGTAAGATGAGATTTCTGGATCGAAAGAGAGAGCCAAACAACTGAAGAAATTAGTGATAAGTGATGCAACGAAAAATGTTGAATAAAATGGTGAGTCATTGAAAAAGTTAATGGAGGATGGCATATTGGCATGTAAGTGTTGGCAGTTGAGGTGGGCAGAGTGGTGCGGCAACGCGATCGTGGTGTTGAAGTATGCATGCCAAGAGTTTTCGATTAACGGAGGCGGTTATTGTAACACATCCGTCTCCGTTAATGGATGTGTTACAATAACCGCCTCCGTTAATCGATTTTAGGAGACGGTCAAATGTAACCGCCTCCTAAAATGAATGTAACTGTCTCCGTAAATCCATTCTCAATTTTCAAATTTGAAATTTTCAAACGATCTTGGATAGAGAAATGACCAATATGAAAGTTGTAGATCTCAAAAAGTTAAAAAACTTTGTAGTTTGCAACTTTTCCATTGAAATAATCTTGTCCACGAAAAGTACGTTTGAATGTTCTCAAATTTGAAATCAAATTTCGCAAAAGACCTCGGATGGAGAAATGACCTATATGAAAGTTGTAGATCTCAAAAAGTTAAAAAACTCAGTAGCTGACAACTTTTTCATTTGACTTTGTTTAAAATTTCAAAAACACAATTTACACTTGGTTTTGTATAATATGATAGGAATCAAAATAGAGTATGGACACATGAGAGAGTATGGTGTAGCGGTAGAGCAAGACACGCGCGAGGGAGAGGTTGCGGGTTCAAATCCCACCAGTCACATAGCGTCGAATTTCCACGATAAAAAGTGTGACTGGTGGCTGGCTAGCGGGGGCTCCCTCAATTAAAAAAGTTTTTTTGCAAATTTTTTCGGCATTTTTATTTTCGGCTGGAACGATTAACGGAGACGGTTGTAATCGATTTTAGGAGACGGTAGAAAAACTGCCTCCGTTAATCGATTTTAGGAGACGGTTAAAAACCGCCTCCGTTAATGCCCGATTAATAGACCCCAGCTTAGAGACGGTTGCAAAAACCGCCTCCATTAATGGAAAAAAATCGTCTCCGAAAATGTTTTTTTGTAGTAGTGACATCGAGACGCTTTTCGCTGCGTCTGCGCATCTAGTGGTAACGATCTGAGATCTATAACTGTAATTGTTCCTGTTTTTTGGTACACGATTTTGTATTGTGCTAGCGTAGCCTCCTCGAATCCCTTCGGTGGTATCAAAGTCGTAGTTGCCTCGTTATAGGTTCGGTAGTGGGCATATGGAGATATGCGTGGTGGTAGATGAGTCTCTTATCGGTTCTTAATCTTTGTCGTGATGGTCGTGTAACAAATTGTTCCTACCGGTCGGTTTTTCCGCCATCAGAGGTAAGTGATACTCGTAAACCCATGCATGGTGAGATATAGATCAATTGGATTGATCAAATTGAACTTAGGTCAACGGCCAGGCGCATGGGATGCGTGGCGATGAAGGTTATATCTGAAACCGGGGCGAGGAAGGATGAAAAAAACAAGGTGTTCGGTGAAACAGCCATAACTTTCACATACGATCTCGGATGGAGACGATTTTTATATGAATATTCATTTACAAAAAAAGTATACATGATTCCGACTGCTAACGGCAATTTCTATTTGCGAAATTCGGCCCAAAAGATGGTGTATTTTGCGTTTTAAGTTTAGACATCGGAATCGCCTAACTTGTTTTTGCAGAAATTCATGTGATTGGTATGTCCCTTATGTGTATGTGATGCACATATGTAATTGAACCATGGACTGCGTGTCATGAGTATGGCAGTATGGCTGGAGCCATATGTATTGTCAATTTGATGTAATGGCATGTGTGCCAATATGTGATGATCCAAACGCGACTATGTAATTGTTTTACTTCCATGCGTTAGATGCTAGTTCTTGGAGGACTCATCACTGGAGTATGGCATACATGGATCATGAAGATCGAGATCCTATTGATGGAAAACACAATGTAGATGGAGATCTGCCTATGATAATAGGACATACCGTATCATTATTGTGTGGATGTCGTCCTTAAACGTTCTGCTTTTGTTTACATGCGATGAATGGAGTTATTTTAGCATGCGATGATAAAAATAGAGCAATCCCTCGGAATATTTAAGCTTGTATGCCCTCCCAAACCTTGCATCATCATGTCTTGTACAATCAGTGATGGGTTTATAAAATTAGGGTCCCACTGGTTTTCTTCGACTAGATGGGTTCGTATCAGATACTTACTTGCACGGGGTTAGTAACTTGAACAAGGTCATCTTAATAGTTAAGGACCTTAAGGCACAGAGGTTGGGCACCGAGACATAGAGATGTCACCCAACAACAGGAGTTAGCAAAGAATTGCTTACTGATCTACCGTGTCCTCTAGCGGTGATGCTAAAGCTCACTAGTCGACTTGTTTGTTGTGGATCCTGAATCACTAGTTATCAATCGAGCGAGGGATATTGATTTTAGTGGGAGTAGATTTAGTTAAATGTTTAATTTAATTTACTCCGTCATGGACACGTTGTCTTAGTGTTTTGCATTATTATTTGTTGTAGATCAACGGTTGTCAACGCACCATTTACTTTACATTCGATCCTTGAGAAAGAAAAGTTGAATGGAACAAATTATGCAGATTGGATCTGCAACATGAGAACTGTTCTCAGGGTAGAGAAAAAGAGGATGTTCTATACACCCCTTTACCAGATGAGCCTACTAAAGGTGCAACTGTTGCTGTGAGAAATGTCCACAAGAGAGTGTTGGACTTTGTGGACATTGTTGGACTTTGACAATCAGATAAGTTGCCTTCTACTTGCTAGTATGGAGCCCGAACTGCAGATACTGTTTGGGTATATACTATACACAATATGATTGTGGCTGTACTGGAAATGTTCTAGACTGAAGATAGGACCGAAAGGTTCAATGTGTCCAAAACTTTTGTGGAGACTAAGTTGGCAAAGGGAGTACCAGTTGGGCCACACGTGATCAAGATGGTTGGTCACGCTTAGAGATTGAAGAAGATAGGCTTCTCAATAGGTCCAGAGTTGGCCACTGATTTTATTCTAGTGTCACTTCCGCCAAGCTATGGGAGCTTCATCTCGAACTACCACAATCATGGGGCAAAGAAGGACTTGAATGAGCTGTGTGGCATGCTGAAAACAGCAGAGAGTGACATTAAGAAGAGCAATGGTGGCAGCCATGTGATGGCGGCCCAGCACAAGCCTAACTTTAGGAAGAAGGACAACTGGAAAAAGAAGGACAAGTTGTACCAAGCTTCGTTGAAGAACAAGGTAAGTAAGAGTACTTCCAGTTCAAGTACACTTCATGTTTATGTTACAGATATCTTTATCTCTGATTCTTATGTTAATCCTTGAGTATTTGATACCGGATCGGTTGCCCATATTTGCAATTCGATGCAGGGAATAATAAGAAGTAGAAGCGTGAAAAGTGGAGAAGTTGATTTTCGCGTGGGCAATAATGCAAGAGTTGCTGCGCTGACTGTCGGGACGATGCAACTTCACCTCCCATCAGAATTTATTTTGGAATTAAATAATTGTTATTATGTTCCTAGTTTGATTCGAAACATTGTGTCTCTTTTATGTTTGATGAAGAATGGTTATTCATTTGCGAGTGAAAACAATGGTTGTGTGATCTCTAAGAATTACATGTTTGTGACTTTTGCATCCATTGTAAATGGTTTGTTTATCTTAAATCTTGATAAAGCGCCTATCTGTAATTTAAGTTGAAGGACCGATAAGGCGACCAGAGGGGGGGGAGTGAATGGGAGCCGATAAAAATTTCTCTCAAGATCCGGCTTCTCCCAACTCAACTCAAAAGCCTACCAACCGATCTTGCCAAGATCACGTAGCTACTGTGAGGCTACTGACCCTAGGAACAAGATCAACGCAGCGGAACTCGAATCGAACAAATCCAACAAGAATCGAACGAAAACAACCCAAATCAGCAACTCTCGGCCAGGGGCGGTCACACCTCTCTCCAGGGGCGGTTGCACCGCCCTTGCCTCGCACATCAGCCAGGGGCGGTCACACCGGTATCCGAGGGCGGTCGCACCGGTCTTGCCAGACAGTACGGGAAAAACTCGAACTCAAAGTCAACTCGTGAACGGATCTCCCAAACGGCTTGGAGTCTTGAGACGAAACTTTGGGTAGATGATATACACCTCAAGGAGAGGCTATGCCCCAAAAATCTCGGCCTCTAACTCCCTAGAACTCCGGGAATTTCAAATCTAGCGAAGAACACACCCACCACGAGTTCATCTCGAAATCTTCAAATCTAGGCCGATTCCCGGCGTTTGGGGGCAAGGGATCACCAAGAAAAGAGGCACAAGGCACTCATGTGTGATTCCCCCAAAGAAATCCGAGAGAAAACGGGCTAGAAAGTGAAGAACGAAAATCCCCAAAAATGGCTCCGAAAATACCTCGGAAAATGGGAAAAAGAAAAGGAGCTCGGGAATTCAAATCATAGCACAAAGATAAAGAGATTAAGCTCAATCAACCAACCATGAATTCACCTATACAAACTATGAATGATTCAAAATAGTTCTAGGTGGAGAGGATGAAAGGGAAGGGAAACTAAGCAAGCCAAATGAAAAATAACTAGAGAGATGACAGCCACCACCCCTAGAGGGTCTATTATATAGTCCAAATGGTGGTGCTCGAAAGACTAAACTACCCCTAAGTGATACATACCCCTCAGGGGCGAATATGACATTTTCCGTGAAGATTTTTTCGGCTGGGACACCTTCCACCGCAAGCTAGCTTCCCTCCGACGCAAGCCTTGCGATCACGCCGCGTGTCCTCCGGATCGAAGCTCCTCGACACTCGCGGGCGACCTGCTCAGGTGGGACCGGTCACACCGCCCCTGGGGGGCGGTTGGACCGCCCCTGGCTGGCAGGCCGGGCCATCGCTACGTCGAGTCCTCGACCTTGGTTTTGAGGCCCAAACCAAGGGAAACCGTCCATCCGGTGGTCTTCTGGCCAAACCACCAAACCCCGCATGCAAGCTTCGGTTGTGAGCCGCCACCTTGCACCGGCTTCATGTCCGCGTATGAGCTTCGGTCGTGAGCCGCTGCCTCACACCGGAACCACGTTCCCTTGCTCGTTCTTACCACCATGTGAACCGCACTCTTTCCATCTGGCCACCGGGTCCCTCGAACCAAGCCTACTTTTCTCTCCGCTCCTCGGAGGCCGCCATGGCTAAGACCTTTCGCGCCTGTTCTTCACCTGCACCAATGCAATCAATCCGCATTCTACACTTGCAATACTTGAGCCAAGGAAAACGTCAATCCACACCACGTTGTCAATCACTCATCACACCAGGAAGCGACCATCCACCGGTCCTCGGACACACCGGGTCCTCATAAGTGCTAAAAGGCCTCGGCCTAATGTTTTAAGTGCGACCTACATGTGACATTGTCATTTAGGTCATATAAGCGAGAAGCGTATGAGAGGCTCCATTCAGATGGGCTTTTAACTTCGTTTGATTTTGAATCATACGAGACATGTGAAGCTTGTTTGCTAGGTAAGATGACCAAGACGCCTGTAACATCCTGTAAATTTGCAGCCTGTTACTTGTAATGAAAAATCAAAGTTTAAAATTTTTTGTTGTGAATTATTGTGTGTTGGCGCTCTTAATTGACACCTTTTTACCCCTGTTTAGCTTCGATAACTGTATGAATTTAATATCTAAACTATTGATCATACTCTACAATCGGAACATTTTCGTATATGGATGTGTTTTTGGAGTGTTTTGGTTTATGCAGGATAAATGGCAAATTTAAGGCGAATATGGGCTAAATTCGAGACAAGCGTAAAGCGAAGGCCGGAAGCCCGTACGAAAAAGGCCTACTGGGCCCAAGCGCCCAAGACATGGACTTGAAGCCCACTCATGCCCGGATTCAGCCCACCAAACTCGAAGAATGTTTAAGGACTAAGCAAATAAAGATAAGATCAAGTTGCTTCGAGATGAAGGCAATTCATACGGAAAGTTATCAAGAGATAATTTTATCCCAAAGAAAATGACATTCAGGGCCCACATGCATGGAAAGGAACACTCCAGAACCGACCTAGAAGCTTGGGGAAAAAGATGAAGCCGAGGCGGCCCAGGAATGGGCCAGGCCCCCCTGGCCGGCCGGCCGGGGCCATTCCTGTGGCCCCTCGCCTTCCCATTTGACCTAGGGTTTCGCAGGACTATAAATAGCCATCATTTCATTTGGCACGCATCAATTCATTTTCCATTTGACGCCGAGGAGCACAGAAGCTAGAGGGACACCTCTCGAAGAGCTCAGTGTCGTGCTAGTTGTCGAGGGTTTGCCCTAGTGTTGACGGTCCTTAGAACCACTTGGTGACCGTCAACTCTTTGGTAATAATTGAAGGATCACACTTAGTTTCATGCATAAAATGTTTATTTCTCACGAATTCCACAAGTTTTGGATGAGTTGTGCTTGCAGGTGAAAACAGGTGAAAAGGTGACCCAAATGGGCACAATACCTTGCCGACCAGCCTAGCTTAGGCCGGCTGGCCTGGGTCTGTCCCAATTGGCCAAGCCACTTCTTCAGAGCATAGTTGAGTCAGGGAAGACGATCATGAACGTCGAATCTAATGACGGTTTGATCAGTGCAACCAAGAGGCTTAACCATGCATCAAAGGGCCCACTTGCATGCAAATCTCGGGCACAATCCGTGTGAAATCCAAGCTGGCAATCCATCCCACCGTCCCAGGAATACGTCAGTGCAACGGAGGGATGAGACGAGACAGAGGGAGGCCGACCAACCTAGCTTAGGCCGGCTGGCCCCTAACTGCCACAACTGTCTCGGATCCAACCACTATCGACCTCTGGAGGAGATCAGAGACGTCCACCGCGAAGGCGGTTGCGAGAAGTGCCAGGTGGAGGCCGATCGGCCTCCCCTAGGCCGGCCGGCCCTTTGCTGCAGCTTCACGCAACCAGTTTTGGCGTGGCGGTTACTCAGGTCGGTAGCGTGGTAGTTACGCCGGCTACCGACCTTGGGAGGCTATAAAAGGCCCCCTCTCTTCACTCCAAGACACACACTACACTCAAGTGAAACACTTGAAGGAGCTCTTCCACTTTTCCATTTCTTAGATTAGGATTAGAGTTGGGAGTAGAGTCGAGCTTCGCTCGGAAGTTCGGAGTCTTCGGAGTTCTGGTAAAGCTCTTGTATCTTTTAGAGTTTATTTAATATATTACTTCCTTATTTCCAGAGTTTTAGTATTCGCTTTCTTTATTCCTTTTTGGGACAAAAGTTTTCCCTTTAGCTTTAGCGTAGAGTCAATTTAGCTCTGTCGGGATCCATCTCATGGGTTTTCTCGCCTCGACCAGGACCGTAAGACGCCTCTGAAAGGACGGGGATTTCTCTTGACAGGCCTCAAGAGAAATTCTAACACTGAGGTACACATGTGGTGTCTGGCTTGGTGTTAGCTAGAGAGTGTGTTTGCTGGCACTCCTTAGCCTAACTAAAATCCGTAAGCGCACGGAGTACGATGTAGCCTTTCACCAGGGGAGTAAGAACCTGGATGTCAAATCCAAGGAACGGTAGACGCGACCAGCCTAGAACTTTTCTAACCGGACCCACCAGGGAGCACAAGGTAAGTGGGTAGAGAGCTTGACTTTAGTTAGCTACTCGTTACCCCAGACAATCTATCTAAATCTAACCTGATCTGCTTCGACGGCTATAATGGGAAGAACTCAGAACGGGGTGAGAGAGGGGTTCTTCCGGGCTCAGCACTACTGTTATGAGTACACCCAAACGTGGTGGAATACAAGGGACGGACAGGGTTGTCACCACCTGCCGCCTACCACTGCTGTTCCGTGGGGTGCAACACAACCTGAGGTGGCTAGCCAGCACAGGCACCACGCCTAAGCTTTCAGCCACTGACCTCCACCCAACGCGAAGGGCTATAGAGGAAACCCCAAACAAGAGTTGCTGTCACTTGCGCAGACTCAGGTACCCGCGGATCAAAGATAGATAAAATAGATTGCTGAAAGTAATTCATGAACTAGCGAGGTACGAAAGGCAAGAGATCGAGGACTTACTGAAGATAACTCCTGAATTATATTCCTCGGGGGCGAAAATGTTGAGATGAGTCCGAGAAGAAATCTTGGACTCTCTCTACAAAGCTTGGCTGTCACCCAAGCAACTCACCCACTCTCTCCCTTATCTAGCTCTAAAGATGAGAGCTATTTCACTAGATTTCTCTTCTCTCCAAGGATGGTGTGTCTTCTCAAGGTGAAGGAGGGGCCCTTTTATAGTCTTCAGAGGCGGTTCCCGGCGTCAATATTAAGCTAAGCCTGTGCTTAACTGCCTCGCGAAGGGGGCCACGTGGCGGCCTCAGGGGGAGGCCGGCCGGCCTAGGCCAGGCCGATCGGCCTGGTCTGGCTGCCCCGTGGCACCGCCTTCTTCAGGGACACTCTGGATTGGTCCCTGAGGTCGGCAACATTTGCTTTGGATCAAAGCTGTCCGGGAATCCAAGGTTGGTGGGCCCTTCAATCCATGCAAGTATAGCTTAGGCCTTTCGGGTCCTTGGATCGAACCGACGTTGATCTCACGTGTCAGGATCATTGGCTTTGTGTTTGTGATGTCATGGATCAGTGACATGGCAAGCGGCCACAGAAGGGGCCGGTCGGCCTATGCTAGGCCCGCCGGCTGTTGGTGGTCGTTACGATACGATTTCGCCACCAACATTCCATCATATTTCAGGCCCATCTTGCTCATAACAAAGTGAAATTGGTTATTTCTAATGAGTTCCACAAGTTTTGTATAATTTGTGAGTGCAGGAGCAAGCAAGCGAAAGATGAAGACTTTTGGACACAAAGCCAGGCCGGTCGGCCTAGCATAGGCCGACCGGCCCCCTTCCGTGGCCCTTTGCCACGTCAATGATCCAGGAGATCCCAAATATAACACCAAAGATCCTGAGACGTGAGATCAACGTCGCTTTGATCCAAGGACCCGAAAGGCCTAAGCTATACTTGCATGGATTGAAGGGCCCACCAACCTTGAATTCTCGGACAGCTTTGGTCCAAAGCAACCGTTACCGACCTGAGGGAGCAACCCAGAACGTCCCTGAAGAAGGCGGTGCCACGGGGCAGCCAGGCCAGGCCGACCTCCCCCAGAGGCCGCCACCTGTCCCCCTTCGCGTGGCAGTTAAGCAGAGAGTTAGCTTAAGCTTGACGCCTGCAACCGCCCTTGAAGACTATAAAAGGGACCCCCTTCACCTTGAGAAAGCATCCATCAATCCATCCAAACGAGAGAAGAGAAGTCTAGAGAGGAGTTTTCATCTTTAGAGTTAGATTAGGGAGAGAGTGGGTGAGTTGCTTGGGTGACAGCCAAGCTTTGTAGAGAGAGTCTGGGATTTCCTCGGTCTCTTCTCAACATTTCCACCCCAGAGGAATATACTTCAGGAGTTATCTTCAGTAAGTCCTCGGTCCCTTGCCTTTAGTACCTCGCTAGTTTACGAATTACTTTCAGCAATCTATCTTATTTATATTTGATCTACGGGTACCTGAGTCTGCGCGAGTGACAGCGACTCTTGTTTGGGGTTTCCTCTATAGCCCTTCGCGTTGGGTGGAGGTCAGTGGCTGAAAGCTTAGGAGTGGTGCCTGTGCTGGCTAGCCATCTCAGGTTATGTTGCACCCCACGGAACTGCAGTGGTAGGCGGTAGGTGGTGACAGTCCTGTCCGTCCTTTGTACTCCACCATGTTTGGGTGTACTCATAACAGTAGTGCTGAGCCCGGAAGAACCCCTCTCTCACCCCGTTCTGAGTTTTCCCGTTCTAGCTGTCGAAGCAGATCAGATTGGATATAGATAGTTTGTCTGGGGTAACGAGTAGCTAACTAAAGTCAAGCTCTCTACCCGCGTACCTTGTGCTCCCTGGTGGGTCCGGTTAGAAAAGTTCTAGGCTAGTCGCGTCTACCGTTCCTTGGATTCGATATCCAGGTTCTTACTCCCCTGGTGAAAGGCTACATCGTACTCCGTGCGCTTGCGGATTTAGTTAGGCTAAGGAGTGCCAACACCGGCCTGGCCCTGTGCCCAAAGTGGCTCCTCTTTTACTTGGTTGCTCCTGCACTCACAAATTATACAAAACTTGTGGAACTTATTAGAAATAATCAAATTCACTTTGTTATGAGGAAGATGAGCCTAAAATATGATGGAATGTTGGTGGTAACATCGTATCGTAACGACCACCAACACGCCCCCCTACCTGAACTTTGCTAGTACCTTAGCAAAAAATGAATTATATTATCAGGACTTAGAAAGATCAGGGTCATGAACCCAAGGCATACACAAGTTATATTTCTGAGTTTTCTTTCATACCTTGGATTCCGGTGGCTAACACCTTCATCTTCATCAATTGATCCTTAGAACAACTCAATGATCGGTCGAAAACTTCTTTTTCATGGCAATTGGAGTTTTTGATAATTTTGTAAAGGAAGTGAGGCATACCCTTTGTTGACGCAAAAATTGGGCAGAGACAGATGCGCACTAACACACGAGCGAAGGCATGGCCTTGAAAACCGGGGCGTGCCAGTCAATCTGACCTGTTGATTGACAAGGAATACCAGATCGTAAAATCCTAGCCAAATCGGCTGACTGCCGAGACTGCCAAGAAACGGCTAACAGATTAGCCGAGACTTTGTAGACAATGTTTAGAAACAGATCTAGTCGGCTATAACTGCTGATGATATACCGGACAGATAGCTTGATAATGAGCCGACAACAATCTAGATCTAAACAGGATAGATTGGTGATAAAAACTAGAACAACAAGAATTGATATGAAACTTACGGATCTAGTAGATATCGATAACTATTGAATAAATCTAGACGAAATCTCAGCGATACGCCCGAAGGTTAAAGGCTAGAAATTACTCGGTAAAAGCGGAACTTACAGGCAAGCCTTGGAGATCAGGATCAATCTTGATGTGCCTGGAAGAACTTGTGAAAAGAAAAGGGTGGCGAAGTCGCCAACAAGGTATGAAATTGCAAGTAGTAAATGCGGGTAAAAAAAGGTTTGTTTATTGATGCTGTGATCTAACGTTCACAATGCCCGTAGGCACATATTTATACTCTAGACACCCTAAACCGGTTATGGCAAACTCAACTTGCTGAAAAAGAAAGTATCTAAACAATCTAATATTAAGATACATGGACTCTATTTTTCCTTCTATAGAATCCTTGCTAATAAAACTCCTTTCGATCCGTCCGGTATGATAATCAGCACAACAAGTCTGGACTTCTCCTTCCCATGTGTGGACTTCTCCTTTCTTGATTTGAAATCAACTATGTTCCCACGCACGAGTTTTTACCTTCCTAGCTTCTTTATTTTAATATAATCACCTTCGCTCTGCACATGGACTCCTAGCTCATGTGTACAAGCTCTTCCGATATGCATGTCCTGATTCTTGGATGTACATGTTTGACCGATTCTTGCATGTGCAAGTCACTTGACCGATTATCAAGCCAGACTTTCCCTTTGCACTTGCTGCTTCTTGTTATAGCCTTCCCAATTGCCCCTTCCGATTTTTCCTTTGCTTTGCACCATATCTCTCCTTATTTAAATCAACATGTACGCAACTGAATATACATGGTGCACACGATATCGAACTCCCCTTCTTGGCAATACCTCTAATTTATTTACTTTTTTATTCCCTTGCACGTCCACCGGAACCACCTCCATCGGACCATGCATAATGAATCGGACTTGCCTCCGATCGGTTGTACAGGATCCCATCCGTATATTCATTAATTCGGATTTAGCTCCATCGGCTATTCATTCAATCATATTTAGCCGATGGACTTTCTTTCAGACTCGATTGTCGGTGTTCTACCGTCGATCCTACCGAGGGGTATCCCGAGGTAGTAGATTTCCTGTGGGGTTTCGCCGAGATCAGGAACGCAATGGCTACACAACACAAGGTTTAGACAGGTTCGGGCCGCCGAGATAGCGTAATACCCTACGTCTTGTTTGGTGGTTTGTATTGCGTATGGATGTAATGTGTGTCTCTCTATTGAGAGACTTGGTGGTTCTCTCTGAGTCTATGGTCTTCTCTCTTCTACCGATCTAGACACCCCTGCCCTCCTTTATATATCCCTAGGGGGAGGGGAACTAGTCGGTTACAATGTTGGAGTCCTATAGGATTACAGGATAGAGTCTTAGTAGAAGTCCGACTTCTTATTTCCTTCCTTCGAGTGGCTTTTTCTACGGGTACTGGGGTTACTTCTTATTTCACCAAAGAAAAAAAAGGGACCCTTCTCTATCACGATAAGATGGGAAGAAATCATGCCGGCCATTTCAGAAAATAAAATAAAACAGAAAAAGGGGAAGAAAAATAAAAGGATGATATGTAGGCCGTGTTTAGATAGGTTGCGAAAAGTTTTTGAGGGTAATAAATGCACCTTTGACCAATAATTAGGGGTATTAATTAAATACAGTTTACAAAATTATCTCCACAACCCTAGGTAAATTCTCGAGACGAATCTAATGAGGTCTTTGACCACACGATTAGAGGATGGTTACTGTAGAGTTACTGTACCAAATCATAGATTAATTATGCTCATTAGATTCGTCGCGCAAAGTTGCACCCATCTGTAAAAGGTTTTACAAATAAACTTCATTTAGTACTTCATGCATACAAGATTCTTTGCATTTAATGCCTCCAAAATTTTTTTCGGAGGCATCTAAACACGGCCGTACCTTCATATAGCTGAAGAAAACGGAGACCTCTGAGCCCATCAAGTTACTGTGCATTGTCAAAATATTTTATCATGTCTGCTGCAAGTTCAAATATTTTACCATATTCACCAAGCCTTCCTGCGTCACGAAGTTACTTTTCACAAGCACAATTATTTTCCTCTTCCAGCGTGAGCGAATTGACTTGCCGTCTTACCATCATTTATTGCCATAAGGGTTTCTTGTCCATGCCTACCACGTGGCCCAATGCGTGTCATTTGCTCAAAGTTACCGTGCGGCATCATCTCTGCCTCAGCAAAGCAATTTTCCATACGTGTCGTCCATGTCCCCTCACGAAATCAATAGTCCAGACACTCTGCCCGGTATGGCAGTACGAATGCCTCTGCGCGTCCCAACTCACCTCCTCTTCCTCTGCCCAGTATCCAGACGCTCTGCCCAGTATGACAGTACGAATGCCTCTGCGCGTCCCAACTCACCTCCTCTTCCTCTCCAACCTTGCCTCTTTCATTTCGATCCCTTGCCAACACTCGCCTAGCCCAGTCCGCTACTTCACCTCGCCGGGCAAAGCAAGGCGAACTTTCAAGCGGCGTTTGCTTCTCTCGCCGCTGCTCGTGCTTGCCGTGCACTACAGTTCGATGTCGTCGCAGCAGAGCTCAATGCTGCGGCTGGCGGAGCTCGAAAATGGCGGCGGGCGGCGGCCTGCGGGGTCGGATGTAGCCATGGTGAAGCTCGAGTCGGCGGTCAACGCGATTGACAGGGCTGCGGGGAGGCTCTGTCGGTGTTCTACCGTTGATCCTACCTAGGGGTATCCCGAGTTAGTAGATTTCAGGTGGAGCTTCGCTGAGATCAGGAACGCAATGGCTACACAACACAAGGTTTAGACAGGTTCGGGCCGCCGTGATAGCGTAATACACTACGTCCTGTTTGGTGGTTTGTATTGCGTATGGATGTAATTGTGTATCTCTCTGTTGAGAGTTGGTCTATAGTCTTCTCTCTTCTACCGATCTAGACACCCCTGACCTCCTTTATATATCCCAGGGGGCGGGGAACTAGTCGGTTACAACGTTGGAGTCCTATAGGATTACAGGATAGAGTCCTAGTAGGAGTCCGACTTCTTATTTCCTTCCTTCGAGTGGTTTTTCTACGGGTACTGGGTTCCATACCCAACAAGCCCCCGAGCGCTTCATTGTCGAGTTCTTGCTATCAACCGAGTACTTGCCAAGTCTATCGAGTACTTTCTTGAGTGCTTCGAGTACTTTCTTGAGCTTCTGCTAGTTCTTTGAGTACTTGTCTTGTCGATCTTGGAAAGTCCTTGATTGACACGAGGCTGTGAGGTGCTCATGCCCCGTAAATCTTGATCAACTTGTAGTCTTCAATATTCAATATGGGGTGCGGCGAAAGTCGCACTCCATATGGAGTAGCCCCCGAGCCTTAGGTTGAGTCGAAGAATCAGGCTGAGGGTCCACAGAATCTTGAATCTTCGTCTTGTCTTGAAATGTGCAATTTGAAAAAATTGCACTTGATATCAAGTAGCCCCCGAGCCTTGGTTTGAATCATAGAATCGAGCCGAGGGTCTTGATTTGAATCTTCATTCTTCGTCTTGAAAAAATTAGCAGGTCGTTGTATATCGCCTATCAGCCCCCGAGCCTTGAAATGATTTAGAATAACCAATTCAAGGGTCTAGCAAGCTTAGTGTTCATCGAATCATCTTGGAGATCATCATCCGAGTAGTAATTTGCGCCCAGAAATAATGGTCACCTCGAATCTTGTTCTAAGAAAAATCAGAATAACCCGCTTATCCCGGGACGTCTCCCAGAATAATGGTTAAGCCGATATTCTTTTCCCAAAATACCGAAGGCCTCTTAATTAGGTTGCAAATCCTCATTCAAATCTTGTCAATCGAGTGCTTTTCTTGCACCCAGCCCCCGAGCATAGGAGCCAGCGGAGATGCGTCGAGTAGTATGTAGTCGAAATAGCCACCATCAGTAGAGTAGCAAAACAGAGGAGCTCGTGGTTGACTTGTCATGCCGCGATCTCCCCAGAAACAGGAGTCAGGTGCCAATGTAGTCGTGGCCCCATCATTGGTACTTGGCGACCCGAAGATGTTGGAGAAAGCCAACTAGGTAAGCCTGATGGCGAACCGAGTTGTAATTTTAGCGTCAGCCCCCGATCATGGAAGCTGGCGAAGATGTGATGGCACGCTGCGCGGCCTAGAGAGTTGTCACCTGAAAAAAGACAATTAACACATTATGTAGTACATATTGTGAAATATTGAATATACCGAAATTGTATTCAGTAAGAGAATAAAACGCCAATTCTTGGGCATGCTGAGCTCTTCTTAGCATGTCCAAAGACACACCAGCATCTATGGTAGCCAGCAGCAGCGTCCAATTTGCAGAGATAACGAATAGACTGTCTTCTATTGACAAAAACTTAGTGAGATGTCTAGAGGTATTGTCGCGGTCTCCCATTTATGTTTGCACTGATGGTATCTTTTGATAATTTTAATTTAACACAGTGACCCCATTTTGGTAGCAGGGAGAATTTAATATCAATGATGGTCCGTCAACATCTAACGACAGGCCACGAAGGCATCAGAATGAAGACGACAGAAAAAGTGTGGCAGATAGGGTGACCGAAAGGAAAAGGAGGAGGAATAATTAGTGTCAGATATTAGTTTGTTTTAAGGCATAGTGAGGAATAATTAGTGTCAGATATTAGTTTGTTTTAAGGCATAGTGAGGAATAATTAGTGTCAGATATTAGTTTGTTTTAAGGCATAGTGAGATAGTTGGATGTTTAATTTTGGTTCACAGAAGGCATAGTCAGATAGTGAGATAGTCAGACATTTGGTTTTGGTTTACCTATAAAATTAGTCAGATATTTGGTTAATTAATTATTGGGCCGAACTCATGTCATACCTTTTACTTGGCCGAACTCATGCAAAGTGCTTTGTACAATCACAATCATAAGGTGCCATCACAACCCTATTATTATAAGCGGGCACAAGTTTTAGAGATGGGAGTCTTGTGCTGGTGCGAAGATGAGGCTACTGAGTTAGCATACCTGCATATTCCATCATTCTGGCACAAGTTTCTGACTGATAAGCACACAACCGAAAAATACACTGCAAGATTGGAGCAGTCGGTGTCCTAGCACAGGATTTTGTCTATGTAATTGTACAATGACCCATGGTGCTGACCAGATACAGCTTTGCTCACCATTTGAATCTCAATCACTCGTTCAGCTGGCAGCAAGTGATTCCAGCGCTTAATCACACGCTGACCTAAAGTCTTCAGCATTATATAATACTCCTAAGCATTATTATACCAGTTGCTTACGGTGCAACAACATTGTTAATCTGATCTGGATTTAGTTTTAAAAAAAGATTTTAAGCTAACAGGGCATTACACATTCGTAATAACCTAACCTGAAAATTTTCAAACAGTTCCCCACAATTCATGGCTTGCCTTCCACCTCTTGTTGTTGGATCGCGGAGCACCTTTCGGAACAATCTTCACCGGATCAAGTACTTTTGAGCCACAAGGCTGGTTGGCTGCTGAGAAATGAGCCGGCAACGACCCAAATGATGTCTCCTCTCCCGTGCTGGCATCCTGCGTGTCTTGTTTGCATATATCATCGAATAACTTCATAAGCCTCTCCGCCTCACCTGGGCTCTTAGAAACTTTGAGCATAGCAAGAATACCCTTTCGGCGAAGGGAGTGGTAACGATCCATCTGCTGTGTCCAAACATGTGTGTTGGTTCGCATCTCTGTTGGGAAAGCACACTTGGCATTCATAGTCCACCTCACGCAAACACAACAAGGAGGGATTCTCTCCATACGAGCATACTTCAAGACGCATAAAGCATGGGCACATGGAATTCCTTCTTGCTCCAGCTTTCGGCAATGGCATCTAACATCAACCAGCGATGACCCAACAAAGGTACAACTGACGTGAAAAAACGCTTGATGTTCCCTTGCAGTGAAACCTCATACCTGAAACACCCATTCTGGAATGTCAGCTCTGTCACTGCCCAGCTACTTGATTTCTGAAACTGCAAGCTCACTCTCTTGAAAATTTTTGGTGTGTAGATTTCAGCAGCACTCTTCTCAAGAGGATCTGCAGAAATCATAGTGAACGGCCTTGTACATAGTGCAATCGCATCAAGCTCAATCTCATTCCTACGAATGCGAGCCAGACGAAACTCGTAATGCTCCACCAAATCAACAAGGGGCATCTTTCGGTCCAAATGGTTGTGAAGTACTGAGTTCAGACTCTCGCTCCTCTGATTGCTCTGCATGCCCAAAAAATGCCTATCTCTTGTGAACGTCTTTGCCCACTTCCTCCTTAGTTCGTATAGCCTATTCATCCATAAGTTATCTTCTCTGATATTATGTTTCTCTCTAAATTCTATCCAAAGCTTATCAAATTCATCCACCTCCATTGCATTGTATATGAACTTTCTAAATTCC
Source organism: Urochloa ruziziensis (assembly GCA_015476505.1). Lineage (NCBI taxonomy): Eukaryota > Viridiplantae > Streptophyta > Magnoliopsida > Poales > Poaceae > Urochloa > Urochloa ruziziensis. The sequence goes on from CM027122.1 coordinate 33,567,252, forward strand.
TGGACCTTCGCACCACGGAATCTTTTCAGCACATTCTCCTCTATGTGCCAGCTGCATAATCTATGATCTGCCTTAGGCATGACAATTTCAATAGCTTTCGCCATCGCCGCATCCCCATCAGTGATTAAGGATATTGGATGCTTCTGGTGCATCGCCTCCAGTAGAGCGCGAAGCAGCCAGACATATGACAGGACAGTTTCATCCGACAATATGCCGCAACCAAAGACAACAATACTTCGATGATGATTAACTCCTATAAAAGGAATAAATGGAAGATTGTACCGATTGATGCGGTACGTGCTGTCAAATACAACAACGTCTCCAAAAGCACCATAGTCCATCTGTGATTGACCATCTGACCAGAAAAGGTTCTTCAACCTGCCTTGTGCATCCGTACTATATGTGAAAAAGAATTCTGGGTCTCTAGCTTGCATCTGACGCATATGACTCAACACAAATTCTGCGTCGCTTCCTTCAACATTACCCTTCTTGTACCTCGAAAAAAAATTGTACAAATCCTGACAAAGAAATCCACTCTCTCCAGGACCACCGTGGCTCGTCTCCATTACATCCCTGATCTGGAATGGACGAAGCCCACCCAACCCCAACTCAACTGCTTCGGCTTTCTGAGGATCATTAAGCCCTCGGTGAGATCGCAAAACGTGTGCATGCTCTGGTTTTGCAAGGGCATGTGAATGCACATCCACAAAGTCCTTCACATACCAGATGCCATTACTTTCACTCCACTCCACATCAAGCCTAGCTGTGCATCCACATCTGGTGAGGGAACGCGACTTCCCTTTTTTATCAGTCCTTTCAAAGAACTTCCGCAATCTATATCCTTGACAGTGGCACACGAATCTCCTCCATATCACCTCTTTTGTCCCTGTCTTGTACGTAACACTCTCTTTTCTGATACTGAATCCTTTATTAAGTGCGTACTCATTGTAAAAATCGAAGAAATCTTCCTCCCTCAAAAAAGTCTGAGCTGCAACACTCTTATATTCATTTAATTGCTCCAGGCTATCAAACCCTTCAGCCTCCATTAAGGGAAACCTGCCAGTAAAATATATACACATCAGAACGTGTAACAAAGAGAACCTTTGTATCTAAATAAAAATATACTGAATTACTTCATCTGAACCTATGTAACAAATGCAAACCACATCTGTAATTGCCTAACTTAGGAAAATACTGTACACAACTATAAAGAGATGGAGAAAGTTATACTAGCTCAGTTCAAATTGATCAAAGTCAGATAAAATGTATATGGAAAAATATCTTTTGTATAGAACAGAGCAGAAGGTTGGTCATCTTCTGCCAAGGGAGCTGGTAAGTGTCAAAATGGTATGTCGTCAGGCTTCCAGGTGCGCCAGCTGGGTAATGTCTTGCGGAAGGCTGACGAGAATGGTTACCCCAGTGCACCATGTAAAGATGAGATTGAAGATTCATGCAACCAGAGTGATTCTATAATACTAGAAAAGGACCAGGTTGCACCTTCCTGCAAGCTTGATCTTAATGAGACCTCAGTCCCAGACCTAAATGCAGATTTGTTCAAAAAAAAAGACCTAAATGCAGAGGCAGCCATGCCAACAGAGTGCTGCCCGGATGAGAACGGATGCAGCTCAGGAAAGAACACACTGACAAAGTCGAACGGTTGTGGCGACTCAGAGACTTTTGCTGAGGGGCATGTAGGAGAGGCGCCAGTCATGGAATCCCAATCACAGAGTCGCAAGCAGACATCTGACCTGGAGCAGGAACTTGTGCCAATGGAGGCGGCGGCGCGGGTCGGCGGTGGCTGCGGGTCGGCGGCGGCGTGGGTCGGCGGTGGCTGCGGGCGCTGGCGATGGCGCGGGTCGGCTGGCGGCCGCGGGACGGCGGCGGCGGTGGGGAACGGAGGTGGTGGCCGCGGTCTGTCGAAGCGGTAGTTTTTTCCCCCACTGCAAAAGAAAAAAACGGTACAGATTACCCTTTTACCCATAGCAAAAACCGATTATACTACCGTACTACTAGTAGGTAGTATTGTGTACCGTAAAAGACCTCTAAGAAATATGTCTTGGAAGAGTGTAGAAAATGGAACCTCGTATGGGTTGGTCGAAACAAGGTCGCTCCTCTAGAGCCCGACGAGATAGAATTCCTGCTTGGTTTCCCAAAGGACCACACCAGGGGAGTCAGCAGGACTAGAGATATAGATCTCTAGGTAATTCATTTCAAGTGGACACAGTAGCTTACCATCTCTCAATACTAAGGGACATATTCCCAAATGGCATGAATGTGCTTTCTTTGTTCTCTGGTATGCCGTGTTTAGATGCCCTCTGAAATTTTTTTGAGGCATTAAATGCAAAGAATCTTGTATGTATGAAGCACTAAATGAAGTTTATTTGTAAAACCTTTTCACAGATGGATGCAACTTTGCGCGACGAATCTAATGAGCATAATTAATCTATGATTTGGTACAGTAACTCTACAGTAACCATCCTCTAATCGTGTGGTCAAAGACTTCGTTAGATTCGTCTCGAGAATTTACCTAGGATTGTGAAGATAGTTTTGTAAAGTGCCTTTAATTAATACCCCTAATTATTGATTAAAGGTGCATTTATTATCCCTAAAAACTTTTCACCACCTATCTAAACACGGCCATTGGAGGAGCAGAGGTAGCACTGTACAGGCTTGGGATCCGCACGAAGACTGTGGTCTCTGTTGAGAAATCAGAAGTAAGCAGAACTGTCTTGAAGACCTGGTGGGAGCAAACCCAATCAGGAACTTTGATCGAGGTTGCTGATGTCCAGAATGTAACTTCTGATTGGCTTGAGTCGACTATGAGAAGAATAGGTGGTTTTGACTTGGTAATTGGTGGGAGCCCGTGCAACAATCTTGCTGGCAGCAATCGCCATCACCGCAATGGCTTACTGGGTGAGCACTCCTCGCTGTTCTACCACTATGGCGTTCCCACCCGAAATATTTTTATCCATCACATCAAAGGAGAATCTTTGATGCATTAAGTATTAAATGTAAACGAAAAAGGTAAAAAGTTATATGGATAGACTGTAAATTGCGAGACGAATCTAATGAGTCTACTTAATCCATGATTTGCAACAGTAGCGCTACAGTAATCATCCGCTAATTATGGATTAATTACCCTCTAATTACTATCGTTAGATTCGTCTCGAGATTTCCACATATCCATATAACTTTCCAGCTTTTTCGTTTACATTTACTACTTCTAAATTGATAAAATCAAAACTCGAAATCTTTTCACGAAATGTTTTCGCGAACTAAACACGGGCTATGTCAGAATCTTGGAGTGCGTGCAGTCAGTCATGCGGCGGATGTACGTAGTCTTAGGGTGCATTCTGATGTCGTGAAGTTATTGCTATACAGAAACAGAAGTGTATGCAGCAGCATATCACCGTTTTGGATGCGACCTATTACTAATTTTCTCAACCCTAAGAACTTGAGCTCTATATATTGCAGAATACTACATTGCTGCGGATCAAATTTCCTCCCAGCAAGAGATTATGTTGCCTTTCGAACTTTTGTAGTGGATTTGCTGGAGTACTCAAGGCCTGGGATGATTTGGCTTGTTCCCCGTTAACATGCAAATATGCAATATGCTTAATATTTGTGTTTTATATTAAGCAAAAAAAAAATCATGTGTTTCTTATTCTATCACGTATTTATGTAGCGCCATTTGGAGCACAATGTTGTTGCTGCCTTTTTTTTCAGTGCTTAGTGACATAAGATTGAAAATTGTAGTCCAATGTGTCTTGCATCTGACACTTATTAAGAATTTTTTCTACCAATAAAAAGATGCGACTGACATCATTTGCTCCCTTATAGAAATTCTAGAAAAGACTGTCTAGGTCAAGCTAAGCACGTCATAGAATAATAACTCAAGAGACGAACAAATAGAGTTCGTGTGCTAGCCCAAATAATAAGATACCTGCACACAGTGAACATATTCTCTCCTACTAACATCTGAGCAGTCGCTTTCCAAGCCATTGCGTATTTGTAATATATTGCTTTGTGTGTGTTGTTCTTTCTCTTACTAGTTCCATTTGTTGGAAACACCAGAAGTAGCATAGTTTACTCCGTCGTGGCCACAAACTGCTTCAGTTGGATTTCCACGTCAGCTAGTCCAAATCCCACTGAACATTGGTGTTCACGTCTACTTATTTTGTCGCCGGCCTTCTGCTCACACTCACCATATGCAGTTTGGATAGCTTATCCGGAGCCTCTTAACGATAGTCATCCAATAATTGTCTCTTGTTTAGTTGTTTATTACACTACTACTTACTGGTGAAAGATACTAACGGTGACAACAAAACATTGTGATTGAAGTAGATCGAGAATATATGTATATATAGAACACCAATGCCCTTTTGTTCTGAAGGCAGCATACGATGGAAGAAGCCATGGAGCACATGGAAGACGTCGACTTGGAGGAGCAACCGCTGCAACATCCACCGCAGCCGCCGCCGCTCCACAAACCGGCTAGGAAGCATGTCGACGACGGCCGCCGCGCGCTCGCCACGCCCGCGCGCGCGCTCTCGCTGGTGGTGATCGTGGTCGGGCTCCTCTTCGCCGTGCACCTGCTTGCCCACGACCTGAGGACGCTCGCCCTCTTGGGGGCCGAGTGGCTGTGCATCTTCTTCGTCTTGTCGTGCGTGGCGGCCTGCGAGAGAGGCGGCGGCGGGTCGCGCGGGCTGGGCGCCGTCGCGGAGGTGGCGCTGTGGTCATTCGCCATGGCGCTCACGGTGACCATGACGTTCTGGGTTGCGGCCGGCTTGCCGCTGCCGGCCGCCGCGGCGCTCTACCTCCTGTCGCTTCTAGCTGTCTCTGCATGTTTTGCTGTTCTTCTGAACGCTTGATTAGTGAGAAAACCGTCAGATGGGGTTCGTGCTTAATAAGCTATTCTTGATGTCCTTGACCATGATGTACATTGTTGTTAACGAGCATTACTATGTTGTTAGTATTGTGGGAGACTCTTCTCTGCATCAAAAAAGCAGTGGGGGCAATGGTTAAAATGTTTGGTCTCTCAAGTCTCATCTCTCCAGATACTTGGACGTTGCCGGAGACCTAAGTGCCTGGTACGACTTGGGTGTCTAGGGACTTGCGGCGGCGCAGCACTAGTGGACAGGGGTGGGTGGTCGTCATGTTGTGCATGTTTTCGGATGAAAGCTTTGCTCGGTCTTCGACCTTGGCCGGCGAGGGCGGTGTCGCGGTGCATTTTGTTCTCCTTCTTGAAGGCATTGCTGAGAGGATAAAGACGCACAGGGAATTCTCTAGGTGAAAACTAAAGAACTAATGGTTCGAGTGGCAATAGCATCTACGATGCTCTCCTGCAGGGGTGTCACTTTGGAGTCCTTAGAATGGCGATATGGACTGTTTTGTGGGTTCGACGATGGCCAGTGCGATTTTATTGCTTTTGAATAAGGAGTGCTGATGTTCGTGTTGGAGATCGACTCAGTGCGGTGTCTACGCGACAAGTGACAAGAGTTGTTCGGCGACCAAGACAAGGATGAAGCAAAGGCTCAGAAGAAGTTCGAAACTTAGTCTCTAACTTTCTTTCTTGTTTTGACTCTCAGTATGAGCTTTGGAGTCCATGTACTCATATTTGTTCTGGCTACTAACCAGTTTTCTTGGTTGTAAGCGCTCTCTTGGACTGACGGAGGCCGGTTTTTAACCTTAATAAAAAAAAGTCTCAGCTCTCCGTGCTAAAAAAGCATTCGAAGGGACGCCGGAATATAAATTATAATAAAACTTTTTATAAGAAAAAAAAGAGAGATAAAACTTAGCACAAGGTAAACAAGATCAGATTCTCAACTATACTACACTACTTTAACTATGCTAAAAAAGCCTGAGTTGCTGAGACCTTGATAAAAATCACTGCACTAGAGTTTTGCAATCTTTGCATCCCTATGCGTACCACATTCATATACAATTTATATTCCTTAATTTTGGTTTCCTAGAATACCATGTGCAGTAGGATTAGTGGAACCTAGTGGCATCGCAAAAAATTTATGCGGTCAGAGTAGTAGAAAATACATAAAAGCCTTTTGAGCAAATATAGATAAAAAGTATATAATGAAGTTAAGCCTTTGCTTTTATAAGCCCTTTCTTACCAGGTGCCTCTGTCCTTACACCGACTCTGCATGGAATCAAAATTATTTACCCTATGCAGGGGTGTTTGTTATTATGAATCTAATGGCATGAAAACTGTGTCACAAACGTTATGATCTAATGGAGTGATTTGGTCAAAGCTTATGTTAATTAAAAAATATACCTTGTAATTTCATATGAGGGATTATATCACATTGATGACTGTTGTTGAATGGTAGACCATGGTGAATTAATCATAGCAAAAAAAATTGAAGGCACGTGTCACCTAAGAAGGGCCGGCGCTCATTTATTAGTGGGCCGTCTTGGGCTGCACAACCATCATTTCACTCAAACCAAAATGGCAGCGGAAGCCCAGCTCACGACGCCTCAGAAAACGATCTCAAAAAAAAAAAAAAAAAAAAAAAAACCACGCCTCAGAAATCCGTTCGTTACCAGTCAGGCAATCCCGCCCACGATCTCCCCAAAATTTGAAATCACAATCGGGAAGGAGAGAGCCCGAGCGACGCCCAAAAAATTTCCCCACCCAACCCCTCGCCTCCTCCGCCCCCGCTCCGCCCCGCCGCCGCCGTCGACCGCACGACGATGCCGCCCGCCGAGGACGCCCCCGCGCCTGCGGTGGCGCGGACCCCGCCTCCCGCGCGCGGGACGGCGGCCGGCTCGCGGGTGCTGTTGCAGTCGCCGCCGCCGGCGTTCCCTCTCGGCTCCAACGACGACCAGCTCGAGCGCGCCCGCGCCCGAGCCGCGGCGCGGGCCGCCTCCGTCCGCCGCCGCTCCCTCGCCGCCTCCGTCGCGCCCCCCAAGGACCCGCGCCACGACCTCCTCAACCGCGAGCAGGTCATGGACCTCTTCCACAACTGCATCAAGCTCGCATCCGAGAATGTACGCGCCCGCCTCTGCAACCCTAGGCCGCTCTTTTCCTCTCGCTAAGGTTGTTCGTTTTGTTCTTTCCCGGCAAAATCTGGCAGAAAATTAACCAGAAGAACACGTGGGAGCTGGGGCTCATCGACCACCTCAGTGAAATCATACAGGCGGGGGAAGAGGAGGACGACGAGACCTAATTTCCAGAAGGTACCGACCTGCAAACAACTTTCATTTTCTGGAGAGGAGATTCATCGGCTGTGTTTTGAGTCTTGTTCGGAATATGTGGTGCACGGACCAGGCAAGCTGTACACTGGAAGCTGGCGTCAAGATCTACTCACTTCGGGTCGATTCGGTGCATTCTGAGGCGTACAAGGTGCTCGGTGGGATCAACCGTGCCGGAAGGGGTGAAGAGGCTGGTGAGGATCAGCTCGAGTTTGAAATTGATTCTTATCTCGTACCACTTTGAGCACACTTTTACGTCTTTATTGGAGTCCTGTATCCAGTGCAAGTTACTTGCTTTATGCAGAGTATTACTGAACTGCTTGAATTAACAATTCTAAAGGAAGGCTGCATACAGGATGGGTTCATGGTTTACTGAAACTAACATGTTCTAAATAATGTTTCATCTTAATAAGATATGCTGCTTCATTATCATCTTCTAATTTGGTGATTGTTGAAAAAGAATTGGACAAAAAAAATACAGCTGCACATTTCTGTTTCTTTAACTGAGTCTGTATCCTGTGCAATTAGTCGCATTATGGTTTGTATCGCTAAAACGAGTTACAAATTCTGAGTAAGTTGGCATGGAGTATGGGTTTATGAAATACTTTAATTGATTGGAAAAATGAAACAGATTTTAAAGGCCTTTTTATTGCCGTGTTGGAACAGCTCTTCTTGTCTGTTTTCCTTTTGAAGAAATTGTTCAGCATCACATTAATATGGTATATAGCTTTACAGAACTTGTGCACTTATGCAGACCCTCTGCAAAAGGCCATTAGTGGAATTTAGAACATTTACTCTTACAGTTTTGTGCTTAAAATTTGAGAGCACTTTATGGTTGTAAGATTTAGTGATACGTTAGTCCTGTTTACTGTGTTATCCTTGGATAAGATAATGCTGCTTCACTATGATGTTCTGATTTGGCTGTTGCCATTAAAGATATGGAAGAAGGAAGCAGTGCTGAACTTGCACAAGATGAGGGCATCAGCAAAAAGGATGCTGATAGGAGGGTACATCATTTTGAACACAGTGCTGATATCTTCACTTCAATTCTTCTTCATTGTTGGTAACACCTTTTCATCCATGTAGATTTCACCAGCTTCAACGTTGGAGTCCTCATTTGAGGCTCTTAATGTAAAGAAATTCGATGGTAAGTTTCAAACTTATTCTCACTATGTTTCCGTTGAAAATTATTATACCATGGGGCTGATTTCCAATGCTTACTACTAGTTGCTTTCACGGTGGATCCTCTATACCATCAAACTACTGCTCAGTTTGATGAAGGCGGGGCGAAGGGTCTTTTGTTGTATAACCTTGGAGTCTATGGTAGCTGTCGTGTGTTATTTGATTCATTTGAAGCTCCAGACAAGTGCATATTAAGCGATATGCAAACCGAGAAGGCTGAGGTGATCGACCTTTCATTTGCTAAAGGTAATATCAGTTCATTGCTTGCTTCTCTTTATGGTCTTTGCATCTTGCTTCTGATGGGGTGTCAGCACATTTCTGATATTGGACAGACCAAATTGAGGAAATGGTTGCTCAAATGCCTCTATGTAATGATATTTCTCCGACCCTGAGGGACATTGTTGCTCAGTTTGATGAAGAGAACCAAAGGCCATCACATAGGTTATCCTCTGGGCAAATGCCAGTAATCGAGGATGAGATGGTTAACGATAATGAAGCAGACAATAATGGTAGCATGTTACCTGATTCTGAAGCTTGGGATTTTGGTGGTTGTGATGACCATGAAGATGCATATGATGAAAACTACAACCCGGTGGGTTCCAACTCAACAAATTATCAAGAGGTAATTTCCTGCAGACTACGCAAAATTTAGAAATGGTCCTTGGCAAAAATAGTGGCAGAAACATATATAGCCACAAAAATACAAAATATGTTGTTACAGTTTGATGGTTTCTACAGTGTATTTTGGTTTGTATTTCATCTAAATTTCTTGAGTCTGAATTGTTTAAAAATCAAAACCTTATTCCACAATTATATTGGTAAGCAGGAATTCGATGAATACACTGTCGAGATTCCTCAGGGTACTGTTGTGGATGAAAAGCTTGACAAAATAGCAGATCTTTTGTTACTTGGCATGGGCACTTCAAAGACAAATGCTTGGGCAGGACCTGAGCACTGGAAATATCGTAAAGCTAAAGGTACTGGCCGGAACGAAGTTCTCTTAGATTTCATCAAGATAGCATTATTTAATGTTTGAGTTCACATTCGGTTAGATTTGGAGGCGGCGCCAACTTCATCTGTTGAATCAGAAATACCAAATAAGACGAAGAAGAAAAGAGTCAAGGATGAGCCTGAGGTTGATTTCACAAAAGCTCTGGACAATGAGCCTCTAAATATCTTCGCACCTCCCAAAAATCCGAAGTCATTGCTGCTGCCTGCAAATAGGGCTATCTGCAGCAATGAACTTCCAGAAGATTGCCATTACCGGCCCTGCAAGCCTTGTTAACTTATTGCTTCTTCCAGATGTTTCGGTAATGTTTACTTCTAATGACCTGTCATTAAGTTCTGAGAGGCAACGGCCTATTATTTGTAATAACTGTTGAACCTTTTTTTCTTTGTAGTGCCTTGCTAAGAGAAGAAGAAAATCACATGGTAAGTTTTGCCAAATTAGGTATAAGTGAGAAAATTTGCTAGTTAGTTTTGCCAGTATACACACTTTTCTTTCATGTGTTACAGTTCAACCTTTTGAGTGGTAAAATCTTCAATGTCAATTTCTATGCTGCCTAATTTTCCTGGTAAATGTGGTTTTCATGGGATACATTTTTCTTTGTAGATACTCCAGTGGAGAACAATGATGAATTCATGCCATCTGAACCTTGGGATGATGATAACTTTTGCACTGATCATGTTGATGAAGGGCATGCCTGTAGCGATGTAGAGGAGCCTGTAAATCTTATCAATAAACCGAGACAGGTATGTTCTTTTTCCCTTTTATAAACTATCCATTTCCCTTAAGGAATCTATTTATTTTACAGTTATGTGGCGTCTGGTTTGCCTTTTTTTTCCTAATGTGTTCAAAACATCAACTTAATGTTGCATTTTTGTGGTATGCCTATAACTTTGGGTATGACTATGAACCCCAAGTTTGAGATGATGTCTGCTTGTTTTGAATCAAAGGTCAACAAGATTGATATAAAATATGACAAGGTATCGAAACAAGTGGATGTTCATGCTTTAAAAGAAGTGCTTTGGAATCACATCCATACATCAGCTGAGACTGATAATCAGGTAAGGCAAATGCTCTTTTAGTCTTGCGTTGAATACTTTCATCAAATGATTTGCCTCCTAATAGTCAGCTCTGCATTGTCAGTAGTGGGAACACATAAAACTTATATTTGAACAAACTATGCAGAAAGCACTGTTGGTAGTGCTAATTCTTGCCTTGTATTATTACCATTCATGGCCTATTTGGCAAATATGTAGAAAGTAGAATTAGTGTACTTGGTTGCTTGGCATACAATCAACCAAAGATATGCGGTAAACAGAACTTGTTGCATATTTCATAAATCTTGTGAGGTAGCAACACGAGGCATGATGTGCTTAAATAGTTAAAACTACCTTTCTAGGTGACAAAATAAGTACAGTTTCTCATTAATAGATTTGTATTATGGATGGATTCTTGACTCAGTTCTTTAATAAGGTAATGGGCAAGATCCACGCTGCTCAAACAGATCATCCTTCAATCTTCTTGATAAACACTATTTTTATACAATATTTAATTTGTGCTTTGCCCAGCAGGAAAACGAGGAAGCTGAATCATCACTGTGCCTGTCACAGGTGCTGCATGATCTTCCAAGCAGCAACCTGGATGCTGCAGCAACTGATATTTCACCGCACCTGTATTTCATCTGCCTCTTGCATTTGGCAAATGAACATGGCTTGACGCTGCGCGATCGACCCACGTTGGATGAAATTGATATATACATGCCTACTTCACCTCTTGTGGAGTAAACCTTGCTGCGGCTCAATGTGTTGTACGTTGTCGCGCCATGGTTGGCTGCAAACCACCGTAAATTATTTGATGCTTTTGCATTGTACCGTGTAATATATATCCTTTGATGATTGTATTTTATTAGGCGTATCTGACAGAACTACCGTATCAGGGGATGCTAGCTAATGGTTTAACCCTCTTTATCTTGCTTGTTGAAGCAAATGCTATTGTTTGGGTCGCGACATGGTATTTGAGAGCCGAAATTGTTAGCAAACTAGCTTAGCTCATGCGTGGACCCGATTGGCAATCTCCCCTGATTCTATTCCTATAAGGGGGTGTTTGGATCCATAAACTAAAGTTTAGATTGGGTGCACATCGAATGTTTGGAAGCCAACTAGAAGGATTAAACATTAATTGATTATAGAACTAATTGCATAAGTTGTGACTAGACGAATTTATTAAGCCTAATTAATCTATATTAGCACATGTTTACAGTAGCATCATATTGTCAAATGGACTAATTAGACTTATTAGATTCGTCTCACAAATTAGCTATCATCTGTGCAATTAGTTTTGTAATTTTTTTTGAGATCAAGAAAGAATTGTATTATATCAAAGATGAGTAATCATTAAGTTACACATACCAGTCTCAACGAACTCACGCACTAAGCACCTCTAAATCTCGATCACAAATTTGTGTAAACAATCAAATAGAAGACCGCACAAGCATACGCTCAGCAAGCAGGCTGAGAACAAGCACCCAAAGAACGACGACCAACATTCCTGTAGGTTAGAACGAGCACAATCTTTTTTTTGCGTCTTTCCTCTTCCTCTTTCTTCCACCGATGAAGAAGAGAGACCGCTCCCAATCAATCCGATCCGAAACCGATTGACATCAGCTTGGGGGATAGACCAAGTCTCACAAGCCTTTCATCGTGGTTGGATCTAACCACGACAAAATGAAGAAGTGCCCGGAGAAAATTATTCCATAACGATGGCACCATCCCCGCTTCGATATCGCCATCCATAAACCTAATTCTCCATGTCGTCGCACCAAGAAAGTTGTCGACGTCGTAGATGCCGTCGCCTCCTTCGTCGGTGCTGTCGTGGAGAGACACAAGCCACCCTATCTCTTTGCCGTTGTCAAAGAAGAAGAAACAAATCTCCCATACCACAAAACGCGACATGGAGAACCCTAACCTAGACTCGATCTACTAGAATCTACTGGGAGAGATGGATACCCACTCGTGGGAAGGGAGGGGACTAGCGGTGGTACGTGGAGACGGAGGGCCGAGCGCTGCACAGGATCGGCTCCGCCCGTGTCGCCTGAAGGGCGACGCGGGAGCGGAGAGTGACGGTTGCGTGAGAGAGATAATTAGTTCTGTAATTAGTCTATATCTAATATTCCTAATTAGTGTCTAAACATTTTGATGTGACAGGAACTAAAGTTTAGCTAGAGAAGTTGTTTAGATTAGCTTTATTTTTTAGCACGGAGTTGTTTAGATTGCTTTGATCGGTGGCCTATATACGTACCCTCAGGTGAATACATTGATGAATTGCGTGAAATCCTTCCGCTATCACAAATGAACATATATGAGCAATTTCTACTCGCAGTACATTATTTCTGGCAATTATTTGAATAAATAAAATACGATGAGCAATTTCTGCTCGCAGTACATTATTTCTAACAATTATTTAAATCTCTCCTCCTTCTAAAACCATAATTCCTCGTAGCCACCCGTGTGCCCCCGCCTCCCCGCGCCCTCGCCTCCCCGCATGGCTCCGCCTCCCTCTCCCGCAAGCCTGTGGTTGGGCCCACTCAGCGCACGTGCATCCCACTCTCCCTAGAGTCGCGGGGAAAGAAGTATTGAAACAAAAATATATACGCAAAGTTTTTACACATCAAAAATAAAGTTTGGAGAAACAAACATCTGGGAAAAATAGTTTTAATATTTTTTTTACAAAACTTAGGAAAGAAGTTCTAGAAAAACATTGCAACAAATTTTTTTGTGAAAAATTTAGGACAAAGATTCGTGAAAAAAATTTGCAAGCAAGATTTTAAAAAATGAAAAATGGCGCTGGTGGCGCGCTCACCCGCCCCAGTGCCGGCGTTCCACGACGAGGGAGCTCCAGCAGAGGCCCACGCGACGGCAGCGCGAGAGCTCTCATGTCACATCGCCCCGCGCCGGCGCCGACGCTCCTCGGCGGGGGGAGGGGGGGGGGGGGGAGGGGGGCAGCTCGCCACTGGCCTATACGGCACCGCTTCCCGCAGACGAGCCACGACGCGAGCTCCTGTCGCCGCCGGACAGCCGCGAGTGCCAGCCGTCCGCCACATCTGAGAAGAGAACAGAGATGAGTGAGCGCGTGCTGCGCGCTAAGAGCAACTCCAGCCCAGCCTTCAAATATGAGCCTCTATTTTGCATTTTTTATAGGCCTGTAAAAGTTTAAGGGCTTAAAATTCTCTCCATGCTCCAGCCAACCCGACTAAATGAAGGTCTCTAAATCATTATGACTAGTGGGCCCACCTGTCTGTCGCACCCACCTCCTCCCTCCCGCACCCGCGCCTCTCTCTCGTCACGCCGGCCTCGCCGTGCCTGCCGGCCCCTGCGCCTCTGCCCCGCCTCCCCGCGCCCGCCGGCTGCTCCGCGCGAAGGAGGCCAAGCCGCGCCGCCGGCCGCCGGTCGCCGCTTCTTCTCCGCGCGCGCAGGCGAGCCGCTCTGGGACACGGCGTGGATGGAGGCCCGCGTCGCCGGTGTGGATGGAGGCCCGCGTCGCCAGCGTGGATGGACCTGGCGTCGATGGAGGCCCGCGTCGCCGACGAGCCGCTCTAGGACCCGGCGTGGATGGAGACCTGCCCCCGCACCGCCGGCCGTGCCCCCCGCGCCGGCCGCCGTGCCCCCCGCACCACCGGCTGTGCCCCTCGCCGCGACCCGCGCCGGCCGCGGCGCGCGCCTCGCGCCAGCCGCCAAGAATGCCGAATCGAGAGAGCAAAAAATGAGAGAGGGAGAGCGGCGGCCAAACGGATAAGGCAGCCACCAGACCGAGCGAGCGGAAGAGGAGGGAGATGAAAAAAAGGTGGTAGGGCCCACGGGTGGGTGGAAATAGAGGGTGAAGGGACCGTGACACCCTAAGAGGGGGGGGGTTATCTAAAAACTATGGCTAAGAGCACATATAAAAACCTATTTCAATTTCTGTCTAAATGTGCACTAGGTTTTTCTATGTGTTGCTAACTCTACCGCTAAAAGTTTTGCACCCTAGGTTCCAATCCTAGCAACTACACATGGCAATTCTAGGAAAGGTAAATGCGGAATGTAGTGCAATAAGTAATGCAGAATGTAAAGAGATAGAGTAAGCAAACTCCCGACACGGCGATGTATCCCGAGGTATCGGAAAGCCACGGCTTTCCACTAGTCCTCGTTGTTGGAGCCCCTCTCAAAGGGAATGCCCGCGCAAGGGCATGAACTCCCCGGTCGAGTCACTCCGTAGGATAGCCTACGGGACTTCCCCACACGCGAGTGGGTCTCCGCTTGGCCTCTCCCGGATGCTCCTCGCCGCCTCCACTTGGTTGAGCTTCGGCAAATGCCTAGGGCCTCACCTCCCTAGCACAAAGTAACGGCGGCCACTCCACAAACGCGGTTGGAGGGTCTCGCAAGACTTACAAGCCCCGATACTTACAACTCTTGGTGCGCGCAAGCACCGATACAAAGAGGTATGCAAACCTCGCCTAAACTCTAGGCTAACACCTAAAGCAATGCGCTAAAAGGTCTAACTAGCACTTAATCAAGCACTAAGGTCTATGCTAATCACCTAGATCTTCTATTTAGCACTTTGGTGGAATGAGCACTTGTGTGTGAGCAACAACTCAACCTCAACCTTCCTCAAGCTCAATCACACTCCAAATGGCCGGCCAAGGGGGTATATATAGCCCCAAGTCCAAGAACTAGCCGTTGCTCCAACGGCCAAGTTTCTGCGTGAGCACCGACCCATCCGGTGTGCTCCGAAGCATAGCACCAGAGCTTTTTGGACAACTAGCAAGTTGCACTGACCGCTGCCTTTGAACCTATCACCGACTCATCCGCCGCTCCATCCTATGTCGCACCGGATCATCGTGTGCTAACTTCAATCCTTCCAGAGCCGAATCTGAGCCAATCAAATGAGCCGAGCCGAGCACCGACTGATTCAGTGGTCTTTCCTTCTTAGCACCGGATGAATTGATGGATTGCACATACAAAGTGCACCCATGGCTGTCACGTACACCGATTCATCCGGTGGTACTTCTCTTTGAGCACCGGACCATCCTGTGGTCTTGTGGACACGCCTATCTTGGCCCTGCTGTGGGTGAGCACCCACTCATATGCTGGTATAGCGAGATGCTCCGGTGGTCTTCTCTAATTACGTCGGTGGTCCTCTGAGCAGGATTCGCTTCATTATCTTGCATGATCTTGCCTTGATTGAAGGGACCGTGACACCCTAAGAGGGGGAGGGGGAATTAGGGTTCTCTAAAAGCTATGGCTAAGAGCACATATAAAACCTATCTCAATTTCTACCTAAATGTGCACTAGGTTTTTCTATGTGTTGCTAACTCTACCGCTAAAAGCTTTGCACCCTAGGTTCCAATCCTAGCAACTACACATGGCAATTTCTAGGAAAGGTAAATGCGGAATGTAGTGCAATAAGTAATGCAGAATGTAAAGAGATAGAGCAAGCAAACTCCCGACACGGCGATGTATCCCGAGGTATCGGAAAGCCACAGCTTTCGACTAGTCCTCGTTGTTGGAGCCCCTCTCAAAGGGAATGCCCGCGCAAGGGCATGTACTCCCCGATCGAGTCACTCCGTAGGATAGCCTACGTGACTTCCCCACACGCGAGTGGGTCTCCGCTTGGCCTCTCCCGGATGCTCCTCGCCGCCTCCACTTGGTTGAGCTTCGGCAAATGCCTAGGGCCTCACCTCCCTAGCACAAAGTAACGGCGGCCACTGCACAAACACGGTTGGAGGGTCTCGTAAGACTTACAAGCCCCGATACTTACAACTCTTGGTGCGCGCAAGCACCGATACACAAGAGGTGTAAAAACCATGCCTAACTCTAGGCTAACACCTAAAGGAATGCGCTAAGCGGCCTAAATTAGCTTTAATCAAAGCCTAAGCTTGAAACTAGTTGCCTAAATCTTCTATTAAGCACTTTGGTGGCAAGAGCACTTGTGTGTATGTGAGAACCAAGCCAATAGCTTCTCCAAGCTCTAGCACCCTCCAAATGGCCGGGCAATGGGCTATATATAGCCCCAACTCCTCAAACTAGCCGTTGCTCCAACGACCAACATTTCTGCGTAGCACCGACACATTCGCTGAGCACCGACTCATTGCACCGAAGCTTTTTGGTCATAAAGCCGTTGCACTTGCCGTTGCTTTGAATGGAGCACTGACCCATTCGGTGGTATTTCATGTAGAGCACCGAATCATCCTATGGTAAATTACCAAAACATGCAGAGCCGAATTTGAGCCGATCGCGAGCCGAGCCGATGAGCACCGACTTATCCGATGAGCACCGAGCATTACCACCGTATCATCCTATGCTCACCCACTTAGCCCTGGAGTATTACCACCGTATCATCCTATGCTCACCCACTTAGCACCGGAGCATTAGCACCGATTCATCCTCTGCTTACTGTAAATTTGTCCTATGCTCTTTTTCTTTGTTTCTTCGTGTGTTTTTGTTCCGGCTTCTCTTGTATGATGTCTTGGGCTTCTTTAAGGTCTTCTAGTGTCTTGAGCAAGTCCTCATTACCTTGTTTGATGTGTCTAATCACCCAATTAGCACCGGAGCATTAGCACCGATTCATCCTCTGCTCACTATAAATTTGTCCTATGCTCTTTTTCAGCATGATTTGCTTCGGATCTTCGCGTGTCTTCTTTCCGGCTTCTCTTCTATGATGACTTGGTATTCCCAAGGGTCTTCTAAAGTCTTGTGCATATCTTCATGACCTTTTTTTATTTTATTCATCCAAGTCCATCACTAATGCATCCATGCGACTAAACCTTGTATACTAGCAAACGTCGTTAGTCCATGGGTTGATGTTGACATACAATCACCAAAATCACTAATGCCCTATTACTAGGGCCATTTTCCTTACAATCTCCCCCTTTTTGGTGATTGATGCCAACACAACCAAAGCAAGCAAAAATAAATAAAAAAATAAATAACCACTACTTGCTATGATGCAACGCAAGAGCAAGATCATATGATGATTAGGATATGCAAATGAAAACAAGTTGAAACCATACCTTGCTCTTACCACTTTTAAGACTTGAACATTGAATCCCCTTATGTGATCATTTGGTCATAAGGCTCGCCTTACTCCAATGTCACTTTTTCTCCCTTTCTTGGACCAATTTCTTGCAATCTCCCCCAAGCGTAAAATCTTACAATCTCTCCATGTTCAACTTGATGTTCTTGCTTTCTTTCATGCTCTCCCTTTAGGGCGGCTCCCCCTTAAGGTATACTTGCTTTGGTCACTAAAATTCTCCCCCTTTGGAATCAAACACCGAAAAGGAAGACATTAATAGCACAAGGGAGAGTTTCATGGATCATGATCTTTTGGATGTGGAAGGCAATCAAGATAATAATCATGAAACTCACATAACATAGACTAAGGCTCCCCTAAGTGTGTGCATACATATGGTGGATGGCAAAGCATATGCACAACTAGTCACTTAAGACAAGATGAGGAGTTTAATCTATATTATGCATGGAGATAGCTCTAAATGAATTTAAAAACTTGATATCAATTGAGAACAAGAGATACCAATTTGAGTGATAATCCAATTGAAATTAGATGCTTGCTTATCTCCGGGGATTTTTCTCGTGCAACGTGAGACTACACACATGGTAAGCTTGCAAACAATGTTAGTCTCAAAATCACAAACCATAAGATAGCTCCCCCTAAATGTGTGCATACAAGTATTTGAATTACTTGTGAGAGACATGCACTCGTCAATAATGACATTGGGAAGTATCTTATGACTTGTAACTTTGGCACAAAGGATATGAAATAAAATCTAGTGCCATTTTCCTACAACTAATAAACCATGTAGGTTTCTCATGGGTTAAAGAGAAGCACGAGCAACCTACCATGTGAAAGACTACTCTAGGAAATGCATTTGAATTTAAATATGCACATGCAATCCTAGACAAGCATAGGAACTAGATGCTAATTGAATTTAAATCTAGTTACCTTAGCTACTTTGGGAGGATTTGGGTATGAGATCAAATGATTTCCAACATGCTCCAAATCTTGAGATACTTGGCTCTAGCTTGAAATGCTCTTCATTTGTGGCCAAGTCTCCAAATCCTCCCGAGTCCCACGGGCTGTAAGTTGCCTTTGGAACCCAAACCTTCTTGGAGCCCTTCATGGTAGAGATGATATCCTTGGCCACCCAAATAGGTTTGTTCCACCCCTTGCCTTGCTTGTTGATCATGTGAGCCACCACATTGTCATCTTTCTTCTTTAGTTGCACTCATAGGACTTGTGGCCTTCTTGATGGCGTGAGTAGCAAGTCACGGTTTGTGGGGGATATAGTACCCGGGTACCTCACGAGCAAGCCTGGCAGCCCACCAAAAGGGGGCGGCCCAGCCCACCGTTCTGGACCTGAAGACGTGCGGGACAAGTCGGCGCACGGAGGAAGGATCTGGAAGGAGAAGACCTAGTTGGAATAGGAATTATTGTAAAGAAGGAAAGGATTCGTAGAGATAGGATCGGATACAAACCGACTTGTAACCCTGCCCCCCGATATATAAGGCGGACAGGGACCCCCTCCAAAACAACCGAACACACATCAAGTCTTAGGACGAAGCCAACTCAACTCACAATCTACGCAATACAACACCCCAAAACAGGACGTAGGGTATTACGTCGAGTCGACGGCCCGAACCTGTCTAAACCCTTGTGTCTGTCCATCCTAACCATCCTGCTTCCGATCTTTGCGATCTTCCCTGCATTACAAATCACTTCCGTGGGCTACCCCGTGGAAGACTGCCGGAGATAATATCACCGATAGTGGCGCGCCAGGTAGGGGATATCGCCGAGATCAATCTGGTAAGCTCGATGGATCGCGTCAAGCTCTTGGACAGCTGCAACCTCCCGGACGTCGACGAAGTCGAGATCCAGTTCGGGGATGTCATCACCGCCGCCTTGGATACCCAAGCGGCAGGAGCTACGGTCGCCACGGAGGTATCCTCTCTGGCGCCGACTTCGGCCATCACGGCCCAGTCCGGTCCGATCGCATCTGATCGTGCCGGATCTACCCCGCTGAGTCCATCGCAAAACGCGAGGCCAGACCAGTCGGGAACAGATCTACAATCACTCGGTTCCGATCCGACTCCTGAGAGTCGCGTCGCCGAGTCATCGCAGAGCGTAAACGCTCAACCAACACGCGTCCAGAGCCCTGAGGTCATTACTGTCCAGACCCCTGGCTTTTGCGCGCTTGCTCAGAAGCAAAAGATGAAGGACATCGTCCAGGAGGATGATTACTTCTCTGGGAGCGAATCCTACGGGTTAGATCTACTGGGACCCTCAATCCTGGACGATCTGCCGGAAGGATACACAGTGTCCGATGCCTCTACAGAGCCGGAACTGCTAGGATCACTCGGAGAACTGACTCCGAGTAGTTTGGAGCGTTACACGCCCACGTCCGACTTCTCCGAGTCTGAGGAAGATTACCTCGCGCAAGAAGGAGTCGGGTCATATTGCTACATGGTGGCGCCAGCAACGCCAACCAATCCTGTCTCAGATGATGAGGTCACTCCAGCTGAGGAGACGACTGAAGCCAGGAACCAGCGTCGAGGACGCAACGCCAGTCGGGTGACTCGCAGAGCCGCACGACCGCACGGAGCCACCGCGTCAGGATCTGGCGCTGCTCAACTCCAGGAACCACACTATGAAGATCATCGTCGCCAACGGGATCAGCACGACTGGAGGAGCACCCGGAACTTGATGCGCGACGGCATGTTTGAGTTCAACGGATACGATGTCTACGAGACGCCGGTCCAGAACCTCGTTACTATCAACGAGGAAATCAATCGGCTGCCACCTAACACTCCGGGCCTGGAAAAGGTAAGGGCAGAACGACCACGGACGCTCCTGAGCCCGGTCCGTCTCGACACCGGGCCAGGGGCGGATCGGGTCGTGATGAAGACCTCCGCACCACGATCAACAGAGATCGAGATGCGAGGGACGTCATTACCAACAGCACCGAAGAGCGCCACCGTGAGGAAATCCGACGGCGCGAAGAGTACGATCGGGATCATGGAAATCCCCGTCGTAACTCCAACAGAAGCGGCTACTCGACGGAGTCAGACTACTCTGACCTCTCCGGTAGCCCAAGGCGCGGCAACAACGGCGGTCGCACTCCGCCGCGAGGACGAGTGCTTCCACCACCCAGGCGACCGACTCCGCCAAGAGATCGAACTCCACCGCGCAGCAGGACCTACCGACGGGACCGAACTCCACCCAGGACTCGGAACTATCGGAGGACCCGTTCCCTGCCCAGGGACCGGGATCGCAGGAGGGACAGCACACCCCCAAGAGCAGCTGACGGATCGGGTCCGAGCGATTCCCGCCCTAGAGGTCGGATCGGCGGATTCCAGTCGTTCACCGAGCGCTTGAGAAGCGTAACATGGCCCAGAGGCTTCAAGCTGTCGGACATCGACAAATACGACGGGAAATCTGACCCATCTCAATGGCTTCAGATCTACTACACCGCCGTACAAGCGGCCGGCGGCGACGAGGACGTGATGGCAAACTATCTTCCCATCATGCTCACCAAGGACTGCAGCAACTGGCTGGCAGGGCTCCCGCAGGACGCCATCGACAACTGGGAGCAGCTTACCGAACTCTTCATCAGTAACTATCTCGGTACCTGGGAGAGGCCTGGGAGCAAGCAGCTCCTCGGTCAGATCATGCAGCGCAAGAAAGAGACCCTGCACGACTTCGTGCGCAGGTTCTCAGAGAAGCGCAACTCCATCACGGACGTCACGGATCAGGAGGTGATGTCAGCTTTCCAACGCGGCATCTCCGATGGGAGACTGATTCACAAGTGGACTCGGAAGCCACCCGCAACTGTCAATGACATGTTCCGGGTCGCTAGCACGTGGGCGGACGCTGAGATCGCGGAAAAGGAACAACTCAGCGAGATCAGGAGTCGCTGGGAAGAAGAGAACAAGACGACTCGCAAGCGCGACCGCCGCGAGGACGAAGACCGACACGACGACCATCGACGCAATGACAGCCAACCTCGCAAGAAGAAGAGCGAGGGAGATATGGTCGCCGCCCTGGACCGGTCCAGAGGCCGGGTAACTCCAGAGGACTTCCAGCGCATGCTCGATGAGCAATGCCCTTACCACAAGCACAAGCACTCGGCACGAGAGCGCTACGGGCTAAAGCGAGCCTTCACTGGAGGCAACAGAGGCCCTCCATATAGAAAGAGGAACGATGGTTCCCCGCGAGACGACAGGCGGAACGACGAGCCCGGCGACGACTTCCAGGAAGCCGACCGAGTGGTGCGCATGATCTATGGCGGACCAGAGTTCGAGACGAAGCGCCAGCAGAAGCTCACCCATCGCCAGGTCATGCACGCAAGGGAGCCACCGGTACCTGAGTACCTCAAGTGGTCGGAAGTTCCGATCACATTCACCCGGGAGGATCACCCAAACTTCATACCGAAGCCCGGGTCCCACGCCTTGGTAGTAGCCCTGACGATTCGCAACGTTCGGCTCACCAAGGTACTAGTCGACGGTGGCAGTGGCCTGAACATCCTCTTTGCTAACACATTGAAGGAGCTCGGCCTGACTACTCTCGACCTGAGTCCCCCCCCCAATCCGCATTCTACGGTTTGATACCGGGAGAGGGGGCGGAACCACTCGGGCACATCACACTGCCCGTCACCTTCGGAGACCGGAACAACTACCGGACCGAGCATATGCAGTTCACGGTGGCGAACTTTGAAACTGCATACCACGCCATCCTTGGAAGGCCCGCGCTCGCCAAGTTCATGGCGATTACCCACTACGTCTACTTGCAGGTCAAGATGCCGGGACCTAAAGGCATAATCACCGTCTTGGGAGACGTCCGAGTCGCATACACATGCGAGCAGGAAAGTCTCAACGCGGCAGCCGCCCTGGACATGTCCAAGCGCATGGAACAAGTACTGGCTGCATCACAGGAGATGGACAAGGACGCTCTAGAGATCCCCACCAAGAAGCCAGCAAGAGAAGCCATCGCGCCAAGCAAGGAGACGGAGCTGAAGAGGATCTCTCTGGACTTGGACGACCCGAAGAAGACGGCCATCATCGGGGCAGAGTCAGACTCCACGGCAGGCTCCGCCCTGCTCTGCTTTCTCGATAGCTATCCAGGCTATTACCAGACAGGCCTAGAGCCTAAGGATCAGATAAAGACCTCGTTCATCACGCCGTTCGGTGCTCCTTTGGCCTTCGGTCTGAAAAACGCCGGCGCGGTCTACCAGAGGACAATTCAAGAGCGTATGGATCAATCGACTCTGGACGCAGTAGAACGCCTACATCGATAAATCCATGGAACATCGAGCACTTGCAGCGTTTCTACGCCTGATTCAGTTATGTATTTATCTTTTTTATTTTTGTTTTTCCGAGTGATTTTGGAGGGTAGTCACCCCCAGTTACGACTCGGCATGTCTATGAGTTATCAATAAAGTTGATTTCATCTTTCATCTATTTCTACTACTCGCATTTCCTCTTTCGCGTCACGCACATAAAGTATGAGTGGAACAAACCTTAAATCGAGAGGGAAAGTACTCGCCAAGTCAAAGCTCTAAACGTACGACAAAGACTCTGCGGCATGAGACTGAGACCAACGAGGCTAATATACTCCGTAACAGGTCAACCACTCAGAAATTAAGGCCAGCGCAGAAAGAAAGGGAGTTGTAGACCAATAAAAACTTATATACAATAATGACAATTCAAACATTGTTCAAACAGTACTAGTTCGACCAAATACTACAAATATTTTATTTACATTGCAGGGTCACCAGCACCAGACGGGGCCGCTTCATCCGAGTCATCAACAACATCCTTGGACAGGACATTGGCGATGGGCTCGACTTCATGGAGCAGTCTACCCACGTCGTCTTCGGAGGTGCCGGCAGCATACCCGCGGCCGAGTGGCTCCAGGTCTGACGCCGGGAACAGTGACTTGAGCACCGCCAGGACATGGCCACAGCTGGCCTGGCTGATGGAGCAGAGCTACCGCCGGAAGTAGCGTGGGAGCGCCCGAACGCGGTCGAGGATGGAAGCCGAAGACGATGACGCCTCCGGCTCGATCTCCTCCGCCACCACTCGGATAGCGTCCTCCAGCGCTATCTTCTCGGTGCGCAGCGCCTCAGCTTCACCTTGCAGCCGGGCCACCTTGGCAGTGAGCTCTGCGAATTGGGACATAATCCGATATCGATAATCTACAGAAAGTTAGATCTGAATAATATATTCATGTCTGACAGAAAAACAAACAAGGAAGAACATACCTCTGAGCTCGTGCACGGCCTGGGCCTCGTTGAGCTTAGCCTGCTCTACCTCCCCGCATAAATCGCGAGTGGTACGCTGGGCTTCCTCCAACTCAGCCTGGCGCTGGACCGCAGCAGCCTCGAGCTCAGCCACTCGGGCCACCAAGGAGTCGGCCTTAGCAACTGCAGAAGATAGTTCTTGAATAACCGAGGCTTTGGCCTCGGCATCAGCAGCTAAGTCCTGCAAAGACAAGTCAGATGACAATATGAATTGATGTACCACTCGGTACTTGATATCAACAAGATAAGTAGCTCAGGAAATACCTTGGCTATGTGGCCCATGCGAAGATGGAGTGACATGAACTCCTCCAGAGGAGTCATGGGAGCACCACCACTCAAAGCGCCGTCCACCGCAGAAGCAACCTCGACCGCCGCAGTCTGGGGCTCCTCCACTCCTGCAGTCGGTTCAACCACAGGAGCAGGCTGGGGGCTGCCTTGAGGAACTGGCGGTGGGGTCGGCGACGCCGGTGTAGGACTCGGTGGAGGCGGGGTTGGTGCTCGCAACGACTCTGGTGGCGGACCCACAGGCTGATCGCTGAGAAGATCAGCCGAGTGGATCGGCACCTCTGGACTCTGGATTGACGGGGCTTCAGTCTCAACAGCCGACTGAGGCGGAGGACCCGCAAAGGGGACCTCAGACGGCGTGCTACAGAATAAAGCACATATGGATCACTAATAGAAGAACACAAAGGAAAATCAAGAGATAATAAGGATACTTACAGAGTAGAAATGCGCATTCTCGGGCGCTTTCCTTTCCGAGTAGGGGAAGGGAGGTCCCTCGGACTTGCAGCACTCAGAGGCATTACTGCAAGGGGAGACTGCTCCGAGCTTGTGATTGGCGGTAGGATTGACGACTCGGCGACGCCAGCTTCATCTTCTTCCGAGTCAGACGACTCAGAGATAAGGAGTTGGCGGCGGCTTAGGGCATCCCTAAACACGATCCCCGTGGAGATCTTCCGCTTCTTCAGGGCAGGGGCAGCCTTCCCACCACTCGGAGATAGCACGTCGGGAGAAGGAGAGGATGACAGAGTGATATCCGAGTCGCGCAGATCACTCTCACTTCCCCCGACTGCTTCTTCAGATCCAACGGCCCTGCGCCGAGCCGGTTGATCCACTCCCTTTGGCATCTCAGGCAAAGGAGGGAGGGATACAAAGGCAGCTCGACCCTGCAAAAATTGGGTTCAGTACTGAGATTACACCCAATGGGTGGAATTGAAATAAAAAACAACAACAGATTGACTAAATACCTCAGGGCGTGGATTTCCCAAGTTGAACGCCGGAGGACAGTCAGTAGTCCTCAGGGAGGTTCCGGTCGCGAAGAATTTGCCAAGCCGAGCGGCGGCTTGGACTTTGTCGACGCGCTCGGGGGCTTCGCGCGTGTTGTCCCCCTCGGCGTAATACTCGTACGCCGGGTGAGCCCGCTGCTTGAGGGGCTGGACCCGGCGCAGAACGAAGTTGGCTGCCACTCCGACGGCAGACAACCCATTGTCCTTCAACTGGGTAATAAGACCCAGGAGTTCCCGAACCTGATCCATTTCACTCTCCTTGGGAAGAGCGGTCCAGGACTGGGAGGGAACAGGACGAGAATCGATTTCTGGAGAGATGGCAGGCGAGTGGTTTCCTACGTAAAACCACTCGGACTGCCACCACTTATTGGAGGTAAGGAAAGGGATGTCAAAATACTCCCGAGTTCGACCCTCGCGGAGTTGGAATCCGGCGCCCCGACTACTTGCAGGCAGTCGGTTCGGGGATAAGGTTTAAGAAGAAAAAGATGAAGAAAAAGATTGAAGTGAGGCTCTATCCCAAGATAGGCCTCACAGAGGTTGATGAAGATGGCGATATGGAGAATGGAGTTGGGATTCAGCGCGCAGAGACTGATCCCATAAAAGTGCAGCAGCCCGCGGAGGAAAGGATGCGCGGGCACGCCAAAACCACGAAGAAAGAAAGATTCGAACACCACCAAATCAGAGGAGTTTGGGGTGGGGAAAGACTCACCGGCGGCAGCGCGCCACTCGGCGGTTTGCTGGTCGGGGAGGATGCCGTCGATGACGTGTTGCTCGAGGCGCCTGGTGGTGGTGATGGACTCCCTCCACTCGGCGGCGCGATCCACGGCGACCTCGGCGGTGGCCTTGGCCTTGGACGACCGGGCCCTTGCCGGCGACCTCTCCTTCCGCTTCGAGCCTTCCTTCCTCTTGGGCGCCATGGCGACGAGCGGGGCTGAAGAGCGAGGAGGAAAGCTGCGGGAGCGGATCTAGGGTTTGCTCTTGCGCGAGGAGGAGAACTGGAGCGTCGGGGAGGCAAATGGCAAGTAAAGGAAGAAGATTGCGGCGGGGATGGCTTATAAAGGAATGAACCGTTCCTCCCGCGCGCGGCGCGATGCGTGTCTCGGGAACTCAACCGACGCAGGCACGTCCCGTCGCTTTGAATTCAAAGATGCGGTAAGGAGTCGCGATATCTCGCGATATTTCGCCTTCCGTAAGGCAACCTTTGGGAGGCAACGGACTTTGCGGAGTAGTGGGCCTAAATGGGCTGAAATATAGCACGACCTTTCGGTTCTGTTACGCTAACAAGTTTGTGGGTTCCTGAGCTAGTGTTCAGGGGCAGAAACCACTCGGTCGTGAGGCTAAAATTAGTCGACGGCCAGATTTGATTTTGCAATTAATATTGCATCCTTGCAATTGATTTTTACGTAAGGCATGCGATACTATCGCTAAATTCACTCAGAAATCTGGGTCAAATGCTGACAAGTATAAATCTTGTGAGAAGATGGCTTACCATATGGTCAAGCTGAGTCGTGGGACACGACTCGGAGGTCATGCCGAGTTCAAAGAACTTGAGGACAAAATCCTTATAAAGGGGAAATAAAAAGCCCCTGAAGGAAAAGATTATCTAAAATCCATGTCCAGAGGCATGGGGGCTGAAAAAATCAGTCGGAATTCATGGCTTTCAGAGTCTTGACACGATCATGCTGAGTCGTAACAAGACTCGGGGGCTACACCCAATGGGTGCACCTGGAGGTGCACACCATTGATGGATTAAGTTTAGAAAGAGATTCATAATATTTATTTTTGACCCTCGACCAGAATATTCTATTCTGCTCAAGGCTCGGGGGCTACACCCAATGGGTGCACCTGGAGGTGCACACCATTGATGGATTAAGTTTAGAAAGAGATTCATAATATTTATTTTTGACCCTCGACCAGAATATTCTATTCTGCTCAAGGCTCGGGGGCTACACCCAATGGGTGCACCTGGAGGTGCACACCATTGAAGATCAAGATACAGATGAATAAAAGTTGAAGACCTTTGGCCAATTTTAAACAAAAATTGCCCAAAGCCCGGGGGCTAAGTGTATTCACTTCGCTGTCGCGTCGTGAAGAAGAGCACTCCTTCCCCTCACTATGGCTATAATTGAAGAATTGTTTTCAGGGACGTCTGAGCATGTACTCGGATCTTCCTCGAAACCACTCGGATCTTCTCCGAAACCACTCGGAAGAGGTCCTAGACAACTTGGGAGCACTCGGATCGTGCAAGAAAAGACAGATTAATTACAGCCATCGATCGGTCAAGAAGTGCTCGGGGGCTACTGTGGGGGATATAGTACCCGGGTACCTCACGAGCAAGCCTGGCAGCCCACCAAAAGGGGGCGGCCCAGCCCACCGTTCTGGACCTGAAGACGTGCGGGACAAGTCGGCGCACGGAGGAAGGATCTGGAAGGAGAAGACCTAGTTGGAATAGGAATTATTGTAAAGAAGGAAAGGATTCGTAGAGATAGGATCGGATACAAACCGACTTGTAACCCTGCCCCCCGATATATAAGGCGGACAGGGACCCCCTCCAAAACAACCGAACACACATCAAGTCTTAGGACGAAGCCAACTCAACTCACAATCTACGCAATACAACACCCCAAAACAGGACGTAGGGTATTACGTCGAGTCGACGGCCCGAACCTGTCTAAACCCTTGTGTCTGTCCATCCTAACCATCCTGCTTCCGATCTTTGCGATCTTCCCTGCATTACAAATCACTTACGTGGGCTACCCCGTGGAAGACTGCCGGAGATAATATCACCGACACGGTTTCACCCTTCTCAAGCTTCTTCACCATCTTGTTATCTTGAGAAGGTTGTTTCTTACTACCTTTGCCCTTTTCTTTCTTCTTAAGGATTGACAAGTCCTTCTTGAGCTTCTCTACTTCTTGCTTGAGCTCATCATTCACTTTAGCAATGAGATCATCACAATTTTCTATAACAACATTCTCATTGCAAGATGGTGAGCAAGACTCATCAATTAAATCAACGCAAGAAGTAGATGCATCCATTTTAGTTTTTTCAACACAAGAAGGTGTGGATGCAATGTGAAGGTAGTTTTAGTATTTTCAAGGCTCTCAATTATAGTTGTTAACTCATCATTCTCATTTAAGATTAGATCAAATTTTTTGGCCAATTCTTGATAATTGGTTGATGAGCTAGCCAACTTTTCCTTGAGGTCCTTGCTTTTGGAAAGCAATTGATTTATAGCTACCTCTTGACTACAAACAAGATCTGCAAGCTCATCAATGGAAGTAGAAGAGTCATCATCACTTACATCGCTATCACTCATACATTTGGCCATAAGGCAAATATGCGATGAACTTGATGATGGCAAGAAGGACCTTGACTTGCACTGGTTGTCTTCATCATTTGAGCTAGATGCATCCCAACCGGCATTCTTGTTGACTTGATCACGGTTCATTCCAATGCTAGTGAGGGCCTCCTTGCTCTTCTTCTTCTTCTTCTCCCTTGTTTCTTTTCTTTGTCGCTTGCGTCTCTCCTCCATGAGTGGGCAAAATTCAATAAAGTGGCCCTTCTCACGACACCCAAGACATCTATATTTCTTGGCTTCCTTCATCTTGGAGTGGTGAGAAATCTTTCTCATAGAGACCCCATGCTTCTCTAGTTTTCTTAGTAGCTTCGTGACTCCTATCATAAGTTCCTTGACTTCTTCATCATCGAAAGGAGCGCTACTACTAGCTTCATCATCTTCTTCTTCCTCACTTGAACTTGATGATTAACTTGAGCTTGTGCTTGAACTTGATTCTTGCTCATGAGATTTCTTTCCTGTTTTGGAAGATTCTTGTTTTTCTCCTTCTTCTCCTTCTCTTCGTTCTTCTCGTTTTTGCTTGATGAAGCGATTTCTTGACTTGAAATTGAAGGATAAAGATCTTTAGTCATCTTTATTTGCATCTCATGAGCGGTGATTTTGTTCAAGATCTTTGTCGGCTTCATCTCATCAAGTTTTCCACGACAAAGAAGATAAGTGACAAGTTGTGCATATTTTTCCTTGGGAAGAACCGAGATGATCTTTCCTGTGATGTCACCATCGCTTAGCTTGGTCAAACCTAGTGCATTTATCTCATTGACAATAACATTCAAGCGTGAGTACATGTGATTGGCAAATTCACTAGGCAACATGATAAAATCATCAAACTCCTTTTTGAGCAAGCTATATCTTTCTTCTCTAACGTCACTTGACCCATTGTGAAGCTCTTTGAGAGTAGTCCATATTTCATGAGCACTCTTTAGGTCATACACTCTATTGAACACCTCCATGCTAAGTGATTCAAGAATTGAGTTTCTAGCAATGACATTGAGGTGTAACTCACTCAAATCCGCCTTTGTGGGGTTGTCTGGCTGGGAAAGGGGCTTCATCCCTTTTTCCGTCACTCTCCAAACACCTAGCCCTCTAGCTTCTAAATAGCAAGACATACGTACTTGCCAATAGGGGAAGTTTGTGCCGTAAAAGTGTGGAGGCTTTCCTACATCACTCTCTAACTCTACGGATGTCATTTTGCTCTTTGGCGATGAAGCCAATAGTCCAAATATGAGCCACTAGTCCTCGTTATTGGAGCCCCTCTCAAAGGGAATGCCTGCGCAAGGGCATGTACACCCCGGTCGAGTCACTTCGTAGGATAGCCTACGGGACTACCCCACACGCGAGTGGGTCTCCGCTTGGCCTCTCCCGGACGCTTCTCGCCGCCTCCACTTGGTTGAGCTTCGGCAAATGCCTAGGGCCTCACCTCCCTAGCACAAAGTAACTGCGGCCACTGCACAAACACGGTTGGAGGGTCTCGCAAGACTTACAAGCCCCGATACTTACAACTCTTTGTGCGCGCAAGCACTGATATACAAGTGGTATACAAACCTCGCCTAACTCTAGGCTAACACCTAAAGGAATGCGCTAAGCGGCCAAAACTAGCTCTAATCAAAGCCTAAGGTTGAAACTAGTTGCCTAAATCTTCTATTAAGCACTTTGGTGGCAAGAGCACTTGTGTGTATGTGAGAACCAAGCCAATAGCTTCTCCAAGCTCTAGCACCCTCCAAATAGCCGGGCAATGGGGGTATATATAGCCCCAACTCTTCAAACTAGCCGTTGCTCCAACGGCCAACATTTCTGCGTAGCATCGACACATTCGCTGAGCACCGACGCATTGCACCAGAGCTTTTTGGTCATAAAGCCATTTCACTAGCCGTTGCTTTGAATGGAGCACCGACCCATTCGGTGGAATTTCATGTAGAGCACCAATCATCCTATGGTAAATTACCAAAACATGCAGAGCCGAATTTGAGCCGATCGCGAGCCGAGCCGATGAGCACCGACTTATCCGATGAGCACTGAGCATTACCACCGTATCATCCTATGCTCACCCACTTAGCCCTGGAGTATTACCACCGTATCATCCTATGCTCACCCACTTAGCATCGGAGCATTAGCACCGATTCATCCCCTGCTTACTGTAAATTTGTCCTATGCTCTTTTTCTTTGTTTCTTCGTGTGTTTTTGTTCCGGCTTGTTTTGTATGATGTCTTGGGCTTCTTTAAGGTCTTCTAGTGTCTTGAGCAAGTCCTCATTACCTTGTTTGATGTGTCTAATCACCCAATTAGCACCGGAGCATTATCACTGATTCATTCTTTGCTCACTGTAAATTTGTCCTATGCTCTTTTTCAGCATGATTTGCTTCGGATCTTCGCGTGTCTTCTTTCCGGCTTCTCTTCTATGATGACTTGGTCTTCCCAAGGGTCTTCTAAAGTCTTGTGCATATCTTCATGACCTTTTTTTTATTTTATTCATCCAAGTCCATCACTAATGCATCCATGCGACTAAACCTTGTATACTAGCAAACGTCGTTAGTCCATGGGTTGATGTTGACATACAATCAACAAAATCACTAATGGCCTATTACTAGGGCCATTTTTCTTACAATCTCCCCCTTTTTGGTGATTGATGCCAGCACAACCAAAGCAAGCAAAAAAAAAAAAAATAACCACTACTTGCTATGATGCAATGCAAGAGCAAGATCATATGATGATTAGGACATGCAAATGAAAACAAGTTGAAACCATACCTTGCTCTTACCACTTTGAAGACTTGAACTTTGAATCCCCTTATGTGATCATTTGGTCATAAGGCTCCCCTTACTCCAATGTAACTGTTGGCGGCCATTACAACCTAGTTTTGACCGTCAACAATTCGGTGAAATGAGGATGATCATACCATGTTCCATGCATAAATGTGTTTATACTAACAAATTCCATAAGTTTTGGATGAGTTATGGTTGCAGGATGAAACAGGTGAAACAAGGGCCAAACCGGGCACAGAGCCAGGCCGGCCGGCCTAGCCCAGGCCGACCGGCCTCCCCTGGCCAGGTCTGGCCACGTCGCTGATCCAGGAGCTCAAGCAAACACCCAGGATGATCAAGCACCATGCAATCAACGTCGGTTTGATCCAAGGACCCGAAAGGCTTAGATAGGAACCACATGGATTGAAGGGCCCACAGACCTCGGATTCTTGGACAACCTCAACTGAACGCAACCGTTACCGACCTCAGGAAGCAATCAGGAGCTTCCACGACGAAGGCGGTGGCCGGGGGGGGGGGGGGGGGGAGGGGGGGCAGGTGTAGGCCGATCGGCCTACACCAGGCCGGCCGGCCTCCTGCTGCATCCTCACGTGACCAACTTTAGCGTGAAGGTTAAGCAGGTGGTTGGCGTGACAGTTAAGCTGGCTACTGACCTTGGGAGGCTATAAAAGGCCACCTCCTCTTCACCCCAAGACACACACCACACTTCTCAAGTCTTTACTTGAAGGGAGGTCTTGTATCTTTTCCATTTCTTAGATTAGGATTAGAGTTGGGAGTAGAGTCGAGTCGAGCTTCGCTCGAATCTTCGGACTCTTCGGAGTTTTGGTAAAGCTCTTGTATCCTTTTCTTCTTTTTGAAGAGTTTATCATAACAATACTATCTTATTCAGAGCTTAAGTTATCTTTCATATTTATTTCTTGCTCTTTTCTTAGAGTAAAGTTCTTAGCTCTTTTCAGAGTTAAGTTTTATCTCCCTTTAGTTTTAGTGTAGAGTTTAGTTTTAGGTCTACCGGGTTTTATCTCATGAGTTTGCTCGCCTTGACCAGGCTGTAAGACGCCTTAGGGAAGATAGGGATTTCACTTGACAGGCCTCAAGAGAAATCTTAATCTTCGAGTGCAGACGTGGTGTCTGGCTTGTTGATTAACTAGGAAGTGTGTTGCACCCCACGGAACTGCAGTGGTAGGCGGCAGGTGGTGACAGCCCTGTCCGTCCTTCGTAGTCCACCACGTTCGGGTGTATTCATAACAGTAGTGCTGAGCCCGGAGAACCCCCTCTCTCACCCCATTCTGAGGTTCTCCCGTTCTAGCCGTCGAAGCGAGCTTTGTCCCGGTATCTAAACTAGAGTCTAGGCTAAGGCTAAAGTGTCTTTTGCTCTGAGTTAGGAAGTATCTAAGTCCGGTCTCTCCCAACATCTTTCCTTTTCTATAGACTTAGGAGCTTCTGTGTGTCGCTGGTATTTCAGACCTTCTATCCGGTCATTCATTTGACCATTATCCCTCAAACCTAGAGTTTGTACCCGTGGGTTTTTGGCTTGATATTTCTGGCAAGATTTATCATATCATTCTTCAATACACTTTAACCATTTGCTTCCCTGCGGAAATATAAATGCGATACCCTGGGATAACTCCCAAGGTGAAGTGCTACAACGAGATATATTCTGTGCACTTGCAGAATCCATTTTGCATACAACGACATATACCTTCGCGCTCTTGAGCGTTGCTAAAAACGTGACGCTAAGGAGTGCCAACAGTCACTTTTTCTCCCTTTCTTGGACCAATTTCTTGCAATCTCCGCCAAGCGTAAAATCTTACAATCTCTCCATGTTCAACTTGATGTTCTTGCTTTCTTTCATGCTCTCCCTTTAGGGCGGCTCCCCCTTAAGGTATACTTGCTTTGGTCACTAAAATTCTCCCCCTTTGGAATCAAACACCGAAAAGGAAGACATTAATAGCACAAGGGAGAGTTTCATGGATCATGATCTTTTGGATGTGGAAGGCAATCAAGATAATAATCATGAAACTCACATAACATAGACTAAGCTCCCCCTAAGTGTGTGCCAGATATGGTGGATGGCAAAACATATGCACAACTAGTCACTTAAGACAAGATGAGGAGTTTAATCTATATTATGCATGGAGATAGCTCTAAATGAATTTAAAAACTTGATATCAATTGAGAACAAGAGATACCAATTTGAGTGATAATCCAATTGAAATTAGATGCTTGATTATCTCTGGGGATTTTTCTCGTGCAACGTGAGACTACACACATGGTAAGCTTGCAAACAATGTTAGTCTCAAAATCACAAACCATAAGATAGCTCCCCCTAAATGTGAGAGACATGCACTCGTCAATAATGACATTGGGAAGTATCTTATGACTTGTAACTTTGGCACAAAGGATATGAAATAAAATCTAGTGCCATTTTCCTACAACTAATAAACCATGTAGGTTTCTCATGGGTTAAAGAGAAGCACAAGCAACCTACCATGTGAAAGACTACTCTAGGAAATGCATTTGAATTTAAATATGCACATGCAATCCAAGACAAGCATAGGAACTAGAAGCTAATTGAATTTGCATGAATTTAAATCTAGTTACCTTAGCTACTTTGGGAGGATGTGGGTATGAGATCAAATGATTTCCAACATACTCCAAATCTTGAGATACTTGGCTCTAGCTTGAAATGCTCTTCATTTGTGGCCAAGTCTCCAAATCCTACCGAGTCCCGCGGGCTGTAAGTTGCCTTTGGAACCCAAACCTTCTTGGAGCCCTTCATGGTAGAGATGATATCCTTGGGCAGCCAAATAGGTTTGTTCCACCCCTTGCCTTGCTTGTTGATCATGTGAGCCACCACCTTGTCATCTTTCTTCTGTACTAGGTAGGGTGTGCTCTTCTTCTTGTCAACCTTCAAGTAAGGCTTAGTGTTGGTGTTGGAGATGACTTTCTTCTTTTCTTCCCCTTTCTTCTTGTTCTTGCACTCATAGGACTTGTGGCCTTCTTGATGGCATGAGTAGCAAGTCACGGTTTCACCCTTCTCGGGCTTCTTCACATCGTTGGACGGTTTCACCTGTCCGTCCTTTGTAGTCCACCACGTTCGGGTGTATTCATAACAGTAGTGCTGAGCCCGAAGAACCCCCTCTCTCACCCCATTCTGAGGTTCTCCCGTTCTAGCCGTCGAAGCGAGCTCTGTTCCCGGTATCTAAACTAGAGTCTAGGCTAAGGCTAGAGTGTCTTTTGCTCTGAGTTAGGAAGTATCTAAGTCTGGTCTCTCCCAACATCTTTCCTTTTCTATAGACTTAGGAGCTTCTGTGTGTCGCTGGTCTTTCAGACCTTCTATCCGGTCATTCATTTGACCATTATCCCTCAAACCTAGACTTTGTACCCTTGAGTTTTTGGCTTGATATTTCTGGCAAGATTTATCATATCATTCTTCAATACACTTTAACCATCTGCTTCCCTGCGAAAATATAAATATGATACCCTGGGATAACTCCCGAGGTGAAATGCTACAACGAGATATATTCTGTGCGCTTGCATAATCAATTTTGCATACAACGACATATATCTTCGCGCTCTTGAGCGTTGCTAAAAACGTGACGCTAAGGAGTGCCAACAAGCATTTCTGGCGCCGTTGCCGGGGAAGCAATTGGCTAAAGTTATTGTTGAATTATTTGATAATCTTTACAGATTTACCAAACCACTAACCCTAGTGACCTCACCACTGCAACATTCGTCTATTTTTTTGATGTGTTTGCAGGGTAGTGCATGACTGGTTTCAACCTACTGTCAAACTTTGATCCAAATCCAGAACGCATTGGAAGAGTAGTGCGCAAAAGAGTCGTACCTCCTCAGATTTCACTTAGCTCAAGCAACATTCTCGAGTCGTCATCCGACTCTGAGTCCGAACCAGACACAGGTTCATCGTATTCTTTGGCCCCAGAATCACCAGAGATGGCTCAGCTGAAGAAGACACTCCGTGAGTTCTCTGCCCCGTCAAGCAGCAACTTTCTGGGACTGTCGAACGCACAGGAAGGGGGATTTGAGCTAAGGTCTGGCCTAGTCAACATGGTCTAGGCCAGTCCTTTCTGCGGAAAGGCAATTGAGGATGCCAACGCTCACCTTCGGAATTTTCTGGAGGTGTGTAGCACTATCAACCCCAATGGCACACCGATCAACAACATCCGCCTACAGCTCTTCCCATTCTCTTTACTTGGGAAAGCTAAGGAGTGGTTCTATGCCAACAAAGCATCCTTTGAAGGACGCTGGCAGACATGCGCCGACGCATTTCTGACCAAGTATTTTCCGGTGGGCAAGACCAACGCCCTCCGAGGAAAAATCACTAGCTTTCAGCAGCTAGACGGAGAGTCAGTCCCAGAAGCTTGGGAGCGACTGCAAGAGTACATTGCAGCCTGCCCCCACCATGGTGTAAAAGATTGGTTGATCACTCAAAACTTCTTCCACAGCCTGAGCCGCCCGATCGCAAGAGCACTTGGATGCAGCTGCGGGAGGAGCTTTCCTCTCGCTAGATGTAGATGCTGCGAAGGCACTAATTGAGAAAATATCCTCTCACCAAAGTTGGGTGGGAGAGAGACAAGCTCCCCGCACCAAGGGAGTACACCAGATTGACTCCGTCGACATGCTGACCACTAAGATGGACCTTCTCTTGAAGAAGATTGAATCTCCCGGAAAGGAGATGAGTCAGATTGTGGAAGACCGAATCACATGTGAAACATGTGGAGAAACAGGACACTCGGGTACCAGCTGCCCGATGACACAAGAGGAAGCCTGCTTCATTGGAAACAACAACAATTCAGGCTTTCGTCCTCAGCAAGGTTGGAATTTCAAGCCCAACTTTCCCTTCGGCCAACAGCAAGGTAATAACTCTAACAACAGGTTTCAACCGTCGTCAAAAGATATCTGGTATGGCCAAAAACAAATTAACGATAGCATTAGCAAGAAATTTCTTGCTAATGATAAAGTTATGGAGTCGATGGCCTCCCAGATCGAAGCTTTTAATTCTGTTGTTAAGAACCAGCTGAGCTTCAATAAGATGATTGAAACTCAAGTAGCTCAGCTGGCCGCATCTTGTCCTAACCCAAATGCGGGGAAGTTACCCGGGCAACCGGAGGTCCCTTTTAAGGAAAATGTTAGTGCGGTAACCACGCGGGCTGGTAAGTCCACGCGGGATCCACACAACCCCCAAGATGCAGGTACCCAACAAAAGGAAGCTAGCAACACCGAGCCAGCCGCCGAAGAGGAAGACGACGAGGAATCCATCCCTGTCTCGAAGGAGGGGAACGAGGCACCGAAGGCCTCTAGCAAAAACCGTGATCCAACTTTCCTCCCATTTCCCGAACGGAGGAGAAGACCCGTGGCCGAACGAACAATTTGATAAGTTCGCCGAGGTAATCAAGAAGGTATACATCAATATGCCGCTTCTTGATGCTTTGCAGGTCCCAACGTATGCCAAGTATATCAAAGACATACTTAGCAACAAGAGGACTCTACCCACAAGGGAGACGGTACAGCTGACTGAGGAATGCAGCTCTGCCATACTTGGTCCCCGCCTCAAGAAGAAGAAAGGTCCTGGTTGCCCCATAATCTCATGCTCAATTGGAGGCCATGATTTCGATAATGCCCTATGTGACTTGGGGGCGAGCGTCAGCGTAATGCCAAAGGTAGTTTTTGACCACCTTAAGCATATTTCGCTTGTCTCTACACCCATGTGTTTGCAGCTAGCGGATCAATCGATCCGCTACCCACACGGAGTCGCGGAAAATGTCCTAGTCAAGATCAGGGATTTCTTCGTCCCTGTGGATCTCATCATCCTTGACATGGAAGATGGAGCCAAGAATTCTCTCATTCTTGGGAGACCATTCTTGAGTACCGCGAATGCAAACATCGACGTTGGAAAAGGGACCATTTAACTCAGGATCAATGGAGAAACCGAGAATTTCTCCTTCCGTCCTAAAGAGACCCCTGAACAAGTCAATATGGTCAGAGAAATCACACCCAGAAATCCCAGGATGCCAACCATAGAGCAACCATAGAAACAGTCATGAAGATGGTGGAAGCCCTCGCAGCTAAAGAAAAGAAAAGGCATGACCGCTATCATGCGCGGCGAAGGATATCAAGAGCCAAAGCGCTGGAAGAGCAAGCAAAGCACGACAAGGAAGTTGAAAACAAGCCCTGTCCAACCCAAAAGGAATGGCGGGTGAAAGCAGCCCCGAACGAAGAATTGGAGAGTTCCACTCAGGCTGAGTACACCTATGATTGGTACTCAGCAAATCCTGTGTGAAATTATGATGTATGCAAGGGAGTGAGGTTATCCTTCAGTGGAAATATAAATATAAAGTGAAGTATTATATATTTGCAAACAGGGGTGGGAAAGAAGGATTAATAAGTTGTTTTGGTCCTGGAGGGGCATCTCATCCCTGCCAGTCCCCATGTTTTAGTTTTCTCTTTCCCAGAGGCCATCAGGGTCCTTCTGGGCCGGCTTATGCCTCACTCATCTAGGCCTCCGCCCATCTCGTCATCTCATACTTTATTACTACTGGTGATTGCTAATCAACGGGGGCTTTGACCAAATGGGCTCATGACCGAGAGCCACGGCTATCGACAGATTGGTTACTCTGCAGAGGTTGCACCCTATGCCATACGGTCGGTCAGTCCATACCCCCGCGGAGGGCGGTACCGACCTACGAGACCCGTACCCGCCGGTGTCTGTCTCCAGACTGCATTTCCTAGGTCCAGCCACAGGTAATACTGGGGGCTAAATAGGGGCTACTAATCATCATCCGCTCCGCGGATGTCGACCCGGGTCCTCTGAGCTCATGTAATAGGGCCCTCGGACCTCAGGGTCTCCCTACCCTGTACTCTAGTCAACCCGTGCCGCCCAGTCCCAGCCCTCTGTCTGGGGCTGTCTCCAGTACACCCGTTCCCGACTTGGTGTGTGCCCGACTCGGCACCAGGCGCTACCTGGTTCGCCGGTCGGCACTCTGCACCAATCCTACGGCTCCTTGGGATGGATTGTCTAGGATCTACTGGCGGGGTGTGGGTCAAGGCCTCACATTACAGGTCATTCCCGAAGGCCATGTCCTTTTTGGCCTGTATGGCGGTACTGGCACTGGAAAGACTCTCCCGTGAACCGGTCCTTATGCGACCAGAGCAAGCCATTGAGACAGGATCCACTGCTGAGGCTGTCTCCCTCACTCGCAAGTCCGTCCTTAGTGGTTCTATTATTAGTTGGTTCCTTTTACATTAATTCGAACATTCACTCTCCTCTCCCGGAATCTCGTCTGAATAACAAAAGGTTCAGAAATTCCTAAGAAATCTAGTTCTAAATAACGCTCGGTCATTGACAGGTCGTGACCGGGGTTATTATTAGGATATTGGGCTAGAAGTGGCTCTAAATCAACGGAGAGGTGGAATATAGAGGGTTCTCCTTATATTTTAACAAAGTATGCATTCCATGTTATTAACTTTGTTGATTTTATTATGCAGGAACTGGGACTGGCATGACCAAGGAGTTGGTTGCCAGGACTTGCCTTCATGAATGGTACTTGGACGTCCGCTAATGCGTACGTATGCTCGATGCTGACCAGGCGTGGCTTCAGGGCCTTCCGGAGCTTCGGTATCTTGGGCGGGGCCTGGTCACGCCATCGCCCTAACGATCAATAAAATATGAACAATAACATTCAGTAAAACAATACATCAACCAATTCCTATA
Source organism: Urochloa ruziziensis (assembly GCA_015476505.1). NCBI lineage: Eukaryota > Viridiplantae > Streptophyta > Magnoliopsida > Poales > Poaceae > Urochloa > Urochloa ruziziensis. Next base: position 33,606,122 of record CM027122.1, read on the forward strand.
GAATAGAAATAAAGGATAGAAGGAGACATTAAGAGATAATCCATTAATTATGGTAAATAATTAATGGATTCAAGGAATGGAATTCCCAGGAAATTAATAAGTAATTTCCTCGGAGATGATCGAACGGCCGGGGAGTTATATGGATTTCTAAGAGATAATCCCTCGGTGACAGTGGTTTCTAAGAAAGGTTTGGAATAGTGGGGACGGGGAATATTGGATCGCTAAGCAATAATCCCGGAATAAATAATGAATGATTATATTAATTATTTAGAAATAAGTTTCTAAATAATTAATGGGATGGATTGGATTTGGATAGCACAATGGCTAAGATCTTACCAAAACCCCAGGTTTTGATCGGACGGCGAAACGACGTCCGCAGGGCTTTAGACGGGGTTTTGGGATAGCGCGATCGAGATTTGGGGTTAGGATATAAATCCTAGGGAACTAAGTACATGGAAATGCTTAGAATAATCCCTAGTATTTATAGAAATTTCTTAGGGATTTTATGGAGCTTTGGAATTGGATTGGCTAGATTTGGGGTACACTTAAGGAGGTTTCCTATTGAGAGAAACACTTTTGGGGTTTGGGGTTAGGAAATATCCCAAAATGGTTTGGATGGCTCTAATAGGTTTAGAAATATTCCTAATATTTTTGGAGAAATTTGGGGAATTTTTGGAGTGGAGGAAGGGCTCTAAGTAAGATTCGGTGTATCCTTACCGGGTGTACCTAGCATTTTGCTAGGGGTTGACGTCAGTAGAGGGGTCCACCAGGTCCGGCCGGTGCACTGTGCTGTGCACCGCGCCCGTGGGCGCTGTGGGCCGCGCGCTTTGCGGTCTGCGGCCCACTGGACCGCGTCCGTGGGCGTCCGGGGAGTGGACCACGCGACGGCGGGGAACGCCGTCGGCGCTTGGGCCCACCTGGCAGTGAGAGGCAGCAGGGATGGCGTGAGGCCTCGGCGGACGGCGTCAGCGTGGGGACCACTTGGCAGCGGGCGTGGGATGGGGGATGGCACCGGCGTTAGCTGACGGCATCACAGCCGGTGTAGTGGGGCCCGCTTGGCAGTAGGCGGAAGCGGGGACGGCGACCGGCGTCCGTCCTCTTCTTCCTCCCCTTTGCAGAGTAGGGGAAGGAGGGGGAAGGGAAACCCGTAGGCGGTGGGGAAAGCGGCCGGCGGCGTGTTGGGGTGGGCGGCGCCGGTGCGTGGCGGGGCGCGGCGCGCGTGGCGCTGGCGGTGGTTGCCGACGGCGTGGTGCGCGCGCGGCAGCGGCGCATGGCTCGACGGTGCGCAGTGCGGGGCGCGTGGCGCAGCGCGGAGGGCGTGCGGCGGAGCGCGGCGGCACGGGGTGGTACGGCTGGCCGCGGCGGTAGCCTGTGACGGCGCAGGCAGAGCGCAGTGGTGGGATGCGGCTACTGGAGTTCGCTGGCGGCGGCGCCTTGCACGGCGCTCACGCTGGTGAGCACGGCGGCGCCTGTGCGCGGTGCTGCTGCGCTAGCGGTTGGGGCGGAGGAGCTCGTCCGGCGCTCACGCCGGCGGGCGTGGTGACGAGGGCTCACTGTGGCGGGGCAGTGAGCGTGTGCAGCGCCGGTGGCGACGCCGCTGTGGGATGGGGAGGTGCGGCCGGCGACGTGCTGCGGCAGGCAGCACTGGCGGCGGCGCGAGGCGTACGCGCTATACGCGCGTGGCGGGGCGCAGCAGCAGTGCCAGTGGCAGCCTGGCGCGGGGTTGGCAGGCGACGGCGAGCGCGGCCAGGCTGTGCTGGCGGTTCAGCGGCGGCGTGGTCGCAGCCGGGGCAAAGGGAGGAGGAAGGGGCCTAGCCCCGGCGATGTGAAGCGAAGAGGAGGCTTGGCCTCCTATTTATAGGACGAAGTTGTGGTGGCGGAGCTGCCACGTAGCTCGCGGCGAAGGAGGAAGGGAGGGCGGAGCCCGACGCGTGGCGCCGGCCGGAGGGGAGGATGACGGCAGCGGCGGCCGCGATTCCGGCCGGGGGAGTGGTCGGCGCCGCACTGCGAGTGCGGTGGCAGCTCGCGGTGCTGCCACGCGTCGCTCGCGTGCTCCGGGGGTGAATCCCGGCCGGTGGCCGGGGATCGAGCGGCGGCGAGCGGCTGCCGGCGCGGCTGGGAGGAGGAGGGAAGGGGAAGAAGGTGACGTCATCGTGACGTCGCGCGCGAGCCGGGCCGGTGCGAAGGAATGGGGCGTGGGCCGCGCGTGTATGGGCCAAACGGGTGGCTGAGCTGGGCCGTTGCTGGCCGGAGGGAAGGGCGCGACGCGGTGGGCCAGGCCGCGGGGAAGGAAAGGGAGATGGGCCGCGGGCCGGTCGGAGGAGGAGAGAGGGCGGATGAGGCTGAGAGTTGGAGGGCGAGATGCGGACTTTGGCAACGGGCCGCGTGGAATAGCTGGGCCAAAAGCAGGGTTTGGCCCACCTATTACTAAAAGAGGTTTCTTATTTGTTTGGATGGAAGTTTGAATTCAAATTTGAAAGGGAAGTTCAAATTTGAGTAGGGTTTTGATATGGGCTTAGAATGAGCACTAATTTGAAATATTTTGGAAGGGTTGGATATAGGGAATTAATATTCAAATTTAATTTAAATATTAACCCAAAGAATTTGAAAGAGGAGTTTCTAAACATACAAGTGCAACACGTATGATACATTTGAATGCATGGTTGATTTGGGAAATATATTTTGAATGTTGTTAGGGGAGATAATTAGGTTTAATTAAAGAAAAATTTTAATAAGCCTGTATTTCTAAATGACTTAAAAAGTAGGGCGTTACACTTCCCTTCTCCCTCGTGCTAAATTTCGAAAATCTCTAAGCAAGGTTAGAGTTTGAACCACAAGAAAATTCTGCTAAAATCCATCCTTGAATTCTTGTGAGAACGAACCCCTGCCAGTAAAACGAGAACGTTTGTGGTGGTTCTTACCCCACAAGAACGATTAACCAAGTTATGGTGATTAATCTCCCACAAGAACGCCTAACTTCTGACTGCCTAACCCCTGATTTCCTTCGGGTATTGTGACACTAACCTTTTGTAGGAATCATGTGGTCAAGGGCGCGTCAGACGACACGTGGAGTCGTAACCAAGCTCAGCTCTTCAAGCTCCCGCCGCTCTCAGGGATCGTCTGCCTCCCGAGACACTATGTCTGTTGACTCTGCTCAACAAGACACAGAGTCCCAGGAGGAGGAGAGGCAAGAAGTGCCCCGGAACAGGCTCCGCATCCGGATCATGACCCGGATTGAGCACATCATCGCTCGGTCCGAGGAAGAGAGAACAGTACTTGCCAAGCTCCAGACCCGCGACTACACGCATGCCAAGTACTTTGACCCCATGCTGCTGATCAGAACCGGTCTTAGGGGAGACATGGAACGGGCTTTCAACAAAACCGGATGGCAAAACTTCTACCCCGTCTTGGAAACAGGTTCGCACTTTCTTACTATGGAGTTTTTGATGAGCTTAAAAATTGAAGTTCTTCCCAACAAGACGAACATTTGCTTTCGGTTTTTCAACGAGGATTTTACCTTGACCCCGAAACAACTCAGTGAGGCTCTTGGTTTCAACAAGAGATGCATCATTGACGCTGACCTTTTGGTGACTAACCACCGGTACAACCGTGCCGCATGGTGGGATAACATCACAAGTGAGCCGTCGTCTGGGAAAAACAGCATCACAGCCATCCATAACCCCACTCTTCGCTTTCTGGCGAAATGGATCGCTATGGTGGTTCACCCACGAGCTGATTTGCGTCTTTGCCTTTTGCCTGATTTGGAGTGCCTTTATGCCATGGTCAAGAAAATTCGTTTCTCGCCTGTCATGAGCATGCTTGATGATTGGCAGAGGTTAGTCATTGTCGAGCCATGATTGACATAACCTCGCTAGTCACCCGCATTGCCACCCACATTGGTGCTTTGCAGGGCGCTCAAGTCACTTTCCTTCTCGCTACACAAGAGTATCAGTCTTGCATTGGTATAGACCATTTATCCAGGGTCACTTGATACGCGAGGGCCCTGGCCATACTCTTTTCATGTGTTATCCCAGTTTCCTCGACGAAGTCGAGCATCCATGCCCAGCTTTGTCGTTGAGATCGGCGAAAAGTCTAACCATGCAGCTCAGAAGGAAGGAGCCCGCTTGCCACAGTGTTGCAGGCCCTGTGACACGTGGCAGGTAACCAAGCACGACAGTGAAGCCGGAACTTCTACCACACCTCAGCCCGAGTACCACCAGCAGCAGCAACCCGAGTACGGCTACCAGCAGCAGCCCGAGAACCCCACTGCCCATATGAGTTTTGAGGAGGTGTTCGACTACCATCAAGGGACGGTAAGATACGGCCCGCAGGTCATACCATCTGCCTCCGCCAGGTATGACTACGAAAACCCGGTCTCCTGGGGGATCACTGATCTTAGTACCAGGTTGGAGACGGTGACTCTGCAGCAGCAGTTCAGAGATGAAGTCGCACACAACACTGACCTCACCCAGCAGAACTGTGGGATGACCACATCCCTCCAGACCGACATGCACGGCTTCTTCAACTACATGCACTACGACCCCAACCAGTACTACCAGTGAGCTTCAGCGAAGTTTGGGGGAGTCTCAGGTATGTTCAAAAGCGCCTTGCCTTGCTATGATAAAATAAAATAATAATAATAATAATAATAATAAATATATTTGAAAAACAAAACAATGTTGAATAAAAAGCTCCTTATGTATGAAATATGGTTGATAACCTTGGAATGATGAATAGTTGCTCTATTTATGCCCTTTAAGTGCCTCATGCTTAATCCCTTACTTTCCAAGTATTTGAGTTCGTTGGCATTTAAGGATCCACCATGTTTATCTGTGGAAGGAGAGCACTTGTTCATTGTTTAAGTTATTGTGAGTTTTGATATCGTTTGTTTCGAGGTATAACTGCATGCCTAGTAAGGAACCACTCGGAAGTTTTTATAAAATATTACTTGGTGAATCTTCCCCGATGGTTTAAATGTCCTATCCAGAGCCTAAACAGTTATACATCTCACGAACTACCATATGCTATCTTGAGTTGCTTTGAGTCTTGTCGAATGGTGAAGTCTTCTTGCAGAAGGCACTTGTCATTTAACGGTCTTCCCATCCACCTCAGCCTCAAAATGTCCGACTAGTCAAAGTCCCGCTCCGGGAAATGATTTAACCATCGGGAAATGATTTAACCATCTTTTTGAAAAATTCATATCTCCGAGATGGAACCTAAAAAGTTGCAGGAAATACTTTGAAAATGACCGTTCAGGCTCTCAACAGCCCAAGACATGAACTGTGCAGCCCCACGTTGAATCATGGTATGAGTTCTCTTTTATGCCAACTTATTCAAATGATTTGATGAGTTCTGGCTTAAGTACAAGATACTTAGAGAGTATACACATTGAAGCAACTCCTGACCCACCGAGCCTAGAGTTTAGCCTTGCTCGAGGACAAGACAGAGTCTAAGCTTGGGGGCGTGTTGACGGCCATTACAACCTAGTTTTGTCCGTCAACAATTCGGTGAAATGAGGATGATCATACCATGTTCCATGCATAAATGTGTTTATACTAACAAATTCCATAAGTTTTGGATGAGTTATGGTTGCAGGATGAAACAGATGAAACAAGGGCCAAACCTGGCACAGAGCCAGGCCGGCCGGCCTAGCCCAGGCCGTCCGGCCTCCCCTGGCCAGGTCTGGCCACGTCACTGATCCAGGAGCTTAAGCAAACACCTAGGATGATCAAGCACCGTGCAATCAACGTCGGTTTGATCTAAGGATCCGAAAGGCTTAGATGGGAAACACATGGATTGAAGGGCCCACCGACCTCGGATTCTTGGACAACCTCAACTGAACGCAACCGTTACCGACCTCAGGAAGCAATCAGGAGCATCCACGACGAAGGCGGTGGCCAGGGGGGCCAGGTGTAGGCCGATCGGCCTACACCAGGCCGGACGGCCTCCTGCTGCATCCTCACGCGACCAACTTCAGCGTGAAGGTTAAGCAGGTGGTTGGCGTGACAGTTAAGCTGGCTACCGACCTTGGGAGGCTATAAAAGGCCACCTCCTCTTCACCCCAAGACACACACCACACTTCTCAAGTCTTTACTTGAAGGGAGCTCTTGTATCTTTTCCATTTCTTAGATTAGGATTAGAGTTGGGAGTAGAGTCGAGTCGAGCTTCGCTCGGATCTCGGACTCTTCAGAGTTCTGGTAAAGCTCTTGTATCCTTTTCTTCTTTTTGAAGAGTTTATCATAACAATACTATCTTATTCAGAGCTTAAGTTATCTTTCGTATTTATTTCTTGCTCTTTTCTTAGAGTAAAGTTCTTAACTCTTTTCAGAGTTAAGTTTTGTCTCCCTTTAGTTTTAGTGTAGAGTTTAGTTTTAGCTCTACCGGGTTTTATCTCGCGGGTTTGCTCGCCTTGACCGGGCCGTAAGACGCCTTAGGGAAGACGGTGATTTCTCTTGACAGGCCTTAAGAGAAATCTTAATCTTTGAGTGCATACGTGGTGTCTTGCTTGTTGATTAACTAGGAAGTGTGTTGCACCCCACGGAACTGCAGTGGTAGGCGGCAGGTGGTGACAGCCCTGTCCGTCCTTCGTAGTCCACCACGTTCGGGTGTATTCATAACAGTAGTGCTGAGCCCGGAGAGCCCCCTCTCTCACCCCGTTCTGAGGTTCTCCCGTTCTAGCCATCGAAGCGAGCTCTGTCCCGGTATCTAAACTAGAGTCTAGGCTAAGGCTAGAGTGTCTTTTGCTCTGAGTTAGGAAGTATCTAAGTCCGGTCTCTCCCAACATATTTCCTTTTCTATAGACTTAGGAGCTTCTATGTGTCGCTGGTCTTTCAGACCTTCTATCCGGTCATTCATTTGACCATTATCCCTCAAACCTAGAGTTTGTACCCTTGGGTTTTTGGCTTGATATTTCTGGCAAGATTTATCATATCATTCTTCAATACACTTTAACCATTTGCTTCCCTGCGGAAATATAAATGCGATACCCTGGGATAACTCCCGAGGTGAAGTGCTACAACGAGATATATTATGTGCGCTTGCAGAATCCATTTTGCATACAACGACATATATCTTCGCGCTCTTGAGCGTTGCTAAAAATGTGACGCTAAGGAGTGCCAACAGTCACTTTTTCTCCCTTTCTTGGACCAATTTCTTGCAATCTCCCCCAAGCGTAAAATCTTACAATCTCTCCATGTTCAACTTGATGTTCTTGCTTTCTTTCATGCTCTCCCATTAGGGCGGCTCCCCCTTAAGGTATACTTGCTTTGGTCACTAAATTCTCCCCCTTTGGAATCAAACACCGAAAAGGAAGACATTAATAGCACAAGGGAGAGTTTCATGGATCATGATCTTTTGGATGTAGAAGGCAATCAAGATAATAATCATGAAACTCACATAACATAGACTAAGCTCCCCCTAAGTGTGTGCATACATATGGTGGATGGCAAAGCATATGCACAACTAGTCACTTAAGACAAGATGAGGAGTTTAATCTATATTATGCATGGAGATAGCTCTAAATGAATTTAAAAACTTGATATCAATTGAGAACAAGAGATACCAATTTGAGTGATAATCCAATTGAAATTAGATGCTTGATTATCTCTGGGGATTTTTCTCGTGCAACGTGAGACTACACACATGGTAAGCTTGCAAACATGTTAGTCTCAAAATCACAAACCATAAGATAGCTCCCCCTAAATGTGAGAGACATGCACTCGTCAATAATGACATTGGGAAGTATCTTATGACTTGTAACTTTGGCACAAAGGATATGAAATAAAATCTAGTGCCATTTTCCTACAACTAATAAACCATGTAGGTTTCTCATGGGTTAAAGAGAAGCACAAGCAACCTACCATGTGAAAGACTACTCTAGGAAATGCATTTGAATTTAAATATGCACATGCAATCCTAGACAAGCATAGGAACTAGATGTTAATTGAATTTGCATAAATTTAAATCTAGTTACCTTAGCTACTTTGGGAGGATGTGGGTATGAGATCAAATGATTTCCAACATACTCCAAATCTTGAGATACTTGGCTCTAGCTTGAAATGCTCTTCATTTGTGGCCAAGTCTCCAAATCCTACCGATTCCCGCGGGCTGTAAGTTGCCTTTGGAACCCAAACCTTCTTAGAGCCCTTCATGGTAGAGATGATATCCTTGGGCAGCCAAATAAGTTTGTTCCACCCCTTGCCTTGCGTGTTGATCATGTGAGCCACCACCTTGTCATCTTTCTTCTCTACTAGGTAGGGTGTGCTCTTCTTCTTGTCAACCTTCAAGTAAGGCTTAGTGTTGGTGTTGGAGATGACTTTCTTCTTTTCTTCCCCTTTCTTCTTGTTCTTGCACTCATAGGACTTGTGGCCTTCTTTCACCCTTCTCGAGCTTCTTCACCATCGTTGGACGGTTATCTTGAGAAGGTTGTTTCTTACTACCTTTGCCCTTTTCTTTCTTCTTAAGGCTTGACAAGTCCTTCTTGAGCTTCTCTACTTATTGCTTGAGCTCATCATTCACTTTAGCAATGAGATCATCACAATTTTCTATAACAACATTCTCATTGCAAGATGGTGAGCAAGACTCAACAATTAAATCAACGCAAGAAGTAGATGCATCCATTTTAGGTTTTTCAACACAAGAAGGTGTGGATGCAATGTGAGAGGTAGTTTTAGTATTTTCAAGGCTCTCAATTCTAGTTGTTAGCTCATCATTCTCATTTAAGATTAGATCAATTTTTTTGGCCAATTCTTGATAATTGGTTGATGAGCTAGCCAACTTTTCCTTGAGGTCCTTGTTTTTGGAAAGCAATTGATTTATAGCTACCTCTTGACTACAAACAAGATCCGCAAGCTCATCAATGGAAGTAGAAGAGTCATCATCACTTACATCGCTATCACTCATACATTTGGCCATAAGGCAAATATGCGATGAGCTTGATGATGGCAAGAAGGACCTTGACTTGCGCTGGTTGTCTTCATCATTTGAGCTAGATGCATCCCAACCGGCATTCTTGTTGACTTGATCACAGTTCATTCCAATGCTAGTGAGGGCCTCCTTGCTCTTCTTCTTCTTCTTCTCCCTTGTTTCTTTTCTTTGTCGCTTGCGTCTCTCCTCCATGAGTGGGCAAAATTCAATAAAGTGGCCCTTCTCACGACACCCAAGACATCTATATTTCTTGGCTTCCTTCATCTTGGAGTGGTGAGAAATCTTTCTCATAGAGACCCCATGCTTCTCTAGTTTTCTTAGTAGCTTCGTGACTCCTATCATAAGTTCCTTGACTTCTTCATCATCGAAAGGAGCGCTACTACTAGCTTCATCATCACTATCTTCCTCACTTGAACTTGATGATTAACTTGAGCTTGTGCTTGAACTTGATTCTTGCTCATGAGATTTCTTTCCTGTTTTGGAAGATTCTTGTTTTTCTCCTTCTTCTCCTTCTCTTCGTTCTTCTCGTTTTTGCTTGATGAAGCGATTTCTTGACTTGAAATTGAAGGAGAAAGATCTTTAGTCATCTTCATTTGCATCTCATGAGCGGTGATCTTGTTCAAGATCTTTGTCGGCTTCATCTCATCAAGTTTTCCACGACAAAGAAGATAAGTGACAAGTTGCGCATATTTTCCCTTGGGAAGAACCGAGATGATCTTTCTTGTGATGTCACCATCGCTTAGCTTGGTCAAACCTAGTGCATTTATCTCATTGACAATAACATTCAAGCGTGAGTACATGTGATTGGCAAATTCACTAGGCAACATGATAAAATCATCAAACTCCTTTTTGAGCAAGCTATATCTTTCTTCTCTAACGTCACTTGACCGATTGTGAAGTTCTTTGAGAGTAGTCCATATTTCATGAGCACTCTTTAGGTCATACACTCTATTGAACACCTTCATGCTAAGTGATTCAAGAATTGAGTTTCTAGCAATGGCATTGAGGTGTAACTCACTCAAATCGGCCTTTGTGGGGTTGTACGGCCGGGAAAGGGGCTTCATCCCTTTTTCTGTCACTCTCCAAACACTTAGCCATCTAGCTTCTAAATAGCAAGACATACGTACTTGCCAATAGGGGTAGTTTGTGTCGTCAAAGTGTGGAGGCTTTCCTACATCACTCCCTATCTCTATGGATGTCATTTTGCTCTTTGGCGGTGAAGCCAATAGTCCAAATATGAGCCACTAGTCCTCGTTGTTGGAGCCCCTCTCAAAGGGAATGCCCGCGCAAGGGCATGTACTCCCCGGTCGAGTCACTCTGTAGGATAGCCTACGGGACTTCCCCATACACGAGTGGGTCTCCGCTTGGCCTCTCCCGGACGCTTCTCGCCGCCTCTACTTGGTTGAGCTTCGGCAAATGCCTAGGGCCTCACCTCACTAGCACAAAGTAATGGCGGCCCCTGCACAAACACGGTTGGAGGGTCTCGCAAGACTTACAAGCCCTGATACTTACAACTCTTGGTGCGCGCAAGCACCGATACACAAGAGGTATACAAACCTCGCCTAACTCTAGGCTAACACCTAAAGGAATGCGCTAAGCGACCTAAACTAGCTCTAATCAAAGCCTAAGGTTGAAACTAGTTGCCTAAATCTTCTATTAAGCACTTTGGTGGCAAGAGCACTTGTGTGTATGTGAGATCCAAGGCCAATAGCTTCTCCAAGCTCTAGGACCCTCCAAATGGCCGGGCAATGGGGTATATATAGCCCCAACTCTTCAAACTAGCTGTTGCTCCAACGGCAAACATTTCTGCGTAGCACTGACACATTCGTTGAGCACCGACGCATTGCACCTGAGCTTTTTGATCATAAAGCCGTTGCACGAGCCGTTGCACGAGCCGTTGCTTTGAATGCAGCACCGACCCATTCGGTGGTATTTCATGTAGAGCACCGAATCATCCTATGGTAAATTACCAAAACATGCAGAGCCGAATTTGCCGATGAGCACCGACTTATCCGATGAGCACCGAGCATTACCACCGTATCATCCTATGCTCACCCACTTAGCCCTGGAGTATTACCACCGTATCATCCTATGCTCACCCACTTAGCACCGGAGCATTAGCACCGATTCATCCTCTGCTTACTGTAAATTTGTCCTATACTCTTTTTCTTTGTTTCTTCGTGTGTTTTTGTTCCGGCTTCTCTTGTATGATGTCTTGGGCTTCTTTAAGGTCTTCTAGTGTCTTGAGCAAGTCCTCATTACCTTGTTTGATGTGTCTAATCACCCAATTAGCACCGGAGCATTAGCACCGATTCATCCTCTGCTCACTGTAAATTTGTCTTATGCTCTTTTTCAGCATGATTTGCTTCGGATCTTCGCGTGTCTTCTTTCCGGCTTCTCTTCTATGATGACTTGGTCTTCCCAAGGGTCTTCTAAAGTCTTGTGCATATCTTCATGACCTTTTTTTAATTTTATTCATCCAAGTCCATCACTAATGCATCCATGCGACTAAACATTGTATACTAGCAAACATCGTTAGTCCATGGGTTGATGTTGACATACAATCACCAAAATCACTAATGGCCTATTACTAGGGCCATTTTCCTTACATTGGTTACAACATACCATCACTTGGAACCTAAAAATACCTTAAATATACATTTGACAAACATGTTAGTCACAATGACTATGTTGGCATTAATCAACAAAATCATAAACATGGCCTATGGCGATTTTCCTTACAGAGGGTCTCCATTCCTACAGGTCTGGATCAAAATTTGGAGGCCTCAACAAAATGGTACCCCGTTTAGGGGCCCGGCTAGAGTTGTTTTTTCCCACTTAAAGACTTAAAATAGGTATAGAGACCCGTCTGAGAGCTTGGCTGGAGTTGCTCTAATGGGTGGATGAGACGGAGTGTTCTTTTGGCAGTGGGACCCACCACTGCAGGGTGGAGAGAAAAATGCGGCGTGGCCGCGTGGGTGGAACCCGTGCGGGCAGCCCGCAGCTGGCTCATGCGCCTCGCGCGTCAGCAAGCGCGCTGGCTCGCAGGGGTGGATTAGCTTTGCGCTCCAGCGCGGCTCTACCTCCAAAGAAAATTATGCACACCTCAATTCTTTTTGCCAATGCAAGCTAAATGCACGGCCCAATTTTTTTCATGAGAAGAAACATTATGCAGGTAAGCTTATGCAAGTAAGTTCTATTTTTTGGAGAAAATGTAAATGTACAGGCCAATTTTTTTGCATGAAAGGAAAACTTATGCAAGTAAGTTCTTTTTTTGGAGAAAATGTAAGTAAATTCTTATGATGTGTGGCATCCGCACCGGCACCGTTACGAGCTTGCCAATATTGATGGCTTTTTTTCTATTTTGGTAAGTCTTGTGGTAATCGTTTTTCTTCGGGTTGAGAAAATCAGATGAGTATACCCTACTCGTGGGTGAATATATAGAGCGGGGACTTGGGCCGTGCCGTTTGCGGGCTACCCGAAGCACGAGATTTTGGCACGGGCCAAAGCACGACACGGCACGATAAATTTTGGGTCGTGCCGGCACGACACGAACACGAGGGCTGTGCTGTGCCTAGGTTCTCGACACGATGGATGGCACGACACGGCACGTATCTCAGGCCGTGCTTGGGATGGCACGGCACGAAAATGGTCCATCAACACATCTATACAGTATATCATCCTAACTACTATGATTGGAGGATATTAGAAAATATACATTTTAAGCATGAAATCGTGGTTATAGGATTCATAAATTTAATAATGTTGCTTTTGTATGACTACCAGAACTCCTAAAACCACCTACAATATCTTCATAATAAGATTTATCTCCTCTATTATTTTAAAAAAATATTTTCTATCTATAAATATCTAGCTATGTGCGAGAAATGAGCGCACATAGAAAACAAACATATTTATCTTGAGGGCCGTGCTTGGGCTAGCACGGCACAAAGACATGCCGCCGTGCCATGGGCCATGCTTAGGCCGAGTAAAAGAATTATCGTGCCATGCTGGCACGGCACGACGTGCCTAGCGTGCCTAAAAGTCCCGGCCCGACGTGACACGAGGTACGAGAGGGCCGGGCCGTGCCAGCATGGCACGGCCCAAGTCCCAGCTCATATACTCCAGAATTAGAGCAAATATAATAATCCTATTAGTATAGGGTTCACGTTCACACATGTCGTTGCATGTCGTTGCATGGTGAATTATTTACAAGTGCATGAACCTTTTATTTTGAGTAGATGGTTCGGGTCTAGAGTTTATAGGCATTCGGCTCGTCGCAGAAGAGTAATTTGTTTGATTGGCTCATAAATATATGAATGCTTAACACTGAAAATTATGATTTTCAATTTTTATTGTTGCTGCCCGCAGTAAAGTACTGAAATTGTCATCAACATGTGACATGCAATGCCCATTATACACCATTAAGAATTAACTCGTGCACTTGGATGTTAGTACTAACGGTGATAGCATTATACCATTAAAGATACAATTTCATTCAAAATTTATATACTTGTATTTTAAAATTTTTATGCCCATAGCAACACACATCTCTCAATGTATTTGAATAGACTGGTTAGAATTTCAAAAGTTTTTTTAGTAGCGATAGTGGTTTCACCTTGTATGGTCAACAGAAAAATTCGAGAAATACAGTAGGTGTGACTTTCAACAGACAACAGTGTCAACCATGCAAAATATTGCATAGCAGAACAACCAGCCAAATGAGGTTTGATCTTACGCCTACAGTGATAGATCCAGATCATGATGAAAAAGTTATCTAATGAAAATATTTTACAAGAATCCTAAGTAACTTTGATCCAATTATTTCATTAGTTCAATTCTAGTTACCAGTATATGTCACTATACAGAAGCAAAATATACACTGAATAATTCTGTTATATGAAGTATAAACTAAGCTCCAAGTACTTCTAAGGTAGTAAACCTGATGATATCCAAAAATAAAGGTAGTAAACCTGATGAAAGTACACTACAGTCTACAGACGCCCAAAATCGATCACCGCGAGCAAAATCCATGGAAGCAAACTTGGAATTGGTGCCTTGCTTTGCTGTCCAAGCTTGTTTGCGAGGGATGGAACTTATCATTCGAACTCGCCGATACCCTTCTGACCAGCAAGGATCCTTGATATCTGGAGGCCCCGGCTGAAGGCCTGGTTGAATAACAGCCGCGTCTGAACTCGGAGACGAAGGGAAACCATGACAGAAAGCCTATGGGCAGGAAGAGGATGAGACCCATTATGTTTTCATATGACCTCCCGAGCTCCATGATGGAGTCCCACAGCATGGTCCTCCTAAACAATGGCGAGCATGCTTGCCCAATCTACAAGTGAGAAATCACAAAAATAATTTGGTAAGAGTGAACAGATGACGTGATCCTATCAGGGCAGAATTTGCTGTTAGAAGAAACCGTGGTATTTTTTAAAATGGTACAATTGCTTAACGTGTTGCTGATCAATGTGCATTCCAAATTTCCAATCAATTGCATCTTTACGATTCTCTCAACTCATTGTGACATCGAGTTTGCCATAGCATCGCCTGCAGTATCCTCAATGCACTAGAGTCCAACCATCAAGTTTGGGAGTAACCTTCTAATTATAATTCCCTAACAGATAATTCAAGCACAGACATATTTTTTGGGTCCATTCGTGCACAGGTCTGAATGTTAGATTCATCTTTTTAGTAGTTTTATCAAGAAAAGCTTAAAGTATCAAACAATTTGGTAAATGGAAGGCTTCACTCACCAGAAGAATACACCACCCAGTAGGCAAGAACCCAAGGATACTGGCAAAGACATCGGAAATAGTAAGGCTTAAGACAACAAACAGAACAGCCATCACGGAGACAAAGCCAAGGAAGAGAAGGCCCTTGAGAATGCGGAACATAAGCTGCAGGTCTGTTCCAAATTTCTGCCGTCCTATTGAAACCATCTAAAGGAAAGGAAGAACATACAGTCAGTAAGACTTCTAAGCATAGGTAGCCATACCAAATGAAAGGCCACGGTCTTACCTTTAGGACTACTAGAACAAGGAGCATAACGACCCATGACACTGCATATACCTAGAATGGAAAAATGACATGACATTAGGATACCCTGCGAGTGTATAGATTACAAGAAAAAGAAAGAAAGCAGATCATGTTTAGACAAATTACCATAATGCTTCTGTTGTGACGTGCTACTGCTATGTTCAGATGGTAGACAATGCCATACTGGTAGATTAAGAAACGAAGTGAAATGATGATTTCCAACAGAAGGGCTCGGATGCTAGTCTTCCTGAGGTGATCCTGCTCACTTACCCACCAAGCTTCCCAACTTTGTTCCACAGACATGCCGATACCCCCTCGGTTACCCATCCACTTCCTCCAGTCTGTCCAGTCGTCAACTGTCTTCTGCCACTCAAAGCATGATGGATTGAAGATAAATGGCGCAAAGAGCCATGAAGCAACCAGGAACCATATTGAGCAGGTGACAAATATGTATAGGTTTGAACTGCGATAGGAACTTCCATAGACTAGATATACAACCAGAAGTATCAGCAGCTCCAGTCCTTTAACAAAGTGGCTACGGGAGTACATGCGGTAATTTTCAGCAAACTTAGCGTGGTAAACAACAAATCCACGGCCTGTAGGTCTGTATTTTGCACCACCATGTAGTATTGTTCTCCCATAGTAGTGGGTTTTGGTGCCAAGCTGGAATGTGAAGAACACGGAGGCCAATTGAAGCTGCATGATTACAAACTCTCCTAATGCTGTACGGAATCCTTTCTCCAAGCCAACTTCCATGACCATAGGGAGGACAAGCAGCAAACCTAGCTGGAAAATAGATTGTGAAGCCAGTGCATTTTCAAGAGCCTTCACATTCTGCTGATTTCGTGGATCCATCAGAATAGATTTTTCCAGACCACTCATAACTAGATAGAGCCTCCCATACAAAAACACATAGACAGTAAGCACAGTAACCTGAAACAAGGAACAATGGATCAGTATCATAAAACATGCAGGGTGGAGCACAACATTTAGATGCCAAGCTTAAGCTCTCTCAGTCACAACACTTCGATTTTGAGAAAAAAGGACACCAAAACACAGTCTACCTTTATTGGTAATAAAACAAATACCCAAAGAAACCAATTTAAACAACTTTTAACATGGAGGAAGACTATCCAAATTTATACTCTTCCTACCTTTTGCATACTACTATACCAGGAAGAAATTTATAGTGCAACCATTGACCATAAGGTTCTAAAGACCTTTAGTTATTATTGTAGTTTCTTACCATGCTACTGAAATAAAACCCAACTGTAGTGAAATAGAAAGATAGCATTCTGTAGAAGTCAAATCTGCGTCCCAGCCGATAGATGTCACGGCTCAATGTTTGTTCACCATTGCCATTGGCCACCTTAGCTTCGAAGCTAGAAATCTGATTCATCCCCACATCACGCCCCTTACCGACTTGCATGTATTCGTGATGTGTAACATTTCCTCCTCTCATAGTTGAATTAAAACCTAAGAATATGAAGTTCTGTAAGTGCTGACAAGTTAAGGGACAAGTGCAAGTTGTTTGTACGAGATGAGGTACCTGAAAAGATATCTTCACTCAGATTTATGGTCTTTGAAGCTTTACTTATCCCTCCTCTGGTGATATGGAAGAGTCTATCAAAAATATCTGGGTGGCCATAATGGAACCGAACCCTATTTTCAAGCAACGAACAACAAAGACATAAAACCTTGTCACAATAAGAAAGCAATAGCACGATGGGAAGAAAACATGCACTTAGCACACACATGAGCAAACATGAAAAATACCAAACCAGTCACTATATTAAAAAACATGGAAAGAAATATTGAAATATAGTGATTTCCAGTTTCATCTTGAAATTCTGTTAATTATCCTTGTACTATCATCTTCCAGCAAGTTCCTCTCCACTGGAGCAAACACACAATCCCCTCCCGTTTTCTCTAGAATCTAGATCCAACACTTTCTGCAGTTTTAGTAGATTGGAACACCAAAACAGTTGCATGCTATCCTGTCCCCTCCTTTATTTTGCATCTAACGAATCAACATATTTAGAGAACGATCCCAAATTAGAAAAAAAAAAGGTTGAACAAGCAAGACAATAGCTTTAAGGGCTGCGCTGACAGCAGTACAGCAGCATATACACTTCTATTCAACTTCCTCCCTCCAGAGTGGACCCGCAGTAGCCTAAAAACTCGACCTGCGAGGGGCAAGTCGCCCCCGGGCATTGTACGTAAGAAGAAGGCCTTCTCACACAGGCCGAGAAAATCCCCGAACCCCGGCCCCGCCCAGACACTAGGAGACGTAACCCGTGAGACTCCTACCTGGGCCATACACTATCCTCAGGCCGACCTGGGCCGTCTCTTGACTAGTGCTTTGGCACACATGACCAGCGAGGGAATTTTTTTTTATTTTCCACAAATTGTGCATCACCCAGGAATTGAACCCTGGGTGGGAGCTCTCCAGCCGGTGGCCTTTGCCACTGCACCGTGAGCCCCTTTGCAACCCGTAGTAGCCTTTAGGCCAATGGCTCTTGGCCACAATGACAAATGTTCAAGACAAGAATACAAGATGGGAATTTGGATGGGTTGGAACTAAAATTTTGAGCAAATAATTTTATTCTATTGGACCTCACACCATTTATTTATAGTGCTACGTTTAACTCTTGAAGACTTCCATCTTTGTTTACACCCATCTCCAACTTGGGATAAAGTCATAACACTAGTATCCTATCTCCAACAACAGAACCTATTCTTGGACTTCTTTTAAATTGTATTTAGGTGTTTTATATAGGGTATACCGTATACCCTATATAAAACAAGAAATACAAATAATGGTTCCCCATCAACATGGTTTGGCCAAAAGGGAGAAGTATAAGTGGAACTATGGTCAATTTGAATAAATTTTCATTCAAAAGAAAACAATTATGCAATATATATTGTTACGGGTATTTGTGTCACTGTGTGTCTGTAACTGGTCCAGTTGACCCATATGGCCCATACTGCTTATATATCCTCTGAAATAAAAAGATAGCTATAGCTATACAGTTCACACATCCAATACACTTAACATACATCAACATGAAATAAAAAGAAAGATTCATACTTGAGAGGATTTGCCAGAACTCTTTGCCCGATAGTAACAAAACTGGTCTCTTGATTGGACATAAACCAAGCCAGTGACGAAACACTAATACAGAAACACAGCAATTTTATTAGCATTACACACTTTGGGTGCAAGTGGCATGAACAGAACATAATTAAACAAATCTTTAGGTATATGGGCATACCTCCCAGTAAATATGTGCTCGCGTAGGCCTAATATAGTGGGGTTTCTCTTCATATACCTTCTACTCTCAAACTCCTCCAGCACATTTCTCATTTTAAATGCCTCTTCAATATAATTATCCTGTGAGTAAAGGAAAATGAGTTACACACACCTTGTTACAGTGAGTACAATGTGGAGATCCAAACAAAACCTGATTCATATCAATGGCCTGGAGTGCTTCTCCCCTAGTGAAGATTATGGCGTGATTTTGGTTTTCAGGTTTCCCCTCTCCAATATCTGTTGGTCTGCCGGGAAGCTTTATGCGGTAAATTTCCTAAAACAAAATTTACAGAGCCAAGAATGAACGCAGAATAAGGTTTAATCATGTGTATAGAGAAATAACATGATGTTGCTAAAACTGATCATTTAGTTGCATAAATCAGTGCACAAATTTTGATAACAAACTACTTAATACAAATATGACACAACTTATCAACTTCAGAGATAAGTGTAGATTTAGCAAAAGATGCTTTTTTTTGAGAGAGAGAAACACAGCAGGGGAGGCCCCTGCTGTAAAATTTATTAAAGTAAAACAAGGAAGAGTCAAAACTTAAAAGATGCTTTTTTAGGAGTGTAGCCATAAGAAAGCATTACTGTTATGACACAGTCAACTCTTATATATACTATATGACTTCATGTGTTATGCAGAGGAAAGTGAAATATTTAAGTTCTATTTGACAAGTACCTCATCATACTTTTCACCACCTTTCACAAGAACAGAATAATATGTCTTCTCAGTTGTTCCATTTCCAGTTGGAGCTTCTACCTCATCAATGTAAGCAACACGTAGTGATGGGTGCCTGTGTAATTTACAAGTCAGATGGGTTGGAGCAAGATTATCATGTATTTATAGAGCATTAGCTTCTGTACGTTATCATGAGACTGAGGATATTCAGATAGCAGCTTTTGTCTTTTAGATCCTTGGACGTCTTTTGCATGCCATAGACTTGACATGAGACAACATAGGTGAATTTGATATCAGCAATAGCTTGTGCCATTTCACTACCAGACTGCAATTCTTGATAGGATTCTATTGATCTGTCTCGGCCAAATTTAGCTGCAAAGAAACCAAACGTGGAATCAAAAACATATAAAGCTAGACACAGATTAGAAAAAGAAAAGGTGAGCACACTAATTTTACCAGGATCTTTTGTATCTTGAAGGCATTGAATCTCAAGTGCCTTCCTGTAGTACATCATTCCTCTCACTAGCAAAGTAAACATACACAGTTAGAGAAAATGTTATATGTTAAGGAACCACAGGATTGCACTATGATTTTTTTTTTCTGATAAAGGGCCCTGCCTAGCTTTTTATAGGAAGCAAATAAAGTGTTTTGGGTGATTGCACTATGATTTTACCTGTTCTGGTGAGCGTTTGACCCCTATAAGATGCCCAATGACAGATTTCCTCCATCCTTTCTCTAAGTTCTTCTTCATCCTTTGGTTTAAAATCTATGCGCTCAAGGAAGTTCCTAAATTCATCTATGGACAGACAAGAGTCATGGCTTTTTCTAACAGCAGAAAAGACTAAATCAGTTTTCGGACTAACATCTGCAAAATACCTGGGTATATTTTCCGTAGATAGAACAATATTGATATACCATCCTCATTTTTTTTATTAAGATCATCCCAGGAAAAGAGTACCTCCTCTTTGAAGTATGGTGTTAAAACACTGATGCAAAAGCAGAAAGCCAATTAAACAAACTATCAGAAATGCTCCATCCCGAAATATAGCTACTTTTTAGTTTTTTCCTAATTCAAACATTTTTTTATCTTTGACCAACAATATCTGAAAAATAATTTGTTTCAAATAGCAAAAGTTACATGTTATGATATTTGGTTTCACGATGAATCTGCTAACATCATTTTTCAGTTGTCAACTTTTATGATTTTTTTCTATTCAAAGTTAAAAATGTTTGACACAAACCTAAAAGCAGCTATATTCTGGGATGGAGGGAGTAAGAACTTATAATCAAATGCTCATTTAAGTACATATTATATTATTATTATGTCAAGGCATGGTCTGACATAAATATGCTAACTGTGAAAGTCATTGCTGTCTTCAGAAAACAGTTTCAAACTGAGTGCTAAGAAGGCGAAGAGCCATAGAACGTTGCCAACACGAATTGATGCAGGAAAATAGAAATGACAAGCAGGTAGGTTGCCTACCTGAAGGACATCATGCTACAGACTGGTGGCGCCCTTGGCATTTTCATGAAAAGTGAGTTTGCAAAAAAGGTGATCCTACGCCGAGCTTCCAAGTTCGTTGGTACATATATAGCAGATTCCTTTGTTGTCAACAACAATTGAAGCCTAACACACTGGTAACACAAAATATCACCATATAACATACTGCTACTAAATATGTAAACAGTAATGCTAAAAAACTGTAACTACAGAAATAGATTTCTTGAAAGGAATCACGACCTTCTCCCTCCAAGCATGATGCTTCAACGAGTCCAGATTTAAATTCGCAAATAGTTGTTTTTGGCCCTCGTCCTTTAAGATACTGCAAGATTCACACGAGAGAGAGAGAGAGTCAGAGAGAGCAATCAGATATTGTCTATGAATATGCTAATGTCAACATACATCTTACCCTTGTCCATTTTTCATAATATCCTGCGTGATAATTTCCATTATATCTTGCAACAGATTGGCAATCTGTGTGTTTTTCTTTACAGGATCATTTTCATCATAGTCCTTCTGCAAATGGAACAAACCAACTTTCTTTGAAATGTAAAAGGAGCATGTGGTGCAGAAAAGATATTTATTTATTTTTTTAAAGGAAAAGAGTAGGGGTTAATCGTTTGGAGGTACCAGTAGATTTAGCAGCTTATCAAACTTAGCACTTAGCTGAGGAAGCTCGTCCAATCGGAATTCTTTCACGAGTGATTTACGTTCCATGCTATCTTTAATGCTTTCACGTATTCTATCAACAACTCTGTAGCCACGGTGCAATGCAATATCAACTAAATTAACTAGCCACAAATTATAAAGCTAAACACCAGTTGAGGGGCACAAAGAAAAGAGGGCTTACTTCTTATCACTTTGTTCTACTATAATGCTGTAAAGGATATCCAATAATGTCTCATAGCATTCTATTACAGCATACTCAGTATAAGGATCCTGTTTTATCCGCTTCACCAGTTCTTCATCCTTTTTCTTGACACTCTTTGCCATGTCAAGTGCGATTGGAATCTAAATACAAATATGTTGGCAATGAGCAGAACCGAATTCCCACAGGGTCGAATAGAAGTTCAGTAATGCATAATGTGTGTACCTTACTGGCAAGAAGGAAAGGAGGCCACTGAAAAACACTTGTTTCACCGCCAGATGATGGAACAATCAATAGATTTTTCTCCCTGTGAAACAAACAAAAGAAATAGATCATTTCATATTGTGGCACAAGTCAATATATAAATAAAGAAAGTCTGAACACCAATGGCAACCTATTGCTCAGTAAGTCTTCTTCCCACAAAGAATTAATAAATGCATTCCATATGTCAGCAAACTTATCAAAGGGCGGGGTTTTGTCCTCCTGGCCAAAAAGTCATTAAACTCTCTATTAAATTCACTAAAACAATGGCATAAAAAGATGGGTACAAACAATTTAGCACAACCAGACCTCTTCTCGTTTAAAATGACTACCATGATAAGGTACAAGTTTTTTGCCAAATGCTCTTGGAATTGCCTCGAATCTTGATCTTAACATCCCAAGGGTTCGGATCTTCATGGTAAATAATTTGGAAATACTAGTATCAGTAAATATAGAATGTCAGCACCTAAACGGTACACTTAGTCTCCAGCTACCAACCTCACCCAAGCGGCTGAAGGCACCATTTACTCCACCACATATTGTGGAGAAAATGGCATACCATATTTGCGTGTCCATGAAGTATACCTGTATGAAAATGTAACTTATTTTTTTTAAAAAAAAATAACTGTCCACGAAAGCTCATAATGTACATACCATGACAATTGGAGCCCATACAGTAACCACAACTCCTAAATTATGCTGCACTGTGAAAATTAAGCATCTTGCCAGTGTTATAAACATTATGCATATGAATTACATATAATATACTACAATACCACAAAACAATCTTACAGTTCGGGAAGAACTCATGCCATTCATAAGGCGGTCTTTCCAGTGACATGATTATCTTGGTAGGCTCAACTAGAGGATAAATCTGCCATTGGTAAACGAACACTGAAAATCTCAGTAATAGTTGCATATTCGAAGGTCTCCATAATAAATGAAGTCTCTTAAGTTCAAAAGAGAATACAACAATGGAATGATTTTATTATGAAGATTTGGTAGAAAATTCATACTAGTGTAGTATAATGGTAAAGCACATTTAATACAACAAAGTTGATGTTATCTTTGTGGTTTTAGTGCTAAAATATTGTAAGCAACACACCACCAAAGTAATAAGGATAACATTTTTATAACAACCTCAACATAAAAACTGAAGGCGAGCTTGCATATAAGCAATAGAATCCAGAAGGTTGTGTACCTGGCTTATATACAATAATTAGTATATGATAGAGATGATAAGATGAAAAAAAGAAGTGCTAAGAAAATGAACTCTTACTTAAGAAGTGAACAAATGTCTTCATACAT
The DNA here is from genome assembly GCA_015476505.1 of Urochloa ruziziensis. NCBI lineage: Eukaryota > Viridiplantae > Streptophyta > Magnoliopsida > Poales > Poaceae > Urochloa > Urochloa ruziziensis. The sequence goes on from CM027122.1 coordinate 33,629,025, forward strand.
GCCACGAGCAACATATAACTTTGGCTGGTTAGAAAATAAAACGTGTGAGAAGTTAATACAAACAATTCTGCTAAGAAGTTACTGCACATAAATCTAGTAAAATATAGAACCTTACCTGAGTCCACCACAAAAGAAACCTAATAATACGAGAATTTGAGCGCTCTAAGACCCCTCGAATTGGTAGAAATATGAAAAACAGGGCACTGAGGATGTTTGGCAGCATGTAAAGGGCAACAGCAAAATTATAAATTGATTCACTCTGCACATTTCCGATCCAACTGCTGAAGAACTTCACAAGGCCTGTGGGATTTTGAATGGAGCTTGCGTATGTTATTGGAAGAATTATCAACCAAGCAATGGCTACAACAAATTTCAGGATACATCGTATCCTTTGTGAGCACTCCAGGCTCTTCCAAGCCTTCCAGTTGAGAATTATCTCTAGCATAGCTGAAAAGGTTTAAAAGACCAAATTCAGAAATTGTCTTGCATTTGAAATGTTAGCGTGTATTAGCATGGGCTGTTAGGGGGCCGGCCATATGGGCCTGGTGCCGCCCACGCCTGGGCCTTGTGCCCTAGGCTGGCTGTTGGTTTTAGCCATTGATTGTAGATTAGGCAAGGATCTCCGTTGATTGGGTATTGTCTATAAACCCTAGACGATCCTTGCCTATATATTGTACACCTTTGGTACCTCTATAATCAATCAGCTATTTTCCCAAGATATTCTCTCTTTCATGGTATCACGAGTCCGGTTCTCCTCCCTTCCGCTGCCCTAGGCGCGCCGGCCCTTCTCGCCGTGCTGTGCCTTCCTGCGCGCCAGCCTTCCTGCTGCGCCGCGCCATGCCGGACACACCGCCGCCCTCGCCCAAGGGCGACGCCCCCAAGGACAAGTCTGCCGATCTGTCCCCCTCCGCCACCTCGGTCCAGACCGACGAGGTCTCTCGGCGCCTGGCCAAGGAGAAGGCCAGCGCCGAGGCCCAGGAACGCCAGCAGGCGTACCAGGAAGCCATCGCCCGTCTCGCCAAGGCTGAAGAGGATGCAGCCGCCGCCGCCTCGGCTCGGGAAGCCGCTCTCGCGCGCGCTGATCAGGAACGGATCGCGCTTGCCGCCGCCGTCGCGGCCATGAAGCCCTCATCCTCGCAGGAGGCCACCTCTTCCTTGCCCAAGGATCTTCACGCCGCCATGCTGGCCCAGGAGGCCTCGGCCCTCCTCAACCTCCATGCCCAGGCCGTCGCCGTCAACAACATCCGCAGCCTCGTCCACATCGTCCTCGACGTCGACTCCGGTAACTACGGTCGTTGGCGCGATCAGTTCCTGTTGACCCTCGGCAAGTTTTCTCTCCAGGATCATGTCCACTGCGACAATCCGCTCCCTTCTCCTGATTGGGATCGGATGGACTGCGTCGTGAAGTCCTGGGTGCTCGGCTCCCTCACCGACGACCTCGCCGACATCGTCTCCTCCCGGGGCTCCACCGCCCGGGCTGCCTGGCTCGCCGTCGAGTCTCAGTTCCTTGGGAACCGCGAGGCTCGCTCCATCCAGCTGGAAACGAAGTTCTGCACCTTCGTCCAGGGTGACCTCTCCGTGGGCGAGTACTGTCGCCGTCTCAAGAAGATGGCTGAAGATCTCACTGCCCTGGGTGAGGTCGTGACCGACCGCACCCTCGTCCTCAACGTCATCCGCGGGCTCAACGAGCGCTTCACCCACGTCGGCACGCTGCTTCGTCGCGCTCGCCCGTTCCCGTCCTTCCTCGACGCCCGCGATGATCTCATCCTGGAGGAGATCACCCTGGAGGCCCGGGACCCCTCTCCGGCTGCCGCCCTCACCGCCACCACCAAGCCGGCCGCCAGCCCTTCCCCACCGCCTACCAGCAGCAACTCCGGGGGGGCTGGCAACGGCTCCAAGAACTCCAGCCGCCGCAGCAAGCGCGGCGGCGGCGGCGGCGGCGGCAACAACGCTGGCAACGGCCAGCGCTCCTCCCAGCAGCCTGGCGGCGGCCAGCAGCAGCAGTCTGGCGGCAAGACTGCTGCTCCTCCTGGTGGGTGGCCCACCTTCTACAACCCGTGGACGGGGACCATCCAGATGTGGCCTGGCCCCCGTCCTCCCTTGGCGCCCATCCCCCAGCCGCGCCAGCAGCAGCAGCAGCAGCACGCCCTCGACGCGCAGCAGCAGCAGCCGGCGCCCGTCGCTCCAGAAGCGGCCGGTCAGTGGGGTGCGCCGCCCTACTACAACCCCCTGGTCGGCCTCCCCTCCTGGGATCAGCAGTCGCTGGCCTCCGCCTTCAGCACGGCACGCTGACTCCGCCCGCGAACACCGACTGGACCTTCGATTCAGGTGCTTCCTCACACATGACATCATCTCCTGATTTCCTTTCACGCCTTTATTCCCAGCGGTATCCTGCTCCATCTTCAATTGTTGTTGGTAATGGCTCCATGATTCCTGTCACTGCCACTGGCTCCACAGAGTTACCTCATGCTTTACGTCTTAATAATGTCCTTGTTTCTCCACAAATTATTAAGAATCTTATCTCTGTTCGTCAGTTTACCACCGATAATAATTGTTCTGTCGAGTTTGACCCCACTGGTTGTTCTGTGAAGGATCTCAACTCCAGGAACGTGATCGTCAGGTGCAATAGCTCCGGTCCGTTGTACCCCCTGCATCCCGGTCCTGCTCATTCCCTTGTCGCCAAGGCCGCCTCACCGTTGTGGCATCGTCGGCTCGGTCACCCTGGTCATGAGGCGTTATCGAAGCTTTCTTCTAGTGTGTCTTGTCAGATAGAGGATTGTTCTAGCTTATGTCATGCTTGTCAGTTAGGGCGTCATGTTCGGTTGCCCTTTCATGCGTCTGCATCTCGTGCGTCAAATAAGTTTGATCTTATTCATTGTGATCTTTGGACATCTCCGGTTGTTAGTGTCTCTGGATACAAATATTATTTGGTCATTCTTGATGATTGCACTCATTACCTGTGGACTTTTCCTCTCCGTGTTAAATCTGACACTTTCAGCACGCTCGCGAACTTCGTTTCCTACGTCTCGACCCAGTTCGGCGCCACTGTGAAGGCCGTTCAGTGCGACAACGGGCGCGAGTTCGACAACTCCAGCGCCCGCACCTTCTTCCTCACCCGGGGCATTCATCTTCGCATGTCCTGTCCCTACACCTCCTCCCAGAACGGTAAAGCTGAACGTATTATTCGATCCATTAATAATGTCGTTCGCTCCCTGCTGTTTCAGGCATCCATGCCTCCTTCCTACTGGATTGAGGCCCTCTCGACGGCCACTACTTTGATCAACATCTTGCCCACCAAAACTCTAGCCTTCTCTACGCCACACTTCGCCTTGTATGGCGCTGCACCGGCATACGAGCATCTACGAGTCTTCGGGTGCAAGTGTTACCCAAACCTGTCCGCCACAACCCCTCATAAACTCGCTCCCAGGTCTGCCCTGTGTGTTTTCCTTGGCTACTCCGATCACCATAAAGGATACCGCTGTCTTGACCTCTCGTCTAACCGCATCATCATTTCACGGCATGTCATCTTCGATGAAACTGCCTTCCCTTTTGCTGATCGCGACGGGCCACGTACACCTGCGACCTTCGAGTTTCTTGATGCTGCTGACACTGTGCCAGTCCCTATTGGACCACACAGACCTCTTTCATCTTCTGCAGGAACTCCCTCGGCCACTTCGTCATCACTCGAAGACGCCCCGGCAGCTCCCGCGCTCTACGTCCCTCCCGGACGGCGCCTGCTGGAGCACTCGCCTGCGCCACGCGCGGCCTCGACGACGCCCGCGCCACGCGCGGCCCCGACGACGCCCGCGCCACGCGCGGCACCGACGACGCCCGCGCCACGCGCGGCACCGACGATGCCAGCGCCACGCGCGGCCCCGTCTCCCTCGTCGCCCGCGCCACACGCGGCCTCGCCGGCGTCCCCAGGATCCCCCTCGCCCGCTGCGTCCCCTCGGTACATCACACCGGCCCTCCGTGCGGTCCAGGGGCCTCCGAGGGTCGACACGCGCGGGCCACCCCCGGGCTTCCAGTTCTACCCGTTCGCCTACTCCCGTAGGGCTCGGGACCCTCCAGCGTCAGCCGCGCCAGCCGCACCAGCGCCCGCGTCGGCCGCTTCTCCAGCGCCAGCCGCGCCGGCCGCACCAGCGCCCGCGTCGGCCGCTCCAGCGCCCGCGCAGGCAGCATCAGCGCCCGCGCCGGCTGCTCCCGCGCCCGCCCCGGCCGCCCAGGCTGCACCGGCGCCCGTGCAGGACGTCCCTGCGCCTGAACCAGAAGCACCGGCGCCGCCCGCGTCTCTTCCCAAAGGCGCCGTTGCTGTTCGCCCCGTGGCCAATCAGCACTCCATGGCGACACGTGCAAAGAAGGGCTTTCGCATTCCGTCGCTGTACCACGCTGTCCAGCTGTCTCCGGTGCCCAGGACATACCGTGGCGGCCTCGCCGACCCTGCTTGGCGCGCTGCCATGGTCGAAGAGCATACTGCTCTCCTGGAGAATCACACCTGGGATCTTGTGCCGCGGCCTTCTCATGCTAACGTGGTGACGGGCAAATGGGTCTTCAAGCACAAGTTCAACGCCGATGGTACCCTGGAGCGGTATAAGGCGCGCTGGGTTCTTCGCGGATTCACTCAGCGTCCCGGTGTGGACTTCTCTGAGACGTTCAGTCCCGTGGTGAAGCCTGCTACAGTGCGGACTGTTCTCTCACTGGCTCTCTCTCGTCGTTGGCCCGTGCACCAGCTCGATGTGAAGAATGCCTTCCTTCATGGCACCCTCTCCGAGACAGTTTACAGCGCCCAGCCATCCGGGTTCGAGGATTCCACTCACCCAGATTACGTCTGCAAGCTGAACAAGTCTCTGTACGGACTGAAGCAAGCGCCCCGTGCGTGGTTCACCAGGATTACCTCTCACTTGCTCTCTCTGGGATTTGTCGAAGCCAAGTCAGATACATCGCTCTTCGTCTACCGCCGCGGCTCAGATCTTGCCTACCTGTTGCTGTATGTTGATGACATCGTCCTCACGGCCTCTTCATCGCCACTTCTTCGTTGGGTCATCTCGGCCCTGCAACAGGAGTTCTCCATGAAGGACCTCGGTGAGCTGCATCATTTTCTTGGGATGCATGTTCAGCGTTCCGACGATGGCCTTCTTCTCTCTCAGCGCCAGTACATGATAGAGCTTCTTGATCGCGCGGGGATGGCTGAGTGCAAACCGTGTCTCACTCCGGTCGACACAAATCCCAAGGTGCCTGCCGCAGATGGTGCTCCTGTCTCCGATGCTTCAGATTACCGCAGCCTTGCTGGTGCCTTGCAGTGGCTGACTTTCACTCGCCCGGACATTAGCTATGCTGTTCAGCAGGTCTGTCTTCACATGCATGATCCCCGGGAACCGCATCTTGCCGCTCTGAAGAGGATTCTTCGCTATGTCCGTGGCACACTGGATTTGGGTCTCAAGCTGCGACCATCCTCCGCTACTGATCTCGTGGTCTACACTGATGCTGATTGGGCCGGTTGTCCAGATACGCGCAAGTCCACCTCGGGCTATGCTGTGTTTCTTGGGGACAGTCTCATCTCCTGGTCCTCCAAGCGTCAGAACACCGTCTCCAGATCAAGCGCCGAGGCTGAGTATCGCGCTGTTGCCAATGGGGTTGCCGAGGCCACCTGGCTGCGTCAGCTCCTTCTTGAGCTCCACGCCCCTCTACACCGAGCTACACTGGTGTATTGTGATAACATCAGTGCCGTCTACATGTCTTCCAACCCCGTCCAGCATCAACGTACCAAGCATATTGAGATTGATCTGCACTTCGTCCGGGAACGAGTTGCTCTTGGTGATGTCCGAGTTCTTCATGTGCCCACCACTTCGCAGTACGCCGACGTCTTCACCAAGGGGCTACCGTCCGCCGTCTTCACTGAGTTCAGGACCAGTCTTAATGTATGCAGTGGCTAACGATACGACTGCGGGGGGTGTTAGCGTGTATTAGCATGGGCTGTTAGGGGGGCCGGCCATATGGGCCTGGTGCCGCCCACGCCTGGGCCTTGTGCCCTAGGCTGGCTGTTGGTTTTAGCCATTGATTGTAGATTAGGCAAGGATCTCCGTTGATTGGGTATTGTCTATAAACCCTAGACGATCCTTGCCTATATATTGTACACCTTTGGTACCTCTATAATCAATCAGCTATTTTCCCAAGATATTCTCTCTTTCATGAAACAAGGGCTGGAGCAGCATTGGATTGTATTATGGCCCCACATACAAGTCAAAATTAAGAAAAAAATTACTTAAAATACGCAGTATGAGAAGTAAAGTATTGTGCAAAATACCGCTGTCACGAAGTAAATTTTTACCTTGAAGGAAGTTCAAGAATGCTGCCGTTATGAAGATTGTCGATACATTTCTGAAAACATCTGCTTCAAATATAGAAGAAGGTGATCCTGAAGAGCTCCAGGCAATAATTACCATTGCCTGAAACAGAAGAAACACATTTGTAGAACACACTAAAAAATGTAACAACCTTTTGTGCAGGGACAAAGGCCATCGTTTACCTGGAAAGACAATATAAAGAAGGCCCACATACGATCAAAACTTCTGAATAGGTGCAAAAAAGTACGAACTTCAACAAAATTTGTTTTGGACGCCCTTCGCCGACGAATCGCATGATCATGTTGCTGTGCAAACATCTAAATTTAGTTCCATCACAGTACAAGGTATAATTAATTTGATCAAATTTCCTTCAGTAATATAAATATAAACAATCAGTTGCAAATTCATATATGTTTCTATTTGACCCACACCCACCCACCACACCACCCATCTACACATATTTTTAGGACCTTATACCATCAATAAGAAGCAATTTCTGGCATCAGACAGCAGGAAGCAACAATTACAACAACGCCAAAGAAGGGACTTTTTATTCCAAGGCATATTGTTTTGTATGGCATGGGATTTCTTCAAAACACAAGCATTCAAATCATCAAAAGTAGGCATATAAAATCACTTGATATGGCATCCTTTAAAAAAGAAAGTTCAGCCTCTCCCAGAAAAGAAAGTGGAATGGTGGTCAGGGTCTAAGCATTACTTAGCGGTGAGCAGTCTTGTAAGAGGAGAAATGGAATGGCCGCGAGACTGATGTAAAAATTATTTATACCAGATTTTATGAACAGATGAATTCAATTTTGTGAAATGAGACAATACATAGTAAAAAATTCTAGAAGCCTTCTTTTCTAAACTCCACATGGGACAAACCATACAATGGTCAGAGAGTTGATGATGAGTGGAATGTGGATTATATTTCTAGAATCTGATGTTAAATAAGTTATTCTTATGCCAAACTACAAGCAGTGCATATTCGACAAAAATCTGAATAATGAAAAGAATGAATGAATAACCTCAGTGTCATTCTTTGCTCTGGTAGGCTCCGCAAAAAAGTCAGCTGTTGGATCCATTGGCCACCCAAGCTTTTTGAAGCATTTTTTCGACCTGAAATGTGGAGGGTCATAAAAAAAGAAACTGGCAACAAAGCTTGTTTTTTTCAGAACTTTATCATGAAGACTCTTTTTTATGTTATATGCCCCAATTCTTTCATGTGTTTCAATAAAAAATGGAGCAACTATTCCAATATTTTCCTCTTTATACCCCATCAATGATTGGGGGGGGGGGGGGGGGGGGGGCACAACGTACTTTTCTCCATCCTTTTGACTCCTTCCGCTTGAGTATTTGTTAGTGGTGAACCAGGTGAAGAGATTAATCATAGAAGAGATCTTTGGCATGGTGACCTGCTCTTGCCTATGCTTTTTTATTCTGGTGATGGATGTTCTAAACCTGCTAATAAACTGGCGGCCTGGCACACACAACCCTTTGCTTTTTATTCCAGGATATAAGTGGAGAGATTCAACCATTTGCGCCATGACTACCCCTATAAGGGCAGGTTTGAATATTTAATTGCTGTTTCTGATGGATAGATTTTTCCTTTTCCTTTTCTCACCTTGGTTGCAATCAGTGTTATAGAAAGCAATAAGAGCTAGGCATGTAGAGTGTTTCCTAGCTCCTAATCATGGCATATGCAGTTTTTTCTTTTCAAAGGTGAGAGGTAGATGGGTATTGAATTAGTGGTTTCACATTTCAACATTTATTACCTTTCGCCTTTGCTAAAGGACAGGAATTCACTATGAAAAAGGAATTACCAACATTTCAAAAAAAGAAGAGAAGGAATTACCAAAAATATTCGTTCAAGTCATCATAGTTTCTCCACTTTGAGTGGCTCACTGTACCGCGTTTGCTCCTTGCAGCTTCCTTTTGCATCAGGTGAAAATTCAAAAAAGCAAAGCAACATTATAAAAGATAAGCGAATTTAGCCTTATATAAAAAATACTGAAAAGGTATTTATCACTTTAGTAGCATCAGAATCCTGCACGGAATGCTATAGAATTGAACAGTGCCGGCCTTTGATGCTATCAAAATGAACCAACACATTTTGGTGTTATTTATATTTCAAAGCTGTGTTATTTTGATGCTATAAAACCAAATTTCCCCTTATGAGTAATACATAAAGGATTTTAACAACCACAAACTCATTGCAAACACATACATTACGCTTATAACAAAAAAATATGAGCAAATACCTTCTGCATAACACTGTAGATGGGTTGAATTACCAGCTGCAGAAATGCATCATCACTCCCCTCTCGCTGGAATGGTGGATCAAACAATCCTTGTCTTCTATCAGATATTATGTCATGCAAATCTCTTGCCATCTACCTCATGAATTCAGGGGAAAAAATATCATTAAACGAGTTGGCATATGTAAGACATGAACAATGGCATTGGCCCCTAATAAGCCATTTATGAGGAAAAGGACATCATTGTGCCGTCCATTTTTAAGATTTGAAGACAAGTGCTTGATTACAAAACGAACAATTCATGCAAAGATTGAAAAACATAGAGGCTCTTGCACTAATTTTAAGGTACCAGGCAGTAGATAGTATGCCTGAAACTTAATTTGTACACTTCATTTTTACATATTTTTCTGAAGTTTATGCTAATCTTATTCAGTTCAAGTGTTGCATGCACAAACACATCCACATAATGCCTTGTTATATTGATAGACCTGATGTTCCCGAGATGCTTAGATGGTGCCTTAATTTACAAAAGTTGTAGCATCAATGCCAATTTTTGCATATGTTGACAAGTTATTGCCTGGAACAATGGTTTATTAATGTCTCTGCCTTAGCGTACAGAGGACAAACCAGCTCTGTCCAAACACATATGTTTCCCTTTTCATGGATATTGTGAAATCCATACCTGTAACTGAGAAGTTAACTGTGTTCTCAGGAGTCTATCCCGTGACAGTGTAACCTTCATATATGGAGAAGATGACATTTTTTCATGCGATATAATTAACGGTATCGATGCAGACCAGTGTGCCAGTGTACAACCAAATTATGAAGTTTACACAGAAAGAGCGTAAAAACTGATAAAAACAACTAGACACACCAGCACTGCTTGTCACTACTTTTTGAGATTGATGTATATCAAAGAAGAAACAGCTAATGAAATATATCAAAGAAGATTTTTTTTTTCATGAACTTGACACTTAAAAAAAGATTTGGACAAAGACAAACAAAATTTTCAATGAAATATATCAAAGAAGAAACAGCTAGTCAGCAAAGCTCAAAACTCCCACAAAGGAATGAAATGAATGGTAGAATTATGTTGCCACTTACATGGTGGAAGATATAGCAAAGGCATTCAGGCATAAAGCGAACATTCGAAGCTTCACCCCAGATCAGTAAATACAGCCCTATGTAAAGAAGCTCTGGCTGTTGTGTGGAGGCATCCCTTGGGATTCTGTGATTTAAAAGTTATCTTAGTTAATGACGTAAGGGATTTCAAAAACAAGATGCACATTAAACTGATATATACTGACCTGATGTTTGACTCCAAATGCAAATATCGACACCAGGAGTTGTAATTCTCAAAAATCTTTTCCATCAAATATATCACTGTACTATTACGTATCTGCAAAGAGGTGAAGTATATAAGAAGTTGAATTGATTCAATATAACTGAAATAAGATGATTCAAACGACATTTTACCACATGAACGCGCCTTTCACTCTGGTGGGCATTACCCCGTTGTCTCATGTCAATGTTTGCAAGCAGCAAAATCAAATGCTCCTTTTGATTCTCGACGTTGCCTTTCTACAACAATGAAACAGAACATGACATTACAAAGACATGTTATCAACACTAAGCGCATAACATAGGATGCATTCAAAGTAAATCTTAGTTCCTAGGATCGAAACCAAATGACACTATATTATTCATAACTAGAGGCGTACCCAGTGCCGTAGGCTCCCGGACTATGCGGGGTCTGGGGGCAGGTTGTTTAGCGCACAGCCTTTCCCACACATAAATGTGTGGAGGCTGGGGCTTGAACCCTGGACCTTCCGGTCACAGGTGGTGAAGCTCTACCACTGCACCAAAGGCCGCCCTTTTTATTCATAACTAGAGAAACCTATGAAACATTTAAATTAATAAAAAGATATTAATGCACCCAATGTTGTATAAATATTGTGATATAGCCATGAAATTTCCAAGTCCATTGATATACCAAATCGCAAGACAGCAAAGGGATGGATAACGAATTTCTTATAACAGGGTATGCCAAGTAACGATAGCTACTTTGCACTTACATGCCCAACTTTAGCAAATTATGCAAATCACTGATGTGCAACATGTGAATTAAAGTGCTCTCGGTGATTGCACTTACTACTGGAATGGCAAAGACTGGGCATAGATTGGAGGACTAAAGTAGGCACTGCAGGGCAATGCCACTGTCAAGGCTTTGCTATGCACCTAGATTATAATGCTATGTAGATACATAGTAAAAACTACGCATCTAAAAAGGCCAAAGTGGCCTATACTTTGGAATGGAGAGAGTATTTCTTAATTTGCAAGAATGCACTCTCATCCTTACATATATGGATGACTTACCTCCAAAAAGAACCTATCTCCGTAGAAAATAAATCCTAAAGTTTGTAAATAACATGATTGACTTAGCAATAAATGAGTTCACTGTTTAGTGGTACAGTATTTCCCTTTTTTGGAACCAAAGATATATAAGGACATTTTTACACAGAAAAGACATCTTTCGTATAAATGAAGAAAATCTCATATCACAACCAATAAGTGTGGAAGGTTGATGTCTGTAACTTAATCCTTAATATATTAAACCACTATTTTTTATTTATTTGATTTTTTGAGTATAGAAGGTCTGAAATTTCCAGGTCACATGCGCACGATTGAATTTGATAAAGCAAGATGATACAGTAAAAAAATTGAAATCCATTTGGTACCTGAAATCCAAATGTTTGCCAAAGCCAATCAAGCAAATCATTTGGTCTGCTCATTTCATCTGGTACTGTTCTTACATCAGAGCTTTGTGCTGCTTCAATCTTTGGCATTGGAAGACCATCCATCTGACGAAGAAGCCCCACTGCTGCTTTGATCTGCATTTTGCCAATGTGTGAAATTCATACTACACGTGGTATTCCAAAGCAAACTAAATCAAACTTAAGGTATATGACCTCAGGAATTTCCATTATTGGTTGTCTTTGAACAGAAATATTAAGGGGCAAAATGTTGTACTGTGAAAAAGAAGCTTTCTCTTTTTCAACGCCTTTAGCATACCTATCATACTGAAAAGCAAAAGGTCATAGCAATGTTATTACATGATATATAAGATGGAACGGAGACGAAGTAACATGTGGTTAGATAATGTAATGACTGGATACAGAACCTCAGCATGATGTTTTCCAGGTGTCACGGTTTTCAGAACATCATATAGGACAGACGCGATCTGATAGTATCTAGCCATCTCCTCCCTGAGCCACTCAACAAACAATAAGTTAATGTAGCGAAGTATGATAATCTGTAAGGTTGCAGCTCAACAATGATCACCCTTACGGTTTCCTCTTTTCATGATCATCCTCCAGATATTTTTTACAGTAATGTTCATAGAACTTTTGTATCTCCCTTGCATCAGTTGTAGCAAGCCTGCGCTTTGTCTCTTGTTCATCCTGCCAAACAAAAAATGGAAAACATGAAAACACTGCATATATTGTTATTTTTGGTTGAGTCGCAGAAAGAGTAGTTGACATAATAAGGCAGTTTACTCTCCAGTGATGGACAATTCACATTGATTGTTGTATCCAAAATCGCTTATTTTAGTGTGTTATGTTACACAAGTGGAATCACGAACCCTCCACACAAAGTTCTCTAAGAAACTAACATAAATTAATTGCTTTTTCTGCATGAACCAGTAAACGGCTGTCTTACAGACAAACAATGTGTCAGGAAGTACTGAGAAGGTACCAGTACCACAATGACTAGCTACAAAAAAGAAAAGGACGCGAAATGTTATATGGCCGAGCACAAAATACCCAGTTTGGTGTGCTCTAAGAATATACTGGAAACACATGAATCTGATGACTAATTAATTCCTTAACAAATCACTCAAGCTTATGACCGAGACATTTGTGGCTGAAGAAGTGCAACAGCTACATAGTAGGAATCCAATTAAAAAAATAAAATAAGAATATAGAGATACGTGTTTGACTGTTTGGTGGGTAAGGCTGAGAAATGAAAGTTTGTTTTTAGAATTATGCAATGAAGATTTTTGTTTATAGCATCAGATAGTTAGATGGTTCAGCTTGGCCTGGATTGATGAAGTGATGAGCATCGAGCATAAGCATACCTTTTCAAGCCTGTGCAAGAGGTACGTTTTGAACTGCCGAACTCCGCGTCCACTTGAGATTGGATCCATAATGTGAGCCTTCTCGAATGCAGTAAAGCGACCTTTGTTCAGAGAGAAGGAAGAGAATAAGCTAGTGAGAACAAACATTCTGGTTCGCATAATGGTTGACTGAAAATATGCACATGGATGTCTTTTTCGTTGTTCAGTTCAGTAAGCGTCAGGATAACGCGCACATGTGCGACTGCTCTCATCACAGCCAACAAACATCACAGCAACTGGCTAATTCAAATTTGAAACTAGCTGTGTGCGAGAGCACGTACATAGGTAGGCGACGCGCGGGTTCTCCTCCTCGATCTCGTTTGCGGCGCGGAGGATGGGCACGATGGGCGCGAGAGAGGATGGCACGAGCTCGCTCTCCTCCACTATCTCGACGCCGTCCTCCCCGGAGAAGCCGTCGGGGCGCATGGTGAAGGCGCGCGTGGGCGCCCGCATCATCGTCCGCTGCCGCTCCGACTGGGACCGCAGCGGCCCCGGCGGGCCGGCGCTGCCGCTCGCCATCCCCGGCGAGGCCGCCGATCCCGACTGCCGTTCGAGCTGCCGCGCGCGGCCGCGGGTCGGTGGAGGATCGTAGGCGCTGGTGGTGTGGCTGACTGCTTGCTGCTGCAGAAGTGGCGGCGGTGGTGGTGAGGAAGCTAGGTGGGGAAGGGAGGGGAACGGGGCAAGGCATCTCTCCGTCTCTTAAGAGGAGGAGGAGGGCTCGAGGAGGCGGCCGGCAGTGGTGGTGGTGCTGAGTGTGGAGCGCGCTTTTTCGCTTTGTGGCTTTGGCCGCCGCTTTGGCTTTCGGGAGATGAGATGGCGTTGCTTTTTGGCGGGGAGAAGGGGATGGGATGTGCCCTGCTGCCCGGTGTTGGGGGATTTTGGAATTGGGATGGCCGGCGACGGAAGCAAGGAATTTGTTTGCGACGCCGGCAACGGCACGGGAGTTTCGGATTCCTGGGGCCCCGGAGGTCGGCCGGTGGTGGCGTGGCGTCCGGCAGCGGACCGACGGAGCCGGAGGGGACGAGGCGGAGGGGCCGACGACACTGACGGGTAGGCCCGGGCAGTGGAAATGGCGGCTTTTGGGAGGTTTATGCATATTCTGTCTCTTTTCGAGATTTATTAATGTTGTTGTTGTTATAAATAATCAATCTCTTCTACCCTCTCCACAGCATGACAGGAACTAGATCCCTACTTTTGCTTTCATATGTACCATGTATGCCTAGCCTCTGCATTACATTAGGAGGCCATTCTCAGTTATAGATTTCGTATTCATATTTTTTTAAATATCATATAAGTAAAAAACATTAATTTAATTATAATTGAAATATTGTTATGCAATGCATTGTTTCACTCTCTCTTATTTGCTAGGCTACATGCAAGGCACAAATCTTTTGAAAAATAATTTACATAACAGTGCATAGTTTCAACACGATATGAATCTCGTTTTTATTAACTCTTTAATGCATCAATAAAAATACTTATATAATATATGTTTTTAATGTAAATAAAACTCTCATATTGTCTACACTTAAGTGATACTGCAAGGTCTCGGCTGATAAAGTCCTTTGTGGTGAAATCTGTACATCTAAGTTTAAATCTTTGACTTGACACGTATGCTTGTATTTTTCTAGATTTATTATATAATTAATTGACATTATTTTTTCTTTAGTAGGTGGCGTGCCAATAACGAGACGCTAATGGTGGCTTCATCAATTTCAAGAACCAGTCATCTCAGTCTCTCAGATGTGCTCATACATAGGGGTGGGATTGTATACGTGCATTCATATAATTGAGTGGCGTGGTATGTGAGGGTGTGCATTTATACCGTGTTTGACAAAAAAAAGGGGGTTAAACTAACTAAACAAATCCTAATTAAGCTGGGAAGCATAGTAGGAATAGTTCGTGGCTTAAGTGAGATCTCCTAGATTCCACGCAGCCGGTCTCTTCTTTTCCCGAAGGGTGCAGGGATGTTCATCAGTCTACGCATGCCACTTTCCGAAAGGAGAAAGATGACAATGCTTCAGGCCGCTAAGAATCCCATTCATTGGACGATCCGCTCGTTTTCTGTTTCGAAAAGGTTCCATAGAATCCCCAGTCCCGCTAATAAAGCTACTGCAATCCTGTTAAAAAACTGAGCACAGGTGCCTATGCCACCGGTGCCTCCACCAACTTAAGCGTTAAGCGTTCTATTCTAAAGCACAGATCTGCCTTGCCGTTTGGTATTGTAGTGGTGCGCGGTCAATCTTAGGAGTCCATGGCCCGCTTCTAACATGAAATTGTTGCATCTACCTCGTGCAAAAATCTTGAAACAAATTGCTCCTTTACTGGGTACTACGCAGTCCAGACTCCAGACCAGCACAGGTGCACAACGTCACAATTAATTCACAACGACCCATCCAAGTTCTATGTGGCAAACGCCCTTTCCTTCATTCCATTTCCGCCGGCAGTTCGTTTCCGCGCACGATGAACGACGATGGATTATTGATGGATGGACCAGTGGAGTCCGAGAGGGTAGTGATGAAAACGATCGGAAACAGTCGGAAACGAAATTGCATTATCGGAACGAAGCTTGGTCGATCGGAAATTTACCATATTTTCTAAATCAACAATTATGTAAAAAATGCAATGTAGAGGTGATAGCGATTAAAAATATCAAGTTTTATGTTTCAGTAGAATCGGGAATGATCGGAAATGAAACTATTTTTTCGGAAACGAAGCTCGGTCGGTCGGGAATTTCCATAACCATTTTCACCCTGGAGACGTGATCAAGTGATGGCCACGCTGATGAGTGGGCCCGGGCAGTGGGAATGGACGAATGGAAGCTTTTTGCCTTCAATGTTTTTTTTAACTTCTCGTATTAGGGGTTTAGTTTTGTGCTGGCTTTATTCTCCCTCGGAGATTGTATTGCTATTATTCTCTTCCTCTGCAGCTCTGCTCTGATTTCCTACCTCGCTCGCGGCTTACAGCATGTCGGCGCCGGCAGTACGCCGTGCTTTGGTGTGGGGCTGAAGGAAGCATAATATGTGCGAGGAAGGAATAGCAGGACGCTCAAGTAATCCGAGGTTCCTTCTCTATACGTACAGGCGGCAGTCCTTTCCAAAATCCCAACGATGTCCGGATAGTGGGACCAGCTCTATATGCCTACTTTTTCTATTCAAAGGTCGTCTTCGCTTGGGTGTGTTAGGTTGAAAAGTATGTTTAGCTGGTATGGGCTGATTCAATAGTGTTATTTAAGAGACCTGAATATACTGAGTTGGACTAATAAGCCAAGCGTTAAGCGTTAAACACTACCGTCTCACTGTACTGATGGCTTAAAAAAAACCTCTATTGATGGCACCATGTTAAGCGTTAGGATTAATTTCCACTATAATTTCACGTTAAGCTTTCTATTAGTATAAATAAAAAATTTGGCCACATTTGCGACCTTTTTGGAGCAGTCCACCCCACAAAAATCCAGGTCCACTTGCAAAATACATGTCCATCAAATGTCTGCTACGAAATTTGGACGATTCTGGGCGTGTTTAGTTTCATTTTGCAAAATTTTTATGAAGTCAAAAATATCATTTAGAGTAGTAAACGTGGACTAATAATAAAACTAATTACAGATCTAGCTTGCAGCTCGCGAGACGAATCTAATAAAGATAATTAAACATGATTAGCGGATGGTTACTGTAGCATCACTGTTGCAAATCATGGATTAAGTAAGCTCATTGGATTCGTCTCGCGAAATACACTCCATCCATATAATGGGTTCTTTTTTCGTTTACATTTAATACTCCAATGCATGTAACATTCCCTTTGATGTGATGGGTAAAAAATATTGTATGGCAACTAAATATGGTTCATGTATTATAATATAGGGAGTTGCTGGCGCCCGGACGTCCGATGAAATTTTTTCTATCGGACGGTCGTTGCAACATCGAAAATATATAGTTGCAACATTGAGAATACATGTTTGAAACATTAGAAATTACGTACTGAAATACAGTGAAACATCTGAGTACGGGGAGTAAAAATTCTCGCCGCAACATCGTGTAATGTTGCATGCAACATCGTTAATTCATCGTTCGATTTTTACAACACCGAAACAAACCTAAATATGGTTCATGTATTATAATATATTTCTCCACAAAGGTTTAGGCACATAATGCGGGATAGCATCTTTCTTGTCTTCTTGGCTAGGAGCATTGTAGGATTGACGCGTCACGAATTATCAATCCATCTTAAGAGCTGAAAACAAATTCCGCACGACACACAACGGAGAATAGTAGAGCAGGCAACAATAATCCACCACGCAAACAACAAAAGATCCAGTGTCTTGTTCCATTGCGAGCTGCTACGTATGAATGGGATCGGTGAATCACTCACCACATGCCAAATTCCCCAAATTCACAACCAATAGTGCATGTATTTTATTCACTTGGAAAGTAGATGCAATGTTACTTATGTTTCGGGGGGGGGGGGGGCAATAGCACATATTTTGTTTCGGAGTAAATTGCACTCTGGATACCTAAACTATTGAGCGATTCACAGATAGGTACTCAAACTAAAAAACGTAACATTTAGGTACTGGATCTATAAGTATGGACCAACAACGGTACAAACACGGCCACGCAGGTGCCAGGAGCCGACGTGGCGCTGCCACCGTGGACAAAGGAGGTCACCTCCCCTTGGCTTTTTTTGCGAACCACCCCCTCCCCTTGTCTCTGTTTTGCAACTCAGTGTACACTGAGGTGACTGCAATGTGAACTCAAATAAATTTTGACAAGAAAATTTGATAGCAACATTTGGCAGTCAAATATGATTAAATCAGTGACTTATAATCACTGACAGAGCATCCACGACATATTAGTTTGGTGCTTGCAGTACACTTCCTAATAGCACTGCATCATACTATCTGGATATGACCTATACCTAGATGATAACTGCACAAAATAAGGCAACTGCACTAGTTGCACATATTGGAACTGCAGCTGCTGAACAAAAGGCAACTGTCTTTGCTCCACAAACGCCAACTTTCTTTCATGTACAAAAGGGCGTCAACACAGTTCATAAGCTGTCCTACTCCTTTGTCCACGGTGGCAGCGCCACGTCGGCTCCTGGCACCTGCGTGGCCGTGTTTGTACCGTTGTTGGTCCATACTTATAGATCCAGTACCTAAATGATACGTTTTTTAGTTTGAGTACCTATCTGTGAATCGCCCAATAGTTTAGGTACCCAGAGTGCAATTTACTCTTTGTTTTGGGAACTAGAGCAAGACCATGCATTTTTTTTTGTCAAAAAGAAAAAAATCTTCGTCGCAAAGGATGGTGCATGATGAACTTAGCACCTGTTTAAGCCATGCTAGGAACTTAGTATGAAGTTGTCCACAAAAATGATTTATACAAAATTGTTTAATTCAGAATAAGTTTATGGTGACAAGATCGTGATGCTTGCTTGAGTGAATGCCATGCTATAAAAAAACACGATGGTAAAATTCTTTGCCTTCTCCTGGTGTTTAGATAGGTGGTAAACTTTTGATGAAAATGTCAGATCAAAGGAAATGTATCATTTAGAAGTAGTAAACGTGGACTACTAATAAAACAAATTACAGATCTAGCCAGGAAATCACGAGACGAATTAGCGAATGATTACTGTAGCATTTCTGTTGCAAATCATGGATTAAATAAGCTCATTAGATTCACATCGCCACATATATTACATTCATATAATGGATTAATTTTTTGTCTATATTTATACTCTATGCATGTAAAATTAGCTCGATGTGACATTTTGAGGGAAAATTTTAAAGCAACCAAACAGGACACCCGACAGCACACCAAAAGAGATGACGGCAAATGTAGCAAAACCCCTCGCTGGATGTCTTCTCTGCGTTGCTATTTCGGGTCGCTGTGTGTGCCCTTTTTGCTTCAGAATGGAGTAATCTCAGCAAGCATCGATTATATGACTGGACTAGAGTACTCCACTAGACTAGCTCTACACAATAATCTATCACTCTTTACAGCATCATTATTATTCTATTCTTCCCAATCGTGCCAATCAACAACCGTTCAATCAGTCATTTTCTGAATTTACGGCAGGTGAGAGATTTTCCTCTGCCATGTCTGGGCCCCATTTCCATTCTAACTGCACAAAGTGGGTAGATCTGCTCAAAGCCAAATCCAAGATATGCGAGCATCAAGTGAGCAGAAAAGGTGGTGAATAATGCAATGGGGAGATCAACAGGTGGACGACTATCGACTATGGACCATGTCTTTCTTCCGTCTTATGCCGTGTTTAGATGCTCGGTGAAAAGATTTTGGAATGTAATCTTTTCACGAAGTATTAAACATAGACTAATTAAAAAACTAATTGCAGATTATGTCTAGAATTCACGAGACAAACCTAATGAACGTAAGTAATATGTCATTATAGCAAATGTTACTGTAGGCAATTTAGTGTCTAATCACGGCCTAAATTAGACTCATTAGATTCGTCTCGCGATTTTTGGACCATCTATATAATACGATTTGTTTGTCAACTACATTTAGTACGCTATACATGTGTCCAAACATTAATTTTGGATTTTGGATTTCGTAACTAACAAGGCGTTACAATTACGTAGCAGTACCTTTTATTATCCAATCAATTGTAATTCTAATCAAATGGATGGACTCATTGACACTACGTTCCATCATCAACCACACAAGAGACCAGCGCCAGCAGAGTCCAAACCAAGCGTAGCACACGTAGCCAACACCTACTCATAATTAAGCTAAGCTTCACCTCATCATTCATTAAGGTGAGCTGCTAATCTAGCTAGACAAACCTAAGCCAACCCACCGCTCTGGTCCCGGCGCCGATCCACCATCAGCAGGTGACCTGCACGGTGAGCTTGCCGGACTCGCACCCGGCGCCGGCGAACGCGGCCGTGTGCTTCACCGTGCACGATTCCTTGCCGACGCACGCCGCCGTGAACGCCTTGAGCGCGGCCTTGGACTCGCACCCGCCCTCGAACGCGCCGCAGCTTCCCCTGGCGACGCCGAAGCTGGCCACGTCCACGCTGGTGACCACGCGCCCGTGCCCGCCGCACGACAGCGTCACGTCGTCGCCGGCCTCGGCGCCCGCCACGCAGACGGGGCCGACGCCGACGGTGTGGAACGCGGCGCGCGTCGGGTCGCCGCCGGCCTCCTCGAAGAGGACCAGCGTGTTGGGCTCGCCGGCGCGGAGGAACGCGCGGGGCACGTGGTAGTACCGCTGCGACGGCTCGCCGCAACCCGTCAGGCACCGGATGCCGTCGCCCTCGGCCTTGAACTTGCCGCGGTAGTCGCAGACGTGGCACCCGTCCATCTCTGCGGCAGTGTACGACGGCCAGTACCGGCCCAGGCTGTTGCCGTTCACCCACGCCGTGCCTTTGTTCAGGCCCAGCAGGTCCACCACCACGGCCTCCTGGCCGGCCGGAGCGGCGAAGGTGGTCTTGTACCACGTGAATGGCCTGTTCACGGGGATGCTGCTGTTGTGGCTCTGCCATTTGTAGCCGACCTTGTCGAGGTGGATTTGCCTGTGCTCACCGGCCAAGCCAGACTGAAAAGAAATGCGTGTTATGATCTTTGGTGTCGCAATCTGGTTTTGCTAAGAAAAGGGAAAGGGCGATGGGTTAGGGGTTTTATGTACTACGGAGTACCTTGTAGGACCAAGAATTGTTGGTGAGATCAATGTCAGTGCCATTTGCGCCGACAAGCTTAACCGGTCCTCCGGCGATGCCTGCTGGCATGAGCTCGAACAAAGGTCCATAGTTCTGTTTCACAAAGAAAAACGTGTAAACCTCATCATACAGGACTTCAAAATGGAAGGGATCAGTGCTGTTTTGCTTGACTAGTTCAGAACCTTGAGGCCGACGGTGCCACTTAGAAGCGAAATGTAGTTCTTCCCAGAGTTAAGCTTCACCGGAGTCTCGAGCTGGAACACGAATTCTCCATTAGCCGAGTGGTTTTGCCCTGTCAAACACATTGTACCAACATAACCACCATCAGATTGACAGCAACCCCCCCCAAAAAGAAACATTTATGATTTAGTTACACAGGAGCAGAGTACTGACCGACAAGCTTCCCATTTACAAAAGCATAGATCTCATGGCCTGTCGTGTTGACATACAGATTGTAACTTCCCTCTCCCTTGTGCTCAAGGCTGTAATTTGTCAAACATTTTACAGAATTCCATTATCCGTTGAGTGTAATTGACTAGGATGACGTTTAAATCAGAAAACAATTTTTTTGAAAGATTGATTAGAAAACAATTTTGTTGAGTACCTTGTCCTGTACCACAAGTAGTCACTCTGATCTGTGGATGTAGCGATCTGCTCCAAGAGCTGTTTCTGTCTGAAGCTGCCACGGTCGTCAGTCATGAAGGGCCTCAGGTTCTCAGGCATCCATGACCACTTCAAGGCTTCTGGCTCCTTTTCCACCGTATTTTCTTTCTTCACCATCACTGACGTCTGAGTCTTGATCTAATGATGGTACAATCATTTGAAAAACGGATGCTGAAATCAGTACTCAGCAACAGCACAAGACACTGAAGGCCGTATGAAGTTAAAATTGTAAGCAACACACCTTGGCAGTGTTGTATGCAACAGTCTTGCAGTCCGGCAAGATGCTGACGGACCATGCCGGCACGAGGTGTGTTCCACCAAGGGTCACATTGACATCCCTGTCGTCAAACTGGTTGTTGATGAAGCAAACCGAGGAACCACCATATGTATACTTTGTGACCTGCATTATTGTTGGATCAAATTAATAACCGCATCAGTACCCGGTGCATGTTGGAAGAACCTGAATAAGATCATATGTTTTTCTCTTATGCAAGAAAATAGTTGGTGTGAGATGAGAAACACACTGTGACATTCTTGCCATAGCTGGTGTCGTTGTACTCTCCATGGACAAGGACTTTCTCCATGGACTTGAGCAGGCTGTGGAGCTCCTTTAAGTGACCATATTTAGGCTGCCTAATGTTACCTGATGGGATACACAAATAAACCATATTTCAAATTGGAATCGACTTTATCACACGTATTACAAAAAAATTATTTGTACTAAATATAAGCTCACCATACTCATCCAAAGGTGCATCATAGTCATAGCTGGTTGTGATGTATGGGCCACCAGAAGTGCGCCCAAAGTTGGTTCCACCATGGTACTGATAAGCAACGACAATGTGAACCAAGGTGATAATATTAATGGCATTACAAAATCATAGGCAATTCAGGGTAAAGAAACCCAAAAAATTATATACCATGTAATAGTTCTGGACAGATCCACGCTTCTGGAAGAACATGGCAACCGCGAAAGCAATGTCTTCAGCAGACCTATGGAAATCCGGCTTGTCCCAGGCTTTGAACCTACATAATTTACAGTGTCAACATATAGCTAAATCACGCAACGAAAAAAATTAAGAACAGAAAGACCGTGTCAAATCAAAGAAGGAAAAGAGATTACCAGCCAGTCCAGTTCTCTGTCCAAATCTTGGGAATGCCAGTCCTATTCGGGAACCAGTCGTGGCAGTAGAATCCATTGCATGTGTTGATCTGATAAGAAGAAGAAAATTGACACATTAGAAAGCTACGAAAAATCACTGCATAAACCATTTTCTCAGAAATTATAACTACGAAAAACTTGAACTTACCACATTGTCTGGCACATCGTCATCCTGCTGGCACATGATCCATGGGACGCCAACCTTCTGCTTGTTGGCCATGTCAGCACACCAGTGGATGTACTGTGATGCGGACTGGTTGTTGTTCAGCTTGCCCATGATGTTTCCATACTCATTCTCAATCTAGGAAGGCAGAATTACACATTGGAAGATATTAGAAGATGTAAATTTTATTGACAATTTGGCATATCTAAATTAATCTTCGATTACTATATATAGATGTATTATTATTGTCCACAATGCAAGTGAAAAAGGAGAATAAATATATGCACCTGAGCGAGGATGATTGGGCCTCCCTGCCCTGCAAACATTTTGGCGTCCTTCATCTTGTTGACAATCAGGGTGGTGAAGGTCTCCATCTCGCGCTGGAGCAAACGAAATAATTACTTGGAAATTCAACTTGTGTCACAAAATCTGTCCAAGTAACACACTGGTGTCGCGTGCATGTACACTAGAGTGAGATGCAGCGATGCATGCTGCGTGCTAGTTACCTCAAAGGGTTCATTGTGCAGCCTGAACTGCATGCCGGGGATGTCACGCAGCCAAGCGGGAAGGCCGCTGCAAAAACACGGAGGCAATCAAAACAACAGGAACGATGATCGGTATGCTACCGTGTGGTGTTTATTGTGCAATCATTCCCGCGTGCGGTATTGAAAAAATGAACTAGACGCCCATCCTATGATTAGTAATTCTAGGATGGAGTGATGTGATGCATAAATGATGAAAAGATGAGAGTTGGTACCCATAGTTCCATTCCCCACAGATGTAGGGACCGATGCGAAGAATGGCGTACATCCCGGCATTCTGGATCTCCTTGAAGAACCTGACGATGTCGTAGTTCCCCTCGAAGTTGTACTGCAACATTTAGAAAATGCATGCAGGATTTTCAAGTCAACACGCGAAGGTATCGCGGAATGAGATCACTTGTATAGATGGCGATGATCATTAATTACCTGGCCCCGGCGAGGCTCGTGGCCGTTCCAGAAGACGTAGGTCTCTATGGTGTTGAGGCCGCCTTCCTTGGCCTTCCTGATCAGATCAGGCCACATCTGCATACAAGATCGATCAGATAATGGAATGCACCAGTCATCGCAGATTCTAGATGGCAAATGCATTAAGAAGAGAGAAAAAAAAATATCGGCGTCCATCTCACCTGCGGCGTGCTCCTGGGGTAATGGATGGAGCCGGACAAGATGATGCGGCGCTGGCCGTCGATGACAACGGCACGGTCGTTGTAGGCGACGGTGGTTGCGCCGCAGGCGGTGATGGCGGCAGCGGCGGCGGCGAGCACGACGAGGAGGGGCAGCGCGAGCATCCCGGCGGCCATTGTGCAACCAACACCGAGGCGCGTGGGAAGACTAGCAGTGGAAATGGAAGTGAAAAAGTGATTGAACACGGAAGTGATGTGTGGGCGAGGTATTTGTAAGGCGCGGCGGGCGGCGCGCGGAAGTTAGACGCTGACGGCGCTTGCGACGGCTCCGGCCGGATAAGGCACGGCAAGCGCGGGATAAGTCAGGTGGGTCACATCCTTCTCCACGTAAAGATAGCAATGGTGACTGGTGAATGCCGATTTGCTCGTGCTGACTCGTGCGATAATTGCCGATCAAACCGCAACTCGTGCGACAATTGCCGATCAAACCGCAACTCGTGCGACAATTGCCGATCAAACCGCTGGCTGACCTTATCTCTCTGTCGTCGGCGCGGATCAATACTGAATTACTTGGTGCAAAATGTTTTATTTCTTTGTGTGTGGAGAGAGAAAGAGAGATGGTTACATCCAAATCTATGAGGTTACAGAACAAAGGTTAAGAAAGTAATCCAAAATAATGTCTGATAAACTTATGCAAGATTATTCTTTTGATTCTGCATGTTAAATTAGTGCCCAAAGGGTTACTCGAGCTGAGGCGTAGATGCAGTAACTGGAGCTGCTGGACCAGTACCTCAACTTTAGGCCATGCTGCAACTTATGCAGTAAGTATCAGATCGACTGACAACTGCAGAACCAGCATTTAGAGCTATGTCGATGTGCCTTACTGAGATGGAAATAAATTAGGTGCGCACGGTGCGCACCACGGCCACTGTGTGCACCCCCTCCCCTGTGTCTCTGCGACGTGGGTCTGAGTAGTCTCCACTAGTATGGAAGAAGAAATTACTATCCAAAGAAACAAATGCATTTCATTTTTCTCTCGCTCAGGCCCACGTCGCAATGCCCATGGCCACGGTGCGGCCGCTGGCCTCCTCGAAGTTGACGAACACGTTGGGCTCGCCGACGGTGGAGCGGGGCACATGGTAGAACCGCTGCGACGGCTCGCCGCACCCTGTGGCGCACTAGGTGTTGGGCTCGTCGAGGTCGTCCGAGCTGAACCTGGGGCGGTAGCTGTAGACATGTCAGCGGTCTCCGAACCTGAACTCGAATTACCCAAATTCGATCCTGAATTACTCGAATCCAATTTACCCGATCACTATTTTAGATACGATGTCAAAAGACCTAAATTTAATTAAAAAATTTCAGGTATCATTCTCGAGTACCCGAATTTTACTAAAAGCTTAATCGGTTTTTACCTTCACATCAAAGAAAAATAGTATATTGGATTTGCTAGTTTGTTTGATGTATGAATTTATTTGTTTGTTTTGATATATGATATGATGATTTGATTTTTTGTGTGATCACTCTTGGGCTGTATTCATACCCTGTTGCTACGCCCTTGGATGTCGCGCGTGCACACGATATCTGATTTCTTAGTCGTGTTAACTTTTTTATATATTCTTGCTTGATTTAAATATAGGAGAGAGATTAAGAAGAGGAGAAGTGATTAACTTGGTAGATGTGATCGGGAGGACAACTTATCACGCACGATATGAAAGAGAGATTAAGGAGAAAAACATTAATTATTTTTTAAGCAAAGAGAATAGTACTTAAATAAATATGACTGGTAGGATAGTTAGTTATGCTTAATTATTTTAGTGGTAGATGTGGTAATTTAGATATAGATATAGGAGGTTATTTTAGATTAATTTTTCATAATGGCATAGGTGTGTAATTTTACTCTTTTTTATAGTGTCCACCTAAGAT
Organism: Urochloa ruziziensis; assembly: GCA_015476505.1. NCBI lineage: Eukaryota > Viridiplantae > Streptophyta > Magnoliopsida > Poales > Poaceae > Urochloa > Urochloa ruziziensis. Next base: position 33,654,564 of record CM027122.1, read on the forward strand.
CTTATGTGACTTATTACTATGGAGGCTCCTTTGATTCTTTTCTTTTCTAGAGTGTCCACCTAAGATTCTAGGTGGCTTAATGTGAAGGCTTTAAAATGAGTTTCTAATTAGATTGCCAGTTTGGCTTCGTCGTAGCACTCGATTGTTTAAATATTTGATATGTTTTTAAATATTGGAAAAAATGACATCACTATAAATTCTATAATTAAGTGTTTTTTATTTTGGTCATATTTAAAACTCTAGACCTCCTTCATGTGTTTTGTTCGAGTGCCTCCAATCTATAGGTACGGGCCTGCCAAGCTGTTGCCGTTCAACCACGCCGCGCTCTTGTTCAGGCCCACTAGGTCCACCACCACGGCCTCCTCTCGCCGGTGGCCTTGTATAGTACCACGTGAACGCGCGGCCTCTGTTCACGGGGATGCCTCCGTCGTCGCCACGTCACTCGTTGCCGGACTTGTCAAGATGGATATGCCGGCGCTCACCGTGCACTGGAAATTAATTAACAAGATGATCAATAGTACGCATGTATGTTATATGCTCACACGCTTACACTTGCACAGAATCAGATTCATCATATAAAAGAATTAGGGTTTCTTGTGTAAACCTCGTACTGCACCAAGAGCTATCGGTGAGATCATTGGCGGTGCCGTTTGCGCCAACAAACTTGATTGGTCCTCCAACGATGCCAGCCGCTGTGAGCTCGAACAGTGGTCCATAGTTCTGTTTCACCAAGGAAAACTGCACTTTCGGTCAGCGTACACTATCCGAAGTTTCCGGTGAACGTTTTAATTGCATGACGAGTTTAGAACCTAGAGACCGTATTCGTGGTAACAAAAAGCCTAAACAGTAGAGAGGGCGCTTTAACCATTTCTCAGTAGATATATCCATCGTACACTTTCATTCTCGTTTCGTATAAAAGAGTTAAAATAAAGGTACTTATTTTGAAACGACTTCGTGTAAAAAGTTAATTTAGTGATGTTATGTTTAAGGATTATAATATGACTCTCACCTTTTGACTTCAAAAGCGATAAGGTATAATACGACTCGCACCCTTTTAGACTTGAACAAAAAGTCCTTCTCACCCTTCTTAACTTTTGCCCGAGTTCATCCTCAAAACCATGCATTTAAACCTTCCCCAACTATTAAATCCGTTTGTTTCACACCCCTAGGCAGTTTTGGGAGTGGTTTACGCATACGTGGCGGCGGGCCTCACCTGTCAGGTAACATGTGGTTGCGGGCACCACTAGTGTCTCTATCCTCCTTCCCATCGGCCATGGCCGCCGCTTCCCCTGCCCGCTCTTCACTTCTCCTGGTGTCGGCACTTCTCCTCTCAACGAATCGCACCTTCCACGCGTCAGCACTCACCCCATCTCTCCAAGTCACGGCCCCTTCGTCCCTACCATTCGCCGTGCTCGCCTGACCACCCCAGCGCCAGTCGCAGCACATCCAAACAGCGACACTCGCCCCGGCCGCATCACCTTCTCCTGGCGGCGCCCGCCCCCTTTTCCTCCCTCGCACCGGCTGCGCCCCTCCTCTCGGTTGCAGCCCACCCGGGTGGATAGAGGGCCAGGCCTCTGGGGCGCGGCGGCGCCCGCACCGGCACGGCGGCGCCCGCACCGGCACGGCGGAAGGCCATGGAGAGATGAGGGTAGGGAGAGAGAGAGGTGAAGTAGGAGAGGATAGGGATGACAGGTGGGACATGCTACCTGACAGATGGGCCCCACTGCAGTAAACTGCCCCAAAACCGTCTAGGGGTGTAAAATGAACGGGTTGAAGAGTTCGGGTGCTCCAATACCCGGTTTTAAAGATGAGGTGTAAATCGAACTTATGCAACAGATGAGTGGGTCGGAAGGACTTTTTCGTCTAGACTTCAAACACGATACTCAACTATAGCTATAACCGGGTCACGTGAACCAACAAGTTCAACTATGGAAAAAGTCTATTTGACCCCCCTCAACTATCAATGTAGTCCAAGTTTCACCCCTCAACCGTAAAACCGCTTATCTGGCCCCTTTCGACTATCGAAATCGTCCATTTTATCCATCTCGACGGTTTCGTCGGCGGTTTAGGCTGACGTGGTACCACAGGCCCCACAAGTCAGGCGCCTTTCCCCTTCTCTCCCCTCTCCACTCCCTCTTCCTCCTCCCCAATAGGGCACCCCGAAGACGCCGCCCACCAACGCCGGCCGAGGGCCCGGTGCCGCTGCCACCCCGCCCGCGCGCTCTCTGGCCTATCGCGACCTTGGGCCGCCAAGCCGCCCTCGCCCTCTCCACCAGGGGCCCGTGGCCTCACCGTCGGGGCCGGGGCCACGGGTGCGCTAGCCGCTGTGCTGCTGGGGGCCGAGCCGCTTGCGTCTTGGGGTTGCCCACGCCACTCTCGCCCTGTCCGCCGGGGCCGCGACACTCGCGCCGTCAGGGGCAGAGCCACTCGCGGCCTTATCGCCAGGCCCATCCCACACCTCACCGGCAGAGCCACGGGCACGCTGAGCCGCTCGTGCCACCAGGGGCCAATCTCGCGCCCACGCCGGCTGCTGCCCTGCCGGGTCCAAGCGGCCTGTGCCTCGATGAAGGCGGAAGAGCCAGTATGAAGGCGGAAGAAGGCGGCTGCCCCGCCCGACCGAGATGAAGGCGGAAGAGCCGGCTGCCGATCTGGAGAAGAGGAAGAGAGAGAAGTGTGGAGGAGAGAGAGGAGAGAAGGGGAATAAGCACTGACATGTAGGGCCCACTATGCCATGTCAGCAAAATTGCCATGGAAACCGTCGAGGGGGTTAAAATGGACGTTTTGGACACTTGAAGGGGGCTAGATAACAGGTTTTGCGAATTAGGGGGAAATCTTGGACGGCATGGATAGTTGTGGGGTGTTAAATAGACTTCTTCCTTCAGCTATTATAGTGTGTTGAGCTGGAATAATAGGACTTTCCTATGAGCGAAAGTGGAACGGAATTTGGCTGGGCTGGGTTTATTGGAGTACTAGCAAATATGCCCGTGCGTTGCAATGGGAAGAAAAACAAGACTGATTTACATATCACCAAATATTCGTAAGGACCCCACACCTAAAAGTTCAAATGGTGCTTTTGTTTCTCTTCTCAGTAATGTAGTCCTGCTCAATTGACTTTCTCTCACTACCCTAGCTGGTGATACCTTGCCTCATTGCCCCGCTCCTGCAACCACCACCCGAACTCATTGCAATTATTATTAAAATAGGCTATAAAATTTTGGAAGCTAGGCTATTAATTTATATAACGGAACTATGAAAAATGACTTGTCGTGAATCTCACATCACGCTTTATAACATTGATACAAACATATTATTAGAAATAATTTTTCAATCTGAATCTGATAAGTTATACAAAGGATTCTTCATGGCCATGGACTTCTTACTCGGAGTATTGCATCGAATCTCACACCATGCTTTTTCACAGTTTCTCTTTGCATGCTTTTTCTCAGGTGTCATTTTTGCATAGAGCAACCTCTGACGATCACGTATCGCCTGCCTCTGCTCTGATTTTAAATTTGCATTAGCGCGCTTTAGCATTTGCATGTCTTGCAACAATTTGCTCGGATGTGCACTGTAGTTTTTTGTTGCCCAAATTGCTCCAATCCTAGCTGACCATAGTGTTCAACATCAATAAGGTTGACTATAACTTTCTTCTGCTGATAAGCATCATGGCGTTTTTTAGTAATTCATCCTTTTGTTGGCGAGACATTTGTGCATACCTATTTCTTTCCCGCTGCCTCTTACGTTCTTTGGAATCCGTGAGTAGTGGATGGTTGATGTCATGGCACTGCAATTTCTTGAGTTGCCACAGTTTGTGCCGGAGCATGGTCCACCTAAGTCTGTCAGTGGAGCTTGGTCCTCATATTGTTTCGGAGAAGCCATCTGCAAGAATAATTGATCAATTATCAATATTATCTGAAATAAAATGGTGCGTGCACTGAATATCAACATTATCTAGAAACTCTAAGTGAACTGTGAAAGCCCTAGAAAACCATAAGCGTACTGATGCTGCTGATGCCGACGATTTTCCTAGCCTTTTGTGGAATCGAAAAGGGTCCAACGTCAAAGCGAAAGGATATTTTCCAATTTAAATTGTTCACAAGTAAAGCATCCTTAGCCAAATTATGACTCGACATGATTGTACTAACTTCGTATCATTTATTTGATGCGTGCAAAAGTCAAAGAAGCCAAGAAGCTAGGTGTCAATATATATCTGAAGAGTGTTATTTTAACCGTTAAACTTCATACAACCTAGATGGTTACAACAAAGTAAGTCACACAGACTTGTTTGTTCAAAGAAGAACGTCATCTAATTAAATCACCATGCACTTTGAACAAGCATTTCATCGAACAACCAAAGTGCATGCAGTAGCAGCACTGACCACAGAGCAGCAGAAAGCATAGCTAACACGAGACACACCGCTGAGCAAGCGAATCACATCAGATAAACATGCTGTAGAATAACGGAACATTGAAGAAACGTCAGACTCCAACCTGCTGGGTAGGCCACGGCTGCCCCAACAGCAATGATGTGATTGGCGGCGACAGAGCAGCAAGGCCCAATGTTGAGAAGATGCCTGACGCTCACTTGCGCTTTCGAAAACCGGACGACGTGGTGTAGGAGGGCTTCTCACCGCTGTTGTGCCATTGCGTGGGAGGATGCCATGGTCGGAACCAGGTAGCTGGGCCTGGGCGATGCCGTGCAGGAGGGCGGGAACGGGGCCGCCGAGCACCAGCGATTTGGTTCGGGGCGCTGGACGGAAGAAGAATACGGCAGAGCTGATGGTTCCCTCGGAGAAGATGAGTAGGTAGGACGCCCAGTATGGACCTTTCGGCTGTGCGGACCCTGCAGCTGGTCCTCCGCTGCGCGTCGAGCTGCCGACGAAGAAAGATAGCAATGGCGTAGATTGATGTCGACGTTTACTTGAGGTGATGCGGGCGGTTTAATGTTGCTATTGCCTAGGGGACGACTTCCTTATAAGGACGCCGACGCTCCCTGTGTTGCAAAATTAACATGGTCTAAGATTAATTTGATACCGAGATAACTACCAGCAACGATGTAAATACACGCTAGTAGATCAAACGCAAAGGATAAATCACCAAACCCTACACATGCTAGGAACATAACCATAGAACAGATCCATACATCCATCATCGCATGTGAAAGGGAGATGCAATCGGAGTATACTTACAGTGAGTCACACGTGAGATCGAGGAGGCTGGACGACGAGATCGATGTAGGTGTAGGCGAGGTCGATGTAGAGGAAGCAGTGACGAGCGGTCGCGAGTACGCTTCCCAGAAATCTGATCGCCGGCACCCGTGTAGGCCTTCAGATCACCGGCGTGGTTCGGAGACACCGCTCTCCCTCAATCCGCTGCACGGCTGAAGGACCGATTAGGCGACCAGAGAGGGGGAGTGAATGGGAGCCGATAAAATTTCTTTCCCAAATCCGGCTTATCTCAAAATCAACTCCAAGCCAACCAAACGATCTAGCCAAGATCACGTAGCTACTCAAAAGCTACTGACCCTAGGAACTAGATCAAAGCAGCGGAAAAAGGTTCGAACAAATCCAGCACAAGACGCGGGCTCAACAGGAAGAGTTCAGCGAAAATTGTACGGGTCGTTTGATCCGACCGGACAGGAAGAGCACCGGTCGGAGTTATCACCAATGCTCCGACCGCTACTGTGAGAAAGCAACAGATTCAAACAACGCACAATACACAGGTCGATTGATCCGACCGTGCAAGGAAAAAGTCGATCAGAGTTACACCCTATGCTCCGACCGTCGCTGGGAGAAAACAACAGATTGAATCAGCGACATTTGCATGGGTCGATTGATCCGACCGCACATGAAAAGCACCGGTCGGATTGATAGCCAACGCTCCGACCGCTGCTGAGTGAAAAACACCGGTCGATTGATCCGACCTGTACAAGACCCACTGATCGGATCAATAGGTCAACAGTCGAGTCACTGAACTCACTTTTCTCTCAGCGCGATCGGATGATCCGACCAAGAGTCGATCGGAGGATTCAATCGAAATATCGACTTCTACCAGAGAGTTTGCAAGGTTGCGAAGGCAAGCGGTCAATTGATCCGACCGAGCCTGGAAGTGGCGATCAGATCGATAGATCAACACAGAGAAACTTTCAACTCAAGACTGCAGGGCTGCGAACTCCTAGCGGTCGATTGATCCGACCCAGTCAAGGATAACCGATCGGATCGACAGATCGACCCAATGAAAAGGTCAACTCGAGAATGGATCTCTCAAACGACTTGGAGTCTTGAGACAAGATCTTGGGTAGATGATATACACCTCAAGGAGAGGCTATGCCCCAAAGATATTGGCCCCAAACCTCCTAGAACTCCTGGAATCACAGATCTCGTGAAGAACACAAAGAACTCGAGTTCATCTCAAAAACTTGAAATCCAAAGCGATTCCCGACGTTTGGGGGTAAGAGATCACCAGCAAAAGAGGCACAAGGCACTCATACGTAAATCCCTCAAAGAAATCCGAGAGAAAACGCCCAAGGAAGTGAAGAACGAAAATCACCCAAAAATAGCTCCGAAAATACCTCCGAAAATAAGGAAAAGAAAAAGAGCTCTTGGATTCAAATCATGGCACAGAGATGAGCAGCACAAACTCAATCAACCAACCATGAATTCACCTATACAAACTATGAATGATTCGAAATAGTTCTAGGTGGAAAGGATGAAAGGGAAATACAAGTCCAAAGGAAAACCAGAGAGATAACTAGAGAGGATGCAAAGAGATGGCAGCCACCAACCCCTAGGGGGTCTATTATATAGTCCAAGTGGTGGTGCTCTAAAGACTAAACTACCCCTAAGTGATACATACCCCTCAGGGGCAAATTTTACATTTGGTTTCAGATATTTTCCGGCTGGGACACCTTCCAGCACAAGCTAGCTTCTCTCCGACGCAAGCCTTGCGGTCACGCCGCGTGTCCTCCGAATCGAAGCTCCTCAACGCCGAACTTGGGCCTGGCTGGTCACCTCGGCCCAGCTGCCCAGACTTTGCCTTGTCGAGTCCTCGGGCTTGGTTTTGAGGCCCAAACCAAGAAACCGTCCTCCTGATGATTTTGTGGCCAAATCACCAAACCCCGCGTACAAGCTTCGGTCTTCATGTCCGCGTACGAGCTTCGGTTGTGAGCCGCTACCTCACACCGGAACCACGTCCCCTTGCTCGTTCTTGCACCATGTGAACCGCACTTGATCCATCTGGCCACCGGGTCCCTCGAACCAAGCCTACTTGTCTCTCCGCTCCTCGGAGGCCGCCATGGCTAAGACCTTTCGCGCCTGTTCTTCACATGCACCAATGCAATCAAGCCGCATTTTACACCTGCAATTCTTGAGCCAAGGGCTCATCACATCAGGAAGCGACCATCCACCGGTCCTCGGACACACCGGGTCCACAACGGCGGATGAAAGACACCGCTCTCCCTCAATCCTCAGTAACCCTGGAGACGGCGCACGCAGTGGAAAGGAAGAAGAATGCGAGTTGTGGCGTGCCTTCCTCGTCAACAGGCGCGCGCAGTGGAAAGGAAGAAGAATGTGAGTTGTAGCGTGCCTTCCTCGTCAACAGGACATCTCCTTATATAGAGGAAGGGCGCAGCAGTCCACGTTTCGAGCTGCCAGATATCCAGGAACCACCCGCTGCTATCTCTCACGTAGAACAGCCAGTACCACGCACGTCGCAAGTCACAAGTCACGCGGTAAAACACGCGATACACATGTGCGTGTGTGTTCTCTAGTGCTAGTTCAACTACTTGGAGAGCTTACAAGAGCCTCCCTTATATGTTGGCCTCCACCTCCATAGGCTAGCAATGTGGGACTAATCCTCACATGCCATCTCTTCACACTACATTGGCTTTCCTATATGAAACATTAGCCCAATGAGCTGCGGCCCAATGGCTTGCTCAACACCAGTTTAGGCCATATATTCCAACACCTTGTCGTGCGCGTCAAGAGTTCTATCGCAGCGGCTCTAATCCGGCTCGATATCAATCAGGCAAGCGCCCATGTACGACGACGTACCAAAAAATTTGACGTAATCTATACTATAAAGATTGTCACAATTGAAACGGTTTCTCACCCAAAAGATTACCCTCCTATACCTCACAGAGGACCCACAATTCAGAGCCAAATGGTGGCCCCGGACGAGCAGGGGGGGTAGACGCGTTTGGTCGTCCTCCCGACGTTCTTTTGCGCCTCGACGCCATCCCGCCCCCCTATTCTTTCTCACCTTAGCATTTTTATATACCCACTGCCTTCCTTTCCTTTTGATCGCGTTCTTTGTATGGTAATGCAATCAAGGCGCCGGTTTAGCTGTCCTTTCTATTCGTTGTCTCCTTCCTTTTAATACTTGATTACTTACCATAGTTGTGGGAGTCAATCAGGGAATCGATTACTTACCATAGTCGTGGGCGTCCAGGTTCATCTCCTTAGCCCTCCTGCCCCCTATATAAGGCGCCCCTCCTTATTCTCAAAGCACACAATCTCTCCCTTCATTCTCATCATCTATTCAAGACTACTGATTTCTTTGCAAGGGCGTCGGCGTCGAGCGCGGCGCAAGGGTGGCCACGACGCTCGTCGTGTCCAAGCTCGCCAGGTAGAAGCGGAACGTGCTCCACGTTGTGACGGTGTCCGGTGCCGTCGAGTGCGTGGCGTCGTTGCTCCATGACACCGGCGACGAGGAGAGCAACCTTCTCGGCCTCTCCGTCATCAAAAAGCTGGCTGCGGTGCCGAGTTTCTTCTGTTTCCGCCGGAGGCCCAAGCTTTCGATGTATGAATACGTAATTTTTAATATGAGATGCTATTGAATAATTTTAATATGCGATCTAAAGGCAATCCGAGTGCTTTTCAAGGCAATCCGAGTAGTTTACAAGTCATACGACTAATTTCCATATCGAGAAGAGTCCTTTCAATTCAAAGTCCAGCGAGCTTTAGGCTTCTTCAAATCATCTTGGAGATCATCATCCGAATGGTAATTTGCACCCAGAATTAGTAGTCACATCGAATCATCTTGGAGATCTTCATCGGAGAGTGCTTTTCAAGGCAATCCGAGTAATTTACAAGTCATACGACTAATTTCCATATCGAGAAGAGTCGCTGCAGTACTCTACTCTTGTTCTTCACGCCTGGTATGACTCTGTCTGGAGAGAATCCATGTGTCCCTGTGGGCCCATGGTCGTACCTCCAACAAGCCCCCAAGCACTTAATCGTCGAGTATCATCAACCGAGTGCTTGCCAAACCAATCGAGTGCTTTTTCGAGTTCTTGATCAGTCTTGGACAGGTCTTGGTTGTCACGAGGCCATGAGGTGCTTAAGCCCCGTAGAAGCAATCGAGAGGTCCGTTCGTCCAATATGGAGTCGAATCCTAACCAATTACTACTCGGAGAGTGCTTTTCAAGGCAACCCGAGTAGTTTACAAGTCATACAACTAATTTCCATATCGAGAAGAGTCCTTGCAGTACTCTACTCTTGTTCTTCATGCCTAGTACGACTCTGTATGGAGAGAATCCATGTGTCCCTGTGGGCCCATGGTCGTACCTCCAACAAGCCCCCAAGCGCTTCATCGTCGAGTATCGTCAACCGAGTGCTTGCCAAGCCAATCGAGTGCTTTTTCGAGTTCTTGATCAGTCTTGGACAGGTCTTGGTTGTCACGAGGCCATGAGGTGCTTAAGCCCCGTAGAAGCAATCGAGAGGTCCGTTCGTCCAATATGGAGTCGAATCCTAACCAATTACTACTCGGAGAGTGCTTTTCAAGGCAATCCGAGTAGTTTACAATATCGAGAAGAGTCCTTGCAGTACTCTACTCTTGTTCTTCACGCCTGGTACGACTCTGTCTGGAGACGGTTTCCATGTGTCCCTGTGGGCCCATGGTCGTACCTCCAACAAGCCCCCAAGCGCCCGAGTGGTAATTTGCACCCAGAATTAGTAGTCACATCGAATCATCTTGGAGATCTTCATCCGAGTGGTTTTCTTGTACCCAGCCCCCGAGCATAGGAGCCAGCGGGGATGCATCGAGTATAATCCTAACCAATTACTACTCGGAGAGTGCTTTTCAAGGCAATCCAAGTAGTTTACAAGTCATACGACTAATTTCCATATCGAGAAGAGTCCTTGCAGTACTCTACTCTTGTTCTTCACGCCTGGTACGACTCTGTCTGGAGAGAACCCATGTGTCCCTGTGGGCCCATGGTCGTACCTCCAACAAGCCCCCAAGCGCCCGAGTGGTAATTTGCACCCAGAATTAGTAGTCACATCGAATCATCTTGGAGATCTTCATCTGAGTGGTTTTCTTGTACCCATCCCCCGAGCATAGGAGCCAGCGGGGATGCATCGAGTAGTATGTAGTCAAAATAGCCACCATCAATAGAGCAGCGAAACAGAGGAGGTCGTGGTTGACTTGTCATGCCGCGATCTCCCCAGAAACAGGAGTCAGGTGCCAATGTAGTCGAAGCCCCATCATTGGTACTTGGCGACTCAAATATGCTGGAGAAAGACAACTAGGTAAGCCTGATGGCAAACCGAGTTGTAATTTTAGCGTCAGCCCCCGAGCCTGGAAGCTGGCGAAGATGTGATAGCACGCTGTGTGGCCTAGAAAGTAGTCATCCAAACAAAGTACTCGGCGGTTTGACTTGATAACTTGCAACGGGTTGAGGCGACCACACATTGATGAATTCCATTGATCATGAGGCGCCCGAAAAGTCATCCAAACCACTCTTGCAGTGCATTCAGGAAGCCCCCGGCAAGTTGTACTCATTTGGTGAGTTATACTTCAAAGCACTTGATAATTGGTACTTGAAGATCACTACTCATACTGTGGAGTAGACTCTAGAGTACTTTCAAATAAGTACTCAGAGATTTGAAATCACTACTCGCCTTGTGGAGTAGACTCTGTAGTACTTTCAAATAAGTACTCAGAGATTTGAAGTTACTACTCGCCTTGTGGAGTAGACTCTGTAGTACTTTCAAATGAGTACTCAGAGATTTGAAGTTACTACTCGCCTTGTGGAGTAGACTCTGTAGTACTTTCAAATAAGTACTCAGAGGTTTGAAGTTACTACTCGCCTTGTGGAGTAGATTCTGTAGTACTTTCAAATAAGTACTCAGAGATTTTGAAATCACTACTCTTATTATGGAGTAGACTCTGTAGTACTTTCAAATAAGTACTCAGAGATTTTGAAAACACTACTCTTACGAGTTATATTTATGTTACTTTATTCCGTGCTAACCTTCATACTGTGTATAACTTGTTTTTTCAGAGATTAGAAACGCTATACACACTGACTATATGATCCATGAGAGCATCAAACTTGACTTCGCCACACGAATGGAACATCTCAAAACAATCTCCAGTAAACCAATTCCAGAGTTCCAAGGCATCCCTGATAGTTATTCCCCAATGTACTTGTATGATTGCATATTCCACGATTCAAGCCTCCCGAAGCCAAAAGTTACAAAAGAAGTTTTAGAACAAGTCTTCATGTACTTCATATAAGCTGTCCTTTATATTTGAGTGAGTTCGAGCTGAATGGAGAAATAGCATACTTTGTTTCTTTTAAAATCAGAGTCTTTAATTCTGTGTTCTTTTTAACACGTGCCTGTGGCATGTGCATCCCTACTAGTTAAGACAACAGAAAACACGAAGGTTAGTTTGTTTATTTGAATTAGGTAGAGATTGGACTGTACCCGGCGAGGTAGCGGGCCACATCACAACTCACAAGGCGACCGACCTTTCACCTCGTGAGGACGCCCTCCCGTCGAGCCCTAGCTAGACTAGATCGCACTATCGTCGGTCCGGCAGCGGCAGCGGCGTATTATGGCGGACTGCGTCGTTTTCTCGGAGCATGGCGGGTCCCTCGGTGGCTCCGGTTTCTCCTTGCCTTTGGTGGAGGGATATGACGAGGAGGTGTGGGCAGGCTTGGAACCCTTCTTCTACGACGAAGCGGAGGCGGTAGTGGATCATGAGAGGCGGATGCGGAGAGAACAGGAGCAGGCGCGTCTTGAGGAGCTGCGCAAGCGGGGTCTCGAGGCCTATGATCGAATCAAATAATTGCCAAGTCATCAAGTCTAAGGTACCTAAATTGTAACATGCCTAGTACCATTATCCTGCATTCTTAACAGAAATAGTTGAGTTTTATACTAGAGGTAATTGGTGTTTGTTTACCTACTAGCATGTGCACTATGTGTTCAGAAAGATAAAAGTCTATACGGCATGCTACTTATGGGCATTGTGACTTATAGTTGTATGATTGGTCATTTGCAATCTAGTAGGTGATCCACATCCTTTTAGTTCTGAATCTATGTTGAAAGTTGGAATTTTAGATGTAATCAATCAATCAACCAATCATCAAATATCAGTTGTTGAATGTGTCAGGTTGTTGATTAAAATGCAAATATTGAAACTGGAGCACATGCTCGTTTAAAATTCTTGTTTAGACAAAATGGGCATTGTGTGGATGAATACTTTATAATGGTAGATGCAACTTCCTCTATTGTCATGGAGTAGAGCAAGATAATTTGGCATATAATTTACTTATAGCATGGAAATTAAAAAGCAAATCGATGCTGCTTTTTGCTGATGAACTTTCTTTGGGTCTCTTTAACATATAGCTCTTCCTAGGTTGGGAAACCTACCTTATTATCACACATGTTTTATTATTATATGTCATATGGTACTTGCATCTGCTTCTTGGCTGAGATTTTTGATACTTTTATTGCAGCACTTTATGTTAGGAGAACTATATATGCCACTAAACCGTAATGTTAACTTTTATGTAGGACCAACCACTGATCTTGGAGGGCCCAAAACGGGGCTTGTGTTGATGCTAGATGGTGCATTCTTTGAGATCGATCTGAAGATCAAGGATATTAGACAGAAGCGTGTACAGAGGCAGAGGGACAGAGAACTTAGTAAAGGGTTTGTATCGATCAATGGCATATTCGAACCTTGAAGAAATGTGAGGTTGAAAGTAAATCTCTTGCTACCAGGCTCAGTACTATTGAAGTGACATGTGCAGTTGTGAGGCGTGGAGTTGAGGCTACTATTGCTATTGAAGTTATACGTGGATTATTTAATGGAAAAATCACTGCTTGCACTACCAGCATCCCAAATAGCATCCTGCTTCATGATAGCAAACTGGCCGATAAGAAGGCTCCTGGTGTTAAAGGAGTTATCCAACTTTTGCGGCCTGTTATAACTGTCCATCTGAGTGACATGCTGATAATTGAAACCCAGACTGGTGATGACATTCCTAAACGCACCATAGAGTTTACTCCAATGATGAGTGGTGCAGAGGAAGATGTTATTACTGTTGGTGTCACAAAGATGCGCGTGAAGGTTACTCGGTCGGTACTGAAAGTGTGAGCGAGCTTTGGATTGGCGTATATTAAGCTTAAATGGCAGGATCTATAGGCTTTGCTAACTGTCTGGGACTAGACACTTAGTAACATGCTGTGATATAGTTTATAGCAAATGGCTTGTTATGTGTTGAATTGATGTCTATCGTGTTAGGCTTATTATTATGTATGTACTAGTAATCGTGATGACTGAATGCACAGTAGTTCCCCTTTAATCAAGTTACTAAGCGACATGCTGGTAGATTGTTTGGTTTTGAATCTTGCACTTTCTTTGGTTTTGCGCGAAAAACTTCTTTTCCAAGACTTCTAAATATGTGTTCCTTGTTTTTCGACAGAAACATTGTGATCTTTTTTTGAAATTGAAAGCAATAGAGATTGCAGGGAATAATAGATTGATTATGGAGGTACAGATGTACAAGAATATATAGGCAAGAAACCCTAGGGGGGACTTACAGAAATAGGATCAACCCCGGCGATTCTTGCCTATCATAACCAATCAAGGATTTGTCCGACATTGAGCCGGCCACACACATACGTGCGTGTATAACATGCTAAACCCCCCCGTGTTGGAACGGCAACCTCCCGGACGTTCAGACTGGAGCGAAACTTTGTAAAGACCAACGAAGGGAGCCCTTTGGTGAAGACATCTGCATACTGAGAAGATGTTGGCACATGAAGGACACGAACATCACTAAGGGCGACACGCTCCCGAACAAAATGGAGATCAATCTCTATATGTTTGGTGCGCTGATGCTAAACGGGGTTCGGAGACATGTAGACATCACTGATGTTGTCACAGTAGACAAGTGTAGCTCAGACAGCAGTTGACGCAGCCAAGAAGCTTCAGTGACAGCATTGGCGACCGCCTGGTATTCGGGCTCTGCACTGGATCTAGAGACTGTATTCTAGCGCTTGGAAGACCATGAGATTAGATTGTCCTCGAGAAACACGGCATAGCCCGATGTGGACTTGCGAATGTCTGGACACCCTGCCCAATCAGCATCGGAGTAGACCACAAGATCAGTTTGCGAGGATGGCCAAACCAAAAGACCCATGTCAAGAGTGCCACGAATATACCGGAGAAGGTGCTTCAAAGCAGCTAAGTGAGGTTCCCGAGGATCATGCATGTGAAGACATATTTGCTGAACCGCATATGCAATATCTGGCCCGGTGAAGGTGACATACAACAAAGAGGCAGCAAGACTACAGAAATCTGTTGGGTCTGTCACCGGATCGCCAACTGAGCTGGAGAGCTTGGGATTCAAATCAACAGGAGTGGAGCAAGGCTTACACTCGGTCATCCCAGCTCGGCTCAAGATTTCGAGCATGTATTGTCGCTGCGAAAGGACCAACCCATCGGCCGTGCGTTGAACGTTCATGCCCAAGAAGTGGTGAAGCGGGCCAAGATCCTTCATTGCAAACTCGTACTGTAAGGCAGCAATGGTGTGTTGAAGCAAAATTGTAGAGGAAGCTGTCAAAACGATGTCGTCCACATAGAGGAGAAGGTACACAGTGTCACTCCCACGATGGAAAACAAAGAGAGATGTATTTCATTTGGCTTCAACAAATCCAAGCTGGTGAATGAAGGTGGCAAACCGGCTATACCAAGTGCGGGGGGCTTGCTTCAGGCCGTAGAGAGAACAAGTTCAGCCGGCAAATGAAGTCAGGGTGGCTGGAATCCTCAAATCCGGTGGGTTGAGCACAAAACACTGTCTCACTCAAGGTGCCATGAAGAAATGCGTTCTTCACATCAAGCTGGTGAATGGGCCAATCACGAGAGAGAGCAAGGAGAGCACTGTTTGGACGGTGGCGGGCTTGACCACAGGACTAAAGTTTCCTAAAAGTCAATCCCTGGCCGCTGAGTGAAACCACGAAGAACCCACCATGCCTTGTACCGCTCAAGAGAACCATCTGCCCGCAACTTGTGTTTTGAAAACCCACTTGTGTGTCACAATGTTGGCACCGGGAGGCCGTGGAATGAGATCCCAGGTGTTGTTGTCCAAGAGAGCGGAGAATTCATCCTACATGGCTGCTCTCCAATTAGGATCAGCCAAGGGCCCAAGGCGCTGTGGTAGGACTTCGAGATCGGCGACAAAGAGGCAGCGGTGAACAGTGCCGACAGCCGAAAACTATGCTTGGCACACATGGTCATAGAGTGATCATTCACCACAGGAGGAACTGGAACATCACCCTTGGGCAATCGTGGCAGAGGACCAGCAGGAGGCGGTGGAACAAGAGCTGCACGAGGTCGCCTAGCAAAGACGTTTCGGAAGTCACTAAGAGGACAAAGGCGGATCACATGAGGTGACGCCGCGGCGGGTGCTGGAGGGCCGACCGAGGCTGACTGGCAGTCAGCAGAAGTCGGCAAATGGCTGGCTGGCTACCGGCTGAGACGGGAGAGCAGCCAGCTGGAGCTGGCTGGTAGCCGACAGAGGCCGGCTGTGAGGGAGCAGAGGCCGGCCGGAGGTCGGCAGCAGCTGGCTGGGAGCTATCAGCAATCGGCTAGGGGTGGTAGAGGCCGACGTAGGTCCTGTTCGGGCGGCCGCGCGTGGATGCACGGGGGGAACGCCCACGGCCGGCCAGGGAGCATCCAATGGTGGCACCGAGATGACGTCGGGGGCCGCACGTGGCACATCGGGGGCCCTACGTGGCAGTGCGGGGACACCAGCTGAAGGTCCTGCAATCAAACAGGGCTGTGCGGGTCCAATAACGGCTGGCACAACGGTGAGATCATCTGCCAAAAACTCAAAGTCTGCAAGACTAGGCGGTGAGAGGTGCTCGGAGAAGGTAAAAGATGTCTCATCCAAGGTGACATGCCGAGAGATGATGACTCGGTTGGAAGTGATGTCGAGACAATGGTAACCCTTGTGGTGAGCAGAATAGCCAAGGAACACACACCGAGTAGAGCGTGGAGAGAGCTTGTGTGGAGTAGTGGCTAAGAGGTTAGGGTAACACAGACAACCAAACACACAGAGATGATCATAGGCAAGATGAGAACCATGCAGGGCAAAGTGCGGTGTACCGAAAGCAAGGGTTTTGGTGGGAGTAATGTTCAGCAAATGGGTGGAGGTGACAAGTGCCTCGGCCCAGTATGCTGGAGGGGCATGCGCCTAGAACAAAAGAGAACGAATCATGTTATTGATAGAACGAATGATGCGTTCTTCTTTACCATTTTGAGGCGAGGTGTGGGGGCACTGACATACGATGATGGATGCCATGTGTGAGGAAAAAGGTGCGGGCACTGAGGTTATCAAACTCACGCCCATTGTCGCACTAGATGTTTTGAATGCTAGGCGCCAAACTGCATACGTACATAGGAGAAGAAGTTAGCAATTGTCAAGAATGTGTCAGACTTGAGACGCAAAGGAAACGCCCACAAAAAAATGTGAGCAATCATCCAAAATGATCCGATAATATTTAAAGCCAGAGACGCTGACAATAGGAGAGGTCCATAAATCACAATGTATTAACTGGAAATTCTGAGTAGCACGGGGAGATGATAAAGGAAAGGGTAGACGAGTGTGTCTCCCAAGGTGACACGCATGACAAAGAGTATCGCTAGCACTTTTATTATAGCTGATAGACGATTGTGCTAGTTTTGCTAAGACTTCATGATCAGGGTGCCCGAGACGCTGATGCCAAAGCAAAGAAGTGCCAGCGGCATGAAAGGTGGACGCCGTGAAACGAAGGGGTAGACGAGTGTGTCTCCCAAGGTGACACGCATGACAAAGAGTATCGCTAGCACTTTTATTATAGCTGATAGACGATTGTGCTAGTTTTGCTAAGACTTCATGATCAGGGTGCCTGAGACGCTGATGCCAAAGCAAAGAAGTGCCAACGGCATGAAAGGTGGACGCCGTGAAATGAAAGGGGTATAAGGACCCGAAGCTGTCACAGCGGATGATCTCTCTCCCCGACTGAAGATCCTTCACAGAACAGCCACGAGGGTCAAATTCCACAGAGACATTGTTATTAGAAGTGAATTAGCGTATAAAATAAAGTTCTTGATAAGATATGGTGAAACAAGAACATTGTTAAGTTGTAAGGAATGTGGTAAAGAAGTACTGCCAGTGTAGAGAACGGGAAGTAAATGACCGTTCCCGACAACAATGGAGGAAGGTGTGGCAAACTGTGGGGAGAATGAGCGAGGGAGGATACCGGCGTCGTAAGTTATGTTGTTGGTGGCGCCAGAGTCAAAGTACCACTCGCGGGAGGGCGGCTGGGAGAGCGACACTGTGTTGAAGCTATTGGCGAGCGCTGGATGATCCAAGAGAGGCCGTCAGGGGGACCATAGAAACCTGGAGGAGGTGCGACCTGGCTGTACAGGCCAGGAGTTGCCGTCGCGGTGTAGGGCCAAAGTCCCTGGCTCTGGGCGCCGGCCACCAGGGCACTGGGCTGCTGCACAACCAGCGCCTAGGGCGGCTGCTGCAGCTACTAAGGAGTTGACGAGGCGAGGGATGGGCGTGAGGGGCGGGTGCTGGCCCGACCACATGTAGATGGCGCTCGTCCAGGGGTGCTGGATGCTCACGAAGCCCGAGGAGGGGTGGGAGCGCCAGACTTGTTGTCGCTCATCGCCGGAGGAATAGAGGATGGCTCGCTAGTGCTGGACCGCCGATCCGGCTTGCCAGAGCACGGTTTCCCCTTCTTCTGGCCACCCCTGGAGTTGCTGCCCCTATAGTCGGTGTTGTGTGGAGCTGGTTTGGGGACAGCAGGAGGAGGCGCTGCGCCACCATTGGAGGCTGGCGAGAAGAGCTGAGGGAGGTGGAGGAGCAGTGTTGAAGTTAAGATCCTCCAGCAGCAGCTCATTCTTGGCGTCTTGGAACGTCGGGAAGGGACGACCACGACGGAGATGGCGACCGATGTCCTTGTACTGCTCATTCAGGCCACGAATAAGGTTGAGGACAAGGGTGCGATCGTGGACGACCTCACCCAGTTTGCGAAGATCGGCCGCCAGGTGCACCAACTTGCCGTAGTAGTCGGTGATGTTGAGGTCGCCCTGCCTGGTGTTGCAAAGCTCGGCGTCGAGGACTGAGGGCGCACGTTTCGCTGTTCCCAAGGAACTGCAACTCGACGGCGAGCCAGGCGGAGCGGGCGCTGACCCCACGATCCATCACGGCAGTCGACGAGGTCAGAGGAGAGGCAATCGATGATCCATGCCTTGATGACACAGTCCATGCGAACCCAATCCGGTGTGGCTGGGAACGAAGCGTCGGAGAGAACATGGTGAAGGACCGAATCGGCGACCAGAGAGGGGGGGAGTGAATGGGAGCCGATAAAAAATCTTTCCAACCAATCTGGCTATTCTCCCAAATCAACTCCGAAACCTCCGAGAACGATCTTGCCAAGATCACGTAGCCACTGTCAAGCTACTGACCCTAGGAGCAAGAAACACGCAGCGGAACTCAAATCGATCGAAACGAACACAAAACGAACCGAAACGAGGCAAAACCTTCTCTACCCAGCCAGGGGCGGTTTAACCTCCCTAGGGGCGGTTTAACCGCCTAGGGGGGGGGGGGGGGGCGGTTAAACCTCCTGGGCGCGGTCAATCTGGGAGCTCTCGGGAAAAAGTCAACTCGTGAGTCGATCTCCCAAACGGCTTGAGCTCTTGAGACGAAACTTTGGGGAGATGATGTACACCTTCAGTGGAGTATATTCCCCAAAAATCTCGGCCTCAAACACACTAGAACTCCCAGAATCTCAGATCTCGTGAAGAACACATCCACCCCGAGTTCATCCAAAAATCCCCAAATCCGAAGCGATTCTTTGCGTTTTGAGGGGGCAAATCACCAGGAAAAGAGTGTCCACGACCTCATGTGTGAATCCCCTAAACAAACACACAAGGAAACGACCTCAAACACAAGGAATCGAAAATCTCCCAAAGGGGCCAAAAAGAGCCACGGGATGAACAATGAAATCACACAAAGAGGGATACAAGAAAGCCAAATCTTCCATACATCACGAGGTCAACTTCTTTACAAAGAGGCTAGCTATCCTCCCTTCATCCAACCCTCTCAAAGATTTCTCCAGTGAAGCACTTGGCTAGCCTATGGAAAACTAGAAAGAAAAACTAAAGGAAAATAGTTCAAGTGCAAGGGAAATAAAACTAGACTACTTAGATGACAGCCACCAACCCCTAGGGGGTCTAATATATAGTCCAAGTGGTGCTGCTCTAAAGACTAAACTAACCCTAAGTGATACATACCCCTCAGGGGCAAATTTGACATTTGACTCGTAGATTTTTCCGGATGGGACACCTTCCACCGCAAGCTAGCTTCCCTCCGACGCAAGCCTTGCGGTCACGCCGCGTGTCCTCCGGATCGAAGCTCCTCGACGCCGATTTTGGGCCAGCCCAGGGGGAGGCGGTTAAACCGCCCCTGGTTGGTCACCTCAGCCCAGCTGCCCAATCTCACCTCGTCGAGTCCTCGGCCTTGGTTTTGAGGCCCAAACCAAGGGAAACCGTCCACCGATGATTTTGTGGCCAAATCACCAAACCCCGCGTACAAGCTTTGGTCGTTAGCCGCCACCTTGCACCGGCTTCACGTCCGCGTACGAGCTTCGGTTGTGAGCCGCTACCTCGCACCGGAACCATGTCCCCTTGCTCGTTCTTGCCAGCATGTGAACCGCACTTGATCCATCTGGCCACCGGGTCCCTCGAACCAAGCCTACTTGTCTCTCCGCTCCTCGGAGGCCGCCATGGCTAAGACGTTTCGCGCCTGTTCTTCACCTGCACCAATGCAACCAAGCCGCATTCTACACCTGCAATACTTGAGCCAAGGGAAACGTCAATCCACTCCACATTGTCAATCACTCATCACACCAAGGGAGCGACCATCCACCGGTCCTCGGACACACCGGGTCCTCACATGGTCGCTGAGGGAGTACTTGCTGAGGACAAGCAGGAAGCACTCCCACCACCGGGAGTATTGGGTGGACATGGTGTCGAGGACAATCGCCACCAAAGAGCGAATGCTCTGGACGACGATGGCTTGGGCATGGAGGTTGATGATGGCGATGGCCTCATGGGTGAGCAGGGCGTCGTGGAAGGTAGGGCGCGGTGCCTGGGAGGAGGCACCATCATCATCGGCGCCTTGAACCTCAGGGTCGTCGCCAGCGGGATCGCCCTTGGCACCGCCCTGGGCGATTTTGAGGGCCTGTTCAGCAGCGGTGCGTTCCTGGGCGGCCCGCTCAGAGGCTTGGCGGGTGTGCTGGGCGGCGGCATCGCGCTCCTCGCCGGCCTGCCGTGCCTCACGCTCGGCTGCCTCGGCGCGAAGCAGAGCGGCATCACGATCGAGATTAGCCTGCCAGATGCGCTCATCCCGGGCGATGCGCGCGTCCTCCTCGCGCTGGCGCTTGTCCTCCGCACGTTTGGCGTCGGCAGGGTCGGGGACCTAACCGTCCGTGACGGAGGTAGAAGCCGCCGGCTTCTTGGCCGCAGCGGCGGCGACGGCGGAACCGGTTTTGGATCTAGCCATGGGTGCGCGCGCGAGGGAGGAGGAAGGGAGAGGGGTGGCGCCGGGGGTGGCGCGCGGAGCTATGGTTGTGGAAGTGAGACGGGGAGAACCCGGTCTCTTGATACCATGAAAGCAATAGACATTGCAGGGAATAATAAACTGATTATGGAGGTACATATGTACAAGTATATATAGGCAAGAAGCCCTAGGAGGGACTTATAGAAATATGATCAACCCGGGGATTCTTGCCTATCATAATCAATCAAGGATTGGTCCGGCATTCAGCCGGCCATATCCAGGCCGTATGGGCCTAACCCTGGGCTAACACACATACGTGCGTGTATAACATGCTAACAGAGATGTTTGTTGATTGCATGATCAGTCACCTTAATTCGCCAGAATCCTTGAACCTTGCCTGGATCCTAAGTCCATGGATTAACGTGCTTCAAGATCTAAAGTCTTTACGCTATGTGAGCATTGTGAAGCCAGCTTAATCGCAGAAATTTGACAGTGCTAAGCTGTTTGGATTGAACATGGCAGCACTAGAACTGAATCTAATTCATACAATGCGTATATGTGAAATATAAAGAATAGAAGCGCGCATAAAACTGGAAACATGCGATGCACGAAACACTCGTACATCTTTTGTGCAGAGATCTATTGAAGCAATAGAGCACCACCTTAGGAAATGGAACTTGATGTCGGAAAGTTGAGAGTATGTTACTTATGGCATGCCACTCTTTTGATGCACTGGACACTCTCCCTTATCCATAGATCATTCCACACACTACATTTTTTCATAGAAAATTCGTTCATTTCTTAGATTTGAAATCACTATGTAAGACGTCAAGAAAGAAGACACTATTATGGGAGACGCGGATTTAATCCGCGCCTCCTTTGTTATAAAGGAGACGCGGGTTAACGAGCCGCGTCTCCCATAAGTGCTCCTGAACAACCTGCGTCTCCTGTATACACATATAGAAGACACGGACAAACAACTCGCGTCTCCCATATATCCTATAAAGAGGGGACGCGGGTCAATAAACCGCGTCTCCCGTAATTATGGGAGACGCGAGTTGTCTGTCCGCGTCGCCCAGTCCTGGACTTCGGATCCGAAATTTTTGTGAAGTGGCGTTGAATCTCGTTTCACGTCCACCGCACGCCACACGTCCGCCTCACGCGATCTCAGACCCGACCACCCGTCCGCCGCACGCGGTCTCTCTCTCTCTCTCTCTCTCCTCTCTCTCTCTCTATCTCCTCCCTGTTCTCTCTATCCCATCCGCCGCCGCCGCCTCACCCCGCCGACGTCGGTGCCGCCGCTGCCGCCTCATCCCTCCCCCGCCTCACCCCGCCGCTGGCTCAGTCCCTCCCTCCCATCGCGTGCTCCTCCCGAACCCTCCGACCACCCACCGAGGTTGTGGGCGCGAGGGTGAGGCGTGATCTAGATCTGGGGGCCAGACCCGTCCCCTTCCTCCTCCGTCGTCGCCGCGGCAAGCAGCAGCGGGAGCGGCTCTCACCCCTGACCTCTCCCCCGTTCGTGCTCTCATGGGGAAAGGGGTTCGAGGCCTGCGACGAGGCGGCCGTGGAAGCTCCGGCTTGGCAATGGTGTCGCTGCCCCTCTCACCTCGTCACCGATGCGCCACCATTAGATGCAGGTTTGGTCCTTGCTTCCCCTAACTCTCCTCAAACCCTAGATCCCCGTGCCTAATTTCTCGATTGGACTGCCCGATTCATGGTGGGTGAGGGGATTGGACCCCTAGATCTCGCAATTTGTGACTAATTTCTCGATTGGCCTACTCGATTTCATGGTCAGCAAGGGGATTGGCCGCCGTTGTTGTGTGCATGCAAATGGGAAAAAAAGATTATATACACATCACAGTAGCAGCTAGAAATTTTGATTAAAAGACCTGTGGTACCACTTCTATGTTGCAATATAATCCTGTAGGATGGACAGTTTTAGCAAGGATAGAATCTAAGCAAAAATGAATAACTGTCCTAGCTCTACAGATTAATAAATGTGATGGTGCTTTTGTTTAGTAGATTAGTATTGCATTGGATTGGATTATAGAAGGCAATGTGCTCTGGCTTCTGACTTCACTCTTTCTTCATAAAAATGTGATGCTTAGCTTTGTTTCTCTATTACAGGTGCCACCACTGGTCGTTTAACCAGGTACATTCACGGTTGACTCAGTGAATGCAAATATGACTGTTTGGTTTCAATGTTTGTGACTTTCGCTGAATGCAAATATGACTATAATCCGAATGGTTTTCTACTTTGCTTAGAATCGGTGTTATAGGTTATGTGCTTTTCTTGTTTGGTTTCAATACATATGAAAGTATTTGTGATGGCTGCAATGGATAAACCAGTGTATTTGTGATGCCTGCAATGGATAAACCAGTGTATTTGTGACGTATATAGATATATTTAATATCCTATTTCTTTTTTTGTTTTTCAATTCATCATTGGAGACTGTTGACGCTGTTAAATGACACGCTTTTGGTGTTGTTTACATAACGATTTCATGCTTATCCTTATGCTAACCCAGCCACTTGGCACTGAAATAACCCCGTTTCCACATGTGTCTTGTATTTTGGAGTATATTGTGATTTTGTAGGAAACTCGACACATTTGGGCTTCTGGTGATTTGACGATGGGCTTGAAGCATACATGGGCTGATGACGTGGAGAAGGATTAACACGCGAAAGATGAAGTGGATCAGGGCCAGAAAGGGCCCTAGGCAGCGCGACCCAGCCTGTTTCTGGGCCCAATCAGTGCTCCCATTTCTTCGAGGCGAAGCATTCGTCAACCCTAGCCTATATATGAGCCGCCATTCGCCAGAGACGGAGGGAGCCGCACCAGAGGAGACGAAGACATCAAGTAACCACCAGGGATTGATCAAGATCCAATCTAGAAGCCATCCACGTGGAGGAAGCGGAGC
Source organism: Urochloa ruziziensis (assembly GCA_015476505.1). Classification (NCBI taxonomy): domain Eukaryota; kingdom Viridiplantae; phylum Streptophyta; class Magnoliopsida; order Poales; family Poaceae; genus Urochloa; species Urochloa ruziziensis. The sequence continues at coordinate 33,678,336 of CM027122.1, forward strand.
CGGGAACCCTAGCGGAGGCACCGGCGGCTGCTGAACCCTAGAGGACAGCAAGGAGATTGTCTTCACAAGGAGTTTACCACCATGATTAGCGCTTCGACATCGATCTACATGGGGTAAATCCTTCGTATGTTCATGGGGTTGTATGGTGATCTTGAGATGTAATCGTTGAGTCCTTGTTTTGATCATTGATCTTTCATGTTCTTATGGCTATGTTCTTCATCTTTTTCATGCCCTAGCTAGGCTCTGATTTGGTTTGTACCAGCGCTCTGCTTACCATGGATCGTTTAGCCATGAGTATGATCCTCGTAGCTCAGTAGCAGATTACCCCTGTTTGGTGACAGCTTGCGGGAGGGAAAACTACTGAGCTTGGTTCATGTTCACCTTTGTGATAGATTAGATCGGTTTCTTCACGTTATGCGATGCATCTACAAGTGATCCTAGACCCTATGAGCATGCGTTCCTCATATCTTGTGCTCATCATCAACTGTTCTTGCTAATCTAGATTAGATTGATCTACTAACTGTATTAGATTAGATCCAATTCATATCTAAGTCTTTACCAACTCGATTAGTGCTTAGTTAAGCATAATAACCCACTTGTTCCGTGGAATGATAACCTTGGGGAGTACTCTCTTGAGGGAAGAGCTACAACTGATCCGTGCGCTTGCGGTGGATCTTGGCGTGCGTTTGCGCCACCAACAGAGACGCGGGTTGCCAACCCACGTCTCCAATATGAGAGTCATTGGAGACGCGGATTGATAGCATGCGTCTCCCATAACCCCTTATGGGAGACGCGGGTTGCCGTTATGGGAGACGCGGATTGGCAACCCGCGTCTCCCATAAGAGGGGTTATGGGAGACGTAGATGCTAAAAACGCGTCTCCCATAAGGGGGTTATAGGAGACGTGTATTTTCGCGTCTCCCATAACTGGTTATGAGAGACGTGAACTTAGAGACGCGAAAAAAACGCGTCTCCTTTTACCGTTAACCCGTGTCTCCTTTGTGGGTGCCTTACATAGTGAATACTTCATCCATTTCAAATCGTGGATCGTTTTAATTTTTCTAAATGTAGCTTTTGCTATACATCTAGATGTTATCTATACCTATAGGTGCATAGCAAAGCTATGGACCTAGAAATGCTAAACGACTTATGATGGATGGATACTATTTTTCTTCTTTTCTTAATACATGAATGCTTAAAAATTCTTTGCTGCATGTTTATTTTTTTCTTTTCCTTTTCCTTTTTCTTATTTTTTTATTTGAACCTTGTGTCTTGCTTTTTCGCCAACAAATCCGAGTTATCTTGAAGAATAAAAGGCCCCAAAATTCTAATGATTGTTGGACACGATTCGATCTGGCGTTAAATAATTAAGAATTTCCGTATCTTTTTTACCAAAAGTACTTGCGCTCTTTGGACTTTACAAACTTAGCGAACTGAAACATCTGAGTAGCTAAATTAAGGAAAATCGACCAAGACCCGTTAGTAGCGGCGAGAGAGAGCGGAACAAGGATTTTCATCAAAAGAAACCCGAGAATTTGAATTAATTTACTTGCATTGACACAAGTGAATGCCGTTCACTGAAGCTGCGCACCATATTTGCTAAAGTACATGTTACTAACATCCAGTACAAAGGCTTGTTCACCATATGGGGATGAATGTTAAAGTTTAGAATTACGATGTACAATTTACCCTTGTATATTTATATGAAAGTTAATAGTTTCAGCATTTTCCATGAAACAAGACCAGTGCGTGTTGATAGTATAGATAGCACTTGGTATTCAAATTTGTCTTTTACCGCTCTTCTGTACCGTGTTAAAAAATAACTCTTGGGTAGATTCGATTTGAGATCTGAGGCCATTCTCAGGTGCATATTTTCAATGTATAGTTACCTAGACTAAAAACTAGGTAATTGTGCCCGTGGAATTTCATAGGGATGAAACTCTCCTCTCATCCCATGAAATCTCTCATTCTCTCTCCTCGCCACATCAGCAAAATTGATGACATGACATAGAATTTAATACTATAAAACTCTTCATGAAAAACCCATTGAGACTGGGCTAATAGAAGAAAGAAAACTACTCTCTTCTGTCCAAAAAGAGGGGAAAAAAAGGACATCTAGGAACGCTAGTTTCCCATTAGGCTAACCATTTAAGTATCATACAGGCCAATAAAATATTAGTCAGATAGCACTTGCTACCCGCTTCAAGCATACGCGAGGTGCAACAAAACCAATTGCAATAACAACATCAAGCATATAAATTGCTCAGTACAACAAATATCATATAAGATCGTATTAGTGCATGCCCACAGACAGAGAATTTCCATGTCACAAGATTTTTAATATATATGTTCAATGCACTAATAAGAAAAGTAATAGCAAATGTTGTGCATTGTAAGCTTTGAAATCAAAATGACAATAAATGTACCGTTTGGGCAAAAACGTACTTGTGAGAAGAATGTAACTTTAAACCATCGCACTGCCGTCGCCTGAAAGTTGCAAAAGTTTAGCGCCATCACCATCGCGAGCCCAGGTTCTTTGAATAATTGAATTCAATAAGATTATAGTAGCATTAATTAAGGATACAAATTCAGTCACATGGTTAGTTAATTAATCAACCAATTGTTCTTGGTTAGTACAAGTGGGAAGGATACATATATAACCTCACTCTAAGGGAAATCATAAACAATGTAGGCCTCATCGGTTAACAATAAATTAAAAGCCATGCAGCCGCAGAATAAAAAATGCATGAAAATTGCCAGTGTTGGCCTTAGTATCATGAGACGTAAGCAGCCAGCTGGCAAAAAAAAAAAAAAAAAAATCGGTTCACATGATATTGGCCCTGGTTTGACAGCAGCAAATATAGATGTCAGCTCAAAAGACACAGATGCCACCAGGCAAAAAAAAAAAAAAAAAAAAAGTAAAAAAAAAATCTGGGACTCAATCCTAGCAACAACTTTAGTAGTAACAGCCAGTAACTACCACTACACAGAAACGATACTAGTCTTCAAACAGCAGCACAAAGGCACAAAAAGAACTAAGCTGATGTGCCAGAAAGTACTCTACTGGAAGCAGTGAGAAACTAATTAAGAAATTATGGTCATATGACCAACACTACGACTGATGCTATCCTTCTATGTCTGCAAAAAGTTCTCTGAATTGCTACAAATGGGCTCATCCACAGGAACAGACACGATCAGGATCCTTGCTTTCTTTGCTTCCTTTCTCCCTCTTGGTCTTTTGTTTCTTCTTCTTCTAAGTTTGCTAAGCTTTTACTGCTGCTGAAGTTAACACCAGAGAAATCTCTCTCAGCAGTCTCTGAAAACAGTTGTACTGGGCTAAACCTTTGGGACCAGTGAAATGGGACTGCCCAACATCACCACTGAAGAGGCTGCAATAGTTGAAGTTGATTGAGTATATCCTCTCTCTGTCATCCTCCGGATGATCAACAGTCACACGAAGATTCTTGAGAAAGATTTTGAACATCCGAGCTGCCCATGCTGGAAAGCGCTCAGTCTCGGATACAGTGACAAATATCCGCAACAAGGCAATCCGCACTTCTCTGCGGGATCGTTGGATAGCATTTGACAATGTGTGATAGGTCTGCCACAAGCCAGCGAGACCAACCTCAATAGCAGTCAAGTCATTTCCCTGGTACCCACCATTCATCTTTGGCATCTTCACAATGAAACGACTGTTGGCCGGGGTTACTTTGATGCCATCAAGTCTGGCATCTTCATAGTGGTAGAACACATTCTGATAGAAGAACCCAGCAAGATACATATCTCTAAAGTCAAATATAAACTTGACTGGATCTCCACAAGAACCTCGCTGTCCCTTGGGCTTGAGAAGCACACCAAAAAAAACCTGACAGTGGGGTCATAGGAATCTTGTATTTGCATTCTTCATCCAGAACATTGGTTACCATGTTTGTAACCGTAACGGTGCCCTCGATGAATTTCACCTGACCATTGTTTTCTCTTGCTGATTGTTCAAACACCAACATCTTAGTTGAGCCCAAGAAAGAAATGAAACGGTGAGCCATCTTCTTGGCAAGAACTGGCATGCCATCTTTCTGAGGATAAGGTTCATAGATCTCTAGCTCAACTGTTGGAACCTGCATGTCGAAAGAACCAGTACACCGCACAATCAATAAGGGAATATTTCAAAGAAACAAGCCTATCAACGAGCAATAAATACATAAAAAAACAAGCAGGCCATAGAAGAAAGACTCTATTTTCCCCTTTCCCCACTTCTTTTCCAGTATCTATAGACCTACTCTGCAGTACCTGTGGTACAGGTCAAGAGAAAAAAAAAAACAGAATCAACATTACCCAATTAAGTTTATTTTCCAGAATAGCCATTGCAACAATTAATGTTGGCTGGATCCGATTGAAATTTAGATCATTTATCGAAGTCCAACTACTCAGGGAAAGCAACACTATGATCTCCATGAAAATAGAACAGCAAGTTCCCATTTCAAATGCTGCTGGGCATGGAGGTATCAGGCTGATGATACTCCAGCAAGACTCTGCAAAGGTACATTGCATGAACAGCTGTTCTAGAGATTCACTTTTTCATGACACAAGGCAAAGTTATAAGATGGCAGTACTATGTTTTCCCTGTGTAACAAATCACTGAGACTAAGTGTCAAGTATGTAATTTGTTCGCACCCAAATTTGACAGGTCTGGGGAATAGCGGTTATACCGCTATGGAATACCGGTTAGACCGGTCTGGTAAAAATGCTCAAAATGTAAATTGGACTGCATCATCATCTTCGTCTCGTCGAGCTGATCAAAATGCATATGTGGATCGCCTAATTTGGAGTCCGGATGAAGGAGATATGACCTCGGGAAGATCTGCACCTGCCAGGGGCTGTTAAACCGGGTCCCAGGGGCGGTTAGACCGGTTTTGGACTGTGTAATCCGAGTTGAGTTGTATTTTAACACGAAATTTGTAAGGGTTTCGACTCTAATGGGGCAAGACCTCCCCTCCCTATAAATATAAAGGGCCACGGCCAATTGAGGGTATCCAATCGAATCTATCAAATACTTTTATCTTTTTACTTTTCTCTTTGCCCTAAACTTTTCCAACCTCATACTTGCTGTTCTTCCTTCGTCTCTACGGCGATTGAGGGCGTTCTAGGTGGTCTGCCGACCCTAGAACAATCCAAGGTGCGCTTGCCCCGACGGGGTCCCTCCCGGGCGAGCGTTCGTTGGTTTCTCATCGGGCTGTCCGGCGAAACCCGGTCCAACCGGTCTCCAGACCCGGTGTGACCGCCCCTGCACAGAGGTGCTGCAGCGAGCTCCTCGGCGCGCCGCGTGATCTAACGCATTCGTGTGTTGGCCCGATTCTAGCGCCAACATATTTTGGCGACTCCGCTGGGGAAGAAGAAGAAAGATCCATCGTCTACTATGGGTGATGGCAAAGGAGCTATTGCTGATCTCGACCCCAAGAACATCATCGACATGGGCGATGGTGATATTCCAGATGAGAAGCGCCAAGCCTTTGAAGAATTTCAGAAAGCTCGAAGGGATGCTGAGTGGAAGGAGCTGATGGCGAGCTTCGTAAAGACTCGTCATGGAGAAGTGCGACAAGTTAAAGAATATCAACTTCCTCCTCTACAAGTAATTCCCGATGTGAGTAAACAAACTGAAGTTAATTCAGAGGTTGCTAATATGATTGATGGAGCTGTTAGTGCTACTGTGAATAACAAATTTGCTGCTATGAGTGATAAATTTGAATCTATAATTAATACTCGTTTAGAGCAGCTAGAGACCAAATTTGTTACGCAATTTTCTGGCAATGATGTTAATGCTTCTACTTCTAATGCCAAAAAATTGAAAGGTAGTGCACTAGATGATCTATCAAATCTCAATATACTTAGAACTCCTGGTGTTCCAGTAAACCATATACAAAGCCGTTCTGTCATTGGCAATTCGGTTAGTGGAGGGAGTTCAATGGCCGCTAACAATGCTATTATGCCTCATTCAGTTGTGTATAGTGAGCCCCCTGTAGGTTTTCCTAATGGTAATGTTAATAGTTCGTTGCAACATATTCCCAACACATTGCCGAATTCAGCACCTGTATTTAGCACACCACGACCTACTGCATCTAGAACATCATATCCCGGATCGGCTAGTAGACCTAAAGCCGTTAGTGGGATGGAAGGATTTAAAGAAGAGATGTATGAGATGTTTAGACAAACTTTTGGTATAGAGCCTAAGATTAAAAGTCGGTCATATCAAAGACCGTATCCTGATAATTATGATTGTATTCCATATCCACAAGGATTTAAAATATCAGAGTTTGTTAAATTCAGTCGTGATGATAGTAGGAGTACATTGGAGCATGTAGGCCAATTTATTATACAATGTGGTGAAGCTGCTTCAAATGATATTTGCAAATTAAGGTTATTTCCTTTATCCCTATCGGGTGCTGCATTTACATGGTTTATTTCATTGCAACCCAATTCAGGTTTAACCTTCTCTGATTTAGAGAATAAATTTCACGACTATTTCTTTACTGGTGAAACTGAGTTGAAATTGTCACACTTAACATCGGTCAAACAAAAAGCAAATGAGTCAGTCTCTGAGTATATTAGAAGATTTAGAGGCACTAGAAACCGATGTTATAGTTTAACACTTTCTGATAGAGATTTAGCTGATTTAGCTTTTGATGGTTTGATTGATATCCATAAGGAAAAGCTAGATGGTCAGGAGTTTCTAGATGTGAGTCGGTTATTGTAAAAAGCTTTAGCTAATGAAAACCGACTTAAAGAGTCTAGAAATTCACAAAAGTCTAATGAAAAATCTAGTCATCCAGTTTATGCATTTAATTGTGAAAAAAATAGTTCGGACGATGAAGATAAAAATGTGTATGCTGCTAAATTTGTTTGGTCATCTAAAGATAAGCCTAGTACTTGTGCTTCTCTCAAGCCGGTTCACAAAAATCGGCAAGAAGATATGAAATTCACTTTTGATATAGCCAAGTGCGATAGGATCTTTGATGAGTTGCTGAAAATAGGGAAAATCAGATTGTCTCATGCCATACCACCGCTTGATGAGTTGAAAAAGCGTGCATATTGCAAATGGCATAATTCATTTTCTCATGCAACTAATGATTGCAATGTATTTCGGAGACAAATACAGTCGGCCATCAATGAAGGACGACTGACATTACATGCAATGCAGGTTGATCAAAATCCTTTTCCTGCAAATGCCTTTGTAAACACTGTTGAGTTGCAAAATCCTAAAGTATTAATTAGGCCAAGTCAGGTTGAAGGAGCTAAAGGAAAAAATGTGATCATTGGTGAGAAAAGGCCTGAAGTGCAACCGCAAAAAGCCCCTCAAGATACATTGAAGGTTTCAGCACTCGGGGGACAAGGCTGCACAGGGGCGGTTAAACCGCCTTTGAGGAGCGGTTTGACCGGGTCATCCAAGAAAAGTGGGGCTGATCTGAAGAAAAAGGTAAGGCCGAGCTTCGAGGAACTTCTAGCCAAGTACAAGAAAAAAGGAAGCACTAATAAATATAAGAATCGGCCAAAGGGAGATGAGAAGGTAAAATCTTCACAAAAACAAGAGAGTCAAGTGGGTTTCTGCTCACCTCAAGGTAATTATGGTGTTGTAACATATTCATATTTTGCATCAACCACACCATGGTCTTGGTCATATCCTTGTTATTACTCACCTTTAAATTATAGTAGTATGCATATGCAACCATATATTATTCAATATTCTCCTCCATATGCAAATTGTGGCTCAATGCAAAGACTGTTTGTTGCTAGCAATGATCTGGTCAGAAGTGCATTTGTTGATGTTAAGAAAGGTGACAAAAATAGCAAGGAAGGATCTAAATGTCTACAGCCGAGGTGGTGTCCCTCTGGCTTATCTCACACTCAAAAAAGAAGATTACAGCGGATGCGAAAGCAAGGGTCGATTGAGCAGCGAGCAGCAGCTGTACCAAGGTCAACAGCCACTAAACAGGTATGGAGGCCAAAACAAGTTGCACCTTGAATTGGAAGCATGCTTTATGGCCGACAAGTTGATCGTCGCCCTTAGAGAAAAAAAATATGGCCGATGTATTGTTTGTCATCGTCCCTGGATAATTTAGGTCCAGAAGAGTATTTTCTAGCACGCATGCTTTGCTAGAAAACAGGGGACATATGTTCGCACCCAAATTTGACAGGTCTGGGGAATAGCGGTTAGACCGCTATGGAATATTGTTGGCACTCCTTAGCCTAACTAAATCCGCAAGCGCACGGAGTACATTGTAGCCTTTCACCAGGGGAGTAGAAACCTGGATGTCAAATCCAAGGAACGGTAGACACGACTAGTCTAGAACTTTCCTAACCGGACCCACCAGGGGAGGAAAGGGTAAAGGGTGTAGAGAGCTTAACTTTAGTTAGCCACTCGTTACCCCAGACAACCTATCTTAATCTAACATGATCTGCTTCGACGGCTAGAACGGGAAGAACTCAGAACGGGATGAGAGAGGGGTTCTTCCGGGCTCAGCACTACTGTTATGAGTACACCCGAACGTGGTGGAGTACAAAGGACGGACAGCGCTGTCACCACCTGCCGCCTACCACTACAGTTCCGTGGGGTGCAACACAACCTGAGGTGACTAGCCAGCACAGGCACCATGCCTAAGCTTTCAGCCACTGACCTCCACCCAACGCGAAGGGCTATAGAGGAAACCCCAAACAAGAGTCGCTGTCACTCGCGCAGACTCAGGTACCCGCAGATCATAGATAGCCAAGATAAATTGCTGAAAGTAAAAAGTAAACTAGCGAGGTACTAAGGCAAGAGACCGAGGAAATTACTGAAGATATCTCTGAAGCTTTATTCCTCGGGGGCGGAAATGTTGAGACGAGACCGAGGAAGAAATCCCGGACTCTCTCTACAAAGCTCGGCTGTCACCCGAGCAACTCACCCACTCTCTCTCTACTCTACTCAACTCTAAGATAATAGTGGACTACATCTTGAGCCTTCTCTTCTCTCCAATGGATGGTGTGTCTTGTGTGGGGGTGAAGGGTGCCTTTTATAGCCCTCCAAGGGCGAAGGCCTGCGTAGGAGTGACGCACACCTCCTGCTTAGCATCCACGCGAAAGATCAAGCGTAGTGGCCACGCTTCCAGGACGGCCGGCCTGAAGGAGGCCGTTCGGCCTGTAATTTTTGCCATCTGGCGCAATCTTTCTTGTGGATGCTCCTGATGATGTCCTGAGGTCGGTAGTTGCTGGTTTGGCGACGGTTACGACAGTTGGAGGCCAGCCGGCCTAGGGGAGGCCGTTCGGCCTGGCCCTGGCCCCTCTCGGCCCTCCGTTGCACCGACTCGCTCATCAACGGTTGCATGTTGTCCCTTGAGGCGGTTTTGGTTGCGTTGAGTTGAGGTTGTCCGAGAATCCAAGGTAGGTGGACCCTCCAATCCATGGCTAGGCCTTTCGGGTCCTCGGATCAAACCGACATCAAACTCATGGCTCATGATCATCCTTGGTGTGTTAGATAGCTTGTGGATCAAAACCATGGCCAGAAGAGGTAGAAGGGGGCCGGTCGGCCTAGGCTAGGCCGGCCGGCCTGGCCCTGTGCCAGTTTGGCCTCCTGTTTTTCCTGTTTGTTTCTTCGCTCACAAATTGCACAAAACTTGTGGAACTCATTAGTATAAATGATATTAGCATGATTATCACTATATGAGCATGAAATCCGGAGAAATGTTGCCGGTAAAAGTCATAGATATCGACCGCCAACACGCCCCCACACCTAGACTTTGCTCGTCCCGAGCAAAGGGTTGATTTAGATCTAGAGGATCAAGCAAAGCCTAGGGTCATGAAATCAAGAGTATGCATAAGAATTATTTCAAAGCTTTCCCTCATACCTTGGATTCCAGGTGGCTAACACCTTCACTTTCACCAATTGAACCTCAAAATAAATCAATGGAGAGCCTGATTCCTCCTTCTCAGTACTTGGAGATTTTTTTTTCAAAAATATGGAGGCATACTCTCATTCTCTCAAGCCACTCAGTCGCTCAAAGTGTTTGATCCTCACTAAGGCTTTTCAAGTAGCCTCACCTACCTCTACAAGGTTGTATGTGGGGCTCAAGGTAAGGATCGATAGAAATGCTTATCTCTTCCATCTATGTTGCGAGATCAAATAACTTGTCTCCGAGAGATCATGTCAACCATGAACTTTGGTCAAGTGCAAGTGAATGTGGATGATGGATGATGAATGTCCTTGAGTGGTATTTGATTCTAGCTTCTTCCATCTTTCCCCTTCTTCTCTTTTTTTTTACTCGAGTAGGACCTCCCACTCATCTTTTTTTTCTTTTCTTTTTTTCAGGGGGATGAAGAGCTGCTTGAGAACCACTTTTGATGGACTTTTATTCTATGATGGACTTTATTTGATGAAACGTGTACGTGAATGACCAAAGTGTAAGGAAGAACATGCATGCCTTAGAAGGCACGAAGTTTGATCAAGCTCAAAATGTAAAGATAGCTATGTGGAGTTTCAAAACTGTGTCATGCATGATATGGCTCTGGATGGGACTTGGAAAAGTTGAGCATGAATGAGAGTTGCCTCAATTTTTTTTGTTTTATTTTTTTTAATTTTCAAAATGAAATTCTCTAAGACTTTGAATTAGAAAAGAACAAGCCTCTCATGTCATTATATCGTAAGAGTCAATAAGCGAAAGATCAAGTGATCCTATTGTAAAGTTCCAAAGGCACATAGGTACTTCCAAAGAAATAAAGCTTATGCACCTTTGATAAACATGTAGGATTTTCATCTCTTTCTAGGTGTTTCATTCAAATTTTAATTGTCGTGAACTCATGCTCGCATTTGAATTAAAACCAAGAAAGGAAATGGAGAAAGGGTTTCAAACCTTCGTGCGTAGTTGAATCTCAGTAGATGGCTGCCATGTGGTTATTTGGGCACGGGTGAAGACTGCTCGTCGATGTATTGCTCGTCCTGTTTTCTGCGCACTTAGTGTAGAGTTAGATCAGGGATGTGGTTGGCACACAATTGTGCACCAACCACCAAAAGCATGGCAGGAACAAAGCAACATTTTATTCAAAAGGGAAATATGGGGGTGCTGTTGGGAAATAAATATCGAGAAAGCAAAATGAAAAGGGAAATTGCAGCACCCAAACCTATACTAAGATAATGGCACATTTTAGGTCTGGCCATGACCATGGACTATGGTTGTAACTCGGATACTCATAGTAGTCCATCACTTCGAGTTCCGGGATATCGGGCTCGAGGAATATTTTCAACTGAAAACATCCCTGTCATTGTCCTCGAGGAGAAGCATAAAGGAAAACCTTCCTTCTCCATCCTCCAATTCAGCCATTTGATTTCATCATTTGGACTCTGGCTGATTGGGGGTCTCTGTTTTACCTTTTTGTTCTCCTAATGGGAATGATGTTCTGTGTGCACAAGTGTCTCGGGTGATTGCCCTTCCATCCCTTCTCCATGTCAGATTGTTCATGATATTCTGTTGATGTTTCTGATTGACTATCTGAAGATGGTACGGAAAGCACCGCCGCACGCCGACGCCGCCACCCCGGCCATCTCTCGCCCAGCCTCTCTGCGGTAAGCACCCTGCGGCCCTCTACATCCTCCCCAACCCCTCCGTTGCCCTCCACGATGCCCAGCCGAGCCCAGCCATCGGCCGTGGGCGCCGCCGTGCTCCGGCGAGCCGCCGGCCATCTCCGGCGCCCCTCCCTCGCGCCTTTGCGCACCAGCATACCCACGCCACCCAAGGGGTGCACGCCGACCCCGGCTAACCCCCAGACACCCCCTACCCCGTTCTCCCCTTTCGCACCGCCCCGCCGTCAAGCTCCGGCGAGCTTCCGCCGCCGCGCCAAACCCCACCCCTCGACGAGATCATCCCCATCACGCCCGCCGTAACTCCCTGAACCCGTGGATACCTTCCCCGCCGCGAGTGACGCCCTGACGTCGCCGGCGGCGAGCCGTCCGGCGAGCCTCCCCTGCTGCCCCTTAGCGCCGCGGTGAAGTCCGGCGCCCGCGTGGTGCTTGCGTGGCAGCCACGCAAGCATGGGCCCCGCCTGTCAGCCTCCCCCGCACCCCGCGTCAGTGGCCGCCTCCACCTTCCCGCCCCGCGTGCACACGGCCCAGTGGACCGCAGGCCCATGAGCCGCGCAGTCCACAAGCCCACAGGCACCGGTCCACAGCACAGTGACCTGCGGGCTGGCGCCAGTGCTGGCGTCAGCTGGCCCCACTCGTCAGCCGCACAGCCCTAGGAAAAATGCTAGGTACACCCGGCTTAGTGCACCCGAAGAGTTATTTATCCACTTTAGAAATTCTCAAAAATTCCCAGAAAATACCTAAAAATACTAGGGAAAATAATAAGCCATTTAGTACCATCCAAATTATTTATACCCATTTCTAGGACTTAGAATTAGAAGGATTCTTTTTCAGCCTATAGGAAGCCTCCATTAGCATACCCCGGTATATGCCTAATTCAAAATAGAGCCCCATAAATAGCCAATAAATTCTTAAAATTTCTAGAATATATTCTAAGGTTTTTCATGAGGTTAGATTTCCTAGAAGCCTTCCCTAAACTTAGAAATAGTTTATTGCCTTCCACCGACATTTCCAAACCCCGCCAAACCCCGCGTAGACCCTGAGACACCCCGCGAAACCCCGGCAATCTACTGCTCAACTTAGAAACCACCCCTATGGCCATCCTCTCTCTAGCTTCTCCCCTTACAAGTAATTCATTCGCTGTGATGATTGATTAGTCGTATAATTGTATTTGTATAGATACTCCGCCAGGAAATCTCGGGACTGTAGCTCCGGCGGAGACTACCACCGTATCAGGCAAGTCTTAGCAATTTCCTTGCTCATGATAATCAATTGCATTAACATGCTCTTCTCTTAGCTAAAGGTCTGTAGTTGCATGGAAAGTTAGCCACTCAGATACCCCAGCTACTAAAACACTACCCCGAGCCAGAAACCCTGGTTGCAAGAGGCACCAGGGGGAAGAAGATGCGAGGTAGGGTGGATAGTCTCGGAGGAGCTCCTGTCCAGAGGCCTACCTTGGTCGATTAAGGACCGGTTCTTGGGAAAGTCTTTCCAACGCCATGTACGGCTATACGAGCCAAAAATGACATAGCCAATCGGGAATGCCCTGTAATGTGAGGCCTCGACTCACACTCCACCAGCTACCTCTGGCCAAGCTACCCGAGGGGCCACTGTGGGCAACGGAAACGCTGGAGACAGCCCCAGACAGAGGGCTGGGACTGGTCGGCACGGGTCGCATGTGACAGGGCTGGTAGGGCCCACGGGCGATGCATGCCCTAACTTATATGATGCATCCATACCCGGGTTGATGTCCCTGAGTGGACGCTTATGCGATCCCTGTTTAGACCCCAGTAGCATCCGTGGGTAGACCCAGATGGAAGCTGTCCAGAGATGGACGCCAGTGGATACGAGTCCCGTAGGGGGACTCTACCGTTGGCCACGGGAGGGTCGCCAGACCGTATAGTTCCAAGAGTACAAACCTCTGCAGAGTTATCTAATCTATCGATAGCCGTGGCTCTCGGATATGAGCCCGTCTGGTTAAAGCTCCCACAGATTAGCCAAGAATAGCCCATAGGAGTGATAATAATGAGATGAAAGTGATTGCAGGATCGACAGAAGGATCCGGACCAGAATCACCAGGGGGGACTGGTAGGGAGGTTCTTGCCCCTCCAGGACCCAACACCGATTTATTAAGCACCAGTCAACTAATAATGCATGTTTATACCTTCAATTGTTCTGTACTTGCTGAGTGCGGTGGTACTCAGACTTGCTTAATCTTGCAGCTCCATCGGAAGGTCTTCCCTCCCTTCACCGGCTCTACAGGTCGTCTTGATCAGGTCCTAGTTCCGATCTTTACTTGTCAATTCTGATTAGCCGCTGCCAACTCTTATGCAATTAATGTTTTCCTTTACCAGGAAATGACATTATTTCATGCTAGGTGGGCCCGCCGGGTGGCGGGGCCCACAGGGTTGGTATCAGAGCCGTGTTAAGCCGTAAAATACATCCTTAATTCCTACTTTAAACACCCTGAGGGCTAGAATACGCGAACAAGTAGAATTAATCTGTTTCTCACCCGAATATGGCTCTCTTCTATCTTATTCTGCAAAGGAAGGGATTCTCTAACCTTCCTTTCTACACTACAGGTAAATGGCAGAAGATCAGCGCTGGGATAGTTGGGACAATTGGGTCGATGAAGAAGGATGGACGCACGGGCACTACATCACGAAGCATGGATTTCCCCGAATTCTGTGGGATACTCTCCAAAGGTTGGGATACGGCCAATACCCAGAGTATTCGGGGAAAGAGACAAAAAGAAGTGGAGTAAGGAGTTGCGAGATGTACCTTCGAATGCCCGGCATCCAAGCACATCCGGAGTGGGTACCATGGGTAGAGCATGCCGAGGGAACCGAATTTTCGGATACGCTCCAGATTATAGCCTTCCAAACCCTTACCAAAATCCTCTCCCGACATGTGACCGAAACCGAACAAACCCCAGCCAAATACCTCCCCATACTAGACCTCACAGATCATCGTTGGCTACAACGAATTGAACACCTACAGCTGGTTCAACCCACAGAACTCCACCACGTTCTAGCCACCACAACCCAATACGCAGTCTCCCTATATAACCTTCATACCCAGAAAGAAATGGATGCACAAACTTATCGCCAAGAGGCGGAAGAAGCACGTCACCGAGAAAGAAGTGCCCGATTCCGATTAATGAAGACCAAAGATCAAGCCGCTTTATCTGAATATCAGACTGAAACTGCTATGAGGAATATGACCTCTACCATAGACGAGCTCCAACTTACCATTGAAAACCTTACCCAGACCTTAGCTCAACGACAGGAAGAAATTGAGGCACTTACTGAGGCATTAAATCAGGCTCAGCATGACGCTCAAAATCAGCAAAACCTGATCGAAGAAGAGGAAGTGGAAATAATTGACGAAGAGGAATCTTCGGAGGAAGAACCCACGGAAGAGGAAGTGTCTGGACTAGACTCCACCTCCACCATTCCCTCCGCTCATTCCCCACTGCGTTTCGAATCAGCGGGAGAAAATTCTGATAATCGATCCCCTGACCCCGACACCCCCGACCAAGCAGTTACCTCAAAACCCCACCCAAATCTAGGCAAAACCTACCTAGTAGTGGGACCGCGGGATAAGATGCTAGAAATTCTCCACCGACATGGACTAACAGAAGAGGATGTGGGCCCTTCTCGCCTGGGATCGCCTTCCCCATAGCTTCGAGGGTAATGCTTGTACAGGAGAATGAAGAGGAAACGAGTGGGAATATGTACTTATGTACAGGAAATAAGGATTGTAAAATAGTTTGTGTAATAAGGGGATGTTCCAAATCATACAGTATGCTTAAATAAAGAAATGTTTGTGCAGGAAAGATGGACCGTTGGAACGAGGTTCGGTTCTGCGGTGACCACCACCAGGGATTCCCAGCCTTGCTACGCCAATGTCTTCAGGATCTTCGATTTGATGCACAACATACCCAGTTCTATGGAAGTATGTATGGGTTAAATCATGAGCAAGGAACTGCCATGATTACCCTTACTGTGCCGGCTGCACCTGAGAATCCGGATCGTCACCCTACCAATGTAATGGTGGTAGAAAACTCACTTGATCTAGCTGTGCAGTCAGCCGCTCAGAAAATGTTGTGCCAACTGCACACCGAAAACCCTGACCGCTTCGCAGATTCTCCGTACCGATTACTGCCCAGAATGCTACATGGGCAAGGACCGGAGAACATCACACGGATAGCCGAAGAAATGGAAGAAGCACCCGGCAATGAAGATGACTCGTGTTGTAAAGTCACAGGGCAATATGTCCTAGCTCAACACAAGTATATCTTGGCTCTAGAAGGATAGCGAAGAGGCTATAATCTGCAGCTTGAGACTAGTGCCAGGGTTCTAAAAGAACTAAGGGAAGACATTGGAAAAGGAGAATTTAGGCAGATGGTATTGAAAGGACAGACCAAGACTTATGAAAGAATGCTAGAGCATCAAGGAGAACGATGCCGACGTTACCAGCAAGAGCGAGACAGCCTAAAGGAAAGATTACAAGCTTTGCAGACGGAATACAAGCAGCTACAAAACTCCTTCCATGAGCAGATTGGCGCTCTGCAAAGCCAGGTAGAATCTCTAACCAAGACCGACACTGGAAATCAAGCCAAAAGAAACAAGGAGTTGAGATATCGCTTAGGTCGCCAGCGTAGCCACCTGGCCGACAACCAAATCCATCTGACCACCCTGACTCAAAAGGTGATATACCTGCAAGACAAAGTAAGAAGAATGAAGATGGGATGGCAACAATCAGATACCGGAAGACTTCAAGAGATAGAGCAAATGCTCTACCAAGTACCTATGAAATTCAGGAAAGAGATCAAGCCGACCACTTACACCATCCCTATCACCACCCTGGATTTAGGAGCATGCGATGATGAAATTCACCCTGCGCCTCCTCTAACAACGGAGGCACAAATGGCAGCTACCATCGCTCTTCGAATGATTCCAGGATCAAGAACTACATCTGAGAAAGATCGAATCATCCAAGAGATTTACCGTGACCCGGCTGAGGAAGAGTACCTAGGAGAAAGAGCTGAGACTCCCGAAGAAGAGGACCCGCTGCCAGATGAAGACATCTTCTACTCCATCTAGGGTAATAAACAAGATAATATGTAAAAATGTAAATAGGAAGTGCGAACTCTAAGACGCTAGAATAATGTACAGGCCTGGGTATATCCCGGATGTACAAATCTGTGTGGAAGGAAATTGTTCAAAATGTAAAAATTTCCTTCAATAAAAATTGTTTGATGTTTGAACTAAGGACCAACCCCATACGAATAAATCCACCCCTCGAAACACCTTGAAACCTTGATTCTCTTATTCATACCTACCTTTTGAAAATATACCCTAACCCAGTTACTTTAAGTGGGGTAGACATAACCCCAACACTGATCCAAAAGAAAATCCTTGACCACCCTTACCCTCCCCACCAAATCATTTACTAACCCACATCAAACCCCGTTCACTCCAATCTAAGAAGAAGAATAACCACTAAATACCTACAGAAACACTTCTCAGAGTTTCCAAAAGAATCACCATACCAAAATAAAAATGAGAAGTGATCTTCCTAAAAGTACCTCGCCCAAAAACTCTACCTCTAACCAATAACCACCCTCCAATCTCGAGGACGAGATTTCTTTAAGTGGGGTAGATCTGTGACACCCTCAAAAATTAATAAGGATTATTTATTTAATTATTAGATTAATTATCAATTATAGAGTAGAATAGGAATTTCTAGGAATAATAGAATATAAAATAATAACAGAAAAATAAAATAAAAGTTCTACTAACTTGAGTGCTCTATAAGGACAAAACTTAGTATCGGAAGCCCTAGGTTTAAATCAAAGAAGTTGATTCAAAAATTCGAATTCGAAAACCCTTTCAAAACCCTTTAGAAAAATAAGAAGGGAAATCCTTTGATGATGGGCCGGCCAGCCGCGGCCCAAACTCCCAAAGTCTGTTTTAGGCCCCCCAACTCCCCTTCCCGGCTCACCCCCGACCGGCCCAGCCAGCGCTTCTCTCCCTCAGTTCCCTCCCCGCGAAGTCCACGCCACGCCCCTCAATTCTTGGCCCAGTCCACCCCGCCCCCTCCTTCTTCCTCCTCTCTCCTTCCTCTGGTTCTTCCCCCCTCCCTCATTTCCCCGGCGCCGACGCCGCCTGCGCGCCCATCCCGCCACCGCGACGCCTCAGCCCGCGTGGCGCCCAAAAATCAACGCCACGCCACCCCTGCCACTCCCTGCTCGCGTCAGGGAGGCCATCCCGGCACGGGAACCCTCTCCCCCTCCATCTCGCCGCGCCCCTGCCACCGCCGTCGCCGCCCGATCCCCCTCCTCCGGCCGAGATAAGCCCGATAGAAGCGCGCGGGACGCGTGTCACCACCACGCGAGGCCACCGCACATGAAGTGCGGCGCCGACGCCCCCTCCCCGGCCTTTTGCACGAATTGCCGCGGCGGCACGCGTCGCACGCCGGCGAGCTCGCCGTGCCACGCGTCGTAGCCCTGCCGCCCCGGTGAGTCCCCGGGGAGCACCGCCGGGCTATAAATAGCCCCGCCGCGCCCCGGATGGAACTCAACACCACCACACCACCATCACCACTGCCATCACAACGAACGCGGGAGCGCCGCCGCGCTGCTCCTGGCACCCCACCGCCGCCAAGTCCTCTGGCTCCTCCTTCGACCGCCGTGACATTGCCTAAAGCACCCCTAGGCGCTGAGGTGTAGGGCGACGCCACCAAGAGGGTGCCTGTGCCTTGGACGAGCACCGCCGCACGCCGCCGTGGTCCGCAAGCACCGCCGCACGCAGACGCCGCCACCCCGGCCATCTCTCGCCCAGCCTCTCTGCGGTAAGCACCCTGCGGCCCTCTACATCCTCCCCAACCCCTCCGTTGCCCTCCACGATGCCCAGCCGAGCCCAGCCATCGGCCGTGGGCGCCGCCGTGCTCCGGCGCCCCTCCCTCGCGCCTTTGCGCACCAGCATACCCCACGCCACCCAAAGGGTGCACGCCGACCCCGGCTAACCCCCCAGACACCCCCTACCCCGTTCTCCCCTTTCGCACCGCCCCGCCGGTAAGCTCCGGCGAGCTTCCGCCGCTGCGCCAAACCCCACCCCTCGACGAGATCATCCCCATCACGCCCGCCGTAACTCCCTGAACCTGTGGATACCTTCCCCGCCGCGAGTGACGCCCTGACGTCGCCGGCGGCGAGCCGTCCGGCGAGCCTCCCCTGCTGCCCCTTAGCGCCGCGGTGAAGTCCGGCGCCCGCGTGGTGCTTGCGTGGCAGCCACGCAAGCATGGGCCCCGCCTGTCAGCCTCCTCCGCACCCCGCGTCAGCGGCCGCCTCCACCTTCCCGCCCCGCGTGCACGCGGCCCAGTGGACTGCAGGCCCATGAGCCGCGCGCTCCACACGCCCACAGGCACCGGTCCACAGCACAGTGACCTGCGGGCTGGCGCCATTGCTGGCGTCAGCTGGCCCCACTCGTCAGCCGCACAGCCCTAGGAAAAATGCTAGGTACACCCGGCTTAGTGCACCCGAAGAGTTATTTATCCACTTTAGAAATTCCCAAAAATTCCCAGAAAATACCTAAAAATACTAGAGAAAATAATAAGCCATTTAGTACCATCCAAATTATTTGTACCCATTTCTAGGACTTAGAATTAGAAGGATTCTTTTTCAGCCTATAGGAAGCCTCCGTTAGCATACCCCGGTGTATGCCTAATTCAAAATAGAGCCCCATAAATAGCCAATAAATTCCTAAAATTTCTAGAATATATTCTAAGGTTTTTCATGAGGTTAGATTTCCTAGAAGCCTTCCCTAAACTTAGAAATAGTTTATTGCCTTCCACCGACATTTCCAAACCCCGCCAAACCCCGCGTAGACCCTGAGACACCCCGCGAAACCCCGGCAATCTACTGCTCAACTTAGAAACCACCCCTATGGCCATCCTCTCTCTAGCTTCTCCCCTTACAATTAATTCATTCGCTGTGATGATTGATTAGTCGTATAATTGTATTTGTATAGATACTCCGCCAGGAAATCTCGGGACTGTAGCTCCGGCGGAGACTACCACCGTATCAGGCAAGTCTTAGCAACTTCCTTGCTCATGATAATCAATTGCATTAACATGCTCTTCTCTTAGCTAAAGGTCTGTAGTTGCATGGAAAGTTAGCCACTCAGATACCCCAGCTACTAAAACACTACCCCGAGCCAGAAACCCTGGTTGCAAGAGGCACCAGGGGGAAGAAGATGCGAGGTAGGGTGGATAGTCTCGGAGGAGCTCCTGTCCAGAGGCCTACCTTGGTCGATTAAGGACAGGTTCTTGGGAAAGTCTTTCCAACGCCATGTACGGCTATACGGGCCAAAAAGGACATAGGCTTCGGGAATGCCCTGTAATGTGAGGCCTCGACTCACACTCCACCAGCTACCTCTGGCCAAGCTACCCCAGGGGCCACGTTGGGCAACGGAAACGCTGGAGACAGCCCCAGACAGAGGGCTGGGACTGGTCGGCACGGGTCGCATGTGACAGGGCTGGTAGGGCCCACGGGCGATGCATGCCCTAACTTATATGATGCATCCATACCCGGGTTGATGTCCCTGAGTGGACGCTTATGCGATCCCTGTTTAGACCCCAGTAGCATCCGTGGGTAGACCCAGATGGAAGCTGTCCAGAGATGGACGCCAGTGGATACGAGTCCCGTAGGGGGACCCTACCGTTGGCCACGGGAGGGTCGCCTGACCGTATAGTTCCAAGAGTACAAACCTCTGCAGAGTTATCTAATCTATCGATAGTCGTGGCTCTCGGATATGAGCCCGTCTGGTTAAAGCTCCCACAGATTAGCCAAGAATAGCCCATAGGAGTGATAATAATGAGATGAAGGTGATTGCGGGATCGACAGAAGGATCCGGACCAGAATCACCAGGGGGGATTGGTAGGGGGGTTCTTGCCCCTCCAGGACCCAACACCGATTTATTAAGCACCAGTCAACTAATAATGCATGTTTATACCTTCAATTGTTCTGTACTTGCTGAGTGTGGTGGTACTCAGACTTGCTTAATCTTGCAGCTCCATCGGAAGGTCTTCCCTCCCTTCACCGGCTCTGCAGGTCGTCTTGATCAGGTCCTAGTTCCGATCTTTACTTGTAAATTCTGATTAGCCGCTGCCAACTCTTATGCAATTAATGTTTTTCTTTACCAGGAAATGACATTATTTCATGCTAGGTGGGCCCGCCGGGTGGCGGGGCCCACACTTACTCCCACTGAGTATTTCTCAATTGTTAGCAAATGGACGGGGTCATTGCAATATGTTCCATCAACCACACCACACACTTACGGAGACCAGCGAGTCCAAAACAAGCATATCACACTTAATCACCCCATACCCATGCTTCATTTAAAGCTTCATGCCAAACCAAGGTGAAATCTTTTCTAGACCTAAGCCTATGCCAATCGCTGCCCGCAGGTGGCCTGCACGCGGTGAGTGCGCCAGACTCGCACCCGGCGCCGGCTAACGCGTCCGTGTGTACTCGACGGTGCATGTCTCCCTGCCAGCACACGCCGCCGTGAACGCCTCCAGCAAGGCCTTGGACTCGCACCCTCCCTGGTATGCTCCACAGCCGTTCCTGCTCACGCCAAAGCTGGCCATGTCCAAGCCGGTGACCACGTGCTCGTGTCCGCGGCACGACAGCGTCACGCCGTCGCCCACCTCGACGCCGCAGACAGCTGTCAGCCGGAATTGCTCCAGCCAAGAACACAATGGTGTACTCTAGAACACAATGAAATCAGCTAAAACAGAAATTAACTGAAAACAAGTAAAAGATACTGAACAGAAGTTTAAAGCTAGGCTAACAACTTACCCCCTACACTTGTTGTTCCCTGACGATCCTGGCGACTCCCAGCTGAACACATAGCTCATAGAACTTGTCACGTCCAAGGGGCTTTGTCAGAGTGTCGGCCAGCTGCTCCTCAGTTCGAACGAATTCATACATTCTTCCATCCCCAATACAGTCACGAATGAAATGGAAACGGACATCTATGTGCTTACTCCTTCATGAAAGACATTGTTCTTACTGAGTTCTATCGCTGATTGATTGCCCATCTTCAGAATGAACTTCTTGCGCTGCTCGCTCTTCAACTCAGAGAGGATCTGCGACAGCCATACTCCTTGGCAGGCAGCTGTTGCCCCTGCAATATACTCTGCCTCACAAGACGACAACGCCACCACTTTCTGCTTCTGAGATTGCCAACACACTGCGCACGAGCCAAGGAAGAACATAACACCACCGGTGCTCTCCTATTGTCAATGTCGCCTCTCATATCTGCATCACTGAAGCCAAGCAAGCTTGCCCCAGCTATGGCCCTTCTGGAGTGACAGTCGTAGTCACTTGTCCCTGCTACATACCGGAGAATTCTCTTCACCGCTTCCAGGTGCTCGGTTGTTGGCTTCTCCATGAACCTGCTGACATACCCCACAACAAAACCAATAGCGAGCCTTGTGTGCACCAAATACCTCAGGGAGCCGACGATGCCGCAATACTCAGTGGCGTCGACCGTTGGTGCAGTGCTGTCCTTGCTAAGCTTCAGCCTGGCCTCCATTGGCTTGTGGCTTGGATTAGAGTCTCCCATTCCTGCTTTGTCAAGCACCTTGCGTGCATCGCCGTCTGGGAGATGCTGAGTAGGCCGAGATCGCTCATCTTGAACTGGGATTTCATCTCGCGCTTGAAGTGGTCGATCTCGGAGTCATCGTTCCCGGTGATGACGAGGTCATCAACGTACACCCCGACCAGCAACCGGGGCGCACCATGGCCGCGGGGCGTACATCATGTGCTTGGAGGCGCTGTGCTTGAAGTCGAGGTCGCGGAGCATCTGGTCAAGCTTGGCGTTCCACGCATGCGGAGTTTGACACAGACCGTACAGAGCCTTGTCAAGGCAGAGCACCTTGTCTTCTTGGCTAGCAAAGGCGAACCCAGGTGGCTGGCGCACATAAACTTCCTCCTGCAGCTCTCCGTTGAGGAACGCGGACTTCACATCCTTGTGGTGCATTGGCCACCCTTCCCGAGCAGCGAGCGCCAGTAGCTAGCGAACAGACTCGATCCGCGCCACGGGAGCGAACACTCCGTCGAAGTCCACCCCTGCTGCTGGACGTATCCCTTTGTGAAGAGCCTGGTTTTGTGCTTCATGACCTCCCCAGCGTTGTTCTTCTTCACCTTGTAGACGCACTTCAAGCCGATAGGATGGTGGGCGGCCGGGAGGTGTTCCAGGAGCCATGTCTTGTTGCTCTCATCGATTCCATCTCCTCGAGCATGGCCCGACGCCACGGTGCGTGCTGCTCCGCCTCCGCAAAGGTCACAGGCTCCTCTCCAATACGCAGAAAAAGCTCAGCTTCTAGGTTGTGAGGTGCGAGCCCAGGCGGCATGGCCGGGCCCAGAACATTGTTGATGGTGTGGTACCATGGTGTGACGTCGTCATTGTCGGAGTCAAGGAAGTCGTAGGCATCGGGCGGCGGCGACACGAAGACTGGAGAGCTTAGTGCAGGCCTGTCACGCTGCTGTCGGGCACGGTCGAAGGTGACTCGAGATGACTGGGTGTTGAGCTTGGCACTTCGACCGCTCCGGTCGTGTCCTCCTCCAAGCTGTAGTCGACGATAAAGTCTGCAACTCGTTCAAGCTCGGTGTCGTTCACCTTGGGCGAGTCCCAGCTCACGTCCTCCTGGAACACCGCGTCATGGGAGATGTGGACACGTCATGCCACTGGATCGTAGAAGCGCCACGCCTTGGCGCCTGGCTCGTAGCCGATGAAGACCATGGGGCAACTCTTGTCATCGAGCTTCTTGATGTGCGGCTAGGTCACCTTGACGTACGCCACACATCCGAAGGTGCGTAGGTGTGTCACATCTGTCTTGTGCCCATGCCAATATTCAAATGGCGTCATCCCTGCCACACTCTTCATCGGAGCTCAGTTCAAAAGGAAAACGGCCGTGGTGACCGCCTCTCCCAAGAACGTCGTGGGAACGCCTCTTCCATTGAGTAGACTGCGTACCATGGTGACGACAGATTGGTTCCTCCGTTCCACCACATCGTTCTGCTGAGGGGTGCGGGGAGCGGAATGTTGGCGGCTTGATGCCATGCTTGCTGCAATTCTATTCGAATGCGATGGAGGTGAACTCACCCCCATGATCCGTGTGCAGGACGTGCAGCCGGCGCCCTATCTCCACCTCGACACACATCTGGAAGCATTGTACCACCGCCAAGGTGTCGCTCTTGTTTGAACCAGCAGCGTGAGCCACATGAAGCGACTGTGGTCGTCAATGAGCAGCAAGAAGAGCGTCTTTCCGCCTGGTGTCGCCGACGTGATGAGCCTGCAGAGATCGCCGTGGAACAAGTCGAGGATGCCGTCAGCGTGCCGCTTCGCTTGAGCGGGGAACGACCTCCTCTTTAGCTTGGTGGTGACAGAGTCGGTGTACAGTTGGTGTACATGGTCCATGCAGGGAAGGCTCAGCGCCATCTCTCCCTTGGCGAGCTTGCACAAGGCGTCGAAGTGGAGATGACCGCAGCGCAGAGCCACAGTCCGTCGTCGCGGTGAGCCGCCAGGCACAACGCCCTGGCTATCTTCACGTGCAGGGAGTATAGACAGTTTGCGGAGCGCTTCTTCTCGTCACGGATGCCGGAGAATGCCGCTGTCGATGTGGACATCGCAGCCACTCTCGTCGAGCTGGTCGAGGCTTACGATGTTGGTGGTGAGCCTCGGGATGAAATACACCCCGGTGATGGGAGTGTGCTCGCCTGTCTTGCCTTCAAGGATCATCGTCCCCGCGCCTTCAATTGGCACCATGGAGCTATCGCCGAACTTGACGATGCCGTGGATCTGCGTGTCGAGGCTGTGGAAGGCAGAGTGGCACCCACACATGTGATTGGTGGCGCCGCTGTCCAGGTGCCACAATGTCTCATCGTGGTCATCTTCGCCGTCATTGAGCTGGGCGAACACCTTTGCCTTGACCACTTGGAGGGGACAGCGACCGCTGGCGTGATGCGGGGAGACGCATTGTGGGAGAGGATTTGAAGTCAACGACACCTTGGCCATCAGCAAAGCGGGTTCGGTGTCTTCCTCCTCTGCCTAGGCCAGGTGGGCCTCATCACGCAACCTTGATCTGCATTCCTTGGCCCAGTGGCCTTTCTTCCCACAGTACCTACACTTGGTAGTCTTCTTGGGTTGGGCCGTACCTCCTTCAGCTCTTGGAGCCTGGCGTGTGCCGCCGTTACCACGGCCACACCCATGCGATCCCTCGGTGCGCATGTTGTCGTCGCCTCCTCCGCCGCCACCGGAGCCGCCGCTGGAGCTCCCTTTCTCGCACGCGCTAGCCCCGATCTTCAGCTTGGTGCGCCTCTCCTCCTCGCACAAGAGGAGGCGGCCCTAGTTGTCGACCAAGGGAGGCGGCTTGCAACATTGCTCGACGGTGCACAGACGACCAGTGACCTCCTCCATGGAGATGGTGATGAGGTCGAGTAGAGTTTCGATGGCGATGGCAACTTAGGAGATGTGCTCGGGGACGACTTGCAGCCAGGGTTTTTTTCCCGACCGGTCTGGCCAAACCGCCGTCCACCGGTAGCGGTTAGCCGGACCGGTTTGACCGGAAACCGGTAGAAACCTGACAAATTTAAAAATCAAATTAAATCCGCAGTTCAACCGGTTTCGAACGGTTAGCCGGCCGGTTTGAGCGGTTAGCCGGCCGGTTTGAGCGGTTTGACAAATTTTCAAATTTTAATTAAATAATAAAAGAAAATTTCTAAAAAATTTCTGAAATAGTTTAAGGTGCGTAGAATCTAATGGTGTCAAAAAGATAACATTTTTAAAAAGTTTAAGTAGCGGTTTAAGCGCATTAGAAGTTTAACGTGTTGATTTAGTAGGCTGTTTGAACTTTTAATACAAACAAAAAATACTAAATGAACTAATATTTGAAAAATTTTGACACCATTACAATCTACTCACCTTAAAGTATTTTTAATTTTTTTTTAATTTTTCAATTTTTTAAATTCAAATTTGAAAATTTTAAATTTGGCCGGTTGGAAACCGACCCGTACCGCTACCGGTCCGGACCGGTTTGATCGGTTACCGCGGTATCCGGACCGGTAACGGTCGGGATTTTTAACCCTGCTTGCAGCATCTTCCGCAGGATCTCAACGTTGGCGATGTCGTCGCCATGGATCCGTAGGTGGTTCGCTAGGCTGGTGATGCGACATGCGATCTCTCCTTCCTTCCACACTAGAGCCGTGAACTCGCGTCGGAGCTGCTGGGCGTTCGACTCGCGTACGCACTGGACACCAACCCGGATCGTCTTCACCGCCTCCCCCGGAGCTTGCGTCGTTCGCTTGCCACGTAGTGTGGGGAGCACCTCCGGCCGGGACGGAGCGCAAGATGGCCGCCATGGCCAAGCGATCGTCGCGATACTCGACCTCCTCGTTGCCGTACGACTCGATAGTGTTCCATATGCCCGTCGCGTCCATGTTCACCTGCATCAACAGCACCTACTCCTGGTACTTGGAGCGGGTGAGTGTGGGGTACTGGACGGCAACGCCTGTCTCCTTGACGGTCCGCCGGACGATCGCTTCGGCGGGACGGCGACCACGGTGGGCCGTTGAGGAGAGCGAGATGCGACGACGTCATGGCGGGGTGCGAGATGCGCCCCCGCGCGGCTCTGTCCTGACGGACATTAAGTTCCTTCACCAATCGGCTCTGAAGCCAAATGTCAGCCAGAATTGCTCCGGCCAAGATCAAGCGCCGCTCTAGAACAACAATGGTGTACTCTAGAACACAATGAACTCAGTGGAATTTTTGGTGTCACGCTAACCAGCGAAGGTTTCTATCTATCTGTTATATATATGTTGTTTTTACAAACGGACTAAACAAAACGAAGGGCAGGGATCGGCCTTGCCTCCCTGCATGCGCGTGCCACGACCCGCGCACTGTGTGTGCCATCCCGCACGCCGGGTCGTGCCGCGTGACGCGGACTCCACTCGCCGTGACGTGAACGCGCACGTCTCGGGCGATTTACAGGACACACTCAACCCTCCAGTAAAGCCAGACAGTTGATCTCTTTATCAACTAAAACAGAAACTAACTAAAAACAAGTAAAAGATAATGAACACAAGTTTTAAGCTAGGCTAACAACAGCGTCCACGGCCACGGCGCGGAGCGCGCCCAGGTCGCCGCCGGCCTCCTCGAAGAGGACGAGCGCGTTGGGCTCTCGCCGGCGGCGGGCCAGTGCGGAGGAAAGCGCAGGGCACATGGTAGAACCGTTGCGCCGGCTCGTCGCACCCCATCCCGCACTGGATGCCGGACTCGTCGAGATTCGCGATGAACAAGCGGCGGTAGTCGTAGACATGGCACCCCTCCTTCTCCGCCGCGGCGTACGACGGCCAGTACCAGCCCAGGCTGTCGGCCGTTCACCCACGCTGCGCCCTTGTTCAGGCCCACCGGGTCCACCGCCACGGCCTCCTGCCCGGCCGGGGCAGCGAAGGTGGCCTTGTACCACGTCAACGGCTTGTTTACAGGGATGCCGCCGTCGCTGCGCCACTCGGTGCCGGGCTTGTCAAGATGGATTTGCCGGCGCTCGCCGTCCAAAGCAGTCTGGACATGGCCCAAAATCAGATTTCCTCTGCACAAACCACTAGTAGAAAAACGACCTTTGGTCCCTGTTCATTTTTAGTTCTGGTTGTGTTTCAACCGGTATTAAAGTAGCACTTTCGTACTGAATTTGGTGCCCGAGGCACTTTAGTCCCGGCTGAGGATACAAAACGGGACTAATGTGCGCACCTAAAGCTTCTTGAGACACATTTAGTCCCGGTTTTGGTCTCCATCGGATACCCGAGACCATTTAGTACCGGGCCATATGTCCACCCGGTATTAAAGTCGTTCCAAATTTTTTTCCTCACCCCTCTCTCTCCTCTCACTTCCTGCTCTCTTCCTCATTCTCTCATTCTTTCTTCTCCTCTCTTTATCTCCTCGCTCATCTCCTCTCTCTGTGCAGATCGGTTCTAGGCGGCGACGGCACGGGAGGGTGCGCCCCTGGCCGCGGCAACGCGGGCGCTCAGGCCCCAGCAGGTGGCCTTGGGCACTAGCGGGCGGCGCGAGGCTCCCGGCGCCGCTCGGGCCTCTGGCCGTGGCGGCGCGGACGCTCAGGCCCCGACGGCGTCCTCGGGCGCGGGCGGGCGCCGCGAGGCTCCCGGCGCCGCTCGGGCCCCTGACCGCGGCGTCGCTACGCGCTGGCGGGAGGGCGCGCCGGCAGCGGTGCTCGCGCGCTGGAGGAGGGCGTGCCAGTGGGGGCCCCTAGCAGCGGTCGGTAAAGCGCGCCGGCGGCGGACCTCGTGAGCTGGATGGTGCGCCGGCGGTGAATGTTTGTAATCTTGGATTGAATCTCTGTGAATGTTTGTAATCTTGGATTGGATCTCTATGAATGTTTGTAATCTTGGATTGGATCTCTATGAATGTTTGTAATCTTGGATTGAATCTCTGTGAACTAGCTTGTTTGGTTTCTCATCTCTTCTTTCTACTCTTAGTTTGTTTTTCCCATTTCCATCTTGTTCTCATTTTTCTCTGTTCTTGCTCAAGAATAGGGAAGAACTCTGTTCTTCAAGAACAAAGAAGAACGGAGAGGAGGGAGAGGGAAAGAAAAAACTGAGAGGAGAGAGAGGGATAAGGCGCCAGTCAGGCCAGATTTTTTTTAGTGCTAAAAAATGGTTTAGTACCGGTTTCTCAACCGGTACTAAACTACGCATCACTTTAGTCTCGAAAGTTTAGTCTCGGTTGCGAAACCGGTACTAAACCCGGCTTCGCAACCGGAACTGATGCTCATTTTTTTCTTGTAGTGAACTCAAGGAATTCGGCTGAGCTAGGGGTTTCTTGAAAAAACCTCGTAGCCCCAAGAGCTTCTGGTGAGACCAATAGCGGTGCCGTTTGCGCCGACAAGCTTAACTGGTTCTCCAACGATGCCAGCCGTCGAATTTTTTTATTTTAATCCTTTTTAATCTAATATTTTAATAATAACCTGTCACAAACTAAAATTCTAAGAAGTAGCCCTTTTGGTCGCGCCGAACACTTTGGCGCGGCTAATAGTTGAGTCGCGCCGGTGCATGTGGCGCGACTCCGCATCCACGCTGGCACTCGGCCGCCAGCTCGGCCGCGTGGGCGGTGACGTGGTTCGGCTTAGTCGCGCCAAAGCACGTGGCGCGACTATAGCCGCGCCAAACATCTTGGCGCGACTAAGCATATACAGAGCCGCCGCGCGGCCCACCCCTTCTTCCTCCTCCCTTTCTTTCTTCTCCAGACCGAGGTCGAGCTGAAGCTCCCCCATGGCGACCGTCCCTCCCTATATCTAGATCCGCCCGTTTCTTGCCCGATTCGTGTGGGGAATCAGTGGGATTTGCTCAAGCAAGGTATGTCCTCCACTTGACCCAAGTCTTTGCACTCGATTTCGTTGTTTTCTTTGGATTTGAGTTGGCTAGGGTTTGAGTTGGAATGGTGAATCTAGTACGAAATCCATATGATTAGTGATGGGTTGTGCCTCAATATGTTGATGTTAACGTACTTTTCTCGTCTAGAATGAGTTGCATGTAACGATTTGATCATTATTTTTTCGGTTAGATTTTTATTGCCTATGTACAAGTAGAAAATTATTTTGAAAATGTTTAACTATAGAATATATTCGTTAGTTTGATTTAGAGAAATCATTTTGTGGTTGCATCATTGTAGATGGATCGTATAGTTCGTTTCTTCTCCGGTGGCACGGTTAATGAAAGTGGAGAATTTTCAAGTATGAGGGAAGATGTTGCAATATTCGGTAGTCCACCTTCATATGAGGATTTAATTGCTCGTGTAAATCAGATGTTCAAGGTTGGACATGAGCAAGAGGAGTTAACCCTTCGTGCTAGATTTGATGCCGGTGACAAAAGAGCACACTATGTGTTGATGCCAATTACAAAGAAAGATGATTGGTTAATTTACAAAGAGTTGGTGCAGGGTTCTCAAGTTCATTGTTGTGAGGTCTTTGTGGATGTATGTGGGCGTGGTGTTGATATTGATAGCCTAGATGAATATGGAGATGATAACCCCATGGAACATTTAACTCAAGAAGAAATTCATGGTTGCAATGAAGATGAAGATGGGGAGAATGATGATCTCAGTGACGATGGTGTCGAAGTTGAAGATGAGGAAGCTAGTGGAGATGAAGGTGACTTTGATACTTGTAGAGTAGCTAACAACTTTGATGATGACACCTTTGATAATGAGGAGGTAGACGATGATGACATGTTAGAAAGATCAAATGAAGACCCTTTTGACGAACAAGAAAATGACGTGAGAAAAGTTCCTTTAGTTCAACCAACTCCTATGGTTCAGCAAGCTCGTTTTGTGGAACTTATATCGGTGCGTCAACCTCCTCCTGTTGTTCAAGAAACAGTAGAGGAGACGGTTAGAGAACCTGTGACCAATGTTGAACCAACTCCAGTTGCAAGAACGGCGGAGGTAGTTGAAGAAAGGGTTGAGGTTGAGGAGATGGGTAGGCAAGATATGTCCACTCTTTCAGGCTTTCGTCTGACACCACTTACTCCAGCTGAGTTGAGACAGTTGCCGAGGTTCATGTCGAAGTCCCCGAGGTTCCAATATTCCATTCAATTCCGAGCAAAGCGTACTGTGATTCTGGTTTGCGCCTTGGGTACATAGAGCCTGATAGTTCTGAAGAGTTGATCGCAAAAGGCATGATCTTTGAAAGCATTGAAGAGCTCAAGTTCTTTTTGAGGGATTATTCAGTCTGACACCATCGTCCTTATGACGTGGTGCATTCATCAGTCAAGTTGAGGTATACTGTCTGTTGCCAACAGGGGTGTGACTGGAAGGTATGGGCTCGGCCTGTCCCTGATGATAGGAAGAAATGGAGGATCACTAAAGTAAAGCAACCTCACACGTTTGGCACTTTCTGTGTATCACAAGTGCACTCTCAGTGCACGGCCCGGTATTTGGGGAAACGGATTGCTTCTATGGTTTATGCTGACCCAGAAGTATCCATAGCCGCTCTCATTGAAGCTGTACATGGATTTACAAACTACAAGATGAAATATGGCAAGGTGTGGCGAGCTAAGCAGCACACGATAGCCATGTTGTGGGGTGACTGGAAAGCTGCCTACGGAAGGGTTCCACGTATATTACAAGCAATATCACACTTTAACCCTGGCACAAAGTGGTGCATCCATAGCACAAAGGAGGAGAACATCGATGGTGTAGTGAACCCCGTACTGGAGCGTGTTTACTGGTGCTTTCCACAGTGTGTGGAGGCATTCAAGCATTGCAAACCAGTGATAAGCGTTGATGGGACATTTCTAACTGGAAAGTACAAGGGTGCTTTGTTGATTGCCACTGGCATGGACGGTGAGGACCGTTTAATTCCCCTTGCATTTTCTTCGGTCGAGGGGGAGAACAACGACAGCTGGTCTTGGTTCTTGTACTTGGTCTGTAGGGATGTGATTGGACGTGATCGTAGAGTTTGCGTAATATCCGACCGGCACCAAGGGATCCTAAATGCAGTTGAGGAGTACATGGAAGGTTATCAACCTATTGTGCATCGTTGGTGCATGCGACACTTTGCTGCCAACATTTGGCGTAGACAGAATAGCAAGAAAGTGATAAAACAACTAAAATTGTTGTGCTCTTCAAAGGCGGAGACAACATTTGACATTAGGCTGACTAAGCTCAAATTAATGATGAATGAAGATGCCACCGAGTGGTTGGAAGAGCAGATGGTTAACAAGAGCACGTGGGCCGCTGCCTTTGACGATGGATCAAGGTACGGAGTAAATAACACCAATATATCAGAAGTGTTAAACAAAGTCTTGAAAGGCATTCGTGCTATGCCTGTATCTGCCATTATTGAGTTCACCTTTTACAAGGTTAATTCCTACTTTGTACATCGATGGATGAAAGCAAAAGATCAGATAGCTAAGAGGCCTAACCAGTTGTTGTGGGGAAAAGGTGCAAGACTTCACCTAACCAAGCATGGAAACAAAGCTGCAAGTATGTCTGCTGAGTTGTTTGATCCAACATCTTATGTGTACTCAGTTCGGACAACGACTACTCTGAACGTAGGAGGAGAGATGACAGGTGGACGCATATACAAGGTTGACCTGATGGCTGCAACTTGCACTTGTTGTGTTCCACAATTGTTACACTTGCCATGCTCGCACATGATGGCTGCTTGTCAAGTCCGAGGGGTTTCTCACCTGTCTCCGATTTATATGTCACAATTTTATTCCAAGGCAACCGTTCTTAAGACTTGGGAATCTCGATTCGAGCCGATACTAGATCAGTCACACTGGCCAGAGTACAGTGGCCCCATATACGTCCCAGACAAAGACAAGAAAAAAGATAAGGTGGGTAGGCGGAAGAAGAAACGGCTCCGCAATGAGATGGATGAGCCAAACGGGTATGGCGATGATATGTATGGTTTTGCTTAGTTCGACCAAGAACCTAGCAAGAACCATTGTAGTGTTTGCCATATGGAAGGCCATCGGAAGGAGCAACATAAACCAGGACGTACAAACGTTAGAGGTAGAGGCACAAATGGAAGAGGTAGTGGCACAAATGGAAGAGGTAGAGGCACTAATGTTAGAGGTAGGGGCACAAATGTAAGAGGTAGAGGCAGGACAAACATACGTACTAATAGCAATAGCGGGGTAAGTGTATTGTTTGTTGCTATTGAATTTTATATATAACTTATGCGTTAATTCTCAAATTTGGTTTAGTTGTTCTAACTTGGAACTTTTAATTATTTTTCAGGTAAATGGAGGAATTTAAGCGGGAAGTCAAGGAAGAACTGAAGCGGCAGGTTGAGTGGGGTCCGAAAGAATGCAAGGTGGATGACCTCGTGCCCCCGCCACTCCCGGTACCAAATTGTCATCATGGAATGGAAGCGGAGGTCAAGCAATCAAGGTGGCCTAACACGGCCGGTAGAGCCTACTACAGGTGCTCACATCGTTTTGAGATGATACGTACTGGATTTGGAAATGATAGGCCCTATTTCATACATCCTTGTGATTTCTTGCAATGGATCGATGGGCCG
Source organism: Urochloa ruziziensis (assembly GCA_015476505.1). Lineage (NCBI taxonomy): Eukaryota > Viridiplantae > Streptophyta > Magnoliopsida > Poales > Poaceae > Urochloa > Urochloa ruziziensis. Next base: position 33,711,045 of record CM027122.1, read on the forward strand.
GAAATGTTTGACCCTCGGATCCGCCTTTTCCCATATTATGCAAATGAGACGCATCCATTCAATAACTTCAAGAGGTGGGTGCCTCCACCACCAAATCCACCTGACATGACATTCGATGAGCAGCAGGCCGCGGCATGCATCCGCGTGAAGAATCCTCCAGTGTGTCACTGCGGAGTTCCTTGCAAGCTGCAACACCCAAACCTTGAGCTCAAGTATAAGTTCATTCCCTTCTTCCGATGCAAGCTGACCACAGACGTGAGTATTGTTTTGTTTTCTTAATTCATACTATTTCATCTATTAAAGTTGACGAGAAGTTCCTTTCAATTTGTTGGTTTTGCAGGATGGGTGGCCCCGTTGTGATTTTCAAGAGTACATGTACGGCCCCAAGTCTTATTGGCCCACTGAAGAGAAAATTCAAGCATTTGAGACAGGGAAGGAGATATGGCCCTGTGACAAGGAACCTAGGCCTCGTTGCAAATGTGGTATTTATGCTCGTAAGGGTGTTGTTCCATCGGAGCTAGGTTATGGATGGTATTGTGGGAATTCTTTTGGAGATTTTTGGGTAATTGTTAAGTTTGCCTAAGCTGACATGTTTACTTTAAAGTTCGTTTGGCTTATTGATTAACCACATGTTAACTAATGCTTTGCAGGAAGGCAGGACTTGTGATTGGGAGAGCTTTGCAGGACGGGAAAAAATGAGGGTCAAGTTGGGCCGCCAATCAGAACCATTGAAGACAAAAATTACCCTAGAAAATAAAAAGGAAATAAGAGATAAGTACGATGTGCCAATCCCTTCAACTGCAGTTCTTTATGGTCCCATCTTAACGGATTATGAAAAGAAACACGGAGAATTAAGTCTTTTTGTACGGGAAACAAAGAGAACCTCATTACTTTTTGGAGAAAGAACCGGGACAAGTATCCAGCACCGTTAACCCGTGAAGAACAGATGCAAGAGAGGTTGAAGGCGGAAGAGAAGAGAAAGCAACAGGCACTGGCAAAGAAAGAAGATGCGAGAAAGAAGAGGAGGCAAGACCTTGAGTTTGATCCATTGAAAATTTTCCCCAAAGGATCTTGGGAAGAATACTTTCAGGCATTGGAGGCCTCAAGAAAGGGCATTGACTTGAAAGCGGAGAGACAAAAGGCAAAAGAGGCGGCACTAGCAGAAGAGGCACAAATGGAGGCGATGAAAGCTCTTGTGGCCAAGTTGCCCACAGAAGTAGCTAAGTCAAATGATCAGGCAATTGCAAAAGAGGTACAATTGGAGGCGATGAAGGCGCTTGTTCATGACATGCCCACAATCATCGCAGACAAAGGCAAGGGACTCGCCGTTGAGGACAAAGACATGGGTGCCGTCGTCGACAACAAAGGCAAGGGAGTTGTCGTCTACATTTCCGATGATGATAATGACGATGATTGGGGTGACGATGAGTTGTTGTACGATGGCACATCCGAGTAACATTTTCCGTTTGTTCTTTGTTTCATGGACTATTTCACCTTTTATGTATGGACTATTTAAACTTTCATGTGTGGACTATGTATGAACCATTAATTATGCTTTATTTCTCGCGTTCTGAATGAAGAGCCAGTAGCCACAAACATAGATGAAATAGTACTCTTCATTCTTTTTCATGCTATCCTGCAACATGTTAATACTATTGTGCTTCTCCATGTTCTCGTGCTCCAACTTTTCTACTGTGAAGGACCGATTAGGCGACCAGAGAGGGGGGGGGGGGTGAATGGGAGCCGATAAAATTTCTTTCTCAAATCCGGCTTTTTCCAAATCAACACCAAGCCAACCAAACGATCTAGCCAAGATCACGTAGCGACGGCTGAGTTGGAGACGGAGCGTCGGCCAATTGAGTGGTCCCAATGATGTCGTAGCTTGGATCCTCGGCCTCTGAATTGTCGCTCTCATTATCATCATCATCATCATCATCATCCTCGTCCTCTGAGTCGTGGACGGCGGTCTGCTTTCCCCTAGACGATGATGGACTGCCCACACGTGTTGCACTGCTCCCTCTTGGCGATCCAATAGTCAGCGACCCGCTTCGCCTGCCACCCAAGTCAAAATTAAATTCAGTAAGTACATGAGTAAAATTAATTTGTGAAACTGAACCCAAATCGATTACCAAAGCAAAAATTGTGTAACTATGCCAATTTGATTAACAAGCACCAATTGTGTATATACGTGATGGGAAAATGAAATTAAGGTTACCCCGAGCAGTTGTTGTCCTGGAGCTAGATCTTGTCGCACTCCCGTGCCTAGCAGACCGTGAAGGTACGTCCGCCAAGCCCGAACCCACATCCATATTTGAAGCAGCAATGCACAGCCGCCCAAATTTGAGTTATCTGCCGTGCGACGACAAGCTTCACACAGCTGACGGTATAGCCAAGCAAGCGTGGCCGAGCCCCAACTATAGTCACGAAGCAACTCCCAATCCTCGCTTATGGCGTCCAACCACATCCAAGAAACTGTATTCCCGCTACCATCTGGAAACAAAAACCCAGCCAACATGTGCCACAACCAGGCACGGGCGTACCTCTCAACCAAGTCTTCAGCAGCACCAGGAGGGGGTTGATGCCCAAAGTGCTCGGCTAGCCATCCAGCGGTAACACCTGTTGTTCTCCTGTCCTTAGTCCCTTCTGGTACATCAGGTGGCCGTTGACCAACCAATGCTTCGACCCTATCTTTCCAACCATTAGGGACTATGTTACCTGTGACCGCTTTTCCATCAATGGGCAGCCCGAGGATCATGGCGACATCCTCGAGCGTCACTGTCATCTCACCGGCATTGAGGTGGAAGCTATGAGTCTCGGGCCTCCAGCGATCTACAAGGGCGGTCAACGCCGCGTTGTCAATCATAGCAATACCCTTCTCATGTGTAACTATCCTTGCCAATGGGAGAAACCCCGCCCGCCGAATGTAATTGGCATATCTCTCATCCCATGCCAATGGGCTGTGTGTGCGGGGACGTAGGGGCTTCAACGCCTAAGGAAAAAAAATAGATAAATTGATGTTACGAGATTGATTTCAATCTAAAGGAAAACATGTAGAACTACTGCATGCACATAAACAAACCCGAGTTCTTTCCTCAAGTATCTTCCCGCGGTGCCCTTCATCATAAAAGGTCTCTAGGAGAGGGTACTGCGGATTCCGAGCCATTCTTCTGTAATATACAAAAATCATAAATCATTCATGCTCACATGTAGACAAAGAAATAATGTTTATCATATATCATAAATCATTCATGCTCACAGGTAAACAAAGGAATAATGTTTATCATCATACACACAGCTACACGATATAAAAAAATATTACAATGTCGATACATGTATAAGTTCTCTTTTGGTGATCGGCTGTTATACGTGCATATAAAAAGATAATAAAACAACTACAACTAACAATTGATCTAATGTAAGTGTAATATGAGAGCTTACTCTGTGGTAATATATTTGAAACACTAGATGAGATGATGAAAGATAACCAAAAAGATAATAAAACAACTACAACTAACAATGGGAGGTGGACATGTATTTCGTGCTAAAACCATCCCACATTGTCTCAAGTACGCCACTACAACAACATACTATATACGATTTCTATATACCAATCAATATTCATACTCATTTACAACATCAATATCAACATGCCAATACCACAACAAAATCCGTCCATGCAAGACAATCCATACGATAGTAAGGCGTTACCAACGAAACATTCCACGATCTAACACAACTAATCATGGCCGGTTCGTACTAATTTCAACATGGGAGCTCACTACCAACCCTAACCCTAGCACCACCATACATCCAAACCAAGTGGAAATAAACAGATCCAAGTGGATAGGATGATAGGATGGAGGAGTTACCTTCCCGGAGCAAAATGCACGGATCCCACCCTCGATTTGGTGGAGAAACGGGCGTATCTAGAAGGGGGGCCGCGCGGTCGCCATGGGCGCCGTCATCATGAGCTCGGTCTGGAGAAGAAAGAAAGGGAGGAGGAAGAACGGGTGGGCCGCGCGGCGGCTCTGTATATGGCTTAGTCGCGCCAAGATGTTTGGCGCGGCTATAGTCGCGCCACATGCTTCGGCGCGACTAAGCCGAACCATGTCACCGCCCACGCGACCGAGCTGGCGGCCGAGTGCCAGCATGGATGCGGAGCCGCGCCACATGCACCGGCACGACTCAACTATTAGCCGCGCCAAAGTGTTCGGCGCGACCAAAAGGGCTACTTCTTAGAATTTTAGTTTGTGACAGGTTATGATTAAAATATTAGATTAAAAGGATTAAAATAAAAAAATTCCCAGCCGGCATGAGCTCGAACAGTGGCCCATAGTTCTATTTCCCAAAAGGAACGAAAACGTGTATCTACGATCAGCATACATGATATATCCGAAGTTGAGGTGAACGTTTTGCTGACGACGAGTGACGCTCAGGAGAGAAATGTAGTTCTTCCCGGAGTGGGCTCCATCTAAGCTCCTAGCTAGCGTCGCCAATTCGAGTAGGGGCCGACCATCACTTCAATTTTGCCTCAGCAATCAACCAGACTAGGCTTGCGAAACTCGGTCACATCCGTTCAGCGGGAGGCTCTACCAAGCAATGCAACGCCAGGCGCCTGCCATCGCGGCAAAACCACGCGCCTCGCACAGTTAGTAGAAACAGTACCTGGGCGACCTTCCAGGCGTCGTCAAATCGTCATACCCCGTCGCCGTGTTCCGAGAGCCATGTTTCATTGCCAGAGCCAGCAGAGCAACCTTCCCTGGCTTCAAGCAATCGAGCTCACCGCAACTATGTCTCTCGCCGGTTCCCTTCGCCATGAAGAGCCGGCCAATCAACTATGGGTCGTGGGTGCCGACCAGGCCCGTCTTAGAGGGGGGGTCAGCCTGTGCGATGGCCAGGGGCCCATCAGGCTGAGGGCCCATGAATCTATCAAGTATGTATAGTACAGTATACCTTGCATGATCTACCATGTATGTATATTTTAGATACAATTGATCTTGAAAGTGTTCTCGAAGATTTTGCATCAAGAAATGCCCAAAACACCTTTTTAAAAAGCACTAAAGCACTATACATTTATTTGAGATAACCATCATAGTTATTTTGCCCTTTTTTATCTTCTTTGATGTACTGTTACTTTTTCGAGAAGAATTAAATATGTACTATGTATGCTACAAGTTATCTCTTATTAATATTATTATATACTGTAATTGTTTTATGAAAATATTAGATTGTCAAGCCCTTGGTGTCTTACTGGCCCAAGGGCCCATAAAATTTGTGGGACGGGGCTGGTGCCGACTGCCTACTTCCTACCGGCCTCGCGTGCAATTGCAGTTCGCCAGTGCTTGTGCAGTTGTGCCTCGGCTCATTGCCAGCCGTCGCCTCAAAGGAGGAACTGCTGACAGGGGTTGGGGAGTTGGATGCCGGACGGACGAAGGGGACCAGGCGGCGCAGCCGGCCTGTTCTCTTCCTCGAACCTCCAATATCCTACCGCCATCACCCTTAGGGCTCGTTCGGTTCAAGCGGATTGGTTCCACCCGGATTGAAATCAATATAGTATAAATTTTATGATAGTTACAGTGAGAGACTGGGATTTATTTCGGTTGAGGAACTAATTTACTCATGATAGGGACAACAAAAGGCCGGGATTGGTTCCCCACCTCTTGACCAGTGGATTGATTCCCGGTCTTTCGTTGTCCCTATCACGAGTAAATTGGTTTTCACCTGGAATAAATCCCGGTCTCTCATTGTAACCATCATACAATTTATACTATATTGATCTCAATCCGGGTGGAACCAATCATAGAAACCGAACGAGCCCTTAACAGTTTTGTTCGTCTCTCTTGCTGCTCAGGATAATTTGCTCTTCCCATCAGACTGTACAAGGTTCATGTCTATCTGATCCCATGCAAGGAATCATTTACCTGACATTTAACTACCTGCAGTTTACATGCATACGCCATCTATAGGCCTAGATGGAGTTCAAATTCTTTGCCATTGCTTAGCGTTATTTTATTTCATACTGCATAGCTTAGGTGTACTGGTTTAGCGGCAACAAGGTTAGAAAACTGCCATACCAGAGGCAATACTGGCAACAAAACGTCTTATGAAATCTTCATTTTCTAATGTGAACATTGATGAATCTTTATTTGATTCTAAAGCGGCATAGATATCCTAACAATGTCATTCTTATTCCATCAGTTGTCGGTGCACCTATATTCTTGCTAACCACTCTCTGTCAAGATAACTGCAACCTCCATAGTAGGGCTGATAATAAATAGTGTATATGTGACATTTATAATATAATATGTCCACGGTTTCACATTTTTAACCAAAAAAATTCTTCATTGACTGAATGTTGACTAGTACATTCATTTCTATTTTGTACATCCCAATTTCAGGATGCGCATGTTATATGTTTTACAGCTTCCAGCCTTCCTTTCTTTTGAGGCTCACTAGCTGTGTTAAGCTCTAAATAAACATATAAGTTCACCATGTTCTTTAGGTGAGCTCAGAGTTCCCTAGAGCTGAAAACATTGTTTGTCTTTCTTTGTTTCTGAAAGATCAATCCATTGTTTTATTGAACTCCTTTTACATGCATTGTTTCATCAACCTTTCTTTATACATACTGTTTTTCAGTCATATGTATATTTGTTTAGCTGACCATGCTTTTATCAGTTTTTAGGTGATCCAAATCATACCGATGAGCTACGTTGAATAATAATATTTTGTTTCGAGATAATCCAATCATATAAATCAACTATCTTACTTGACAATATTGTCCTTGTTAATTAATTATGTCAAAGTATCATATTGCATTAATTTTAATTAGTTGATACTGAAAAATTTCCTTTCGAAAATAACTCTCAATCAACTTAAATGGACGCCCAATATTCTTTAAAAGTACATGCTCCTGAAACTGAGCTATCACCACAAGGGAGCATTTAGGTCGCTGACTTCATATCAAACTTGGATATTAGTTTTTTTCTCTCTCAAGCCTGCAGTACTTAGTAAATGCCCTAATGCTCAATTGCTTTGCTTCCGACATAAATACGTCATTTCTGCCTATTCATAGGCTTACCTCCGTGAAATGGCATTGCTTTTCTTTTTTGGCTTTGAATTGGTGTATGGGCCTGTTTGGATCTACCAGCGAATTGCTAGCTAGCTAATTTTTGCTGATGTGTGGGTTCAAACGGGACTAGCTAATTCTCAGCTAATCACATTCTAACTAGCTAAATAGCAACTACAGAATTAGCTGGTCTAACCTAGCTAATTGCAACTACCTAGCTATGGATTAGCTCTGCTCAAAAAAAAAGCTATGGATTAGCTAGATGGATCCAAACATGATCCATATTAATTAGAGACCATAAAGGATTATACATTCAAATTCGATCTTTAAAGCATTATGCGCTGTTGCGCTGACCATCCTGGTTCTTCATATAAAAGCGGAAGTAAATGCTTACAAGCGACCGGTCGGTTGCTGACTCCTCATGTGGCTTAGTCTATATGTCGACCCTTGTATTTATTTTTATATAGCCAATAAAATGTGAGAAAAGAGAGAGGACATGTTAGGGATTTAGAGCGGCTCGCCGGCCCAGCCCCGTTGGCCTAGGAGGGGCCCATACAGCCAGGTAAGGGCTCTTCCAAATTTCGAGGAGTTAAAGGAAGTGTGTTAGCAATATAGTAAGGCGAGGATGATAAATACAGAGTAAATTGGATCCATCATACAACAATTTGTATGGTTGTATCATTTTGGTTCAACAAGTTGCAAAACATGCAAATAGGTGTACGAACTTGTCAGATGTGTGCATGTATGGTCACATGTACACTATGAAGCGTATTTTGCTATGAAGACAGGCCACATGTATTAATTTTAAGGTGCTGGAAAGCTAAAAATAAAAAAGAAATCGTAAAGCCTTTCTTCCTCCTCCTGATCATCTTGGTTCTGAAGGGCATCAGGATGCGGATGGAGACAGTGCAAGGTTTGTGTGTTTGTATAACATGACTATCTTAGATCGCAACATAATAAGCTAGACGTAAAACACAAGAATAGTGAAAGCTGATGAAATCTAAACCCATTTCACTCGTCACAAAAATGATTAAATCCCCCGTCAAGATTCTTGATGAACGTAGCTGAGCTGTATACACAAATATAGCTACATCAACACTGAATTCTGATTACATGGGTTGCGGACCACTGCATTTTTCCTGCTACAAATTTTCCGCCACCTCAATTAATATTTGTGATCCAAACTACGTTCTACATGACTTGTCACCACAACAAAATACACGTTGGGTTGTACACGTGACCGTACACACACGCTCTCGACAAGTTCGTACATTTATTCACACATTTTGCAACCTGTTGGACAAAACCGATAAAACCATACAAGTTGTTGTACGGTGGGTGCAATTTACTCATAGATATACTCATCCATGTTGACGTACTGTGTAAATTCGGTTAATTCAGTCAACATGGTCCATCAAATCCGATGACCATATTCTTGTCATAACAATTTCCTTCCTCTAAATGAAAAACATGCCAAAGCACGGTCGCTAAAAAGAAAAGATGATTAAATTGTAAAAGTACAGAATGGGCCGGTAACTGATTCCAGAAATTTCCTCGGTATACCGTGTCAACGGTGAGTCATTGCAATCTGTTCCACCTAACCTTACTACAGTTTTAGAATCTAGAAACCAACATAGTCCAAATTAAGCTTGGCACACTTAAGCATCATTTAAAGCTACACCTTACCAATGTAAAATCTTTTATAGACCTACTAGCACAAAGGCACGTGCTACAGGTACGTGTTTTATGAAAAATATATCGTGAGAAAGAGTCATAGTGGCTAATGTGTAGCACGAGAAAGAGTCTTGACTGCTCACGTACATGACCAATATAGTGTGAGAAAGAGTTCTAGGGGCTGACATGTAGCATGAGAAAGAGTCCTGACTGCTCACGTACTTGACCCGTGGGTACACCCGTTAGATCAATGTGTCTTTTGATGATTGACCGTCGAAATTTTTCGTCCTTTGTAGGGTTTAGATAAGCCTATATGTCAATCTCTATCCGCAGGTGGCCTGCACGGTGAGTGCGCTGGGCTCGCACCTGGCGCCAGAGAACGCGTCTGTATACTCGACAGTGCACGTCTCCGTGCCGACACACGCCGCCGTGAACGTCTCCAGCACGGCCTTGGACTCGCACCCGCCCTGGTATGCGCCGCAGCTTCCCCTACTCACGCCGAAGCTGGCCACGTCCACGCTGGTGACCACGCGCTCGTGCCTGCCGCATGACAGCGTCACGCCGCCACCGACCTCTGCGCCGGCGACACAGGCGACGCCCACAGCCACGGTGCGGGTCTCCGCTGGCCTCCTCGAAGTTGATGAACACGTTGGCTTCCATCGTAGCTATCGTCCGAGGCAGGGTACGCCTGGCCGCCGTCGCTCCCGTCCGGGGCCAGCCGAGTTGGAAGTGCAAGTGGTGGTGCAGGAGGCTGCAGCGGGGTGAGCGCAAATGCGACGAGCGGGGCGAGGCGGAGGCACGAGGAGGGGCGGAGGCTCCGGTCATGTTGCGAGGACGGCGAGCGGAGTGGTTAGGTGTGCAGGCGGCGAGCAGATGAGGAGGACGGAGTCACGGTGTCATCGGCATGGGGAGTGGAAGGGAAACAGGAGGGGAGGGAAAACTATAGGTGTAAAATCATATTTTTGCCGTCACTTAACAACAAAAGTTACACCCATCTATTAATGCCAGGGGCACGGAAGGGAGAAGAAATTAAAACCAATGGCACAAAGGGCATGTCGATATTTTGGATGGCACACAAAGGATTAGTTGTATTTTCAGCGGTATAGAAGGAATTTGCTCAATACTCAAACCGCAGCAAGATTCCGAAGAAAAGTCCGCTCCTCCCTTACCCCAGACATCAATCGAGACAGCAACATTGCCTCTTTGAAGAAGGCTCCTTCCAGCGCCCCGCTCATCCACAAGGCACCTGATGCTCCTGTCCAAATGTTCCTTCATCGCCAGTGACTAGCCGCCGGCCGCCCGACCTGTCCGCCGCTCTCTTACTTGCTCTGTCTAGAACGGATTGAATAGGTTGTGCGAGTGAAAGTAAGCTGATTTAATAGTATTTTATTGGGCTGGGCTGGGCTGGGCTGAAAAGTCTATTGATTTTGGCTATTTTTGGCCTGATTCAATACTATTTTGTGAGGAGAAAATCTGCTAGGCTAGGCTGATAAGCCAAACGAACACGGTGTAAAGCTGAGCAACGGCATCGAATTTTACGTTTACACACCGGTAATGCTATGGCCAGGCGTACCATGCCATCGGACGCCTCGCTGACCCTTGTGTCGCTCATTCTGCTTGTTGCCGCCCTCCTCTCCCGCGCAGGCTCGTCATCGCCTCTCTCGCCTACCCATCGCCGTCTCCCTTGCCCGCCGCTGGAGCTCATCGCTGCAGTAGAAGCTTTTAAGGTTGCAACTGCATGATTTTGATGCTGCGTTAGCTTTCTTTTGACGTTGCACGAATTGAAAGGATGTTGCATGAAACAGAGCCCTGATGTTGTTGCAGAAATTTTACTGTTGCATCCTGATGTTTTAGATCTTGTTGAGCTCTGTAACTCACTTTGGATCATGAATTGAAGGGATGTTGCATGAAACAGAGTGCTTATAATAATCTTTTGAGCACTAAACATTGTTAAACGAAAAACTTATCAACTACAAAGTTTTAGATCTTGTCGAGCTCTACAAAGTTAGTATAAAACCTAACTTCATCCGAGATCATATGTGAATTTATTTGTGTGAAACTATTTTTAGGAGTGGACCATGGCATGACCCGCGGCTGAAAAGGATTTTTAGGTGCGGGTCATGGCATGTGTCGGTCATGCCATGTCCCGTCCTTGGAATTGATTTTCAGGTGCAGGTCCTAGCTACAGTGCTGAGTTTTTATTTGTAAAAACGAGTCGCTTTTTATCCGCCTAAAAAGAGTATGGCGCCTATAAATTGTGTAGTAGTGACAAATTCTCATTCGTATTCCTTCGCACAGGAAAAAATCTCATTCATATTTTAAAGAACTTTCATGCAATGTCAAACCATCATGCTCGTTACAGAAACTTATATGCTTGTAGTGGCGCCAGGAGTGGTTGCTCGTGAGGCGCTAGTTCATATAAAAGCGAAAGCGAAAGTAAATGCTTACAAGTGACCGGTCGGTTGCCGTCCTGACTCTTCATGTACGTGGCTTAGGCTGTTCGCACTTGTCATACTCTATTTCCGACCTTTATAAGAAATATTTTGTTCTGGTTATCGAAATTCCAACTTCTATATCAATTTCTCGTGCAGTCATCAACCTCTATAACTCAAACCTTTGTACCAGCTACAATATATTTTGTTCAACCATATCCAACTATCATCTCATCTTTTCTACTTCCCTCTTCTTTTTCCTTTCTTTATCTTTTTTCTCCTCTCCTTTTTTTCGCTTTTTCCTTTTTTTTCTTTTCCCTTTTCCTCTTTCCTTTTTCTTTCTTCCCCCTCCTCCACTTGTTTTATCTGCCGCCCTAACCCTCCCCCATCCCCTCTCTCTATATCCGCCCTCCCCCTCTCCTCTGCTCTCTTCGGAGACAACCCCTCCCTAACCTTCTCTTCCTCCTCTGCGCCACTAGGAGGTCCGGCTGCTCCCGCTCCAGCCACTAGAGGAGCGGCTTCTAGCTCCATCTTGTGGCGATGGGGAGGGGCAAGGGCAGCAGCAGTGGGGGACCGACGCGGCTTCCAGCTCCCGCCGAGGCGCTGCAGCACGACATCCATCCCTCGTCGTAGGATCTCGGTCGGGCATAGCGGTGAACGGCGATGGGGGCAATGGCATCCCGGGGCGGTGAGCGACCCAAGGACGCTCGCGCGTGGCCTCAATCTCGGCGGCAGTTTCCATGGTCGTGGCCAGCGAGGGCTTGAGCTCCGACGGCCTTCCTCTGCCTGCAGCCGGCTCCAACGTGGCACCCACTCTCGGTCGACCGTAGGGTGAGAAGCGGCGGTAGGCAGAGCCCCCTAGCCCGATGGGATCTTGTCCAAGCGGGCGGAGAAGTGGAGGGCGCATCCTGGAGCTCGAGGGCTAGAATCGTCAGGAGGGCGCCATCTCTCTTTTGTGGGAACTCTCCTCTCTCCTCGGCCATATTGATGACCTCCTCTGCCAACCAAGCCTTGCAGCAGATGAGGAGCAGCGACAGTGGAGCTTCACGGCACTAGAGCAGGCGGCGACAACGGAGCTGGTCTCGGTGGCGCTAAAGCAGGCGGCACTAGAGGAGCAGGGCTCCTCGTCGATGACACCCCTTCCTCCCCGTCGCGACCCCTCATCCGCTCCCTGCCCAGTGGTGAGAACACGTTGTGGTTGGACGTGGGCGCGGGCCCTGCAGCACATCCGCGCGTAGCGGCCAACCGCTAGCCCTCTGAATTTGGCATGCGGGAGCCGGGCCTGTTCTTTACCATGTGCCATGCAGTAGCCCGCTGCAGGTCGCCAACCTGTATATCAGACATGCAGTACCGTTTCCAGTACCCTAGTGAGGACAGTCTTAGTCTATATGTCGGCCTTGTATTTGTAGCCAATAAAATGTGAGAAAAGAGAGACGGCATGTTAGGGATTTAGAGCGGCCCGCCGTCCTAGCCGCCTTGTCGTTGGTCTAGGAGGGGCCCACGCAGCTAGGTAAGGTCGCCTTTAATGGGCCGGTGGTTGCCTCGCCAATTAGTTAGGAGTTAAGAAGAGTTTGGAGATTAGGAAAATTGGCTTTCAAGTAAAGTAAGGTCTAGGTTACTTAGGAGTCAAGTCCCTCTATATAGCCAAGGGACCTTGTACCAAATTATTCAGGTCGAGCCCTAGGGCTGCTGCCTCCCACCTTCAGATCTGCTACTGATCCAGGCCGACGTACTATCATCCTAACACCTAGTATTCGGAGCTAAAATTTCTATGCCAATTTTTTTTTCTATCAAGAAACTAGGCGATATGATTGTCCAACGACGACAGACCGATTGTCATATTACACAACAGGAGGGCTGATCAGCTCACCTTCACCTTCAGGAAATCAATTGAATTATTCATGGCGCGTAATTGGAGCACCGACCCAGTCACCTCCACAGGGGCGACATGAGCAAACTTACCACGATAGATCTTCAATAGACCATCCGAAAGAAGACGATCAATAGCGGCCGATCAAAGACACCGGCAAGAGAATACATGAATTAGCATGTTCATAGGGCGACTTCATCAATCACACGGGAAATGAATCAGCTACATCAACAACTCCCGCATCCAACAATGAGGCCAGCTCAATTTTTTTCTAGAGATGCATCTACGACAACGACACTGTCAACTTCGTCCACCTCGACTCCGGGTACTCCAACCATGATTGCATCTACCTCAATGTGCGGTGCCACCAACACATATACAACTACGTCAACCATCGACACCCCTGTTCTGGCGACACGTGCTGACGAGTTGCCTCCAATGCACCTAGGTGTTGCGCCTTTGGAGGAGCCTCCCTTCAGATCATCCACGACAACAACCACGCTGCCTCAAGATGATGGGTCTACAACAAGTTATATGGATTTACTATGAGCAACAGCGCCACTATGTCTACATCATCACCTACACCGACCGACATGATGAATGTCGATATCAGGACAACACCTTGCTCGCCAGTACTCCCACCAGTTTGATCAGATCTAACTGGCAAGGAACTGATTGTCGGACAAGTTGCACCTGCAACTCCGATAATTAGATCTAATGTTATCACCAGCTCACGACTACCACCACTATCACCAGGCACAACAAAGAGTAGGGCAGACGACCCTACAATCTAAGCGAGCACAGTCTGCCCAACAGCAAATTCATGCCTCAATCTCACAGAGGCTTCTACGGAGGGTTCCAAAGGAAGAACAACTCATCATGTATAGGAAAAACACGTGGTTGTCTCTCAATCAGCAAGCATCACATCATCCAACAGTAGGTCATTGACAACAGCAGCAACCTCTGGAGTGCTCTTGGCGGCTATCCCAGAAAATGCGCCCCGAGCAAAGAGCCCTAAGATGACAGCTTCCATGACCACATCGCCGACAAATCCCTTCGTCGGCAACCCACATAAACAGGAAGCACACATCCCTACCTCATCCCAAGTGATGAGACAAAGATGTCCAACTCAACCTGCGCTACCAAAAGTGGCTGGATCGATTCTTGGTCCGCCTCCTCTACATCTTCGACAGCAACCTCCGAGCTTCAATCATCAACCTTGTCCATCAATGAGAAGATGTTCAAGAGGGCCATGTTCACAAAGAGGCAAGACACGACCGCATAAACAAGAGCGGAGTGTGTACAAACAGCAATTGCAGATGCCAACAAGGCGATGACGCTCTTCATCAACGGGACATCCAAAGGTTAGCAACCACTCGTATTTCAATAATAATAAAACAAAAGTGATTCACAACGGAACAACTCCCCAGCGACCTGAACTACAATGGTGAGTGAAGGCGCCAGCAATACTGGGAATTAGGACACGACCATACCTTCAACAGTAATGGTGACGTGTCTAGAAAATGCCCCGAACAAATTCAAGTTGGAACGATAGAATGGCCTCTTCGGCCGCAATCAAATGGAGCATCTAGGAGTGCCCGACATCCTATACTCATCATAGATGGGCGCACACCTCGGCCAATCACAGTCAACACTAAATCAACATTGCCATATAAAATTCAGTAGGTCACCACCAGCTGGGGGCACATCGTCATGAGGAGTTCAACTAGCGACCCCTGACGAAGGCCACGGCCACCACATCGTCTCTCTGCTAGCCTGATTGGTTGACGTTCAACATCGCAGCGACGGTCAACTCTGCACAAACTTCAGCAACACGTGGATGCCGGCGTCTACCGCAACATCAACAACGCCTCACAATAATATGTTGCATCGCCACCAACCTCGACGCCTCCAGGCTACCCCGCACATGCAACTCTTCACCAACTCGACTTCACCATAGGGCACCTTGGTGTCAACAGAAGAACCGTGGCATGGCTATGATAAAGGGCAAATCCGAGGACATTAACTCCAGAAGCAGCACCATAAGGAGAATGTAGCGTGAGGACGTGTTGCAAGTCGAATGGTGGGGAGATGTTGCATGTTGGCCTAGGAGGAGCCCGCACGGCCATGCAAGGGCGCCCCTGATGGGCCACGGTTGCATCGCTGATTAGGTTAGGGTTCAAGAGGACTTTAGAGATTAGAAAAACTTGGCTTGCAAGTCAAGGAAGATCTAGATTGCGTAGGAATCAAAGTCAAGCCCCCCTTATAATCGAGAGACTTTGTATCAAATTATTCAAGTAAAATATATTCCTAGCTCTCCACCCAAGCGTCGCCGCCACTCCCCTCCATCTAGGGTGTGCCTGCGCCCTAGGGAAACAGCGAAGCAGCTTCCATTGCATCTTGCCCCTACCCCTTGCATGGCAATCCCTAGGGCTGCCACCCGGTGGGCTCCTATATAACTTGCGGAAGATTTTTATCAACTTATCTATAAAGCCCATCAAGGCCCAGTTAGAATGGGCCATCCAACATTTCACTGAAAAAAAATGTTAGATACAAAATGTTGACCAACTTTTTTTTTCGAACCGGCAATTTTTCTGGAAATGTTGGACCTAAACTTTTTCCGAAAATGTTGACCAACTTTTTCTCATTGAGCCTCAACATTTTTTTGCCAACAATTTTAAAAAATGTTGGACTTTAACTTCTTTTTAGCTCAACATATTTTTGAACCAACATTTTTTTAGAAATGTTCCAACATTTTTTTGGGAATTTCGAGCTTCAACATTTTTTTGGGAATTTCGAGCTTCAACATTTTTTTTGAAAAATGGTCACCAAGTTGGTCCTCAACTTTTCTTCGTGGACATTTTTGGAAAATATTGAGCCTTAACTTATCTTCGTCAACAGTTTTTTTATAAAAATGTTGAACGCCAAAAAATGCTGATCAACATTTTTCCAAAAAAGTTGAACCTACAATCTTTTAAAAAAATGTTAAACCTCAACATTTTTTTCAATCCAACTTTTGTACGTAACATTTTTTTCACTCAACCTTTTCTACTAACACCTTTTCTTGTCAACAGCAAGGATGGAGGGCCCGGCCACAGCGGGATGGACGCCCCTGGCCGCCGGCAGCGCGGCTAGCTACGCCCGACGGTGTCCAGCCCCCTCCCCGCGCCCGGTGCCCGGCGGCGGCCCGCGATCTCCTGTGCTGCCAGGGCTGCCCACAAGGGGTTGCCATGGCGGCCCGTAGGGAGGCCGCTACGGGAGGCGGTGCCACGCGGGGAGGCTCACGCTACAGTGGCCGACGTGGCGCGGCGGTGTTCGTCCCCCTCCCTGCGCCCGGTGCCCGACGGCGACCAGCGGCGGCTCGCGCTCGCCTATGCTGCCCACAAGGGGTTGCCATGGCGGCCCGCGGGGATGCCACTACGGGAAGCGGTGGCGCGCGGGGAGGCTCATCGGCGGCGGCGGCCAACGAGGCGCGCAGTAGGCATGGGGGAGGGGGAGCAGCACAACGGGGAAGGGGGTATGGAGGGTAGGGTTTGGCAACATGGATCTAATGGTGATGACTTTTTGCACGAATCTCAAACATGAGAAGGTGGAGGAGAAACTTTCTTCCTGGAGATGTATAGGATTTCCGTGCCACCCCTCCCTTCATATCCGCTATGGATTCGGCCCAGTGAACCGTGTGTTGATGGAACGGCCATGTTCCGATTGTAAGAGAAAATCCAAGAGACACCCTATTCCACTTGCTAAGCCAAAATTTGGCAACTCAACCTCAAAATTCAGCTCCAACAGTCTTCCTATCCAAGTTGCTATCCCATCCGGCTCTCCAAATCATCCCTCCCGCTTGCCAGACTTGGCAAGCCGAGCCCGCTTGCCAAGCGTGGCCCCCATGTGCAGCGAGCAGGAGCGCACGTAGAGGGAGAGAAGGAGAGGACGAAGAGGAGTCGCCGCCGGGCCGGACCTCCGCACACCGCTGGCCGGACCTCCGAGTGCCACCAGCCGGACCATCACGCGCCGTCCCGCCGGCCAGAACTCCGAGCGTCGCCTAGCCAGACCTCCACGCGCCCCCGCCGGACCTCCGAGCGCCGTTCAGCCAGACCTCCGCGCGCCACGCCGGACCTTCACGCACCGCCGGGCTAAACTTCGCGTGCCGCCATGGATGGAGGAGCTGGCTGGGGAAGGGGAGAAGGGGAGGCTGGCGCCAGCGCGCCGCCGTGGAGGGAGAGGGAGGGCCTGCTGTGGAGGGAGGGGAGAATGGGACGCCGGGGCAAAGAGGAGAGAGTGAGGTCAGGAGGGGCAGGAGGACAAGGAAGGAAGACAGGGGAGGGGATGAAGATGAAGTGTGGGACCCACACGTCAGCGTGTGTGGAGAGGGAGGTTGAAGATTGTTGTTGAAATTTAGAGAGTGGAAAATGGAGAGGAGTGTATAACCCAGTATGGAGAGGAATTCTTTGCCAAGTCAAATAAAGAGTCAGAGAGCGAAAAATGGGATGTCCGTTGGAGATGCTCTAGACTGTATGATTGGATAGAATGAGATGGTACGGGGAAAAGGAAAAGAGTGCTGGAAAAAATTATGTTGCACTTCTTTCTTACCTCCATGTTTCAACACCGGTAACCAATCAGATTCTAACGTACACATGCAAATCAAATTGAAAACCACCTATGAATATGAATCAAATTAAGAGGTGAAAATCCAAGACACAATGTGTGTGAACCCACTTCTCAAACTGCACGGAAAGAACCAACTGCTTGATGATGCACATTACAGAAACGCCAACAGTAGCAACGAAATGCCACACGGCACAACGAAAATGGATCACCCCGCGGAAGCATCAGTCCCGCTTCGTGCCGCTCCCGTTCTGCCCGGCGAGGATCCTCGAGATCTGCAGCCCCCGGCTGAAGGCCTGGTTGAAGAGTAGCCGTGTCTGGAACTCGGAGACGAAGGGGAACCATGACAACACGGCGATGGGCAGGAAGATGAGGAGCCCCATGGTGTACTCGTACATCCGCGCCATCTCCTGGACCGAGTCCCATGGCCCCATCTTCCGCAGTGCGGCCCCAGTTCTCTGCCTGAACTTAGCACAGCAAGGACCTCTGCACGCAACACCAGTGCCAAATGGGCAACATAGCATGTGAAGTGGCTCTATGATCAACCTCCGGAACAACGGTCCAATTAGTTGTGCAATCTACAAGGAGCAAGAGAAGGTGACATTAACATGAAGCAGAGAATAAGTGAATATGCAAAGGTGGTGTTTGGTTTGAGGAATGGGATCATGCATCATCTTCTCACTTTTTTGTTTGGTTTGTGGAATGGAAAGGGTTGATCTCTCACCACCTCATCCCTCACAAGGTAATAAATAGTATAACTATGAGGAATGGGGTCATCCCACCAAATTTTATGAAATCAACTCATGATGGACCACCTCATCTAGGATGATGTGATTCCTCAAACCAAACAGACCAAAAGTAGGGACAGGGTAGCATATAAATATACTATCGCAGATAGCTACAAAAAGGCATGGGTGGAAGATAACAATCACTCACCAGAAGAATAAACCAGCCAGTGGGGATGAAGGCCAGGATACTGGCGCCAACATCTGCTATAGCTAGATCAAAGCCAACAAATAGAAGGACAAGCAAACCGATGAGAACAAGAAAGACAATGCCCTTGAGGATGCGGAACACAAGCTGAAACCTTGAAACAAACTTCTCTCTCCCCATTGAAACAACCTGAAAAAAGGGGGCACACTCTCAAGTGTAAAAGCCATATGAGATAAAATTGGATGCACCAGAACACTTAAACCACTGGCTGTTACCTTTAGTGACACAAGAGCAACTGCTATAACCAGCCATGACAGTGCATATATCTGGGGAAAAGAACAGAGCATTAGCTAAATGGGGATTTCAATGGAAAAGGGCCATTCTAAGCAGGTTTCTTACCAAGAAGCTTTTGTTACTGTGCACTATATGCAAGTGGTAAACAATACCATACTGATAGATCAAGAACCGGAGGGACAGGATGAACTCCAAGAGCAAGCTACGAATTGTTGCATTCTTCAGGTGGTCATGTTCACTCATCCACCAAGCCTCCCAACTTTGCTCAGGTGCTAGGCCAATGCCACCTCTATTGCCCATCCACTTCCACCAGTCCATCCAGTCATCAACAGTCTTGTGCCACTCAAAGCAGGATGGGTTGAAGACAAAAGGCGCAAAGAGCCAGCAGAAAACAAGGAACCATATGGAAACTGTGACGTATAGATACAAACTGGAGCTTCTGTATGAACTACCATACGCTAGATAAACAACCAAGAGAATCAGCAGCTCCAATGCTTTCACAAAGTGGCTCCGGGAGTACATCCGATAATTCTCAGCATACTTTGCGTGGCGCACAACAAACCCTCTCCCTGTACCTCTGTACTTTGCTCCACCATGAAGTATTGTCCTGCCATAGTAGTGAGTCTTTGTTCCAAGATGAAAAGTGAAGAACACAGGAGCTAACTGAAGTTGCATAATTACAAACTCTGCCAGTGCTCTACCAAATCCCTTCTCCAAGCCAACCTCCATCATCATTGGGAAGACAAGCAACATCCCAAGTTGGAATACAGATTGAGTAGCAAGTGCATTTTCAAATGGTTTGATATTTTGAATATTTGGATCTTGGAGTATTGACTTTTCCAAGCCACTCAAAACAAGGTATAACCTCCCGTACAAAAATATATACACTGTGAGAACAGCCACCTGGAAGTAATATATATAACTTAAGGTCAACTCATACAAAAATTATAAAGTTAAAATTATAAACCACGTTACACTTTGCATATTATGTGCTCCAGACAGTATAGTTTTCACTGCCCCCTGATTAAAAAACACTAAAAGGACACATTAGTCACTTTACACAAACATGCAAGCTTTCTACAAATTCCGTCATGAAATGAAATAAAAAAGATCAGCTATGCTTGTAAAAAAAATTATTACCATAGATATTTCGAAAACACAAAATTTCTAATGGTTCCAGTAATTAGACCTTATACAAGTTCAGTTGCTGAAAAGTTGAAACTCAACATGCCAGATATGATTCTTTTTGTTTGTTAGGCTTGGTTGGCTTAGGCTCGGTTTGCTAGAACTTAGAAGAGATTGAGTCGGTTAGAAGGGATCGGGATATTGTTTTGGGAGATGTCACTGACAATTATATAAACCACGGGACCGTGTACTCATCAGCTTAAGCAATAAATCAATCTCAGTTACCAAGTCCTAACTCGTAGGCACGGCTAAGCCATCATGGCTCTGGTGTCGCGCCAACAATGTCCAGGGCCTCATCCATCCACCTCTCACAGATCTCCCCCCACCAACCCAATTATGGAATCAATCAATATGCTTTCCTACTTACTGGAAGTCATATCTATCAGTTACTAAGTTGATATATCAAAGAATGAGAGCCATACCATGCTATTGAAGTAGAAGCCAACTGTGGTGAAGTACAGCGATAGCATCCTATAGAAATCAAATCTGTGTCCTAGTCGATATATATCACGACATAGTGTTTGTTCACCATTTCCATTTGCCACCTTGGCCTCAAAATTGGATATTTGGTTCATTCCAACATCACGTCCTTTGCCCAACTGTATGTATTCATGATGCGTCACATTTCCTCGACGCAGAGTTGAATTGAACCCTTTGATGTCAAAAAGCCATTGTGAGCATGGTGGGCAGAGTTAAGCAACTATGCTCATTGCATAGTATCAGGAAAACATACCTGCAAAGATGTCCTCACTAAGGTTGATAACCTTTGATGCCTTGCTTATGCCACCCCTTGTGAGGTGAAAGAGTCTATCAAAAACATCAGGGTGCCCATAATGGAATCGTACCCTGCATCGGAAGTTTCTTAGAACTAACACTCCAATATTCACAAAGATCTCCAAAACAAGCTCCAACAAGAGCATTCCCATGCTACCTAAAGCATTTGAATTCTACCACTCACAAATCAATTAAAGTTAATCATTTACCAGCTAAACTCAAGAAATTATCCATATCACTCTAATTCACGCGTACATTCTACCTGGAATACAGGTAGCAATCTGTGACAATTACAAAATCTGTGTAGCCCCAGCGTCCACTCTAAGATTTACAGGTGAAGACAACAATAATCAAAGGACTAGGCACTTTACAAGTGACAACTTATCAGCATTAGGAGTGCAGGAAATGTAACAGACATTTACATGATTCCTTTTGCCTAGAATAAAGAATTTTCCTTTTCCTTGTGATATTTCATTGATAGTTAACAACAATGGTTTACAAATCTCATGGTTACAAAGCACTTTTATATATGATGTTGTATAGATTCAGTAGGAGTGACATGCAAAGCTACTTTTGCAAATATAAATCAAATAACTCCCAAATTAAGTATCCAGGATATAAAGCCAATATGACAACATTGTCAAATGAAGAAAGGAAATAACACGGTTTTCACACCTAAGATTCCACTTCTCAATGTTTTCTCCACTATAACATTACTTTCTCAATTAGGATTATTATTATTTGTTAGTGTCCATGCTACAAACCTTGGATTGAGTACCCCAAATGGAGGAAAGCTAGAAATACAACAAATTAATCATGTGGAAGCCTATATTGTATTTGTGGTTTCACACAAACAACATGCTACATGATATAGGCTATAACACTGTAGCAGCAGAGGGTGAAGTGGCCTGCTACAGAGGCACAGCAGGTTCTATTTAAAACAATGGTTAACACAATTATCAAATTTAATGAGAATCTGGTTATATCTATTGATGCAATCATCAAATTCCACATCTAGCTATCCTATAGTTGATTGGACAATGCTTATCCATATCAAATACTGCGCATCTAATCTATTCACCAAAGTTACACGAGACATGCATTAACTATTTTAACTATGCTGAATAGCACAAAAAACAAAAGAGTTATTCCATTTGGTTTTCATATAATACTTTCACAGGATTTGGTAATGATATGTTGTTAGAAAAAGTTATTCTATTTCTAAATGTATGTTGTTAGAAATTAAGCATGGCTCAAAAACTATAGCATACAACTTATTTACATTTTCAAACTTTCAAATAGATTTTCTGAAATGGAGGAGCTATGTATGACTGGCACAGCATCATTTAATTTGCTTTCTAGAGAAGTATTACATGTGAAATGATAGACCAGCCAAATTCTTTTTAATAAACGAAGTTTATTTAAGCCTTAACAGGTAAATATCAACAAATCTAAAACCTTTATGACGATGGAATTTTCCATGTCAAGAAAAAAGATCACAACCTATCACCACACTATAACAAGGGTTAGACAACATCGGAGTTTAAATATTCAAAGAGGGGAGGCATACTTAAGCGGGTTGGCAAGAACACGCTGTCCAATAGTGACGAAGCTGGTCTCTTGGTTGGACATAAACCAGGCGAGGGATGAAACACTACATGTGAAGTGACAATGCAATTACATTAGCATAAGAGCACAAAAGGAAGTTAATAAAAAATATAGTGTAAGAACAATTGAAGACTTTTAAAAATATTGGTAGCAAACAGAAAATCAACCTTCCTGTAAATATATGCTCCCGAACACCCAATATGGTGGGCTTTGACTTTCCATGTGTAATAAGGAACTCTTCCAAGAGATTTCTCATTTTAAATGCTTCCTCAAGGTAGTTATCCTATAGAGTAAAAAAAATGTAAGATGTCTGCTAACTTGAAACTCATTGCATATGAATTAGCGTACCTGGTTCATGTCAATTGCTTGAAGTGCTTCTCCTCTTGTGAAGATTATGGCATGATTTTGATTATTAGGCTTGCCCTCTCCAACATCTGTTGGTTTACCAGGAAGCCTTATCCGATAAATTTCCTGAAAATAAATAAAATTTAAATGGTAACACACCAGCACCCTAGAACTTTAACATGATCATGTATCTCAAGATTTCCACATGTTAATTAGCTACATTAATAGCAAGATCAAGCTATAGTTATTCATGGTCTACATTATATTGCATGCATTTTCAAGTTGAAGAAATTTAGTACACTGAACAATGATTAAGATGTTGAGTCAGTTGTAATTTCCCTATAATATTGACATTCAGATTCAGATATCAGTATATCTCATTGCCTACTGGTCCACATTTAATTTGTAGATAATAATAGCAACATATACCCCTAGACAAGTTAAAGGTAAAAACCAATTGTAGTTGCTGATGAGAACCCAACAACAGGTCGGTTGATAGTGCATCCTGATTTTTTTATTATGAATTCCTAACAATTACTTGAGTAAATTTCATTTCAGCTGGTCAGTCGATTTTTATATTCTCTTTTTTTTTCCTTCTTGTATATTGCCCCAGATCGTGTTTGTGGGCCGTTTTTGTTTTTACTTTTGTTTCCCTTCTAGCACATTTCTGTTTTTGTTCCTGTTGTTGGCCCATTTATGTTTTGTTCTGTTGTTGGCCCATTCATAGCATCAGAAGGCACTCAATCCTCGCGCACGCCGCCTTTCAATGTAAATTATGTACCTCATCATCACCTTTCAATTTAAATTATGTACCTCGTCATCACCTTTCACAAGAACAGAGTAATATTGTTTCTCTATTTTACCATTTGGTAATTGTACTTCCTTCTCATCAATGTAAGCAATGCGCAAGGCTGGATACCTGCATATTGTGCACACGAAACTGAGGGAAAACACAGAAATAATTCAAAACCAAAAAAAAAAAGAAAAAAAGGGTCAGGAACTTACGTCAGCATGAGGTTCAAGATATTCTCATAGAGACCTTTTTCTCGGGAATCCTTGGATGCTTTATGCACACCATAGAGTTGACACGAGACAACATAAGTGAACTTGATATCAGCAATAGCCTTGGACCTTGCAACTTCCTCTCCACCCAAATCAGCTTTGCCATAACAAGAGAATTCAGTACATCACAGCATAACCAAGGGATACAATTTTCAATTGCATCCACATAAAATTAAAAATTGACTCGTGTTCACAGGATTCGGTGGATAACCTTCGTCATTTATCATATCCTCATAGCATTGTAGTTCAAGAGCTCGTCTATAGTACATCATTCCCCTCACTTTACATAACAAGATAGAAAGAATAAGATAAGAAGATAAGACATATTTTCTATAGCTCAATAAAGGATAGGAAAATCATAATACCAGTTCTTGCAAGTGTTTGACCGCGGTAAGACGCCCATAAACGAATGTCATCCATGCGGCCTTTTACTGCTGCTTCATCATCTGGGTCAACTCCAATGCGTTCTAGAAAGTTGTTCCATTCATCTAATGATGTGGCAAGACTAGTTAGAATTTACCCTATGAATCATCATTAATATCTTGCGTCTATAACAATCTGATGAAATTTAAGAAACATAGTACAAGGTGCCTGCAATTCACCTGGATAAATCTTTTGTAGGTAGAACAAAATCGAGATACCATCTTCATTCTTTCTGTTTAATTCATAAGATGAATAGAGCACTTCTTCGTTGTAGTATGGAGTCAGAACACTGAATGTAGAAGCTTGTTAGATTGTAAAACGTCGCAAAATAAATGTATAAAAATGGTAACAGAAATTCAAAACATTTCTGCACAGAAATATAAATTTGTGATTTTGGTTTCTTATAAAACACATAGATTCCAATATGTTCATTTCTGGAAAGGAAAAAAAACATGTTTTGTGTAAAAGCTTGAAAAGTGCAATAACAGTACAACCGTCCACTTCATTAGTTTGGGGGCATACTTACTATACTACTGAAATAAAAGACCATGGATGGTATATACACACCTAAAGGAAATCATATCATGCACATGTGGTGCTCTCGGCATTCTCATAAAAAGTGAGTTTGCAAAGAAGGTGATCCTTCGTCGAGCATCCAAGTTTCTTGGTACGCCCATTGCAGAATCCTTCATAGTAAGCAATAAATGCAGCCGGACAAACTGAAACCAAAACAATTTATTCAGTACAATAAAAGAATATCATCGAATTCTAAATAAATCACAGAAGCAATCAGACCTTCTCCCTCCAAAAGTCGTCCTTTACCATATTCATATTCAAATTCGTGAAACTTTGCTTTCTCTCATTCTCATCTTTCAAAATGCTGCCACAATTTCCCATACAAGTAAACATATAAGATCATCATAGTCCTTTCTCCACTGTTAGAACCATATAAGATCATCATAGTTCTTACCTCTGTCCATCTTTCATGAAGTCACGTGTTGTAATTTCCATAAAATCTTGCAATGCGTTAACAATTTTCCTCTCTTCAGCGTCATTAATAGGTTCACTCTTCTGCAAATGTTAGATAGTGAGCAAAAACAAAACAGTAAATATAAAGAACATGCAAAGGCAGAAGTACAGCTTTTTCTCGAATAAGAAAGTACAGAGAAGGGGGGTGGAGGGTGTACAGAGATCCTCGAATAAGAATACTACCACTTACCAGCAACTGCAATAATTTTGCCAATGTAGCACTTACTTTCCCGATTTCTATCATTTCGAAGTCCTCCAGGAATGTTTTATTACTCATGCTATAAGTCACTTTCCTATCGATTTCATTGACAATACTGCAATTATATGCCAAATGCCCACGTCAACACTTTCTGAGTGACCCAATACAAAAAGAAGTAAACTTTGAATCAAAATGACAAGGATGGTTCTTTACTTCTGATCATTAGAGTCTAGTAGAAGACTATTAAGTATAATCATCAAGGATTCGTAGCATTCTATAACTGCATTATATCTGTCTCGATCTAGTTTGACTTTTTCAATTAGCTCATGCTCATCCCCTTCTTTGGAATTCATGGCCATATGAAGAGCTGCGGGTACCTGCTACGTTCAAAATTCCATGAATATTCCTTGTTTTACAATATTTGATCATTTGAATCTGATATGGCAACTTGCCTTGCTAGCAAGGAGGAATGGTGGCCACTGAATGACAGATAAATTGCTTGAAGATGATGGAGCCATCAATATGTCCTTCTCTCTGATAACATAGAAGCAATCAGGTTTAAGGTGAATGACATACTAGCCTGACATACTTTTTAGTGTCTCAACCTATCACTGATGAAGTCTTCCTCTCGTAAGGAATTGATGAATGAATTCCAAACATAAAAGAAACTCCTCTGCTTAAGTGCTTGCTGGCAATTAAGAGCAACAAAACTTAGTCCAATACAAATAAACTGGTTGCAACTTTGCAATCTTCAAGTGAAAAATAAGGCATAAGCATGTTCGATAATGTGAGGCATTGGCAAATAAAGAAAAGCATTTGTCAGTATGAAACCTCTCTCTGTTTTGCAGCAATGCATTTACTGAAAGCTTCTGGCATTGATTTGAACCTGGCCCTGAACATGCCAAGGGTCCGTATCTACATGAAAATCAAATGTAAGATCTGGTACTAGAAATTCTTACATACTGTAAACACCATATCACAAATGAGACCACTGACCTCACCCACATGACTGAGAGCACCTGAAACACCTCCGAAAACAGTGGAAAAAATGGCATACCAAATTTGTATGTCCATAAAGTACACCTACAAGTACAGGAGTAGGTGAAATGGCTAACCGAAAACCATCAGAGTTACAACAACAACAACAACAACAACATAGCCTTTTGTCCCAAGCAAGTTGGGGCAGGCTAGATATGAAACCCACAAGAAACAAGGATAAGAAAAACATAAAACGACGCAAGACCAAAGGTAAGGTTAGGTGCCCATATGGTGATGACAACCACCGAAGAAAACCATCAGAGTTCTCGTAATTTATTTACATACCAAGACAATTGGTGCCCATATGGTGATGACAACACCCAGGTTGCGTGGTACTGCAAGAAAAAGATATTCAATGTCAGTATAGTTTTCTTCTTGAGGAATCAAGCAAAAGTTAAGGTTCAGAACCTCTCGGTTTCATTTAGCTTGCACAACTACATATTTGAATCATGAGAACAATTTTAATACATCTACTAACAAGACAAAAGTTTTAAATTAAGGAAAAGAGCACTGGGGTAAACGAAATTGGGCTGGGGGGCTGAAACCATAAGTTTAACAGCGTAAACTAAAAAGTTTAAAGTCTGAGGTTTGTGCTCTCAGCAATACCCATCTATATCCTGATTGCTGTGAATGTCCCGAAATGGTTTATTAAGGCCATTGATAAAATTCGGAGAGGTTTTCTTTGGAAAGGGAGGGACAAGGCTAATGGTGGTTGCTGTTTGGTTGCTTGGGAGAAGGTCATGAGACCCCTGGATCTTGGTGGATTAGGTATCAGCAACTTAGAAACATTGGCTTGGGCACTGCAGGCTAGATGGCAGTGGCATAAGCAAACCAAAGCGGATCGCCCTTGGACTGATCTGGAGCTACCCTGTCACCCCAACTCCCTTGCCTTATTCGCTACTGCTGTTAAAACAGAATTGGGAAATGGTATGAATACTCTCTTTTGGTCTGATAAGTGGTTGCACGGCTGTTCAGTGGAAAATCTTGCACCTTGTCTCTTTGCAAAGGTACCACCAAGGGTTAGAAACAAGCAAACAGTGGCTGAAGCATTGCAAGATGATAAATGGGTCACTGCAATCAGGGGTGGGCTGAATCGAATTGAACTCACTGTTTATCTGAGGTTCTGGGACTTAATTCAGGAAGTTCAGCTAACTGATGTTGAAGACCGTCATATATGGACGTTGGAAGCCAGTGGCTGCTATTCCTCTAAGTCTGCTTACAGGGCCTTTTTTCAAGGATCAGACACCTTTGAACCCTGGAAAAGGTTGTGGAAGACTTGGGCCCCTAACAAATGTAAGGTCTTCTTATGGCTGGCAATTCATAATAGATGTTGGACAGCGGATAGATTGGAGAAAAGAGGCTTGCCACACCCTGCTCGATGTCCACTGTGTGATCAAAAAGCTGAAACAATACAACATTTGCTAGCCTCCTGTGTTGTAGCCAGACAAGTCTGGTTCCAGCTTTTGGAACCGCTCAACCTTGGAAATTACATTCCCAAGCAGAGGGAGCGTAACTTTGCTGATTGGTGGCGCAGGCTCTTGAGGAGAGTTAGAAAGGAGCAGAGGAGAGGAGTCAATTCCTTGGTAATTCTTGGCGCTTGGATGATCTGGAAACACAGGAACGACTGTGTTTTTGAGGGTGCCAACCCCTCGGTAGCTGCCATCTTGAGGGCCCTCAAGGATGAACACAGTCTGTGGTGTCTAGCTGGTGCTAAGAGGCTGAGAGAGCTGGGTTTAGCTGCAGCCCTTTAGTAGGTCAAGAGTAATCTGGTCATGTGTACCTGGTTTTATTTATATGTTACACTTGTACTAAAACCTATCTCTCATGTTCTCCCCGCATGAGAGAGGGAAGTTGTATGGGGTCTTTTCTCTCTAATACAATGAAGCGCAGCTCTCCTGCGTTTTTGAAAAAAAAAGTAATATTTTAAACAACAAAACTATGAATTACTTTATTCATTCTAGAATTGCAAAACATATCAAATCCACAATTTCCTAAATTTAATATTTCTACTTCATCTATATTTTGGCTATCATTATTACACATTTTTTCTGAAACGACGCAGGAGAACTGCGTCTAATTTCATTAAGAAAGGAAGTCATACAAAAATGTACAAGGAAATGGGAGATGCTAGAAAAAGCACTCCAAACACACCCCACTCACACCAAGCTAGACAACAACTTGTGGCATGGCAAGACAGCAATGAGACCACGACCTATTTTGGCTATCGTTATTACTTACATTTGGTATTTAGGTATAGGTTTAATAAATTTCCTAATAAGTATTCCCTTATTGCAAAGTTATATCTAGTGATCCTTCCAAAGAAACAGTACTACTATTTCATATTATTACGTTAGTACTACATGACCCAATTCAAAATGATCATAATTGCATTGATATAATCTACTGTATACAATATGCTTACAGAAAGGGAAGATTTGATGCCATTCATAGTTCCCAACTTGTTGGTCAAGAATGAACTTTGTCGGATCAATCAATGGGGATATCTGTACAAAATTGGACAAGGTGAATAGAGTAAATAAGCTATATGTTGTTTCTTCGGTGGTTGATTTTTTATTTTTAATGTGAGAATCAGCAAACAAAAGTATTTAAGCATATTATCAATGTAAAGCTAGATGCTCCCACAAAAATATACATGCTATATTGTCCAAGTACTATACAAATATTCACATTAACACTTGGTTCACATCCATGTTTGCCATCATTCAGCCTTGGTTAAGTCTGGCTTGCAGCTCCCTCTCATTATGGTAATCTTAATAAATATCCTATGTGCTGAAAGTTTGAAATAGGGATTATCCCAAAAGCTTCCTCTGTCACAACATTTTTTCTGTGCCACTCTGCGTCACCTCATCCTCTCAGGCTACTGACAAAACTGAAGTATGGAGCTGCAGCAGATACAGTTGTTGTTGGCCCATTTTTGCTGTTGCCATTAAGTGAGGTTGCATTTTAGCCCCCATGGGTCCTAAATCAATGAGCAACACGATACAAAGGATGGCGATGTAGGCCAGGCATGGCACCAAAAATAAGACGTGACATAGTGAATCTCCTAATCGTGTCTCCCTATTTCCTCACTTTAAGCCAAGCCTAAAGGCTGAAGAGTTGACCATCATCGACTGGACTGACAAGTTGCCATATGAGTTAGGACGCTGGCTCCCCGTTCATTGTTGTTTGACCAGCAGAACTCAATAACAATGGAACAATATTTTTTCCTATAACAAATTCTTTTAGACTTGGCATTACTAATTCAAGTGATTGCTTAGACTCAAAAAGGTTTTTTCTTATACGCCAGAAAGTGGATAGGGACATAATTAGGTAAATAGGTATACATACAACTCCCTCCTTTCCAAATTATAGGTCGTTTTGGCTTTTCTAGGTTCATAGTACAAGATATAACGTATGTCTAAGTGCATAGCAAAAACTATGAACCTTGAAAAGCTAAAACGACCTATATTTTGCAACAGAGGGAGTATTTAAATTCGACAGGGTATCAGTAATCACCATGAGTTCCAATTAATGAATATTAAAAAGAGAAAATGTAAGAAAATTGGGCAATTGACTTGTGGAGGGGGGGGGGGGGGGGGAGGGGGGGGAGATGACAGAATGTCAACATCTCAAGAATATAAAGGCCAATTTGTCAAATCGAAGTATGTATTCTCTATAAAATGAAATGCTGCTTAAAGTGTTAATTAACATACCTCAACATAGAAACTGAATGCAAGCTTGGAGAGGAGCAACACAGCCCAAAAGAAGACATACCTGATGATTTCAGTTGAATGTTGTTATCAATTGAAAGAAAAGCAATAGCTTGAGAAATATATGAAGCACGTACTTAAGTATTGACAATATATCTTCATGCATCGCACGTCCAACGTACAATCGTGGCTAAAAGTGGCAAAATATTATGTAAGTAATAATGAATGCTCAATACTTCAATTAATTGTCTAAAGAGGAATATGAAAGACTGACCTGAATCCACCACATCAGAAGAACAAATATTCGCGAATTTGAGCGCTCCATCAAATTTTGAAGTGGTGGCAACAAGAAAAACAGGGCAGCAAGAATATTCGGGATCATATATATGACAATTGCAACGTTGTAAACTGACTGGTTATACCAATTCCCAATCCAACTATTTAGGATTTTGCCAGCACCAGAGGGGTATTTGATGGAACTAGAATAGGTCACAGGAAGAATAATCATCCAAGCAATGGCCACAATGAACTTTAGTAGGTATCTGACTATCATCGTCCACTCCATACTTCCCCATGCTTGTACAGTAAACAGTATATCCAGAGTTACTGCACAAATCAAAACTAGAAACTTGAGAAATGAAATGTCAAATAAGTTTAAACATAACATATCACGTGTATAATGATGAATGCACTGAAGAAGTAACACACCTATTATGAAGTTGAGCAGAGCTGCTGTGATGAAGATACTTAAGGCATTTCTGAAAACAGTTCCATCAGTAATTCCAGAAAGAGATCCAGAAGAACTCCATGAAACTATGAGCATTGCCTGGAAAGCCAAGGTATATGTTCTGAATATTCACAAGTAAAACTTACAAATTAATTTTCATGTACTTCAGAAGAGGAAATACCTGGAAAGCAAGTATGAAAAATATCCACATTCGGTTAAAACTTCTAAATATGTGCAGAAATGTGCGTACTTCAACAAAATTTGTTTTGGGCTTTCTTGCTGTACCACGCTGCAGAAAAAGAGAAACAGTTTGAAAAGGCAAATGACATAAGTTGAACATAATATTATATATGCACCCATTACTCAAGATAGCTGCAATGAATATTTTAAACAATGAGCCCAGCTGCGCAAAATATGATTTATTGGGCAAATATATGTTTCTCCTTTTGGCTCCTGATATCCTTTTGTCCATATGTTACAAGTACAACATTGAATTTATTACCAAGTTAGGCATTGCAATCCTTGTAACGAGCACAATTTTTCAAATTAATATAGGGTAGCACTGTAGCAGTCATAGTATTGAGCACCTCCAAAAATAATGCTCGGCACTATACTGAATTCATAACGTTAGATAACTCCAGCAATTTTTAAGAGGGAGTTGCAATATGCTGAAGGTAATGAAATTATTAAGAACTATTACATACCGCTTGATAAAAGAAGTTTGATGTGAGATCCCATGGCCACTTCAGCTTAGTAAAACATTTCTCTGACCTATGAGGAAAAAAGTTACTCACAAACTAAAAAAACCAAATGATAGGACAGCACATGTCGCGAAACTACACTACAAATGAATAAACTGTCACAAAACTTCAGTTTTAACATTCTAATTTCACAGGACATGTTTTGTTTAAGCTCTCATTGTAAAAAAAAACCACACTTCCATCCTACGAAGTGGGCCTTACAGCCCCCTATTTTGCAAAATTATACTAGCAATGCATAAACTGTCACAAAAGTACAGTTTTAAGCTTCTAATTTTGCAAAACATGCTTTATTTGACCTCTCGTTGTACAAAACCACACTTCCAGCCCTCAAAGTGGGCCTCACAGCTCACGCCCACATAGAAGGTAGTATCATGAGGAATTCGTACGCATCAGCAGTTCAACACTCATCTTTATCCAATTCCATGTAACAGGTCTAATATTTACCAAGAATATTCCCATTAAACTACCCGTGTGGATAACACACCATCAAATGCAGCAGTTTAACACATGTCAGTGTGGACCTTGGGCCACTACGCCTAGGCTGTTACATCTGCTTTTAATGACAGAAGTATAGTTTCACGAAGTAAAAGGTCAAAGAAAATATCATTGTGAAAAGAATAAAGGCTTATTAGCGTATTTTTGCTATCATTTGTAAAAGAAGTGTAAATTCGATAAATTTACTCAACATAGTAAAATGGGATTACCAAAACAGTTCATTCAGGTCGTCATAATTTCTCCAAGCTGAGTGGCCCGCTGTACCTCCTCTACTTTTTTGTGCTTCCTTTGGGATGAAAGAAAAAAAAATAACGCTGTAAACATGAGACTTCCAGAAGCATAATGTAGCTTATTGATTGAATTTCGTGTACTCACTTTCTGTAGGACCTTAAAGATAGGTTCAATGACATTTTTCAGAAACGATCCCTCTTCCTCAAACCCGGGTGGTGGTTGGAAATAATTTTCATCAACAATGTCATGCAACTGTTTTGCCATCTGTCACATAAATTGAAATTACACAGCTGTCAAAGCTTTATATTAGCATACATGAGACCTGAGAAAATTGCAATTAAGCACATATTACAACTCAACTATAACTCTACAAGGTGAATGATGACAGGTTGGTCAAATGTGTTGTAGAGTTCATGACGGTCTATATTCATTTACAATGGAATTAGTTTATTGCCTCATAAATTGAAAGTATTCAGTGAGCCATGCTTAAAAATTGAACCTTGAACTCTGTTATGCACCTGTATCTTGAACTCTGGTATTTCCGTTAATGAAATGGAGATGGGGCAAGGCCTCTCCTCGAAAAAAAAAATGAACCTTGAAGCGACTGTCATGTATCTCATAACAAGCTTTCTGGGCTTTAAACCATCTTTTTGACAATTCTTGATGTCAAGAAACTGTAGTTGGTGTAAAAGTAACTCATATTCAGTAGCAATGGGATGTATTTCAACTGAGCCCTGAACTTGAAATCCTATATAGATGGCGGCGCCTCGGAGATGCGATCGGGAAGGAGAAGCCCGATCAATCTAGGGGAATTGCACAGCCAGGAATTGGCGGCGCGGTTGGGTGGGTTTTCCGCGAGATCAGATTGATCTTTGCGATTTGGTGGAGGTGGAGAGAAGTCGGTGTGCAGGGGGGCACGGTGACAGGAGGCAGTGGAAGGAAGGATCGGCAGAATTAGAGTAGGACACGAACTCGTGATACCATGTAGAGAGATAGAATTAGGTAAAACACCACACACCCTAGGAGGGGGGGTGGCCTTTTCATATATATATAGCCAGCTGCTGGCTATATGATCTTGCCATGTCATTCTAAGCCAACCTAACAGCTCACTCTTGTAATAGTTGGCTATGTGTGGGCTTCAACATTAATTCTTGGTGCATCTCTCCTCTCCCATTCTCTCACCAGATTATTGGACTCCGTGTAGCAGCCGGCTGAGAGCGGGCTGTAAGCTTGCAGCCCGCTTATCTTCTCTTTCCTCTCCTCTCTCATCCAACTCAGCAAAAAGATGATGTGGCACTCCATTCAGCCCACTTACATCATCTTATTATATTTGCTCTTAAAAGAGAATAATATGCAGATCATGTGGGCATTGACTGCATTAATTAGGGCAATATCATGGGCAGGTGTGCAGCCCTGTACCAGCTATATATATGTGAGAAAACAATGAAGGTAGTGTGGCCACATCGACCAAAAACAACTAATGTTGCTTTGTGCTTGTGTAAGAGCCCACCATAAGGAAAGACTAGTGTGTGTTTGTGATAAACACCTAAAAAGTGAGAGAGTGATTTCCAACACAGTGGGCTATGTTGCCTCTTGTGATCAAATCGCATGTCAATATTTCATAAGAAAAGGCCAGTTTTGATGAAACCTCAATCCCGCATTATTTATTATGTAAACATTAGGACATTTCCAATATAACTGTTCCAAGATCATATTAAATCATGGCTTCAAAACTATTATTGAAATAAGCATGTAAAATGAATAGGTCATTCATGACCCATTTTTAAGACAACACAAAAGGTCAGCCATCGTCAATAAGTTACTAAAGTTAGAATGACCTCCTGTAGGTAGCCAAAAGGCCTTTTCTTTCATGAGAGATACTTACATGGTGGAATATGTAGGACAGGCACTCAGGCATAAACCGAACATTTGAAGCCTCACCCCAGATAAGAAGGTACAAGCCAATGTGAAGAAGTTTCAGCTGTTGCTTCCTATGTTCTGCAACATCATGACTGATCCTACAAGACAAAAAAATGAAATGTAGAAGTTAATAAGGCATGGAAGCTTTACGTTTTCTAAAAAAGAGTGGACGTATGAACTATGAAGTGCTAATGGACAGAACAAGGATAGCTATAGGAAGAAACTCGCAAACTGTAAGATAATTACTTGAAAAAAAAATAGACAAAACAACTACACCACATACATGATATTGTAACTAACATGCAAATAGCGACACCATGATTTGTAATTTCCAAATATCTTTTTCCACAATTCATTCACAGTGTCAACCTGAAAAATGACATGCCATCTCAGTATCAGATTTCTTCAAAAGGGTTAGTTCAACAGTGCATACAAGAACTTGAAGAAAAAAGATAATACATCAAACAAAATCTTCAAAATGGCATATATATTACCAAAGGATGCCCTTCCAGTGCTGCAGTTCTTGTACTAATATTTGCAAGAAGCAAAACCAAGTTTTCTCTTTGATTTTCTACATTTGATTTCTGCACACACAAAAGGGACACCGTTCAGTTCTCATAGAATGATGTTTGCCAAAGACAAACATGTGAACCCATATGACTGAAGAAGTGAAACTATACCACCTTTGAACATGTTAGAAAATAAATAAATAATAAATAATGACATTACCTGAAATCCAAATGCTAGTGAAAGCCAGTCAAGTAAATCTCGGATAGATTTATCCCCGTGCCTATGCACAGAAGACATGTGTGGCATTGGAAGACCATCTATGACACTTATTGCATCAATAGCACCTCTTATCTACATAAAATTTGCAGGGTAACAAAAATTAAAACATGCTACAGATTTTCACAAACAAATAGAAAGAGTGTTACAAAGATAAGTGTAAGACCTCCGGAAGTTCCACAATTGCCTCAGAAGAACCAGGAAAATTGAGGGGAATAATGTTGTACTTGTAGTTCTTGAAATGACAAGCCTTTTCCTCAATCATTTCTGCATATCTTATCACCTAAAAGTGGAAAATTGTGTTGAAGAAGTTTACCAAGGAAATATGAAATAACATATATGAAACAAACAATTACAATGCATCACCTGGGGATCAACTTTGTTATTCGTTACATCCCTTAACACTTCATAAAGAGCAGAGGCCACTTGGTAATATCTAGCCATCTCCTCGCTGGTTCAATATTAGAATGTCGATTAACAGTACAACAGAGAAGAAATAACTCACAAGTGTACATATTTCTCTGCACATAAAAAAAAAAGTGTATAGATTTCTTACAAGTTTCTCTTTTCTGAAATTTGACTCATACTAGCACAATACTTCTTATAAAAATGTTGGATCTCGTTTGCATCATTGCCCAGAACTTGTGTGTCATCCTGTCAGACAGAGATTAACATCAAGTATTCACTACTGAAGAACCGGTGATGAGTAAATAAAAGTTTGAAAGGATTAAACTGGATCAAGATAAGCTTTTTCAAATGGCAAGTTTCTTGTAGTGGACCAGTCACTGTGTTGAACTCTGGGAGTCATGAAACTCCTGACCCGATCCAGGGTCGAAGCATGGCACCATCTCGCCTAGTTCAAATGCTAGCACTACTGCAGGGAACGATCTGTTTTTTTCTGTTATCAAACTAAGTCAAGAATGCAAGGCTGTAACAAGTCATGACTAGGCGGCAAGATGTTACAGAATCACTAACACTGGGTGATTACTGATAGTTATTGCTCTCTGAGCAACCAATTGAATAATGTACACGTTTGGTTCCCCCGGGGATAGACCATACCATTTTTGAGGTTAAGATACTGACGAGAAACATGAATCTTAATTTTTCCCTCAATTTCGCATAGGTGAAGAAAACATAGCTAATGTGAGGATAGGAAGATATCAAAGAACAGATAACGAGCAGTTGTTTAAATATTAACAAGAACAAAAGTAAGCTTGGTACTACACGATAAGCACTAAGTTTTCTTTCCAAAAGCCTGATAAAAAGCAGAGTAGGATTTTAGGTATAATTAAAGAGTAGTAGCATCATTAACAATTCCACGTGAATTGTAGAAGCTTACTTGGTCCAGCTTGATTGACATGTACGTTTTGAACTGTCGAACGCCGCGTTGGGTTGATGAAGGATCCATTCTTTGAACTTTCTTGAAGGCATATCTGCGACCTTGGTACAACATGAATGGTAGAACCAACTTCATATCAGAATAAACTCTGCTACTTGACATATCAATAATGAGAACACAAATGACACGGGTTCTTCTTAATACAAAGATAAGCTCTCCTGCGTATTCTCGAAAAAAATGACACAGGTTCTTAAGGAACTGGGATGTTGCAAAGGTAGAGGAAAATCGAACAAAATTCACGCTGGCCAATGATACAACTAGATATGCAATGAAGCAATAGCATAATGGGACTTAAGTCAAGGAATATATTAAGAGTTATTTTAGAAAGCTATTGCAGGTATTGTACAGTACACCTAACCATCAGTTTTCCCAAGTAACCATCTCTGACAACACTTTTTGCGGGCAATGAAATGCAGTAAGTTATGTGCTCTCCAGAAGCTGCATATGCAAATGCTATAGCTTGACAAGTCTGAAGTCTGAACTACGAGCCACTTGAATTGTTCATCCAGTACACTAGTATGCAGGGGTGGAGCTCAGGCTTCTTGTTGGGGTGCACTGTACCTAGATGTTAACGCTTCATTTGAAGTTTTGAACCCGTCCTATTGTGCATAAGACCTCGGTGCTCGTTTGGCCTGGCTTCGGCCTGCTAGTATGCATTGACATGAATGCCTCCTGTACTCTGTCAAGCATAGATCCCTAGCGCTTTCAAATGTAAAAACAGGAAGATAAATTAATATCCCTGTGCCATTTTGATTTTGAACCGTCCCAGTGCCATTTCGTACATTAGTTGTTCGCAATGGCATTAACCTGAAGCTAATATCCCAAAATCTCAACTCTATAATGTAAGAGTCAATAGCAACATTTTGCCGTAATTAGTGGAAACATTCGGTTGACGACAGCACCCAAGAGCGCTATTGCTTTGTGAAGCAACATATAGAACCACCAACTCCACTAGCTACTGCATTGCACTTGGAGAAGAGAGTAATCCAATGCAAGGGGGTGGGGGGGGGGGGGGGTGGGGGGGTGGCTACTCACAGAGGAACGCGACGCGCGGGTTGAACGGCTCGACCTCGTCGGCGGCGCGCACGAAGGGCATGACCTCGGGCGCGACGGCCCCCGGCACCCGCTCCCCGCCAGCGTCCGCAGCTCCCACCGGCAGCCTCCGCGACGCCAGCGTCAGCGCCAGCGCGTCCCGCCTCCGCCTCTGCAGCTCTCCCGCCGCCGCCGACGTCGACGCACCCTCCGCCTCCATTGCCGCCATCGCCAGACGCTCGCTCGGCCAGTGGGCTCCTCGGCCGGCGTCGGCGGCGATTTATACCCCATCGGAGAGAGTGCGGGGGTTGATGGGATGGGGTGCGGTGCGGTTGCCGGGGCGGCGCGGCAAGCGCAGTATTCGTATTCGTATTCGAGCACCCGCCGAGGAAGCAAGGAATTCTGCCCGCCCTCTATGCTCGGCTAGCCGCGTGACGGACGGTGGAAGAGAAGGAACAAGATGAAGAGGAACGGCTTTTTTCCTCGGCGCGCCGCTTCGCTTTTTCTCCGCTCGGTCTCTCCGGGGTTACGGTTGGCCGGATGGGCCCGGTCGTGCTGGGAAGCGGAAAGCCTGGTGGCGCCACTGTGGTGGGGCCGCTAAACGTGATCGCTTTGTTTTTGCCGATGCGGTTTCTTTTCTTGGCATCCGTCTTTTGGCTATGCAGCAAAGTTTTTCTACTATTACTATTTTGTTAAGGATATAATTTTTCGTATATATACCTAACTCTTAAATTAAATTATGGTAACCTTTTGGTATGCTTTCTGCATTATCTTTCCACTAGTAGAAAAATGGGCATCAGTCCCAGTTAACAAGCCATGTTTAGTCCTGGTTCCGCAACCGGGACTAAAGTTTCGACACTAAGTTGCACGCCATTTAGTCCTGGTTTTGAAACCGAGACTAAACAGGCACTTTTTAGTCTCGGTTGTTCTTCCGAGCCGAGACTAAAAAATTTCGAACGCAAAAAAAATAAACCTAGCTTCTCGTCCATTTCTCTCTCTCATTTCTCTCTTTCATTTTTTTTCTTTCCACTATCCTGCTTCATCTCCTCCGTTCTTCTTCTTCTTCAAGAAGAGAGAAAAATGACAAGAACTTCAAGACAGGGAAAAACTAAGATTCAATAATATTCGTTTTATACCACATCAAGTTAAGATTACAAGATCCAAGATCACAAATTCACAGCACAAAGTCACTTATACAAGAGAAACAAACAATGCATCTTCTATCAAAAAAATTAAACACCCGCGAGCGCCACCGTCGAGGCCCCTCCCCACGCGCGCTGCCCGCGAGCGCAGCCGTCAGGGGGCGCCCGCCCGTGCCCACGCGGCCGTCCTCCCGCGTCGACGCCACCGGGCCTCGCGCGGTCGCTCTCCCGTGTCGGAGCCGGCAGCCCTCGCGCGCGCCCGCCCTCTTGCGTGCCCACCTGAGAAGACAAGAAGGAAAGATATGAGGAGGAGAAAGAAAAGATAGAGATGTGAGAAGAGAAGGATTGAGGAAGAGATAAGATAGAGAAGGGAGAGAGAGGGTGTGACGGTGGGGATTTTTAGGGGTGCGGTTGGTACCGGGTGAGGGTAAGAACCGGGACCAAATGATCTCGGAGCAATTTAGTACCGGCTTCAGATATCAGCCGTACTAAAAGGCCACTTCAGATGTTTCTAGTCGGTCCTAAAGAGTTTCTAGAGGTACTATTTTTATCAACCGGTACTAAAGTGTCCCGAAAACAACTTTAGTACCGGCTCCAACTTAACCGGGACTAAATGCACAAGGACCAAAGGTCGTTTTTCTAGTAGTGTTCGGTTTATTGCTCTGTCACCAAATTTGCTTCACGGGGAGGCATGCCCAAACTCTAAGCTTAACACTAGGTCAGTAACTGATCTGTGCTGGCGGCCAAATCGTATCTGTGCTGGCGGGTATGGCGCCCGCCAGCACAGTTTTTTAATTATTATACATTATAAATTTATTTCTACCCAACTAAGCGGCTAATTAGTATTTCTCACCGGAATATTATAATTGGACACATCAATTAACATGACTACTGTTATTTCTCGCCAGAATTAACTAGGTGTTACAATGTACTTGATAATAATATTTAGACAAAATATTCAACATCATTTGTTCTTTGCTACGCTAATTAGATGTCGTCCAGTTGCTAAGATACTTGTGCTCGTCGAAAGCAAGCAACTCATCATGGTCAAACAATGAGCATGTGTGATGGCAAATCTCGCGTTGGATGAACCTTGCCATGTCAGCGCAAATGTTGTCGATGTGACGATCGGTCAAACGATTGTTGGTGGTAGTGATGATAGGCATCTGAAAAAAAATGTAGTACGATATATTATTTTCATGTCATGATTTTATAGGATGAGTGTATAGTGGCATATATAACTTACGTCTTCAGGGTTCGTCCGGTACCTCCCACTGTTTCTAAGAAACTCGCACACGTAGTATCCACATAGCAGGGAGCCTGAAGGTTGCTTGTGACACTTCATAAAAACTAATATATTAGATGCTATATATGAAAAGTGTGTAATTACATAACCAATGAAGATGTTGTGTTCTTACATGGAAATGATATCTTATTTTCATAATGTCTGGCATGTTCGGATTGTGCAGGCCGCCTTTGAGGACAGTGAGCTTGTACGCGCTTTAAGGTTAGAATGACAGAAAGTAAGTAATGTAACTTGGCTATGCATTAATTACTAACAACATAATTTTACATAGAATACTAGTTTGTCAATCGCACATGATAGTCACTATATATATTTTGATGTCAATCATACAATTAGAGGCAGGCATGATACTAGTTTCACGAGGAACCCTAGAAAAAACTGCCGATAAAACCCTCGTCCCTAGGTCAGATGGGCAAACAAAGCACAAATATACCTGAGATGTTCCAAAATGGAAACACATAGATCGATCGATTTCACACAAGTTGCAACATTTCTATGGCGAAGTTGCATAGAGTTGAACCCTAACAAATTAACCAAATCCTAGCATTCAACCAAATAAACCAACCCCTAATAATCAACCAGACCCTAAACCAATCATCCAACGGGAAAGGGGTGATGAACTCACTTGGCCACCAGTAACAAGAGGAGGGGGCGGCGCGCCCGTCAAGATGGGAGGAGGGGGCGGCAGCGCGCCCGTCGGGGCCGTAGGTGCGGCCGATGTCGGGCTAGTTGGCCCCGGAGGCGTAGACATGGCGGCGGCGCTCGGGGCCCTGCAGCGGAGACGAAGAGGTGCGGCGGCGGAGAGGAAGGGGCGCACGCGTGGCGGCGCGTCGGGCGGTGCACAGGTGGAGAGGAAGGGGCGCAGCCGCGGCGGCGCTCGGTGGGGCAGCGGAGGGCCAGAGGAGTGGCCGACAGTGGGGAGGACGACGGCGGCACGATGGCGGGAAAATTTGGCAGCCTAACGGCGTGGTTTCACTTCGCGCCAGGACTTAGAAATTTTCAGGGTTGGGGGCGTTGTATATATAGCACGTATCTGTGCTGGCGGGCGGCTATGAGCCCCGCCAGCACAAATGCACCCTCTGCTGGTGGGGCTCATAAGAGCCCACCAGCACAGATACTTTGATAATAAAGTTTTATTTTTTTAAGTGCAAAGTAATTTTCGAACTGGTTTGAAACTTGTACAAGATTAATACATGTTATCCATGGGTCATATAAATATCTATGGCCATAACACGTTAATATTTAGCAAAGTTTCTTCACATATCACTATAG
This sequence comes from Urochloa ruziziensis, assembly GCA_015476505.1. Taxonomy (NCBI): domain Eukaryota; kingdom Viridiplantae; phylum Streptophyta; class Magnoliopsida; order Poales; family Poaceae; genus Urochloa; species Urochloa ruziziensis. The sequence goes on from CM027122.1 coordinate 33,752,363, forward strand.
CTTGAACTTTGGTAGAGTTCCTACATAACTTTAAGGCATTTTGAAATCATTATGCACCTAAATAAATCACAACATATTTAATAGTCTTACAACATATTTTCAAATAGTCTTACAACATAATTAATAAAAATTACAACATATTTAATAGTCCTACAAACATAGTTAGTAATAGTACATGCTTTCTTCATCGGTTTATCCTTTAACAAATCTTCCTTCACAATCCTTGTGTGCCCATGGATTCTCAGACTTAGTCTATGCTTCCTTCTATCTTCTTGATCATGGTTTCCAACTCTTTGAACACTTGCAATTCCTCGTACTGATTGTAATCCTCAACGTCCTCTACACCATCTACTCCAAGAATCCTTTGTTTCCCAGATATAACAATGTGTTTCTTTGCATTTGCAGGGTCGGTTATGTAGAATACCTGTGCGACACGATCGGCGAGCACCCAAGGGTCATCTTTATAACCGACGTTGTCGAGATTCACAAGTATAAATCCATAGTTGTCCACTGTAACCCCCATCGGGTGTTTGACCCATTTGCACTGAAAAACAGGGAACCGAATATTCTCTCCATAGTCAAGTTTCCATATTTCCTCTATGAAACCGTGGTAAGTTACGGTTTGTCCGGATGTGTCAATAGCCTCTATGCGAACACTAATGTTTTGGTACGCCACACTCTTGTTGTCCTTTTCAATGGTGTAAAATGTGTACCCATTAATTTCATATGCTTGCCATGATGTGACATTGCTTGATGGTCCTGAAGCCAACCTCGCTAATGTTATTTCATCTGCTGAATTTCCTTCAAATTGGTGTCGTTCATGGTCTCGAAACCATGAGGAGAAACGACGCTTGTGCTCCTTGATAATCCAATCCGGCGAGCGACCACCATTACTTTTTGACCGGATCTCATTTAAGTGTTCTTCGATGTAGGGCTCCACTAATGTGAGTTGTTGTAGAATACTAGAATGGGCTTTCTCCAACTCTTTGTTGTCGCTATCGACGAATCTTTTCTTTTCAATGGTTCCCCTTCCAGGACAACCTCCCCTTATGACGAGATACTGGTAATCCAATAGCTCTCTTATCTTTTATGTAATCTATGCATCAATCAATACTCTCTTCTATATGGTAGCTCTCAATCATAGAACCCTCTAGGAATGCGTTGTTTCTCATATATCCATTGAGAGTGGACATGAACCGTTCATATGTCCACATCTGATGGAAGTACATAGGCCCTAATTCCACTATCTGATTGACCATGTGGATCATGAGATGCTCCATGATATGAAAAAAGGATGGAGGGAAGCACATCTCGAGTTGTGCCTGAGTTTCGGCCACAAATAGTTGAAGTCTAGCCAATTCTAAACAAAGGACGATCTGTGCTGGCAAGCGGTAGCTCGAAGGGCCTGGCTGCCTTTGTGCTGGCGGGCCGCAACTTTGCTCGCCAGCGTCCAAAATGACCGCTGCCAGCACAAATCGATTCTGGCGTAGTGTAAGTTTTCGAGCTTATGTCGTTGAGAGCGCTTTATGAAAGACTCTCCTTCCTGCCTTTATTCTCTCCTCTTCACAAGCCATTCATATCCTTCCCGGCAAGTTGCCACGAGATTTCACCTCCTGGACCCCTGATCTACGGAATTGTGAAGTACAAAAATAAACAACTTTTTTATGTGCGCTTTTCCAAATTCCATTGTTGACTCTGCATGTTCTTTTTTATTTTCAACGGAACTCTACATGTTCTGCATGAGCGATGGAACGCCACGGCGACCTTGGCACCTTGTTATTATCACTAGAAAGGTGTTTTAAATCTTTTTTGTATGTAAAAAGAATGCGAGCTTTATTTATGAGTTCATCAAATCTGCCAAATATTGTCGACACATAACCATATCAGAAAGCATAAACCCGTGCATGCAGGCCCCTCAGGCGGTCATGCCCTGCATGCAGCGTGCACAAAATTTTGTCGTGACATGGGCCAAAAGCCATGCAGGACGTACGCAGCAGGTGGATAGCAGGGTTTTAAGCCAAAATTGAACGTGAAGTATTGTATATGTAGTTCTGTGCTAATTCGTCTCTACATTTGAAAAAAAAAGATGACTCATTCTATGTCCGTTTTAAATTTTTTACTGTTGTGTTTTTATGACAAAAACAGCAAAACGGGATCCCTTATATGGGCAGAAAATTATGTGTAGCGGTGATAGAAACTTAAGCTTACTTGTCAATAATCTATTAACAATTTAACATGACCCAAAATAATTTATTAACAATTTAACATGACCCAAAATAACTATGCGAGTATTTTTGTTGTCAAACTTGACCGCGGGGAACATGGGCCTAATCAGCGTTAGTTAATGGGCCTGGCAATGCTGTGGTGGCCCAAAGCATTCTCTGTCTGGCACGCAAAGATTATTTTGTTTTTCTAAATTTGGGTTATAAAAATTTATGCCCGATATATGCCCAGATAAATGAAACTATGCAAAGTTGATAGAAAGAGAAACAGAAGTATTAACTGGAAAAAAAACACACATCTATATTACACCCTTGACAAATTAGGCATATTTTACAGAGCTACTAGTAGTAGTATTGAACTATTGATAAAGAAAATACTTTAAAAGCGCCACTTAAAAAACCGGCAGCAAAATCACTATTCTTCCATCATCACAGATCACTGGACAATCAATGGCCAATGCCTTAGGCCTAAGCAAAGCAAGAGCGCATTCCAACGAAAGATATGGCCAGTGACTGACTTGCTGGCCATGGCGGCGATCTTGGTAACCATAGCCCTCCCGGAGACAGGAACATGAGCATCGTCAACGTTCTCGGTGAACCACGGGCACCTGGAGCGCGGCGGCCGCCGTCAGCCGCTTCTCGGGGTCACATGTCAAGAGCCCTTTCAGCACATGGAACCCGTCCCTTGACAGCATCTCCTCCGGGAACAACTCGCGCAGCCGGTTGCGGTGGCGCGCTCGCAGCTGCCTTGCCCGCCACACCTGCACCTCGTCGTCGTGGGCCTTGGGCTCCATCGTCTGCCACACCCTCTTGCACGGCACGCCGAGCACGTCGAAGATCTTGAAGAGATGGTTGGCTTCGTCCTTCCCAACGAACGGCGGCTTGCCGGCGAGGAGCTCGGCCATCACGCAACCGAGCGACCACGCGTCCACGGGCGTGCCGTGGCCGGCGTTCCTCGCCAGCACCTCCGGCGCCATGTAGGCGAGCGTTCCGGCGAAGCAGCACGGCGGGTTCCGCTCGGCCAGAGACTTGGCCGCCTCGTAGTTGCAGATCCTGACTGCGCCGCCGTCGGTGACGTCGCCGACGAGGATGATGTTGTCGGGCTTGATGTTCCGGTGCACGATGCCGTGCCTGTGCATCACCTCGGCGCCGGCCAGCAGCTGCCGCATGACGCGGCGCACCTCGGCCTCCGAGAACGGCCGGTCGTCGCCGCCCATGGCGGCCCTGAGGCTGGGCCCGGCGGCGTCGTTGCCCATGACGATGGAGTAGTCCGCGGTGCCGGGACTGCGCGCGACGGTGCGGAACGCGGCGAGCGAGGGGTGGCCGCCGCCGGCCGCCATGAAGCAGGCCTCGCGCAGGACGTCGACGGCGTGGCTCCGCCCGCTCCTGCGGTGGAGGGACTTGACGGCGACATGCTGGCCCGTGGCGCGGTGGCGCGCCCCGACGACGACGGCGCCGCGCTCGCCCTGGCCGAGCCTGCGCCCTTCCTGCCTGTACCCGCGGGCGCTGGCCATGCGGCGCTTGCGCCTGAAGGCCCTCGGCTTCCCCTCGGCGGCGGTGGCGGCGACGTCGTCGATCATGGCGGAGATGGCCGCGGCGCGCCTGGCGCTTAGCGTTGTCCCGGCGGCGCGGTGTTCCTCGAGCATGTTGAGGATGGCCGCGAGCCGCGTGGCCACCGCGGTCGCTGGCGCTGGTTCGGCACGCTCGCCGGCGTCAGCCATGGAGATGGGGGCGGTATCAACTTCTACTTCTCTGATCGCTGCGACCGTCGACGAAGGAATTGTTCGCGTTTGCAGTTGCAGCTGGTCCCTTGGGAACTGAAGGAGAAATTTTTGGTGATGGCTGGAGGGGGAGATCGGGAGATTATAGGGAGGGAACCCCTGCTGCCAATCGGAATCGGTTGGTGGTCGGATTCGGAAAGCCGTGCGGTGGTAATTGGTCGCTCATGAAATCTGTCCGATTTGCACATGAACTCCGACTCCGAGAGGTTTTAGTAGTTGCTGCCGATCGTAAGGCTTCGGAGCCGGTATGGTTCAATGAGCTGTATGTGTACAGTGATTTACACCTTTCAATAAAGTCTTAAAAAAATCATATGTGCAGTGACAAAAACAAAATTATGTTAAATATTTCTAAAGTAAAATGCCTAGCTGGATTTACCTCAAATTGGAACAAGAACTTGCACTTTGGATGAAGCATGGATTCACTTTGTAATACTACAGAGGTAGGTTGAGTTCAGTGGCGGATCCAGGATCTCAAGCAAGGGGGTGCTCATTTTCCTCTTCTCCCTTTCTCCTCTCTTTTTCTTCTTCTTTCTCCTCTTTTTCTTCTTCCTTTTCTTGATCTATGTCCAAAATTTGTTTTGGGGGGGGGGTGGGGGGGGGGGGGGGGGGTGGGGTGGTTCCATGGAGTCCGTGGGCACGCTGGATCCGCCCCTGGTTGAGTTAGTTTCAGAAAGAGATGTAAGTGCAAGTAAGTTTGATTGGGAAAATCACTTTCTCAGACATATTTGTTAATGGGCAGCAAATGATAAAGAGTGACCATGAAATCCTCGACCAGAAACTGTAACTGGGTTTACTTTCAGAAACAGATACTCAAATCCAGAGTAATTTTGATGGAGAATCAATTTTACAAATTATTGGTTCCAAAAAGGGGGATCCAGGTTTTAGGTTTCTCTAACTAAGAAACCTTTGCACTAAACTAGGACTGGTTACTTGATCAAGTAGGAAACATGATCAACTATGACACAGATCCAAAGAACACGCCGCTTTATGCCATCTACCACAGAAATCTGAAACTACGGCACACAAAAGATGAAATGTCTGCAGTGCACAAGCATTTGAAATCGAAATAGCTGGTTATTTAAGCATCGGACTAAAGTTGCACATCACTAATTAGCTAGTTCCATTAAAACTGATGCATTGGCAGCGCTGCTAAATTCCTTACATAAAAGCACGGAAACATCATCGTTCATGATTTGTAAACATGTTTTTCTAACAGTATTGGCAAGAAGATCACCAGAAGAGCCTCTGGCTACAATTTAAAAACCCCCCAGCACCTTTCTTGGATACTCCATGAAAGCGTCACCATCTGAATCAATTTTCGCCTTATCCTACAGAGGAGGCACCATTGCTGGGCCTTTTCTCAGAGTTGGTTCTAGGTCAGGTTAAAAAAAACTTGAAAAAAACTGAAATATGGGCACATAAACGGAAACGGATTTCATTACAGCGTTGGACTCTTTTCTATCCACTATTCCAATTCAGTTCATCAAACCAATTCCGCAAACTAAATGGTGCCTTGTTTCACTGTCATAAGGTTACTAGTTCAGTTACAATTTCTTCCATTTGTACTGCCTGCGGTATCTTACCTGGACTGTTTTGAAACATTTCATAGTACGTGAAGCAAAGCTTGATAATCATTGGATCACTACATCTGTGCAAGATCATTAGGATTTACAATCTGGCATCATTAGTTATAGTCTTATCTTACTGAAGAAGTAAAAACATGAGATGCTGATACATTGGTTCGTCCAAAAAGCAAACAGCAAGTACCTGAGAAACATCGATGACTTAAGTGCTACCACAAGTAGGATCTAATCATGATAGTAGGATCAACTGAACACATGCCAACTGTCACAAAACACATGCCAACAATCTAGGCAACTTCTACGTAGATATTGCAACAGAACACTAACTACTTCCAGAGAAATCAAGAATGGATGGCTTCAGTAGGGTGCAAAAGGATCACCAACAGAAACGTCGAGTCCTCTTCGAAAGTTCCAACATTCAGGCACTGAGCCTATGTAAACCGCCAGAGTACAGTTGTCACTGGCCCAATTGTCAGGATCCAAAGCCAATATCTTGGACTGCAACTCATCTATGGAAGTGAAGCATCCCATGGCTGACTTGATATCCACCTTCTCCAGCACCCGAGCATTCTTCATGAAAAACTTGAGAAAGTCAAGCTCACTTCGGTCTCCTCGGAATTCACAGAAACTCATCCCCTTGATGCGGGATTGCAAGCTCTTGATGAGACCATTCTCCTGCCAGAACTTGAGGTTGAGCTTGCCAGTGGCTTCAAAAGTTTTCTCTGACTGCAAATTGAGAGACCAACAAGTGAACAATGTTCAATTTGTGATATGGATCATGCTGCAGCATCATAGCTACGAACATATCATGTGTATGAGATGATGGAAAATATGAAAATAGTACCACAATATGCAGCGTGTCAGTGTTGGGGAAGCATCCGAGGAAGGCAGGCAACATCTTAGCGTCATTGCGGACTCCAAAACGCAACCTTAATGCCAGGGCCTTCACACTTGGGGCCATGGTGCTTGGTGTCACCACTTTCCTGGTCTGGAATGCACGCAGTGAACAAAACAAAATAAGAAAGATCAGATTATGACATAACAATCAACCAATTTACACATGTTCTCAAATTGAACAAATTCAAAGATCAGAAGTTGGATGGTATGCACGTACATTGATGACAGTGTTGTGCATCTCCAGAGTGTGAATTCCAGGCTCCAAGTATCCCAGTAAGCGCAGCTTTGGGGCATGGTCAATCTTGAGCCTGATGCAAGAGCCATCGAGAGAATTCCAAAGGATGAGCCGCTCAAGGAGTGGTGCGTTCACCACGGTAATGGTCTCCACAATGGACAGGCAGATCTGCACGCACTGGAGGCGTTGGCCGACAAGGCGGAGACACAGCGGCCCCTTCTTGTATCCTTGTATGCCAAGGGTCTCCAGCACGGGGCTCCCGGCGAGGAGGAAGTCCATATCCCGGTTCTCCATGGAGACGCAGCAGACAATGAGCTCGCGGAGGTGGGGGAACAAGGTCGCGCCGCCGCCGCAGCCGCCGCGCGGGAGGCCCGTCGTGTCCGGGAACTTCCAGACGCCGATGAAAAGGCGGGTGAGGGTGGCGATGTTGAGGATCGTGGCGGGGAGCGGCATGTCGATGGGATACGGGCGGTTGACGAGGACGAGCTCCTCCACCCCCTTGGCGGCGAGCATCCGGATCCAGTGCGCGAGCTGCTGCTGGTGCCCGTCCATGTAGCTGCGGATGAGGTAGACGACGCGGAAGGGCCCCGGGTGCGCGGCGAGGACGCGGGTGATGGCGGCGGTGAGGACCGGCGCGTCGGCGCGCACGGGAGCCCGGCCGGCCAGGGCGCGCGGGCGGAGGTTGGTGTCGTCGAGGACGAGCGGGGTGTCGCGCCAGACCGGGAGCCAGCGCTTGGAGAGCACCGCGGTGCGCGCCGCGTCCTTGATAGGGAGGCGGGAGACGATCTCGCGGAGGATCCCCGATGGGAGAGCGCTGATGCGGTCAACGCCGTCGGCCGAGGTGGGGAGCGGGAGGGCGGATAGGCAGGCGTTGGCGGAGACGGGCAGGTCGGGGACGGAGGTGTAGAGGTAGTAGAGGACGGCGCTGGTTCCCTGCTCCACTGCCTGCGGGTCCTGGCCGCGGCTCAGCGCTTCGGCCACCGCGCGGGCGTCGAGGTGCACGAAGGGCCATGGATTCTGGTTGGCCATGGCCGCCGCCGCCGAGGAAGGGGAACGGACAAGGACGACTGGACGAGGGTTTTGCGTGGGGATTTCTGGGATTGTCCTTCTGCGGCTGCCAAGGCTGCTATACATCGGCCCAAAGATGGATAAGTTTATCGTTGGTCCATTAGGCCCATCTTCTTTCTTGCCGTCGTTAATCTCGTCATTTTTCACTATCTCAGCGGATGGCTCACGGATTTCGCCAGTCGTGTGCGTCCGACAGCAATCTTAAAAGACGATAATGATCATGTGACTTTTAGAAACATGAATATTTTTTTAAAAGATGTATACGATTTTGATTGCCAGGGAGTACCCAATTCAATTGATAAACGATTCAGCTCGCAGAAGAGTGGTTCAGCCCATCTCATGAGCCAGTGTTGTGGGTGGACTAAATATCCTAAGCATGTTGGATGCTGCCCCTCCCACAAATCAACTACTTCCTCCGTTCTAAATTATAGGTCGTTTTGAGTTTTCTAGATTTATAGATTTTGCTATGAATCTAGCAATAACGTTTATCTAGGCGCATAACAAAGATTATGAATCTAAAAAACCAAAACGACCTATAATTTGGAACGGAGGCAGTACTAAGTATTTTCTTTACGGTAATGCTACAACCGGAGCTCCTGAATAGGGAAAAATTAGACAGAAAAACATGATGCGAAAGATATGTATTAATATTACAACAAATATTTCTTCATATTTGATTGCATGAAACCTGATGCTCATGTTGGGGCGGATTTTTTTCATCTCGAAATCGGATGAGAAAGTCATTTTTATGCATATATTGTTAATGTTGCAAGTGCGGGAGAAAGAGCCTCTAGCCTATTGGTTAGAGCACCTGATTAACATCCAATAGGCCCTGGTTTGATTCCATGTGTGAGCGAATTAAATGGGTTTGGAATAAAAGTTTATATAAAAAATAGGTAGAGGCTTCGACTTCGGTAAAAAAATGTTGCAAGCATTGGTTTCTATTCCACGTGAGAGCGAATTAAATGAGTTTAGAATAAAAAAGTTATATAAAAATAGGTAGGGGCTTCTCCTGTTGACTTCGGTCAAAACAAATGTTGCAAGTGTTGGTTTCTATTCCACTGGAAGCGAATTAAATGGGTTTGGAAAAAAATTATATAGAAAAATAGGCAGGGGCTTCTCCTATTGACTTAAGATAAAAAAAATGTTTCCATATCAGTATTTTTGCGCTAAAAATAGCTATAACTGTGGTTTAAAATAAATATGCTTGATACTGATCTTAATGGACTATTTCATATGGTGAAAATGCGTTGTAGTAAGAGTGATTAAATAGGCCTAGGCAAGAGAATAAATAATGAGTGCTGTGTTCTTTACAAACTAAAAAAAGAGGAGGGGGGGGGGGTGGGGGGGGGGGGGGGGGGGGGGGGGGTATAACACCCAATTCGCTTTTTGTCGTGAATGTGATCATGGACTCGTATATAAATTTCAAGACGAAGCAAAGCTTCTCCGACTCATATCATCTAACTGCACAGTTTAAATCGACTTGTAATACGAACACAAGAATATTTTTTTAAAAGGAACGAACACGAGAATACATATGTCAAATCTGAGCCCAGCCCAGCAAAATCATTTGTATTCAAAGTTTCCAACATCTGTTCAATCCAATGAAGCATCGCTGCTCCTAATCTGATCCCGTTCCCTTTGGCCCCCATCAAGAACGTTCTGTTTCATAATGTCTATGTCACGTAACTACTCCATATATTAGCCTCCTGCAAGACTCAAGAATTTGATACAGTTGCTTTTTGGAGAGATCAATAGGGCTAGGGAGTTTTGCAATGGCAGTACCCTCAATTTTCTTTTCCTTAGTCAGAAATCAAAATGCCTCTGGCAAGACTTTCTTAGCCAACTCTCTAAACAGAAACTTTTAGATCCCCCTTATCATCTGCTGCTTCAGGCCAGTTAACTGATCTCCATTCTCCAATAGCTTTTATATACCATGAATTCTAACTTGGATCAGCATGAATGCATGATCAATGGACATACATTGGGGGTTCTCCATAACACACTTAGGGTTTTTTTGCCTGCCTCCCCTTTATTCAAATGGTTATAGAAATCCAAGGAGCAGAATAGACACAAATTCTTCTCATGACTCTTTCTTAGAGACAGGCTCAACACAAGAAATATCTAGCGAAGAAAACATACATTCTTAGACTCACACAATTGTGTTCAATGTGTGGAAAATACTCAGGAGACAAAATGACATCTTTTTATTCAAGTGCCCCTTTAGTCAAGCGGTCAAGCCTGTTGATTGTTTTTGGCATCAATTGGGATACTTCCCTTGAACCATTGCAGATGATAATTCAAGTAAGACCGACCTTTGAGATTTACATCTTCAGGAAAATTGTTATCCTTGTCTGCTGGCCATTTGATGCCATAAAAACAGCATTTTTTTTTGTAAAATGCACCAGACGTCTGTCAACTTGTGAGGGGGTGTCACTTAGATCCATCAACTCTAAAAGTGCATTTTTTAGTCCATAAACTTTTTAAGTTGTTCACCGAAAGTCCATACTCTTCCACGTCAACGTCTAGTCCTAACGTGGCATGCTGACCAGGCATCTCCTCTCTTCATCTTCAACTCTTCTCATGGTCTTTGACTGGTGCATTTCGTCGAGCTTGTTGTCGGCGAGTTGAGCTCCGGCAGATTTGGTGTTGACGGCGGCGCACACGAATACGACGTGCTCCTCGCCGACGCCGAGCTGGTATGTCTCGGGCCACGCTGCGGCGGCGCTGCGGCCTAGGACGTGCTCGCGTTCCTCCTCCACCGCGGGAGCTCATCATTGCGCGCTGGCGTTGTCCTGCTGGGTCCACCTTCGACAAGGTGCTCGACGAGCTCACGCCGGTTCCAAGAACCTGGAGCGGTTCTCAAGAGCTAGCCAAGGAGCACAGCTGGACAAAGCAGCAGCAGGCCCCGGCGAGGCGGCGACGGTTCGACGGTCATGTTCTCCTTATATTAGCCACACCCAAGCAGACGCCGCCGTTGACAAAGTTGCTGCACAAGGAGACCACGTTGTCATTGGCAGTGGCGGCCATTAGCATTGTCGGTTCAATGGAGGCTATCGCGCCACCCAAACCTCCCATTCCCTAGGGTGCGCCGGCTGCGACGATGGAGAAGAGCACGGCCGCAGTGGTATGGTTGTGCTCAGCGAGGGGGGACGCTGACGACAATAGATGAAGGCAATGCTCATAAGGTGCTAATAAAATGCCTGAGACGGAAGGAGTGAGAGATGAGAGAGGAGATGCTCCGTCAGCGTGCCATGTCAACATTGAATGTCCACGTGGAAGGGCATGGGCCTGTGGTGAACGACTTAACAAGTTTATGGACCCAAAAGTGCACTTTCGGAGTTGATGAACCTAAATAACGTCCCCTTACAAATTGATGGATCTACAGTGCATTTTACCTTTTTTTTCTATCATGGCTCACTATCCTTTCCCTCTTGGGGAGTCAATTTTTTAGAAAGGAATTGCGGTGACCCTACGGGCTAAACCAACAATCAGTGACATGATTAGAACATTTGTGAGTGGCCTTTTAACGTCCCCTATGTTTCTTCCGTTTTGAGCTCAACATTTGCACACCCGTAACATCGCAAGTCACACGATTTTTTATGCATAAATGTCATGCACGATGCGTGGGATTAGTCACTGTGGAATAAGGGTACTCCTAGGCCCATCACCGACTAGGGGTAACAATTGGCCTGAGCCCACTTTTGACAAGGTTGTGGGCTGACCCGAGGTGGCCCATAAGGTTCTCCGAATTTGACGGACAAGATTGGTGATGACTTAGCCCACAAAGCATACTGGTGCAACACTCGGATATCTCGTAGATTATGTTGTAACTGACCCAAATAGATTTTCTTGTATCCCGCAAACCTGATAGGATCAGATCCCAACCGACTTGTACTTGTAGGTTGTCAGTTTATATAAGGCGATCTAGGTCAACCCCAAGGGCATCGGATCCCATTTCGCTTGTAACTCATTCCATGCCCCCAAACCCACCATTGCTCTCTGAGCTTTGTCGAGAAGATCAATACAACACCATCGAGCACATGATGTACGATTTTGTACCTTCAGGTCACCCGAATCTGTATAAATACCTATATTCCTATGTTACCACGAGCTCCCTAGCTTCACGATTAGCCTTATCTATAGATTAACCTCTCGGGTACCCCTAGTGGATTGTCAGATGTAGAATCTGACACTCATGACCTTTATCCCCTTACTATCTCACTTACACAATAGAAGGAATGGTTTTTTCTATCTAAAATAAAAGAATGTCCTCTTATATCCAACTCCAATTTGCATTGATAAAATAAATCCAAATTCCATAATTTAGCAGTAGATGAATAATTACAAATTTTTGTGTGTACAAGATTATAATAACTTCAAACTAACTGACATAATTTTTTATTTGTCTTGATTAGAAAAATACACTAAAGGAAAGAAGGTAGATTTTTATTTATGGTCAAAGAAAAAAATAAGAAAACAAGATTATGTTGAATAATAATTCTGTTTCACCAATAAGATATGAAGATTTGCTTCAAATTTGTGTGACACCAGGCCCATTTGTTTCAGCAAAGTAGTGGCCCATGACCGCAGTGTACATGAGTTTATTACCACCTTGCTAGTTGAGCAAGAGTGGAGCCAACTTATAAGCCTTTGCCCTCCAGCCATATCATCCTCGGGTTAACCCTTTTACACGAAACGAGGACGGAAGTGTAAGTAGGGTACTATGTGTATACATGCCTGCCCCTCAGAAGTGCTGGGCGTGCGGCTTTGGAGGACAGGGTGTTACAAATGGTATCAGATCCGACCCTCGTGGTTGCGCGTATGGGTTCAGTGTGCGGGCATATGGTGCATGACGCGTGTGTGCCCGGATGGAACACACGACATGCACATGGTGCTGGCACTGGACGTACGGGCGTGCACTAAGAGGGGGTGGTATGGGATATTTGCCCATGTGGGTGAGTTGGCGTCGACGAGGACGTCAGATTCTTGGAGGGGGGGGGGGGGGGGGGGTTGACACTGGGCCCATTTGTTTAGTCCAGTAGTGGCCCGTGAGCGAGGTGTGTGCGAGTTTAGTACCACCTTGCTAGTTGAGCTAGAGTGGAGATAACTTATAAGCCTTTGCCCTCCAGCCATTCGCCCTCGAGTTAACCCTTTTACACGACGCAAGGACGAAAGTGTAAGTAGAGTGCTATGTGTACGCGTGCCCGCCTCTCGGAAGGGCTGGGCGGTGCGCTTTAGAGGAGCGGTTTTACAAGTTGGAATTGCACAAAACAAAGGTTTTTCATCGGAAAGAGGTGTATGAAGACTTTTGGGAAAATGTGAAGGTTTGCTGTCTGATTGGGAGAGAATTGCTTTCTTTAAAAGCCACACATTAGTATCGGATCAAAACACCAATCGATACTAAATGCCACTCTTTAGTACTCAGTGATGTTTTCACCAGGTACTGAATGGTCAAAGAGCATTAGGGAATTTTAGTATAGGATAGTGTTTTGACCCGGTACTAAAAGACCTCCGAGAGCTCTCAAATTTGGATCCAATATTAATTTTTGCATTAGTAACATACCATTTCTAGTGGTGAGCCTAAAGAAGCAGTGATGAAGATGTTGTTAACTCTGCAAATACAAATGACAGACCAGTTACATATATTCCCATCTCAAAGCAACCTCTCACGAGACTCAGTCATTGCCTCTTTAATTCATGCATATCACCGCTAACAAGGCCAATTTCAAGGAAGATTTCGTTTTTGGTGTTAAAAAAATGTCATCAACAAAATATAAATGAAATTATAGATGAAACTCCTTCTACAATGCATGATTTTAAGGCTAATCCCTGTGCATTGTATCATGCACATTAATTGAATGCCATGTAGGACATTTTGATGACATGGCACAAAGTTAAAGAAGAGAGAAGAAAGTTGTATCATCGTGGAGATACAACTTGAGCTTGATACCCAAGACTAGTAAAACGTGTCCACCGTTTGGGTCCACCCTCATAGACACAAATATAGAGCAATTAAATGTGGCGAATACCGTAGAAAACAACAATATGATACAATGCACCGTGGGAGTTATTTCTACACACTTATGGTTGACATTCCTTAACTCCTAAAATGAACCGTCAACAATTGTGTTAAACAACCACCAAACTAGAAGTAGGGCTTACCAACTAATTATTTCCACAAGTTTTGGTGACTCTACGATTTCAGGTACCTAAGCGTGGAACGGAGGAGAAAACGTAACACACGCAACAAAAGCCTCGCTCCGTAAAAGCACAGAAGGTCCTAGGGACCACTTTTAGTCTTTAGGATAGTGGAGTTAGGCTAGAGTAGTTCTACATAGGTTCTTGGTCTTCTTGGAGCAAAGGGTATGGCTCTTGTATCATTCTAGTTCTAAGATGACTTTGCTCTATTTCAAAGATATATCTTTCTTATATAATGTTTGTCTTAGTCATGATATGCGTGAGCTGTGTTCAAGTTCTTGCCTTCTACTCATGCTTGGCTTATATGCTCTTGATTCAATCATATACCATTGCATTGATTGCCTTGAATTGAGTGCCCTCATGTGTATTAGACTTTGATCTAGTTCGTGTAGAATATGCTTTCATGCCATATATAGTCTCCATGATTTATGCCACGGTATAGGTCCAATGATCCTCATGTTGGATGGTTCTAGTTCTAGTATGCATACTCATGAGGGGACTAGACCGTTGTTCGACAATGCAAGCATGGTGCTTGGGTTGTTGGCTTATGTTGGATATGAGCATGCCCCACGGTTTGGCCGGGGTAGCCCGCAAGTGATGACAAACCTGTTGGATCCTCTGAAACCCCCCACGTTCGGGTACCCTATAGGAGTTCGTAAATGAGTACCAGCCTCACAAAGTGGTCTCGCATAAGTGGCCGGGGGGGGGGGGGGCCCAAGTACCTGGTTGCATAGGCTTAGTCTATATATTGTGTATGTTTGCCTCTCTAACATGACTTGTGCTGCAGTATATGGGAAGTACATTAGAACCTAGAGCTAACTCTTAGTCCTGCTCCCTAGCCTTAGAATATCCTATCTTGAGTGTTATTCTCTTGTGTGTCACACTACCCTGCTATTATCTTTACCCGTGTTAAGTTTTGATTTATCATATTAAGATATACTCCCTCCATACTCACAATAGATGATGTTTTGGACAAGATTGTGCATACCAAGGAGTCGTTAAATATGGTGTATTTTTCCCTGTTTGCCCTTATTAAATACGGCTGTAGTTACTTTTAGATACCAATCTAATGTAGTGCAACTGGTTAGTGCTTTTAGTCTTGAGCAAGATGTCTCCAGTTCGATCCCTCACCAGCGCACCTTTTTGCCTTTGACGTGAATTTGCATGGCACTGAGTTCGGCTCGGTGGATTTTGGTTTCATTCAAAACTTGTCGTTTTTTTATTTTGCAAGTAAAAAACGTTGCTGCAAACATTGCTGCATGTAACTAAAACTCGTCGTTTTTTATTTTGCTGCCGTAGAACTTCCTGTTGCTGCCGTGCAAGCTGCAGTAGAAGCTCCTGCTGCAGATAGGAATTGAGAGGGGGCGCGGCACGATTTAACAGCCTCGATGGGAAACGAGCGACGGACGGGAGCCGAGGCATCGACGGCATTCGAGGTGCAGTTAAGAAGGGCAAACAAGTCAAAAATCACCTCCTGAGCACACAACGGCTTCCTTTTGTGAAAACGCATCAACGCCCAGAACGGCGTCTATTGTGAGTATGGAGGGAGTAACTCATAAGCATAGTAGAATCTCTTAACCGACCCGCCTTCCTTTGGGAAATATGATACCCTTGGGAATACTCATGGGTGAAATGCTACAATGGTATATCTGTTCACTTGTGGATCCTTCGCAGTTGTTAGTTTATACCATGGCCACTCCTAGTGCGATTGCTAGACTGTTCATTCTAGTAGTGACACTGGGAATGCCAACAAGCATTTCTGACGCCATTGCTGGAGAACTAGTGATGACGTTAAGAAATACCAACATTGTTCTTCTGCATTCCTTGTTTGAGGGTTCATTGTCCACTCTCATAGCAAAGACTCTAGTAGAGGGCCCCTGATAAAGTCGGGATAACCCTGCACAATGCTACAGTTTATAGTCGAAGGCATAGGCATGGAGTCTAGGCCCTAGCCTACCTGTGTTTGCTTCGTATCCCACGGATTCAGAAAGGGTATAGACCAGTAAGTGGTGACAATACTTATTTGGTTTTCTTAGTCCCCCACATTCGGATACGTAGTAGTGTTAATAGTTGGAGGTCCCTGGCAGATCAGGATTAGACTGATGCCTAAAATGATCGAGTTTTACAGAGTTTAGCAATCCATGATCTCTATCTATTGGTGTTTTACCTGCAATCCCATCGAGGGGTATCCCTAGGTAGTAGAGTTGGGAAGTGTTCTAGGAATCAGGAATTCAATCGTTACGTGACACACGATTTATACAGGTTCAACCACTACTAGGCGTAATACCCTACGTCCTGTTGCTGATCTTGTATTACGTAGTGAAAATATGAGTACAAGGTTGCCCTATCAATCTTGTGTATCAATCAATAGAGTTATCAAATGTTATATGATGTGAAAGTGGTCCCTGCCCGACCTTATATACATGGCAGATAGGGTTATAGGATGGAAGGAGTAGATCCTAGTCGAATGCAAGCAGAACATGTACATATTTTTCCTTAACGAGTTATATACACGTCTTGGTGCGCCCATGCCTCTGTGTCTGACAAGCCCCCGAGCATTTCATAGCCGAGTTCTTCGTCTTCAATGAGTGTTGGCCCGCTGGTTCGAGTACTTCTTGAGCTTCCTTGAAGGCCTTCGAGTACTTCTTGGTCTACAATCTTTGGTTGAATATGAGGCTGTGAGTTGCTCAAGCCCTGATTTGTTCTTGAATTTTTGAGGATGGAGTGCGATGTGAAATCACACTTCATATGAAGTAGACCCTGAGTTTTAGGTTGAATCAATGAATCAAGCTGAAGGTCCCTGAAAATCTTATGTCTTAAGTAAAATTTGAAAAAACTTTATGTTAATGAACATATACCCTGCAGCCCCCGAGCCTTGAACCATATTTTGGCGTGGTGAAAAGGATCAAAAGAACTCGTGGTTCAACTTATTTACCTAAATAATGTAAATCCTCAAATTTAAAAGAGTAAAATATTAGATAAATATTTAAGTTTAGGAGCTCATCTAAAAATAGAGATTTAGGTAATATCTTTTGTCTTCTAAAAGCTGAAAAACCCTTATTTAGGTAATGAAATCTCAACTGACGTGCTTTCTCGGTTATAAAAATAAACTTTAGGGTTTTTACTTTTCACTCTTCCCTTTGCGAAAAGTCGCTTTCTTTTCTTTCGAGTTTCCAAACCACCGCCGCCGCTATCGCTGCCAGTAAATCTTCCCTTCTCCGATCACTTTCTCCTCAAGTCCCCAAGCGTAATGGGACATAAAAAGCTCGTGACGACGGGGACGACACCTTAGATGATGAAGAAGAAAACCACCAAGCGAAAGTGCACAAGTTCAGATCCGGAACTTCCTGCTCGTAAACTCGGCAGGGTCGATGGTCCTTAGTATCCGGCACAGCCAAATTACATCAAGAGGTCCATGGTCAAAGATGTGGATCTGGAGCGTCTTGCGGACCTTGGTTTGGTGAAGGATTAGGTGACCCTACAGTGGACTGCTCCTGCTATCGACAAGCCATATCCCATGGATCCAGTCGACATGGTCATGATGTTTACTTCTTTCGTTTAGAGGGGCATTGGGTCCCCCACTTGCAGTTTTCTTCGTTATCTTCTTGATTTCTATGATTTGGAGCTTCAAAATCTTGATCTCGTCATGCCTGTCATGCCTTTCCCTGCGGAGTACTCGATCTCCCCTATTGGAGGTGCAGCCGTTCAACTCTGTCCAGATGCTAGGAAGAAATATTTGGACTATACTTTGCCTAAAATTGAAGCTGATTGGAAGTAGTCGTGGTGGTATGTTGGTAACCATCTGCCAACATTGCCATAATTCATCGAGAGAGCTCTTGTTTGCAAGCCTTGTTAGAGCAAACTTCCGAATTATGGTGACTCCCAAAGGTTCTCATCCTTGTATAGGACGATTCACTATTTGAAACAACATGAAGTGACTGTAGCCTCTGTCACATACAGTTGGTTTGATAGTCGAGTGCAACCCTTAATGCTGAGAGAGTCCTTGGGCTACGAGTATTGTGGTCAAAACTGACCCCTCCCGGTTAAGTGTTGAAGGTTTATCTGAAGCGGAAGTCTTGGAGTGAGTTCGATTGGTACTTTCAGGTGTTATTAGGAAGCCCTTCATTCCTCAGCTATATGATAGAGATCATCCTCCTACTCAGATAATTTTGGCTATATATTTACTTGATCAAGTCAGTAACTGTATTGGTTCGAGTACTTGACTTGCTATCTTTGCTTTTGCAGAGTGTTAGGACTTTTGTTCCTTCTTCATCTACTGAAGAAGATGATGAAGATTGGAGATGCAAGAGTCCTCCTCTTGATGATCTGGAAGGTGATGTAACACGAGTGCTGAGAGTTGCTTGCCGCAAGAAGAAAATTGATCGTACTGTCACTGAATCGAGTACTTTTGAGGCTGAAGAACTCGATACCGGGTAACTAGATAACAAATTTTGTCTTTCTTTTCAAGCTTTTGTAGGAAATCTTCTCTTTGGAACTTTTAACGTATAATTGTTTCTGCTCAGGGCGAATCTTGATTATTTATTTCGGCCAGCCTCCGAGCCGATTATCGAGGAAGGAGTAGAACCGCTGCTTTCTGAACAAAAAGTTAAGGAAGTCATGGTTAACTCTTCAGCCGCGGGATCCTCATCGCTTACAGAGCTAGGTGCCATCAAGAAGAAACCAAGAAATATGATATTTGGCTCTCCCAAGCTTCGCGTGACCTGTTCGGATCAGTGAGCAATAATGGGCTGCTTTTTGTAAAAACATGTCTTTTTTCTGGTCGTAGTGTTTTTTTTTGAATGCTTTCACCTTTTGCAGATTGTCCACTCTCTTGCCGATCAAGAAAGAAATTTTTAGTGATCCACCATGACTAAGTCCCAGGCTGGTAAAATGCCGAGTACTACTGATAAAGTAGTTGATGTTCTAGCCCCCTACCCCTGAAGCTGAAAAATACGAAGAATCGAGCCCTCCTCTGCCAAGCCTGATTCATCAAAGAATCCAGGTGACATTCTTGAGGGCTCTAGGGGTTTAGAGCGGAAAATAACAAGTCTTGAGGCTGAATTCGTAGAGCGCAAGAAGCGCAGCTCTGAGCTCCAAATTAATTATGATGCTTCAGAGACCGCCCGTTGGAAAAGCGCACCAATGCTGCAAAAGCACCATCCCCCGCCATGGGAGATGGCGGATGGGACAACCGCCACAGCTGACTTAGTCCATGTCTTACTGCAATGTGCCTGCCTCACCGCACAGCACTACGCGTTAGCATCAACAAGCTGCAGGAGGTAGAATGGGTAGGGAAGCCATGACTCGGGATGTGGGTCTGTGCCCGAACCAATATTATTCCCCTATGTCTTGAGTGCTAGCCATTGAGCTCCGAAGACAGCATTGTTCTTTAAGTGGTAGGTGACATTTTCGTCGACAGCGAGACGCTAGTGGTGACTTCATCAATCTCGAGGATTTCTCGGCTCAGTCTTTCAGAGGTGCTCGTAGGGGCAGGGTTGCGTACGTGTTTGTGAGCGTCGCGTCTGTACAGTGTGATACTAAAAAAAAAGGAGAAGCAAGGGATAAAATCACTAGCCCACATATCTTTCTCAATTTCCCTATTGCCCTCCCCATAAATTAGCTGGAGTTGGGGATAAATAGGACCGTAAAAATAGTAGAATCACCTTAAGTAGTTGTCATTAGATCGAGGATAGATGCTCCGAAACTAGCAGTCGGCATGATGCATGCATGCGTCAGAAGTTGCTCTTCTTGCTTTGGCAGCAGTGCAGGCAGCAGGTCTCAATTAGTAGCTGAGATAATTAAGAAGCGCAACTGAAAGCAGGTACTACAATGGTATAGACAACAATTATTTCTAAGATATACTCCTACGTCATTTATAACCAAAGAATAGTAGAATCACCTTAAGTAGTTGTCATTAGATCGAGGATAAATGCTCCGAAACTAGCAGTCGGCATGATGCATGCATGCATCAGAAGTTGCTCTTCTTGCTTTGGCAGCAGTGCAGGCAGCAGGTCTCAATTAGTAGCTGAGATAATTAAGAAGCGCAACTGAAAGCAGGTACTACAATGGTATAGACAACACAGGTACTACAATGGTATAGACAACAATTATTTCTAAGATATACTCCTACGTCATTTATAACCAAAGAAACAATTCATGTGCAATGTATGTCTTGTGTACTTGTAGATCACTATTATAATGATCTAAAATTGAAGAGCCTCATATGGGTTTACTGTTGGAAATATAAGCAATCGCATGATTAAATTCGAACTAGATTAAATGACAAGAACAAAACCTAGCACGCAAATCTCTAACATACACTATGTAAGAAACCTTCAAAGGAGACATACTTATGAGAGACACGGAATTAACCCGCGTCTCCTTTGTTATAAAGGAGACGCGGATTAAACAACCGCGTCTCCCATAAACATGCTCAAATAACCCGCGTCTCCTATATACATATAAAGGAGACACGAATATAGAAACCGCGTCTCTCATAATTTAGGAGACGCGGATTTTTGACCCGCATCACATATTTGTCATGCTATGGGAGACGCGGATCTGCGAAACCGCGTCTCCCCTAATATGTTGGTGGCTACCGGAGTCGCGGCTTGAGCGCACGCGTCACCCGTGCTTTTTATGCGGACCCGAACTTTCTATGAAATAGAGTTCAGTACCCCTTCGCGTCCGCCCCCACGCCTCCCTCCCGTGACTCTCGCTCGCGTCTGACTCTCTCGTCTCCCTCTGCCTCGTCCAGTCGTCCTCTCTCCCACGCCTCTCCTCTCTCTTCTTCCCCCCCTCTGCCTCTCTCCTCTCCCTTCGCCTCGGCCGCCTAAGTCTCCTCCGCCGCCGGTCCGCCTCCCTGGCGGCGCCCTCCTCTATCCCTCCCCCCTTCTCTCCCATCCTCTATATCTCCTCTCTCCCAAATCTGAAAGGGTGGCGGTGCTAGGGTTTGGCGTCCGCAGGGAGCCGCAATCCGCACGAGATCTGGTGGCTGCTTCCTACGGAGATGCCCGACCACCACCACGGCCACGACCACCCGGCCGCGCGTGGTGCCTCGAGCACGCCGTCCCCCTCCTCCGGCATGTGCTCAGGTGCCCCATCCCGCTCGTCCTCAGCAGGCTCGCCTCGACCGCACGCTGCATCAATGGCCCGCGACAATGGTTCACGGCTGCTGCTATTCCCCCATCCTCTTCCACCTGCAGCACGACCAGATCTAGGTTTTCATGCGATTTATGTTTAAGCCATGCTGTATTGTGGATGGAACAAAGGCACAAGGACGTGATTTGTGCATCAGCAGCATATATGTTAGTGTCAATGATGGCCAGGATTATTGAGTCTAGAAAAAGAAAGAGAGATGTAAGGACTAAGGTTTAATTTAATTGTTTTTGTTTGCTTATCTGATTGACCATCGACCTAGATTGCTTGCAATTATTTTTGCCTGTCATTACCTTTTACCATCTCATTCTAGCTATAGACTTTGAGGAGATAAACATGTAGCTATATCATCTGAGTTAGGATACTTGAGTTAATTTCGTATTTCCAACTTTCTACAGATAACCTTATTATTGCCCTTTGCTGAAGAAAGGCAATTCAAACAATTAACATGGTCACTTGGTATATGTTACAACTTACGATGTGTTCTCAATAATGTAGTTTCTGTCCAAATCATGCACATATAAGAATCCTAATAGTCCCTAGCAACTTGTCATCAGTAAGCTCATATTATTCTACTAGTTAGCTCATTACACACTGTAACATGAACTTCATTCAGAACATGTACTGCTTATATGGAAACTAAGTTGGCATCTAACAATCAATCAATTTAATTACTGGATTCACATGCTAGTACTAGGATAAAGTTCTCTATTCCCATGCTAATACTTATGAGGCAGAAAAGAATGAAATGCCCTACAACTACAAGGTCTGAACCCAACTTTGCTGATGCATTTAGAAATTCACTGCAGAAGTAGTAGCTGGCCTTCTTTTCTAATAGCTGTTAGTCTTAGTTGATTTTGCTTGTGATAGTTCCAGTAAAAAATCACAAAAAAGAGTTATCCTTTTTGGTTCAGTATCTTAATTAGTTAGTTTATTTAATTTCCAATATGCAGAGTGCTGACAAAATTGGGCAGGCTGAACATCGGTTGCTCGCTCATGGTAAGGCTAGTCAAAATCTCATTAAGTAGAGATAGTGTGCTATATTTTCATTGAGTCAAAATCTCTGTAAGCTCCTGTGGAAACATAAATCTGTAACTGCCTTAGTTTTTTTCAGCAACATTGTTTTGCATCTGTCCCTACTAGAATTTTGAACACCTATATGAAGCAACTAAGTGGGCTTAGTTAGAAATGATGATATCATGCTACTATGTTCTAATCTGTGGTATCTTCTTGTGTATAAGTTCTTTCGAGCAGGATTAATGCCTCCACAAGATCAGAGTGGAGTCTAGCACCTTAGATTTGCAGATGAACTGGCTGTGTATTCCTATATACAATAATTTGTGCAAATACTTAACATCAAACTGTGCAAAACTGTGTTTTATCTTGTGATTTATACACTGGCTGTTCACTGTGTTATGTTAGAATACATGTGAAAGTATCTGTGATGTATACAATTAAAGCTGTGTATCTGAGATGTATACAATGGATAAAACTGTGTATTTGTGATGTATATAAGACACATTTAATATCATATTTATTTTTTTTGTTTTCTAATTCATCATTGGAGACGCGGATTGATAAAACGCGTCTCCAATGACTCTCGCGCTGGAGACGCGGGTTGGCAATCCGCGTCTCCTATAATGGGGTCAGTGGAGACGCGGGGTAGCAAAAACGCGTCTCCGTTGAGACTATTATGGGAGACGCGGGTAGCAAAAACGCGTCTCCAATGACCATCGTTATAGGAGACGCGGATTTTTCGCGTCTCCTAGGACTTGTAAAAGGAGACGTAAATTTGGAGACGCGAAAAAACCACGTCTCCTTTGTTTCTTAACCCGCGTCTCCTTAGTAAGTGTCTTACAGAGTGATACTAACAAAAATCAAGCAGCGCAGATATTTCGCGAGGCGAGGGGCCAGATTTCGGCAGACCATTCACACCTGTGCCCATCGCCCGACGAGGTGAGTGCGCGTGTGGAGCTTTCCTTCTCTCCCCGCACTCATAGCTTGGAGGAGTAGAAACAACCTTCATATTTGTGTTAGTCATCCCACTCTTCCACTAGCAATGTGGGACTAAAGAGTTGCACCACTTTCACCACTTCCTCATGCACACGTGGGCCTTTGAGATTTATTAGGAATTCTGAAATTTGTTCGTGGGGCAAGCCCAAAATTCCAGCATTTACCTGGCAGCACGCGACTTGAGGCCTTTTTTATATGCCGCGTCAAACTTAATCACTCGTCTCGCGCGCTCTCGCTGTCTTGCACATTGCCAAGAATATGACATATAAGTCTCCAACTCTCCATATATACGATCACTCAGCAGCAAATTAACAAAAACTCTCTTGCGCCGGGAGGCCGGGGTCAAGATAATTAAAAGGCAGAGCCCGAGGCCCGAGAGGAAGCCAGGAAGGGATCCTAGGTGTTCGTATCAAGCTGGTTGACTTTGGCCATGCGAGGAAGCGGCGCCGAGGGAGCGGCGGGCGGCCGTAAGAGGCCGCCGGTGGACAAGGTGGCCGTCGGGACCGTGCCGCTGCACCGGCTGTTCGCGTTTGCCGACAGGGCCGACGCCGCGCTCATGGCCGTGGGCACAGTCGCGGCGGCGGCCAACGGGATGGCGCGGCCGCTCATGATCTTCATCCTAGGCGACGTCATCGACGCCTTCGGCTCCACAGATTCTTCCTCCAACGTCGTTCACAGGGTCTCTAAGGTACGCAGTCTGTTTCTTCCGGCTGTTCATCTTGTTAGAGACTACAGCGGAACACAGTCTGAAATCTACTGATTACATGCCGAAGAGAAAATAAAAATGAAGGCTATACGCCTATATACATTACTATTACAATAGCTCATAACGAGAGTTAGTTGGTTGCAAACGACGATGGTTGTACGTACGTCATGCCACAACATCGGCGACACACTACACTAGCCGACGGAATCTTTTATTCACTAGAACGCCAGTGAAATTTTTATTTCTCTACTGGTGGTCAACCCAAACTTCTTTTTCCGTTCATTTTTTTTCCATTTTGGTCTCAATTTTTATTAAATTTACCAGGTGGATGAGAAATTTTAATTTAACATGAAACAAGCTATTTTCCTTAGCTGCTTATCAATTTTAGCACCTGCTGTCAAAAGACAAGTTTGGTTATTGTGCCCCTATTTATGTAGTTATTGAGTTTTTACTAAGCAATGCAATAATATGATTTATTTTGGGACTTCTTAGTTTGTACATTCGCCTTGTGTAATTTAGCTCATGTAGTGGGCACATATCCTTAGTATTTTTTCAGGGAAAAGCACATAGGTTTTCTTGATAAGGGAGGGAGAGAGATTACCAGGTTCAACCATGTTTCTGGTGGACTTCGAGAAAATACCAAGTTGGACAAGACCTATTGATTACAAGGGTTTGAACGTTTTTTATAGGGGGCTTGCCGTTTTGTTAGTGCCACCGTCTGTACAAAGTCTATATTTCCTTGTCCACGTCACCGCCACCATTTTTCCAAACCTGCTCCATTAAATAAAGCAAGATCTACCCTTGCGTTTTCTACGTATGCCCCCCCCTCGCAGGATATTCTTGCTCTTGTATTTGAAACTAAAGTTGAATCAGATTCATCTCTTCTAACTTTCAATTGTATCTAAACCTTTTTTTTATTGAAAACCTTTCAGTTGCATGCCAAGAAAATTTCTACCCTGATCCTGCTATAGGCTTGAAAGCACAATATAGCTTTCAAAAATCCTACAGGTCTTGGATGCAAGGAAAAGCAGCACAAGTGAGCGCATGAAGTTTAGGAATATAGTGGGAAGCCACGGTACGGTGATGGAGAAGTCCACATGTGTTGTGGCGGGCAGAGGTGTACTGCGCAAGGAGTAGGCACAATTCACTTCTTGTTTTTCAGGGGTGTGCAAACGTTGAGTAGATATTATATAGGTGAAAACTGAAAAATAAATAAATCGTAGGTCCCTGAATTGTAGGTGAATGTGCAAGTAGAATTGCATGTCGCACAGGTGAAATTCGCTCCGGTTTTAGCAGGGTGGTTTTCTCATCATTATATTCTTTGACCGAAGTCCAATTTCTTATTATTTTTAGGTGATTATGAACTTTGTCTATCTTGCCATTGGGACAGGATTTGCTTCAACACTTCGTAAGTGGATTTCTTATTCAAAATCATATGATAATCAATGTATATACTCTAATAAAGAAGTACCGGTTTCCAATGTTCCTTGTATCAAAAGAAGAATATTCCTAGAAACAAATTTCTTCATAAAAAATAGAAACAAACTTTTCTCAATTTAGCAGTTCAATATTTTTCTAGAGGTATCATGTTGGACTATTACTGGAGAAAGACAGGCAGCCCGAATCAGAGCCCTGTATCTCAAGGCAATTCTAAGACAGGACATTGCATATTTTGACATGGAAATGAGGACCGGGCAAGTGACTGAAAGGATGGCAGGAGACACATTTCTCATTCAAGATGCCATAGGGGACAAGGTATGCATTTTTGAGATATTACAAGTAGTGAACGGCAAGTAGATAAGCTACATGTTTAAGTTGCTACTCAGTCCGTCTTAGACTACATTCCCGCCTCCGTCCCTAAATATATGTCATTCTCACTTTCCAAAAAAAATAACTTTGTTTAATTTTATATTAAAAATATTAATATCTATGGTACATAATTAGTATCATTGGAAATATCTTTTAGTCTAGTTTTTTAACAAAATTATTGAAGATACAAATATTGTACGTATTTTCTACAAATCGAGTCAAACTTCTAGTGTTCAAATTTTGTCCCTAGCTTCTTTGAGTTTCCAAGTGGGTTCTTTGGCATAAGAGGTCTAAAATACCCTCCATGCATGCAATCAATTACGGCATGCAAATCTGCATCCAAGTGTACCACCAATTAAATAGGAAAGACATAATTATCCTATTAATTAAAATATTATTATAACTGACAAAGGGCAATATGGACTTTTGATCTTCATCCTTAATCTATCTAAAAAAACTTAGAAGTAGCTAAATTCTGGGAAGAGAGAGAGAGAGTAGATGTCATGGATATCTACAATTAAACGTCAAATTCTGTATGTATAAGGTTTTATATTTTGTCTAGTATTTTATGGTTTAGCAGGAGACTCTCTGTTAGAGATGAGCCTATTAATCTTCCATGGATAAAAATCGCTATCATCATGCTTCAGCCTCGAACCATAAGGGATCTTCCGAGTGACGTTGTCCCTCCTTATGTTCCCTCGACACTTAATTGACAATAGCAGTAAGAGTTTTATTTGTTTTGCTTAGTTGACAATAGCAATAAGAGTTTTATTTGTTTTGACCCTTGTTGTTCAATACTTGGGATGATTAACTAGAGACCAAATTAAGATCTATAATTTCTATGTACAAAGATTCTTATCCAAATAAGTATAAATATTTATATTTTCTATAGGAAAAGTCTATTTTACACCCTCCAGCTATAGAGGCCCGTTGCCTTTGATTGGGGCTTTTTAGTCCATCGAAAGGTTTAGTAGGGGTAGGACTGAGACATATTTCTCATATTTCTTCTAAAACTCTTCTACTCAAACTCTTCTCAAGGATAGTCTTTTTGGCTTGATGGCTACCCAATTTGGAATCTCTTGCACTAGCTTTTTACTATAAATCCATTTCTTCCACAAAGCTCCTGTGATCTAGCCTTCTAGACATAAGCCTTGCACAAAGAAATTAAGCTTCTGACTTCATGTTCACAAGTAGACCTGAGAGCGAGGAAAGAGCTGCATAGAGACAGATTCTTTAACTACTAGGGGAGCAAAAGAGCTTCTTTTTTTTGAAAAGGCTAAATCCCTTTCTGAAATCCCAAATCTTCCTTAGTTCCTTGAATTGCAATTAAATGGAAATTGTCAAAACCATGCAAATTTTGTCCTTTGGGTGGTTTTGTATTTAATCTAAAAATTGCAACTAGTTCATTTTTAATCAAAAATATAAACCAGTACCAATTTTTTGTGAAAATGTAACCTATGTATTGGTGCTCCGTTTGGGTTTATGCAAATACTATTGTTAATGTTCCTTGTGTTTAACTATTAGTAATATAAAACTAGAAATATGAGCAAATCAGATCTATATTAACTCTAATTAGAGTAGCAACTGATAGACTATATTTTTAGAAAAAGGGCACCAATTTCATATTTTAGTGATTTTAAATGAATTAATTATGAACCTAATTATCAAACTTAAAATTTATATTTCTATAAAATACAAAACCACCCTTGAAACCACCTGAAGGACCAAATCCTGCTATTTAAAATCTTAGCGTCAAATGAGAAATATGAATTTGTTGAAAATAGCACCACTACACAATAAAGCTCAACCTACTGTAGTTAATAGTTGTACTACAACAGCATGCATTGGTAATAAAAATACACATGCTCTGCAACACATGCAAGTTCATGAATCATGAGTTCACACTATCTTTGTATTTCTGCTAGTGATGTGTGGAATTCACCTTATTGGTAATGCCTAAAAGAAGTTTGATAGAGATTCTGAAATGTAAGTGTAGGGTTAATGTTCATTCAATGTTGATAACATGAATTTCATACCGAATACAGAATTTTATGTAAATTATTATTTAAATAAGAAAGAAATGTGCACTCATTAGATATGAAGATCCAATAAAAAAATAGAAAAAGTTATGAAACCATCCTCACCAATCCACTTTGCCGGCAAAACCAAGGGCTAGATTCGCTCCCCAAATGTTTTGATTTGTCAATTGTACCCTCTAATAATTTTTTTTCTTTTTTTGTTTTATTTCTCCATCTATAAATTGAGTTTTAAGTTCAAATATTGTGAGCAAATGGAGGGCATGATGCCTTATGTTAAAAATAGATATAAGATTTTTCTTGCTTATTCCATAGGTTAGGAGCATTTAATACAAAATAGACCTTAGATATACAAATCTTCATGAAAACCAATCATGAAAACTCCTGCTGTGTTTTTCTAATATAGGGTATCAAGATATCACATTGCAAAATTTGAAATCAAAACACCACTTGTATTTCACATTAAGGGTAGACTTGACCAAGTGAAATAGTTCAAGGAAGTAAATTGACCCTAAATTTATTTAAGGGGTTAAGTGGATAAAGTGGATTGGTGACCGGGTGGTTATAAATTGAACTTTCCCCTAAAAAATTAGCAGTTCTCCCTTTTCAGTTAGTTATTTGCATGAGTTTATGCACATGTTTCTGTTTAGGTTGGGACATCCATACAACTCCTTTCTACATTTTTTGGCGGCTTCATTATTGCATTTATAAGAGGATGGCTCTTGGGTCTTGTTATGCTCTCAAGCATTCCTCCAATTGCTCTTTCCTTTGCAATCATGTCAAAGTTGAGGATAAGACTCTCTTCCCACATGCAAGGAAAATATAGTGATGCTGGAAACGTTGTTGAACAAACTCTTGGCACCATCAGAACGGTTAGTGCAACTAGGAACATGTTTGTTTTCATTAGCATCTACGCAGTTCTGATAACCTGGTTTAATTTATCTTCTTATGCTTTGAAGGTAGTTTCCTTCAATGGTGAAAAGCAAGCTATAAAAATGTACAACAAGTTAATTAAAAAAGCATATGAATCTGCACTACTCGAAGGCGTTGTAAATGGACTTGGATTAGGTTCCATGGAGCTATCTTTGTTTTGCAGTTATGGATTAGCTATCTGGTATGGATCTAGATTGATAGTTGAGCATGGATACAATGGAGGTTTGGTAATTTCTATTATAATGGCTGTCACGATTGGCGCGATGTAAGTGTCCTACAAATCACATTATCAAATATTCTTAAAAAAGAAATAGAAATGATGGTAAATAAGCCATGATTGCGGATAGGTGTGCTTCATGCCCACATGTGACTGTCTATATTATAGTATTTATTAAAATTCAAAGTGCAGTGTTTATGGCTCCCTTAACATTGTCATAAGTTGTAATATTAAACTTCCCGAGAATGTTTACTCATATAATTCAAATAGGAATTTCCATACCTTTTATATAGAAGCCTTTGCTGATTTCAGTTACATATATAATTCTCTTCCACAGGTCCTTAGGTCTAGCAACACCGTCAATGACAGCTTTCACAGAAGGCCAAGGAGCAGCATATAGAATGTTCAAGACAATTGAACGAAAACCAGACATTGATATATATGATACCACTGGTATTATATTGGAGGACATCAAGGGTGATGTTGAGCTGAAGGATGTGTACTTCAGCTATCCTACCAGATCTGAACATTTGGTACTTGATGGATTTTCATTGCGAGTACCAAGCGGCACAACTATGGCCCTAGTTGGAGAGAGTGGTTGTGGGAAGTCAACAGTGATCAGTTTGGTGGAGAGATTCTACGACCCACAGGCTGGAGAAGTCTTGATTGATGGAGTTAACATTAGAAGAATGAAGCTTGGGTGGATAAGAGGACAAATTGGTCTTGTTAGCCAAGAACCAGTGTTGTTCTCAACAACGATCAGGGAGAACATTGAATACGGAATGGAGAATTCAACACTTGAAGACATTAAGGCTGCTACAGAGCTTGCGAATGCAGCCAAATTCATTGACAAGTTCCCAAGTGTATTAATAAACTCATATGTCCATTATTGTAACTTAGTTGCAAACTTTATGCTATACATATTAATGAATAATGTGTTGCCTGAAACCTGACAGGGTCTTGACACGATGGTTGGTGAACGTGGAATTCAACTGTCTGGTGGCCAAAAACAAAGAATAGCAATTGCAAGAGCAATTGTAAAGAACCCTAAGATCTTATTGCTTGACGAAGCAACCAGCGCGTTGGATATGGAATCAGAAAGGTTAGTTCAAGAAGCTTTGAATAGGGTAATGTTAGAAAGGACTACGGTTATTGTTGCTCATCGTCTGAGCACAGTGAAGAGCGCAGATGTGATATCAGTCCTACAGAATGGGAAGATGGTGGAGCAAGGTATACCATTTGACACTGTTTGGGTATTTAAAAATCTGTCTGTCTATAACTATTAAAAAGTTATTGTTCCCACATCGTTCCCATATTCTGTAAGATTTTAGGTTTGATGATAATATGATATATTTACGTTAATGACTGTCATAGAAAACTGAATTAACCTTTGCAGTCCTGTAAACCTGAGAACGCAATTACCTATATAATATGAAACCTCATAATTAAGACACTAAAATGATGTTTCTAGTAACTAACTGATAAATCGGTGACAATCCATTTACTACTTCCACATTAACTACACAACACATCCATATTGGCATGCATCATTAGAAAGTGTTGTCTTTCTTAGTGGTAATAAATTAAAATTTTAGTTTCTTTTGATTGAGATGATATTTTTTTTTGGGAATGGTTGAGATGATATTTGATCAGTAAACTTTTAAGTACATAAGAACTTGTCAGTTATTTGTATGCTTTCAACACAGGTTCACATGTTGAGTTAATCAAGATACCTGAAGGTTCATACTCTAAGCTAATTCGTCTACAAGACACTCGAACAGAAGCAGAATCTTCTCATCATATTGACTATGATATGATGGAAACAAAGAGTTTTGGATCTAGATCGATTAACATCAAGCCAAGAAGTAAAAGTTTCTCTGTGAGATCAGTTAGGAAAGGTTCCTCCTCGATTGGGCATAGTGATAGGTACTCTTTCTCTGCTACACCTTCACTACCTGACCCAACGGAGTTTACTTCTGCTCCAAACGTACAAGACACTACAGATAAAGTTATGCCAATTGGTCCAAAAAAAGCTCCAATCGCTAGGCTCTTCTATCTGAACAAACCAGAGGCTTTGGTTCTTGCACTTGGTTCTATTACTGCTGCAATGCATGGAGTCATTTTGCCATTATTTGGCACACTGATTTCAACTGCAATAAAAACGTTTTATGAGCCACCAGAAAAAATACCAAAGGACTCCAGATTCTGGGCAAGCATGTTTGTTGCACTGGGCGCTTATAGTTTTGTTCTGATTCCAGTAGAGTATTTCCTGTTTGGATTAGCTGGTGGGAAGCTTGTCGAGCGCATACGATCATTGATGTTTCAACGTGTAATGAGCCAAGACATCAATTGGTTTGATAAACCTGAACACTCAAGGTGTGTATATCTTTTTGACATAATGCTTTGCAACGATATGTTTTGTTACCATCCTCGGCAATATTCCTCCATATTGCAATTTTCAAATTCTACAGGCGTTCACATCCTATTATTTGCTCTTAATGCAGCTTTAACATATTATTCTCACCTTAATCTTGCAATGTATAAATAATAAAAATCCATTGACCTGTTTAAGTTTTTTTAACAATATAATAATCAATGTGTTGACATGACTATGAAAAGGTACATTATTGGCATACTACTCCTTGTGGAAAAAAAATAATATCACGAATGTGTTTAGATGAATTGTTACAAATGCTAGATAGCGGTAAATTGCTAAATTTATTCCTATGTAAAGCGCTTCTTTCTTGTTTCAGTGGATTGATCGGTGCCAGGCTATCAACCAATGCTATAATCGTGAAGCAACTTGTTGGCGATAACTTAGCACTTAATGTGCAGACTTTATCAACTATTGTATCAGGCCTCACAATAGCAATGGTGGCAAATTGGAAGCTGGCACTGATTATCACAGTTGTGGCCCCCCTTTTTGGTTTGCAAGCCTATGCTCAAATGTTGTTTCTTAATGGTCTCAATAAAAATGCAAAGGTATGTATCTACGGACGAACCATAAGTATTATTGTTCGTATAAGCATTTATCATTCATAAGTATCTTCATCTGCATATGGCTGGTGGGATAGGTAAAGTATGAAGAAGCAAGTCAAGTAGCAACTGATGCAGTTGGTAGCATCAGAACTGTGGCATCATTTTGTGCCGAAAAGAATGTGATGGAAACCTATGAGAAGAAATGTGAATCTCCATTAAGGAAAGGAATAAGGGAAGGTGTTGCTAGTGGCTTGGGATTTGGCTTCTCATTCCTTGTATTCTACTTTGCGTATGCTCTCTGTTTCTACGTCGGTGCACAGTTTGTTCGGCAAGGAACGGCGACATTTCCTGAAGTATTTAAGGTGCGGACGCATTCTTACATCCGTTTTCCATTAATTTGTTTGATTTCCATGTTTTGGCCAACGGATGATGATTCGATGGTTGTCAGGTCTTTTTTGTATTAGTTATGGGAACTAATGCAATCTCCAGATCAAACGCAATAGGCGCAGACAGTAATAGGGCTAATGACGCAGCCATCTCTGTACTTGAGATTCTTGATTTTAAATCCAAGATCTATTACAGTAACAATGAGGGTGTAACCATTGCAAGTCCGAGGGGTGACATTGATTTGCAGAATGTGTGCTTCACGTACCCACTGCGACCAAGTGTTCAGATTTTCAAGGACCTGTCACTGGGTATTCCTTCTGGAAAGGTTGTTGTTTTCACCAGAACTAAAAATTAGCTTGCACAATTGATGCGGAACTTTACTTTAGTGGCATTATCCTTGCAGACAGTTGCTCTGGTTGGGGAGAGTGGAAGTGGGAAGTCCACGGTGATTGCACTGCTTGAGAGGTTCTATGACCCTGATTCTGGAAATATCTTCTTTGACGACGTTGATCTTCAGACCCTCAAAGTAAGCTGGCTTCGGCAGCAAATCGGGCTAGTTGCCCAAGAGCCAGTACTGTTCAATGATACCATCCGCACCAACATTGCTTACGGGAGGCAAGGGGAGGCTTCTGAAGAAGAGATCGTTGCTGCTGCTGAAGCAGCCAATGCACATGAGTTCATCTCGGCACTTCCTGATGGGTACAACACCGTCGTCGGTGAAAGAGGGATCCAATTGTCAGGTGGGCAGAAGCAGCGTGTTGCCATCGCTAGGGCCATTATAAAGAATCCCAAGGTGCTGCTGCTCGATGAGGCAACGAGTGCACTGGATGTGGAGTCGGAGCGAGTGGTGCAAGAGGCATTAGACAATGTGGTCGTTGGTCGGACAACTGTGGTGGTGGCACATCGCTTATCGACAATCAGAGGCGCAGATGTCATCGCTGTCCTGAAGAACGGGACAGTAGTCGAGAAAGGGAGGCATGGCGAACTAATGCGGATAAAGGACGGTATCTATGCTTCAGTTGTTGAGCTCATCTCTAGTTCTGCGTGAGCTCTAGTTCTGCGTGATCTCATGGAGGGCCTTGACATTATTCACAGCTGCCATGACCCACTGAAACTCTGAAAGTGCATGCACCGTTCGCTTGTATCGTCTGTAATTTTTTATTTGTTCAATGTTTGTCAATAGTTTCATCGAAAAAGGCATCTGAATTGTTTGGGTTCTGTCAAGATGGGTGATTTGAATGTATATCTCCAAAACTACTTTTGTGTTCATTATGTCGATTGAACGAAAAGATTTATTTGGGCCATGGACTTGCATCCATATGCATGAAAGGTGTCTAATTTGGAATGATATCCCAAGGAAATGACTCGGTTTAGAACAACACTCACGAGTGCATTTCTATTCATATAGCAGAAAGAATAATACAAGATTATATCCTAGGAGGCCATAATCCCCGGGTACCTCACGAGCAGGCCTGGCAGCCCTCCAATAGGGGGCGGCCCGGCCCACCGTTCTGGACCTGATGACGTGCGGGACAAGCCGACGCATGTAGGAAGGACCCGGAAGGAGAAGTTCTAATTAGAATAGGAGTTTTTGTAAAGAAGGAAAGGATCCTTAGAGATAGGATCGGCTACAAAGCGACTTGTAACCCTGCCTCCCCGATATATAAGGCGGGCAGGGACCCCCTCCAAATAGAAGAACAACTCATCACGAAATCCACGCAATACAACACCCCAAAACAGGACGTAGGGTATTACGTCGAGTTGACGGCCCGAACCTGTCTAAATCCTTGCGTCTGTCCACCCTAACCATCTAGCTTCCGATCTTTGCGATCTTCCCTACATACAAATCACTTCCGTGGGCTACCCCGTGGAAGACTGCCGGAGATCATATCACCGACACCAGGCAACAAAGAAAAACACGAAAAAAAAATAATACCGCCGGGTTGGACTGGAACATCAACGCGTACCAACAACAACTCAAGCTCAAACAAACTCAGGCCGGTTGGATTGAGACATTGACACGAGTCGCACAACGCCTCTCCATGAGACACCTCTATCCGATCGAATTGAGACATCGACACGGGCCTCAGCAACAATTCCGCCCTAGCCATGGCGGCCTCCAGGGAGTGGAGAGACAAGTAGGCTTGATTCGAGGGACCCGGTGGCCAGATGAATCAAGTGCGGTTCACATGGTGGCAAGAACGAGCAAGGAAACGTGGTTCCGGTGCGAGGTAGCAGCTCACGACCGAAGCTCGTACGCGGACATGAAGCCGGTGCAAGATAGCGGCTCACAACCGAAGCTTGCACGCGGGGTTTGGTGGTTTGGCCAAAAGACCATCAGGTGGACGGTTTCCCTTGGTTTGGGCCTCAAAACCAAGGCTGAGGACTCGGCTGGCGTCGCGGGCCGTAGGCTGCTCACCCAGCCTGGGACGGTTTACCGCCCCCTCCCCCTCCCCCCCCCGGCAGGCCCGAGAGGCGTCGAGGAGTTTCTATCCGGAGCACACGCGGCGTGATTGCAAGGGTTGTGTCGGAGAAAAGCAAGCTTGCAGTGGAAGGTGTCCCAGCCGGAAAAATCTTCGATTCAAATGTCAAACTTGCCCTGAGGGGTATGTATCACTTAGGGGTAGTTGAGTCATTAGAGCACCACCACTTGGACTATAAATAGGCCCCCTAGTTTATTTTTCCTTGCACTTGAACTATTTTCCTTTAAGTTTTCCTTTCTAGTTTTCCATAGGCTAGCCAAGTGCTTCACCGGAGAAATCTTGAAGAGGGTAGGATGAAGGGAGGATAGCAAGCCTCTTTGTAAAGAAGTTGACCTCGTGATGTATGGAAGATTTGGCTTTCTTTCATCTCTACTTGTGTGATTTCTTTGTTCATCCCGTGGCTCCTTTTGGTCCCTTTGCTAGATTTTCGATTCCTTGTATTTGAGGCCGTTTCTTTGTGGGATTGCTTGGGGGATTCACAAAATGCAAAGAATCGCTTCGGATTTGGGGATTTTTGGATGAACTCGAGATGGAGGTGTTCTTAGTGAGATTTGAGATTCCGGGAGTTCTAGTGAGTTAGAGGCCGAGATTTTTGGGGCATATCCTCTACTTGAGGTGTATATCATCTCCCTAAAGTTTCGTCTCAAGAGCTCAAGCCGTTTGGGAGATCGGGTAATTCAATTTTGAGAGTTGACTTTCGGACCCCGTGTTCCCAGGTCAGGCCGGTTTAACCGCCCCCAGGCGGTTTAACCGCCCCTGGCTGGGAAGAGGTGAGTTGGTTTCGTTTTGGTTCGATTTCGGTTCGATTTGCTTGATTTGGTTTCCGCTGCTGTGATCATGTTCCTAGGGTCACTAGCTTCTCAGTAGCTACGTGATCTTGGCTAGATCGTGTTGCAAGGATTTGGAGTCGAGTTGGAAGAAAAGCCAGATTTGTTGAGAAGAATTTTTATCGGCTCCCATTCACTTCCCCCTCTCTGGTTGCCTAATCGGTCCTTCAACTGCTAATACTAATAATGCATCGGTTCCTGCTTTCTCCATGTCAAGTGCATCTGTTGCCAAATCCACTGTTACAGGATCAGATGCATCAAGAGGAACTGTTCCTGAGAGCTCAAGTCATAACTAATCGGCTGGATAGCCGTCTGGTTTTAGTCAGGGATTTTCAGCTGGAGCTCCGTTTGTAACCGATTCATCAGGCCATCTCTTGTCACAAATGGCACCTCCATATTCATCTACACAATCGGCGCCCAAGAGTTGGTTCAGTACTGGTAAATATAATCCCAAAACGGGATGGGGCATGCCACCCGATTTTGGTAAGAAAACAACTGAAGGGAATAAAATTGTTGAAGAAGATAAAACAGCTGAGGAAACTATCAATACACAGCAGAGAGGTGTTGCCTGGATTCAGCAAGATGATGGAGAAACTTGGTTATTGATTGATAATAATGGTGGGACCATACGACAAGTGAAGGTACCGATTAATTATTCATCGTCAGAAAATCCAAATCAACAAACAGATAATCGGATGGTACTTCATGCCTCTGCTAATCAAGGAACTGCATTGGTCTCTCAACCGAATCAGACATATACACCTCCTGCAACAATTGTTCCTCAGAGTCCCCATAGAGAACAACATCAATTAAGTGGACCTATGTTGCCTCAATCGGATCATCAATCTACAGAAAAAACATCTCAAGCTCCGATTGATTGGTCTTCCCAGATAGCCGATGTGATTCAAAATTAGTTCGGTTTGAAGCCAAAAGTGCAAAGTGTCATGTATCGACCTCCATATTCTGCACATTATGATATGCTACCTTACCCTCACCGATATCAGATCCCGGAGTTTACAAAATTCACTGGTCTGGATGATACTTCAACTGTTGAGCATATTAGTCGATTCCTGATGCAATGTGGAGAAGCTGCCAATGTTGATTCTTTAAGGGTTCGATTGTTTTCAAGTTCTTTGTCAGGATCTACTTTCTCTTGGTTTATGACGCTACCACCCAATTCTATAACGATGTGGTCTGACTTAGAAAGGCAGTTCCATCAGTATTTCTTTGCTGGGTTTCATGAAAAGAAATTATCTGATTTGACAAACATGAGGAAAGGAACGATGAATCGGTTGCGTCTTTTATTTCCCAATTCAGAGAAGTCAGGAATAAATGTTTTAGCCTGATGTTATCTGACAAGCAATTGGCTGAAGTTGCATTTGATGGGCTCTTGCCGTACTTGAAGGATAAATATGCTAACCAAGAGTTTGAAAGGTTGAGTCAGATTGTTCAGAGGATGGCTGGACAGGAAAATCGGTCATATGAACCGAGAAGGAATTACCAGAAAAGAGTGAATTATGCTGGTTATACTTCTGATTCTGAATCAGACAATGAAGGTGAAGTCGGTTTAGCTGAATGGGTCAAAAATAAGAAACCAATTTCAGTTCCAGTTTGCAAAGAAAGAGCCCGAGAAATTCGGCTTTGATATTACAAAAGCCGATAAGATCTTTGATATGCTACTGAAGGAGGGATTGCTCAAGCTATCAGCTTATCACAGAATCCCATCAGAAGATGACTTAAAAAGATGGTATATTGCAAATTCCATAATGCTACCTCTCATAATACTAATGATTGCAAAGTATTCCGTCAGCAGTTGCAATCAGCTACAGAACAGGGAAAAATTAAGTTTGAGATACCCAAGAAGCCTGTCAAGCCGATGAAGATTGATCAGCATCCTTTCCCTATCAACATGGTTGAAATTTCAACAGAAGAAGTACCAAGGAAAGTTTTAACTTCGAAATCAGCCAAGGAAAAAGGAGTTGTTGATCCTAAGGTCCAAGTATCGGTAACCGATTTGAAAGGGAAAAGCAAATCGGATGGAGCTAGGAGTTCTAAATGTCAAGAAAGAAGGGTTACTTCTCAAGGTCTGATTAATAAATTCAGAAGAGAAAATGAGCAAATTAGACGTGAAGAAGAGATGAAGCAAAATAATGCCGATCATTGGCAGGTGCCCTTTCTTTATTTATTGTTGGGAAGAAGGGATTAAACTTCCGACTCCTAGAGAATTGTCCTGAATGCAACGGACAAAGTACTCGACCAAATAAAAGGCCGTGTTATAATGAAGAGCGTAATCGACCAATTATTCATGATCGTCAAGATGATCGGAATCGGTCGTATTTCAAAGATAGACGGTTTGAAAGCAGAGACTGGTGTGATGATCGCGAACAACGAGTATCGGTCCATGAAAGACTTGGTTGCAGAGTTAATGTAATGGATCGATTGGGAGGAAGGGCTAATATTGAAGACATGGCTAATGATTGGGTTCCTGATGAAGAGATTATGCGAAGGGATACTGAGAGAGAACCGATTCGTAATCATCAGCCGTCCCATCAATTCAAGGAGCCTCAGCCTCAATGGTGTCCTGAAGGG
The DNA here is from genome assembly GCA_015476505.1 of Urochloa ruziziensis. NCBI lineage: Eukaryota > Viridiplantae > Streptophyta > Magnoliopsida > Poales > Poaceae > Urochloa > Urochloa ruziziensis. The sequence continues at coordinate 33,790,487 of CM027122.1, forward strand.
TTAACTAAATCGCAAAAAGGCGTGTTCAAAGGCTGAGACAGATAGAATTAGAAGAACAACACCAGGATAATAATAGAACAGATCGTAATCAGGTTTGGCGAGTGAAGGCCAAATATCATGATCAAGAAGATACCCCAGCGGCTGATGTTCTTATGGCATTTATTTTGCCAAGGGAATTCATGGCATCAGAGGATGATATAGAATCGAATGTGGATGAAAGTCTCGCTCAATTGGCCTTAGAACCAGCGCTTGCTACATTTGAGAAACCTGAAGAAGAAGATCAGCAGCATTTAAAGCCGTTATTTCTAAAAGGTTATATTAATGGGACTCCAATGACGAAAATGCTGGTCGATGGTGGTGCATCGGTTAATCTTATGCCATATGCTGTGTTAAGAAAACTGGGCAAGGGAGAAACCGATTTGATGAAAATCGATTTAGTGCTCAGAGATTTCGAAGGGAAAACTTCTCCTGACCCGGGGGCACTTTGTGTTGATTTAACGATCGGGAGTAAAACTCTGCCGACTACCTTCTACATTATTAATGGCAAAAGTTTGTACAATATGCTCTTGGGATGAGATTGGATTCATGCCAATTGTTGCATCCCCTCTACAATGCATCAATGTGTGATTCAATAGATCGGAGATTCGGTGGAAGTTGTAAGGCCTATGCTCCGTTCAACATTGCAACAGCTGAAGCAAGTCCCTGGAGTTATGAAGTGACATGCATATCAAGACAAGCTATTGATTCTGATTTTTTGAGAATGTCTGATTTTTGGTTTACAGCCGATTCAAGCAATCGGTTCTGAGGATCTATCTTAATGGATAAACGAAACAAAGAGATTTCAGTCCGATTACGGATCGAAATTATTCAAAGCAAACATACAGAGGGTAGGCGATTCGGAGTTTTAACCGTTTCGAATACTCATAAACCGATTTTATCTTAAATCGGAAGATATATGGCCGATGTGACATACATCGCCCTTAGTGCAAAAAATATGAAAAAATTATAAAGAGTTCAGATACTCTTGGATTGTTTCTATTGCCCTCAGATAGCTTTGTTGTTGTTCATATGAAGCTTCAAGTCTTCTTTGTTCCTGAAGGGCTCTAGCGGTGTTGTCTCTGTCGTTTCTAGTAATGTTTATAAGATGCTCTAAGTTTTCTCTCAGATCTGCTCTTGATTCCAAGTGAAAGAGTTGTTCTTCGAGTAAAGGAAGAGAGAGTTGAAGTAATTGGATTCGACGACAGACTTCCAAAATTCCTCCAGGTGGCAGGGCATTGGAATTAATGGAACGAAGAACGGGCACTATTTCATCTGGAAACTTCCCTTTGATTTCTTTAGTATAAGCTTGAAGAAAAACTTCGTCATGGACAGACAAGGGATTCTCAGCTTGAAAGGATGTGATGATTAGATCCAATTGCTGTGATTCTAAATAGGAATTTATGATGCTGAATGTTTTGAGGAGAAAAAAGAGTCAAGATTTTTACCTGCTCAAAAGACGCCATTTCTTTCAAAGATTTGGAGTTTGTGTTTGAATAAACTTCGTAGTGACTAGCTAATCGGTCAAAGTTGTCATATGCGACATAAGAAGAAGGCCGAATCCACAATAATACGAAGTAATTATTACAGGATCATAAATGTTTTACAAGGAATCATAGAAGGGATCGAATTGCATCTAATGCTTTGCGACGTATTTGATCTACGTCGTTTATGATGCATTGGTATTCTTCAATCGGATCTTGTGGTGATGGAATGCTTCTATGGAGTTTGAGGGCATCGGAAACTTGAGTCTTGAGGGTCTTTTTGAGATCTTCGATTACAACTGGAAGCTGTCGTAGCCTTTTTCTTTTCATCTTCAAGATCCTAGCTGACTGATCGGAGCTCTTTTGCTAATTCTGCTTTACGATCTTTCAGTCCGTCAACCTTTGCCACTATGGATGAATGGCTCGATTCGAGGAGTTAGATTTTTTCTTTAGTAGCATTGGCTTCATCCCTCTTTGCTTCGATTTCTTGCTCAACGACTCCCAATTTTGATGATCGGATATTTTTTGTTGGGCTTCGAGGAATCGGATCTGATTACCTTCTATGTAGGCCACTGGGATAATAGCAGCTTGGATCTCGTGATTAAGATGTGGTCGAAGCTGATGAAGGATTAATCGGATCAGTTCAGCATTTTGAACTAATGTAGAAGTATTTTGTTCCAGCAGAATTTGTAGATCCGACAGCTTATTCTGGACATCTTCTGGGAGTGCTGGAACACTGACATCCGATGGTTGAATGGCAGCAGTTGATGGAGTTCCCTTGTCAGATGATTGAATTTCTTCTTCATCTAAGAGACCCCCGATCGGGAAATCAAAAAAGCCGTTATCAATTGAATCTTGAGCCTGAAAATGAGAAAGCTTTATTAGATCAAAAGAAGGGAAAAAATAACGAATCGGATAAAAGGGGAGAATAACCTGTTTCAAATTTATTTCATCAAATTGAGTGGGTTGTCTGGATGGTAGAATCAAAGTTGGCTCTGCAGCGGCATTAGGAATTTTAGCCGATTAATGCTAAAACCAAAAAAGGGGATAGCATTAACACGGTGGAATTGGTTGCACAATGATAAGATGTAAAATAAAACTGCTGGCGTCTGATAATGGACAACCGCTTCTTTCTCCTGTTGAGGAACCTCCTTGTCTTCTCGGCTGGGAGTAGCCGATTTTTCTTGAGGATGATTGATCATTGTTTCTGAAAAAGCAATTATAATATTAAAATAAAGAATTTATTTATATCCGATAAAACGTCAGAATCAGATTCTTGGTGTTACCAATCGGATCAGGTGTAGGGGAATTTGATGCTGACAAAGCCGGGGAGTCTGGATGAAGTGCCTGAGGGGAATTCGGTCTTGCGCCTTCTTCGATTGTTTGTTCTATATGATGAATCGGGAGTGAGCGAAACAAATAAGGGGATAAAGAATTAGAGCCAAAGAGTTAATACCTGGTCTTGGTGACAACTGAGGCATTGTCTCTTGAATCGCATCGGCTAGCATGGCAGCTGCCATTGAGACATCAATTGATGTTGTCTTAGGTTTCTTTGAAACTCTTTTTGAAGTATTGCCGATCTCACGCTTCGATGGTTTCCCTTTGGCAACATCATTATTGTTGGTGCGTCACCTCCGATGTAAGGATCATCCGATGGAGGGGCATACTCAATCGGTCGACCGCTTCTGCTTATGGTCGGAGGTGTTAAAACTCCATCCTGTCAAGGTAAAGAAATCGGGGTTATAACTGATTATAGGTAGAAGGGCTAAGATTAATCTAATACCTGAGGGTCGATGGCGAAGTCTGGGTCGAGGATACGACAGTAATAATTTGCCGATTTGCAGAATAAGTGCTTGGACCGTTCTTTCCACCATGACTTGAATGATGGAGACGTTGCTGGAGCTGGCTTCCATGACTTGAAATCGGTTATATTTATATGGGGGATCCGATTTAGCACCCGACGAAAGTACAGATCAGATTCAACTATCTCCTGAGGTTTGAGCTGAACAGCAAAGTATAGTTTGGGTGTAGCTTGACCAAACCCTAATTGTCTTGCCATCACAGAAGGATAGTAGAACCCGTAGGAGAAATTGCTACGAGACAAGACAGGGAAGGATATTCGGAAGAATTATCTCTTTAAGAAGCGGTTCCGATTCATCGGAGGTAGCTCAATCGAATCAAAAGTTCATCGGATTTTTGAAGTGGTGTTCGGGATCATTATATGGAAACCAAATCAAAGTGTCATCGTTAAAGCCATGGTAAAAACATTTGAAGTATAATGCTGTCCGATCGGGACTGGCTTTATCTCCACCAATTGAGGAAGCGGCTTCGCCAAAAGAAAGGCATTGGCGGAAGACAACTTCATCTGGCTGATCCGATGGAAATTGGCTGCCAAAGATATCGGCTTGAAATGTGTTTTGCATATAGAGGTTCAACCACAGGTTTATGAACCACCCGGGTCCTCCAAGGGAAGTAATCAGTTCATCATTCCCTAGGCGAACAGATACTTCATGCATAAGGTTGTATACTGCCCCAAGAAGAAGCTTGCCTAAAGAAAAGTGATTTCCTACTGCCAAATATTCTGCCAGCCGATTAAACTTCGAAGAAGGGCCGATTAACTTTGAAGAAGGGCCGATTGCATATATAAGGAAAGCAGTATGTTCTTTCTCATTATATCCCCAGATGACTTAGAGAAAGTTGTGATATAATCTTTCCATCCTTTGATTTTGGATGTTTGGATTTTTTTGTGTAACTTTGGGGAGATTATCTGTGGTGACCGATGAAGTAATATTAAGACCAGTCAGCATGACCACATTGGCTAGTGATAGGGACATTGGACCGTGGCCAAATAAGAATGCGTTTAAAGCATCGGACCAAAATAAGAAGCAGATATTAGAAGGGGGTCATTCTGTTTCATGTCTGCGAAAGAGAGGGTGATCCATTGTCTGATGCTGAGGGATTCCCAATCAGGGCGTTTTCTATTGCTCATTCTCATATACCAATTCTTCCAACCGGGAACCAAGGTGGGCCAAGACCTGAACGGGTTTTGCCAATCAGGAGAATTTTCCGATAAGGATTTGAAGGGGATGCGTTGGGTTTCTAGATTGATAAAATCTAGGGGATCTTTGTTTCCTATAGGCCCTAAGAAAAAGAATCCTGAGGCCTTCGAAGGAACAACAATGTCGATCTGGTTTTCCTGCGAGGAAAGAAGGGGGAAGAAAATATGAGAGATTCAAATCCATGGACAAATAAATAGCAAAGATGAGATGTTTTCTTACCTGGGGGCAGATGAACTAGAAGCCATCTCAATTGACGACACGAGGGAAGTCTTGGAGATTGCTCGACTGGAAACATCAGTAGGAATTCGCCGGAGTTCGCCGAAGGAGAGCTTGGTTCGAGAAGATGATGATAAAGGATGGCAGGCGGCGGGGTGAAGACGACGGCTGCGGAAGAGATTTCTATTTATGTTCTTACCTTAAAGGGTTAGATATAAAATATCGCGTGGTGAAAAATTAGGGTTTCCCTCCGGATGGCAGAAGAACAAAAAGGCGGGAATTTCGGGACAATATGCTCATTTTATCCCGAAACTGGGGGCATCTGTTGACGCCGTTTTTCAACACGTCTCAGACCGGCATCAAGAAGAAAACAAGAAGACGGTTTTTGAATCGGAATCGGAGGATTAAGACAAGAGTTAGAATCGGAGTATCCAAGATCAAATCATGTCCGATGCGGATAGCTGCTTCGTGAGCTTAATTGGGCCAAGAGTGAGCAGTTTTATCTTTTAGATAATAGTTTGTACTCTTTAGGAAGTTTCTTTCTTTCGTGTCAAGTTTAGTTATGTCATAATCGACTAGTAGTTTGTAATTCCAGGGTATAAATGTAAGCCCTGAGGCTCGTGAGAAGAATAATACACATTCAATACAACAAACCTCTACTTTACTTTCAAGTCGGCGACTTCGCCAAAGCTTATTCCTTTTTCGGGTTCTCTTGCGAGCTGAGGCAATTTCGATCCCCAAGGCTCCTACGTGGATTCAGGTTCTTCTGAGCAAGTCGAGGCGATTTCGATCCTCAAAGGCTTGCTTGTAAGTTCCACCCTTACCGAGTAACATCTAAGCTTTAGCATCCAGGGCGCATCGCTGTTGCTTCGTTTAGATTTATTCAACAGTTATCGATATCAGCTAGATCTACAAGTTTTTCTTGTTATTTTTAGCTTTTATCACCCTTTATCCAGCTTAGAACTTGATCTAATCGGCTCTGTTAAAAGCTTCATCACCGATTGCATCTAATAGCTGTTTAACTTGTTCTAAGTGTTGTTACTCTAAGCTTTATCAGATTGGTTTTAAGTCGTCTTTTATTACTTAGCTCTCAATCGGCTCATTGTTGTTTGAGTATCGGAATCGGCTCTCTAGCTGTTTCACTGCATATCGGAAATCGGTCCTATCATATCTGATCTCACTGACGGCAGAATCGGCTTCTTAGCTGTTTCTTAATATCCGATTTTCATCCTTGTCAATCAACATGTCAGATTGACTGGCACGCCCTGGTTTTCAAGGCCACGCCTTCGCTCGTGTGTTCGCGCATCTGTCAAGTCCCGATTTTTGCGTCAACAGGCACTAAAAATGGAAAAAGAAAAGTCCACTGGACTGCATGGTGGAGACTAGCTCGTGCAAAAGAGATGGGAGGCATGGGATTTAGAGACCTCAAACTTTTTAACCAAGCCATGCTTGCAAGACAAGCATGGAGGCTGCTGGAACATCCTGATAACTTGTGTGCACAAGTAATGAAGGCAAAGTATTACCCTAATGGTGATCTTATTGATACAGTATTCCCCTCCATTGTCTCACCATCCTGGAAAGCAATCATGCATGGACTTGATCTGCTGAAAATGGGAATTATATGGAGAGTTGGGAATGGTGAGAGAATTAATATTTGGAGGCATAATTGGCTTCCTAGGTGCTCTGGGCTGAAGGTTACAGGCAGAAAAAGACCTTGTCGTTTAAAGAGAGTGGCTCAACTTTTAAATGAGTCAGGCACCCAATGGGACAAAAGAATGCCTTGAACACTTTTTCCTTCCTCATGATATAGAAACTATCCAGAATATTAAAATCCATGGTCTACATTGTCAGGATTTACTTGCATGGCACTATGAGAAATCTGGATTCTTCACGGTCTGCAGTGCTTATCGACTTGCTGTACAGTTGAGGGACCAAGAGCATGGTGTTTGCAACTCTAGTTTCAACCCCATGGGAGCAAGGCCCTTGTGGAACTCAATATGGAAGTTGAATATCCCGCAGAAAATTAAAGTCTTTCTATAGAGAGTTGTGAATAATGTTTTAGGCCACAAGACTAAACAAATGGAAACGCCACCTCGAAAAGGATAATAGGTGTGAGCAGTGTGGGCTGGAAACTGAATCGGAATTACATGCTCTAGTTTCCTGTGATCATGCAAGGAACTTACGATCAGCCTTGAGACAACATTGGGCGCTACCAGATGATAAACAATTCGCTTACACAGGCCCAGACTGGCTGCTCATGTTGCTAACTCGGGTGAGTCAGGATGTGGCAGCACTTATATCACTCATGCTGTGGAAAATTTGGTCTATGAGAAATGATGTAACCCATGGTGCAAAGCCTAAACCTATATCATGTTCTGTCAGGTTCTTGTTGAGTTCATGTTCTGTCAGGTTCTTGTTGAGTTATGCTGAATCTCTACAGCTCACTCAATATTTTACAGGAAAGGAAGACTTGAAAGGAAAACAAGCTATTCTATCAAAGGCTGAACGAAGGAGACAAAAAGAGGAGAACTGTGGTAATGTGCATGCTGTTGAAGAATGGAAACCTCCTGAACAGGGATGGGTGAAAGTGAATGTTGACGGTGCTTTTGATCCGTTAACAGGTCGAGATGGTATTGGCATTGTGATTCGTGATAACTTGGGTAAGCCTGAGTTATGCGCTTGGAAAGCTATTTCTGATGGGCTGAATGCGGAGGAAATTAAAGCTTTAGCCTGTTTGGAAGGGGTACGCCTTGCTGCAGAATGGTCATATGGTAAAACTATTATTGAATCAGATTGCTCCACTGTTATTAATGCAGTATGTAAACCAGGGATTGATAAATCGCAACTGCGTTTATTATAAGCAATCTGAAACGTGTATCCAGCCTGCTCCCCAAGGTAGTGTTCCAAGCTGTAAGGAGAGAGAAGAACGTGATCGCTCATGAGCTCGCACAATTGGCGAAATGTACGACACACTCAGCAGTGTGGCGTATGCAGGTTCCCCGATGTGTTGAGTTTTTTATTGCGAAGGATTGTAACCCGTTTCTTGAGTAATCAGTATAACTCTCTCCTTGTTCGCAAAAAAAAATGCATATAGGCACGCATCTTTTTTCCCAAACATTATATATTGCGTAGGTACAGCGAGTTTAGTCAACTGTTATTACTCACATGCCATGTGTGTGCAGTAGTAGTACTAGCTTAGCTGACTAGTTGGACATTTCAATCTCCTTTGAATCAGCATAGAATTACCTTTTTTAGAAAAAACCGTTTGGCAGAAGCTGCTAAGGGGTCTCTGCCAAACAAGCTCTTAACACGTAAGGTGTCTGTCAATTCTGATTATTTTCTCTTATTAAAATTGCGGGGCTTGACCCACTTAGGAAATAAGCGGGGGCGTACGTTATTTGCATATATATACTTCTACTTCTGTGTTAATGACGCTTCTGTAGTAAGTGAGGAATTTCGTCTTCCAATCCAACATTTATTTTTTATGGCTTTTTTTGATGAGTTTCAATAATTCCAGTAGATTTCCTTTCGTGCATGCCTAGGTCGTCGCTGACACCTGCTTGTGTTGTTCTACCCGGAAGATGACGGGCGTGGAGGAAACAAGAATGAATCGGTATTCCATAACCGATGGCAGATGGGTAATATTGTGGAAGCGTGCGCTTCACAGCCGATGGAAGCAAGTCTCGACATGCCGTGAGATTTCAGCCGGCAAAAAGCTGTTTTTATTTTTCTTTTTTTAAGTCAGCAGGGAAGCCTTAACCTATTTTTTTATAATTTTTTTATTTCAGGCTCGGTTCATTCGCTCCCACGAGGAGTCGAACCTGGGTCTATTGGATGCTACTCAAGTGTTCTAACCACTAGGCCAGAGGCCCTTTCATAAAAGTTGCTTTTCTTACGACCATCGATCTACAACCAAGCCTTTGGTTTGGCTACGTGCTTTTCTGGGGAAGCAAAAGCCGGTCCACAACCAAACCAAAGGCACCCTAAATACAAGTTGTCAACTCTTGTAAACTCTTATAAATACATGAAATAACATCATCTAATGATTTCACAAGTTGTCAACTCTTGTAAACTCTTGTATAAATACATGAAATAAATACATGCATGCAGTTCACTTATCTATGGAAATGAAGTAGGAATGCACCTAAGTGGTTAAACTAGCATAATTCCATCCAACCAGAGGCCGCCACATAGGCTTCTCACGGTTCCATGGCCCCACTTAAACAAAGAAACACACTTTTGACCAATCAAATGCAAGCACAAGGACTGATAGGGCCCACAACCGGGAGCAAAAGGCTTAGAAATGCAGGACACGCATCTATATCCAAGCCTAAGCCGACCTGACAGCCCCTCAGCTAAAGGCTATTGGCTGAGGCGGTTACTAGGGATCGATCGAACCCCTATTGTCTCCCCTCGCCTCCAACCAATGCATGCCACCTGTTACCAATCTTGTAATGATGGTTCCTAAAGATTCTCTCGAGATGCTGCTCTCCTTGGCCAATAAATATGTGGTGAGGAGGCTCAAATGAGGACACCACTTCCCATTTCAGGATCAACAAGTCCTCTTGAGTTGACAGCTTCATTGCAAGGCCTAGAGTAGGAAGAGAGTGAGGGGTTATCTTAGGAGGAGTGCCAAGGTGTTGTCACTCTCCTCTCTTGCTTGTACCTCGACGGATGTTGCTACATTCTATTTAGAGTAAAGTGAGTATTCATTTATATTCTATTTAGACTAAAGTAGTACTCGTGGCTCCTGTTCTTAGTTCTTGTTATAGTGTGTCGGATCAGTTCTCTTAATTTTGGGTTGGTCACTTTAGATTTATCTAGAGTCCTATGGTGTGGCTACGGGGCCATTCGGAGTTAGATTGTATTAGTAGTCGGTAGGGTAGGCATGGTGCTTAGCTATGGGTTAGGCTTCATTTGCGCATTTTAACCCACGATTTGGTCAAGGTAAGCCGCAGGTGGTAAAAGCCCAGTTGGACCCTTCTGAAATCCTCCACGTTGGCTGAAGGCACCTGGATTTCAGGATAAGCCGGTGCCTAAAACAAGTAGTGAAACCAGGAGATCAATATTAACTCACGTTAGAACTATCTATTTTGTCTTTGGTTGCTTTACAAATTTAGAAATTCATTTTTAATATGAGCGATTTAGTGCATAAATTTTAGAAAAAAAATAAATGGAGACAATTAGTACCGGATGGTGTTATAGCCGGTATTAAACTGGTGCGGCTTCCGGGCCCCGCCGGTCGGGGCAGTTGAGTACCGGCTGGTAACACCAGCCGGTACTCAACTGCCCCGACCGGCGGGGCCCGGAAGCCGCACCAGTTTAATACCGGCTATAACACCATCCGGTACTAAATTGCCACTAGCCGTTGCGGCCTGTGCCCCGAAGCGCACTTAGTTACCAACCGGTACTAAAGTGCTCCCCGGGGCACTGTGCTTACAAACCGGTACTAAATTCGCCTTTTAGTACCGGTTATAACACCCTTTGTCACCAAGTTCCCAGAACGAAAGGTCACGGAACGAGATCGAGGAACGAGGAACGCCTTTTTCGGTGAGTTTTACAGGGCCGGGACGCGAACGTTCCCGCGTTCCCGTCCCCGAAAAGGCATACGCGGGACGCGAAACGCGGCATCGTTCCGCGTTCCTGGTGACTATGGTTACACCGCTGGATCTCCTCACGGAGTATGGCATGCTCGGACGTCGTTTGTGGCGCTGCCACCCATCACACACAGAGAGGGGATGGATTTACCGTTCCAGGATCTGGCCGCCTTCATTGCTGCTCTGCCACCCCGGCCACCTCCGCCTCAGCTCTAGCTGCCTTCGCCGCGCTCCCTCACCCAGGCCTGCTGCTCCTCCTTGCCTCGTTGGCCGCCGTCGCTCCTTGCCACACGGACAAGGTGAGGGGTGAGCAGAGGGGCACGCACGGAGACCTGAAGGAGGTCGGATGGAGGACTGGAGGGTGGCAAGGAGGAGAGATGTGTACGAGGGGTAGACTGCCTGTGAGCGAGGGGGAGGACGACTCCAGATTCAGGCTCCAGAGATAGACTCAACTTAGCGCATAATTTTTTTTGGGTCCGCGCATGGACATATCACAACCGGGTCTTTTACAAACCAGATGTGATGAGGCGGCCAACCATCACAACTGGTTTTTAATCGGAACCGGTTGTGATAACCTTCATCACAAGCGGTTTCAACGGCTAGCCAGCTCTCCTACCGCAGACCTGTTGTGATGAGGTATCACAGCCGGCTCGAAAAAAAATCGACTCTGATGACCCGACTGTGGCGTCAAGTTGTGGAGTATTGTTAAACTATGAAAATCGATCATCAAATCCTTCTCCTATATGATCATGTTTAAACTCTCAAGCACACCTCCCCCTCCCTGGTGGTGAGTTACTAGTTTGACTGTAAGCTTATGCTACTCCGTCGGATGTGGAGTATCGATATCAAGGAATGGGAGGGGTGTGGCCACAGTGGGATGGGATAACTAATCATTTTGAGAAAAATTCCTTATTTGACAGTAGAAGATGACTCAATTCCTTATTTGACACTAGAAGATGACTCAACTCCTTATTTGACACTAGAAAGTTTTTCATTCCTTATATGACACCACGTCTAACTTTCATTCCTTATTTGACATTTTCATTGCTTTTGTTGGTCAAGTTGGGTGAAATGACCACCAAATCATCTCAAAAAATCGTGAAATATTTTTTTATCTTAGGTTAAATGGAGACAAACTCATTCCGCTTGGAATGACACATCCATACACATAGGGATGTGGAGCTAATGGTCGTATCTTTATGCTCGGACGAGTTTTATGACCATGAGCCTGTTCAGTTCTCACCGTATAAATTTTCCCCCATCCCATTGAAGAGAATTTTATACAAGTATTAAATATAGACTAATAATAAAACTAATTGCACAGATGGAGTGAAATTGCCGAGATGAATCTAATGAGTCTATTTAATCCGTAATTTGTAACCGTAATGCTACTGTAAACATTCGCTCACTACTGGAAAATTGATCTTTAGTACCGGTCACAGGACGGCTTAGTACCGGTCGCTGCGACCGGTACTAAAGGTCCGGTACTAACGTATCGCATGTTAATACCAGTCACAGTCAGCCGGTAATAACGTGTCGCACGTTAGTACCGGCTGGTAACCCCAGCCGGTACTAATTTACCGGCCTACCTACCACGAGGCTCTCGCTCCCCTTTCTTTTTTTATTCTTTTCTTTTCTTTCTTTTCCCGTTTTCTCAATCAACCATGAACAATGCAAGTATCACAATCACACAATCAAATGAATCTCACAATCATAATATCACAAAAATTACACAAATTTCAGTCACAATGACAGTCTCACAAAAATGCATCTCTCAATCTCACAAAAGTCATAGACCAGGAGGCCTCTGCGCCCCACGCTCCTGCCGACCACCGCGCAATATGGGAGGCCTCCCGCCGGCCGCCGCTCCCACCGGCCAGAGGGCCCGCGCGCGCCGCCCCTAAGGCCCGTCGCTCCTCGCCGCCGGCCGCGCCCGCAGGTCGCCGCGCGCTTCCTCGCTCCCCGCCAGCCGCCGCGCTTCCTCGCGCCCCGCCGGCCACCGAGCGCTTCCTCGCTCCCCGCAGGCCGCCGCGCTTCCTCGCGCATCACCGGCCGCCGCATGCCGCCACACGCTTCCTCGCTCCCCGCCGGCCGCGCGCTCCCCAGCCGCGCTAGGCCGGCTCCACCAAGCCGTCGCGCCCGCACCGCCGCGCCTGGCTCCCGCCGGCGGGCCTCCTGAGGAAAGAGAGAGAGATATGTGAGAGAGAGGGGATGAGAAGATAATGAGAATGAGGAGAAGATAAGGCCGACGGAGAGAGCTGGGGGGTTAAAGAGGACAGCTAGCGGTGAGAGGACAAGGGGCAGAAAGGTTTGTACCGGCCTAGAGATACAGCCGGTACTAAATGACCCCATTTAGTACCGGCTAGTATTATTGGCCGGTACTAAAATGGCGCGTCCATTTAGTACCGGCTAATAACACCAGCCACGCACGTTAGTACCGGCTGGTGCCCTCGACCGGTACTAAGCTGGCTTTGCGGGTATTGTTGCCTGGAGCCGGTACTAAAGGCCTCCTTTAGTACCGGCTCCGCCCAGCCGGCACTAAGAGAGAGGGATGGAAGGTCCTTTCTCCCGTAGTGGCTAATCATGAATAATTACTCTCATTAGATTCGTTGGGTAATCTGGAGCTAACGGTCGTATATTTATGCTCGGACGAATAATAAAACTAATTACACAGATAGAGTGAAATTCATGAGATGAATCTAATGAGTCTATTTAATCCGTAATTTGCAACAGTAATGCTACAGTAAACATTCGATGATCATGAATTAATTACTCTCATTAGATTCATTATCTCTTCCCCTTGTCTCCATATATAGTGGACGGCTAGTGTGTTGACTTTCTTTGTTCTTGCTTGGGTTACAAGTTGATGATTTTTGAATCCACAACATGTATTTTGCATGCAGTTTTTTTTCCTTGTAATTTTATATACCAAACAGGCTGGTACGCGATCTGTATCGGCCTCGCTAATCATATCGAAGAGACTGTTGATATGTCCTTTTAATTCGATCTCCAAATGTCAACGCATGCAGCCTTTTACGTAACCAGCTTTCTTAGCAGCATATATTATTGGAATAACCCATATAGTACTATATAATTTATCCAAGAGGAGAGCCGCACACAAAGACTAGCTGCGTGCCTACCACCTCCAGCCGCTAGCTTCCAGAAGGTCAATGCTCCGGCCGGGCACGTCGACCCTGGCGATACGGGCCGGGCCTGCCGTTACAAAACGGATGAAAGCGTCAGTCTGCAGCTTGGGGCTTTGTGTTACCTCTGGTGAAATCTGCTGGGAGCACACACGCATCTCGTCGTCTCGTCCATCGTCATGTGCTACGCGAACGACGGGGATGATCATTTCGCTGCCGTGGAGCCCAAGCACGCGCACGCACAAGTCGTGAGGCCCTTTTTATGCGCCATGCGTCCCCGCGGGCGTCAAGCTTACCGCCCCGTCCCCGCGCGCGCGCGCGCCAAAAAAACATGTTGAGAGCTATAGCTATCTAGTATACTACGGAGTATTACTATCAAGAAGCAGCTGCCTCCATCAGCAAGCAACTACTAACGTAACTAGCCAACTAACACATGGCTTCCTGCACCTGATCTCTCTCGGGATCCAAGAGACGCATTGTCGTCTAAGCTGCTGGTTCAGTTCGTCGTCGTTGACCGTCATGGGAGGGAGGAGGCAGCGGGCTGGAGGTCATGGAGGCGGCCGGGAGACGGAAGAAAACGCCAGCGACGGCCGCGGCGGCGGAGGAGCTGGCCGTGAGGAGAGGCCGAAGCCGGCAGCGGGCGTGGGACGCGTGCCTCTGCACCGGTTGTTTGCGTTCGCGGACCGGACGGACGCGCTGCTCATGGCCGTGGGCACAATCTCGGCGGTGGCCAACGGGATGGCGCAGCCGCTCATGACCTTCATCTTCGGCGACGTCATCGACGCATTCGGCTCCGCGGAGTCCTCCAACCACGTTCTCCACAGGGTCGTCAAGGTATTACTTGCTTCATTTAATTTCGTTTCCCCCCCTTTTTTTTTTCTTTTTCCCTCTACTAGTACGAAAAGATCGGTTTCTTTAGTTGGTTATTATATGCACAAGACAATAATACTCTCCGTATTCCACACCCCCCCCCCCCCCCCCCCCAAAAAAAAAAACAATACTCTCCGTATGTTGATAAAGCAACTCTTCTTGATCTTTTATTCCCTCCATTTTTATCTTCTCAAATGCATGATATTTAAGACAAACTAATTAGTGTTTTCTAAAATAATATGTTGCATATTAAAAACGGAGAGCATGCATAGAATTGAAAATAGAACTGTCATTGCCAGCATCAAACCAGTGACGAATGAATTATTCCAGCTCTTTTGATCGACCTGCTCCTCCATGCATCCTTCCTCATCCCTTACGCCCACCCGGGCCGTGGGCCATGGCAAACAACATGCATGACACAAGCAACTCGCTCAGCTGGTTTTTACTTTTTAGTTTAGCATAGGGCCATGCGCTGACACAGCACGGGTTTGTTTAATGTGCCTTCAAATAAAAAGCGGCAAGAAAAGATATGGGTTGGCTTGTTCGGGATTGCTTCGTGTGGGTGTGGCGTCGGTTTGTTTTGTGTTTGACACACATAGCTTTTCAACAGAGGAAGAAAGGGAGGGACAGCCGGACCATTGCATCACCACTCTGACCTTTTTATACCACTTCTATTTTAAAATATAGTATGATGCTAACTAATTAGCTTTTTTTAAAAATGTTATATATTTAGAAATGGAGAAAATAATATGATTTAATATATGAGGAAAAAATAAAATAAGAATAAAAATTAGCAAGGCTGCCTAAATTGGAGCTAAATATTGTCACGCTTAGTTATTTATATAACTATATTTACAACAAGAATATCGTTTTTAAAAATTATTTGAGTGGTTGTTTACTTGGCCCACCTCTTCAGCAATACGGTTGCCGCCTATGGGGCAATTACTAGTTTATTACTACGGTCATGTGGATTAGCTAGAGCCAACGGTCAAGGGCAGTCCCAATCCTCCATGTAGGATAGTTTTTTATAACATTTAATAGGACGCCATGTCAGCAATTTGGTGACGTGACAAAGAAGTTAATAAAGAAAAGGAAGAAAATCACAAGAAATCGTTTCTCCCCTGCAAAACAATGTCGATGGGGTTTCCAAGGCGCAAAGAAACGACGATCTGTGCGTTGTGCGCTAGATGTTCGGTAGGACCCACCGCTGACCACGGCTGAGCTCGGCTCACGCAGTCGTCGCCGGAGGCCGCCGCTCACGCAGTGCCGCCTACATCCTCCCCGGCAAGGCGCCGCTCACACGCCGCCCCATTGGTCGTGCCCCTCGCGCGTGATGACGCACGCCGCGAGACCCTCACGCCGCTGCCCGCGTGCGGCGAGGTCCCCTGTGCCGCTCGTGCGAGGCCAGCAGCAGCGCTCGACGCTCACGGCGAGGTCCCTAGGACGCCTGCGGCAAGGCCGCCCATGGCTAGGGTGCCTTTAGTGCTTGATGAACTTGAGCGTCGCAAGAACCAACCAGCGGAGAGTTGCTCAATTCAGTATAGGAAATTAAAAGAGCTTAATTCAATGGGGAGGACCTTTTGATTTGGAAAGGGAGGATTTCAATCCGGTGTGGAACAAGATTTGAATTCGTCATGGAGTTCGCACCACAGCGCACAAGTGAGTTATGGAGTTTGATTTGGGGAGGAACTTTGTTCGTGCGTGAACATGATGTCAATTTGACCGCGTAGCAGCTCGATCCTATTTTGGGCATGGCATCTCACGGTCGCCGGTGACAGTAGAACAAGAGGAAAAGGGCAGCGGAGAGGAAGGAGAGAACATTTATTACGACGAAGGGTTGGAGAGGTGTAGTTTCTAAAGGCCCGTTTGGGAGGGCTTCTTGAACGGCTCCGGCTCCGGCTCCGGCTTTAGGTGAAGCCCTCCCAAACGGCTTCAAATGGACCAGCTTCACCACCGAAGCCGGCCATGAAGCCCTTTTGGGCTTCCACTGCGGTGCCGAAGCCACGTTTTGTGGCTTCGACCGGCTCGACGGCTCCTAATCCATCTACTTTGCAAAAATTACACCCATGCCATCGCTATTTTCTTCCCATACGGACGCGTA
This sequence comes from Urochloa ruziziensis, assembly GCA_015476505.1. Classification (NCBI taxonomy): domain Eukaryota; kingdom Viridiplantae; phylum Streptophyta; class Magnoliopsida; order Poales; family Poaceae; genus Urochloa; species Urochloa ruziziensis. The sequence goes on from CM027122.1 coordinate 33,806,993, forward strand.
CTTGTTCAGCCTTCTCTCCCCTGCCACCGCGGCCGGAGAGGGTGGAGCGCGAGGCTGCCGGGGGCACAGCACGAGGTCACCGTGGCCGGTGCGGGCAGAGCGTGAGGCCGGCGCCGGCGAGGTGACGAGCATACGGAGGCTGGAGGCCGGAGGCGGGAACGACAGTGAGCAGGGAGTGGTCGCTCGCGGACGCTGGAGGCTGGAGGCCGGAGCACTCAGAAACGGCGATTGTTGGCCCCGCGCTGAGGCTGCACCCACTGGAACACGGCCTGATGCCGCTGCGTCGCTCGCCGCTCACCGGTAGCGGTTTACCGGACCGGTTTGACCGGTAACCGCCCCAAACCGGTGGAATTCAAATTCTCAAAATTAAAACCTAGTCGGTTTGAACGGTTTACCGAACGGGTTTGACCGGTTACATACGCATGGAAAAAAGAAATTTATAAAAAAAATTTGCATGAGCTATGCACATATTAATGTAAAATTCCACAGCAAAGTAATAATTTATAATTATGCATACAGATGGGTGGGGTGTTAACTAGGTGCAGGAGTTGATGAGCCTTCATGGGTCGCGCCTGTTTTTTCATTTTCTTTTTTTATTTAACTTTGAATTCCTGCAAACTGTACTAAACGAATGAAAATTTAAAAAAATTTTACACCATTACATTTGTCACAGCTTGAAGTAGTTTTGGGAATTTTTTAGGTTTTTCCAGATTTTTTATTTTTTAAATTCAAATTTAAAAATTTTGATCTGGGCCGGTTCGTAACCGACCGGAACCGGTACCGGTCCGGACCGGTTACACCGGTAATCGTGGTTTCCGGACCGTTTCCGCTCGAGATTTTTAACCCTGCCGGAGCATCACCCCCATCGAAGAGTCACTGACGAGCATCGCTACACGAAAACGAATGGCCTTGAGTACAGCTGCCGCCTGCCACTAGAGATAAGGGAACGTGTGGATGAGAGAGGGTCACGTGGCCTGCAAAGCACTTTCCAAAGAAAAAAATAGGAAGGAAAAAAAGGAAAAGAAATGAAAAAAGGAAAAAAAGAGAGAAGGGCAATATAGTCATTTCACTTTAAAATATGTTTTTAATTAACACGAGAAGCCGTTTTGCCAAACGTTTTTCTAACTGGAGGAGCCGGAGCCCAAAAAAGCCGCTTCATCGGAGGAGGCAGAGCCGGAACCGTTTTTACAGAAGCCGCAGCCCTCCCAAACAGGCCCTAAATTGATGTCTTGCATACATGGCGGTATAAAACTGACTATGAAAACTATGGGTTGGGACTGCCCTAACTGAAACTACATTTTTTTTTAGTTTTAGAAAAATACTAAAATACCTAGGTATTAAAAAAGGAAGAGGTGTTTGGACATAACGAATGTAGAGTTCGGTAATGCTTCTCTCCGGGCGTCAGACGCTAGTAAGAAAAATCGGACGCCCTCTCGGTTCTCGCAATGCGTTTTTTCCGCACCTCCTCTCTCCGTTCCCATACACACCACCCCCACCTCCTCCCATTCTGCCTCCGCTCCTCGGTATTTCGCCGAACACGCCGTGCCACCCCCTCCGCCTCCGCCGCCGCTCCTCCACGGGTCGGTCATCATCACGGTCCTGCTCCGCAGACCAGACCTTGATGCCAAGACCATCATAGCCTTCACCTATCGAAGGAGCTCCAAGCGCCGTTCATGGCGGGGAGGGCCGGGCGGCCTCGGAGGAGGAGCTCCGGGCCGCTGGCCATGGGAAGCGGCGCCCCCACGCCCCATGTTTGTGCCGCCGGCGAGCTCCGCCATTGGCCGTGGGGAGCGGTGCCCCATGGACGGCGTAGGTCCTCTTCCTCTCTCCATGCACCGACGGCACGAGCTCCTCTCCCTCTGCCCCATGGCCGACGCACGAGCTCTTCTCCCTTTATCCCCCATGGTCGGGGTCGATCTCCCCTCGTCATGGCTGGGGTTGAGCTCCCCCATGGCCGGGGTTAAGCTTCCTGCCCGTCATCCTCCTCCTCCTCTTCCTGCTTGCTACCTGTGTTAGGGTTTGCTGCATGTTGCAGGCGTATGTTTTGTATGTTTCATATGTTTAAGAAGAATGTTTCAATTATTTTACGTGAATGTTGCGAAAAAATAGATCTGAATGTTGTGAAAGTTGCATATGTTTCACACGCATGTTGCAAGTGTTTTATCCGGATGTTGCATTTTCATCCAGAAGTTTTGACTGCGGCCGCGCGTGCTAAGAGTTGGGAGCACGTTGTTTTCAGTGTTGCAAACGACGACTTTTCCATGTTTTAGAAATTGTTCTTTGATGTTGCAATAGGTTTGTTTCAATGTTGCATGCAACAGAGCTCCGATGTTGCGGCGGAAATTTTTTACTCTCCGCACACAGATGTTTCACTGTGTTTCAGTACGTAATTATACATGTTGCAAACATGCATTCCTGGGGGCCTGTTTAAATTTGATGTAAGGATGAAAAGTGGTGAAAATTTTTTCATTGGGTCACGTGCACAGAGAGAAAAAATGAACTGACACGGTTCTTTTGGTGAAAACTTTTTGCAAAGTTGTTGGAATTAAATATGGCCCCAGTGTTGCAAATATGTATTTTCGGTGTTACACCAACCGTCTGATGAAAATATTCCATCGGACATCTGGACGCCAGCAACTCCCTTTAGAGTTTTAGAAACTGCAGTATCCGTTAAACCATGGTTTTTTTGTTGTTTTGGAAACTCCACTCCCACTTTCTTTTTTCTAGACAGAGCTCATACGCTCACGTCGTGTGCTCCTCTTGGCGTTCTTCTTTTTTCATACGCTCATTTTTCTGTATCTTGTACAAGATACTGCCCCTTCTATGCACTAGGAGAGAAGTGAGCAACGATCACTGCACTTTGGTGTCGGCTGAGCGTAGTCGGTACTAAAGGAGGTCTTTAGTACCGGCTCCAAGCAACAGTAGCAATAAAACCAAGTTATTACCGGCTGGAGAGATCAGCGGGTACTAACGTGCACTTCTGGCCCCACACCGCAACTCTCAGAACCGAATTTAGTACCGGTTGGTCTCTCCAGCCGGTACTAAGTTTGCGCAAATGATTTAGTATCGGGTGAAGGCTCCACCAGGTACAAAACGTAACAGGTTAGTACCGGGCAGAGCCTTCAGCCGATACTAACCAGACAGGACCGCTGAAAAAATCTAAGCCCACGCATGCAGCTCCCTCCTTTTTATTGTCCCCTCCGCCTTCTTCCCTCAGCTCCTCTCCTTATCTCTTCTTCCTTTTCTCTTTTGCTCATCTCTCCTCTCTTAGCTTCCTCACTCGAGCAGGCTAGTGGAGCAGGAGCATGCGGCCATACCGGTGAGCGGGGTGCGAGCCCCTCCCGGCGCGGGGCGCGACCCTCCCTGCGTGGAGCCCGCTGGCGAGCAGGGGTGCGCACGGACGCGTGTGGGAGGCCATCCCAGCGACGACGCGGCCGACGAGCGTGAAAGAGGCCCAGCAGGATCCTCTGACGGTTGTCATTCTTTTTATTTCTGTGATTTTGTGAACTTGTTGTGATTGTTATTGTTCTTGATTTTTTTAATGTTTTCTATGAAATATGTGCTAGAAATGTGTGATAATAATTCTTGTAAGATTTATTATTGTGATATGTGTAAACTCAGTGGTTGTGATTTTGTGATTGTTCTTGACTTTTTTTGTGATGACCGAACCGTGGGAAAAGAAAATAAAATGAAAAAAGAAAAAGAAAAAAGAAAACCTACGGTTGCCTCTCAAGCAGGTTAGTACCGGCTACACCAGCCGGTACTGACCGCCACACGTGTGACCGGTACTAACGTGCAACACGTTAGTACCGAACCTTTAGTAAAGGTACTGTAGGTCACTTCTCCGGTGATAGCAAGCAGATACAGAATATTGTCAATACAACCAAAACAAGCAAACAGGTCATGGTTTTCCTAGATACAGTATATCATCAATGCAGCCAAAGCAAGCAAACAGGTCATGGTTTTCCTAAAACGGAGAAAAAAATGTAGTTTTGAATTACTATGGTATTGAGTGCTCTAGTTTTTAAAACCGTGGTTTTTGGATACTAGTGACTTCAAAATTCAGATCACGGGTACTACTTAAGTAGTCACTAGCAAATGGGGCGCGCCCTGCGCGCCGGTCCCCTTTCAGACCATTGTTTTCACAGCTCAGCTCGCTTGTTTATGTCCATCACTGTTTAAATTTCGATAAAAAAGGATAATTGCAGTGTATAACTTAGTTATCTGGGCATCGTCCATAGCTGAGAAGAACAGACTGCCTTGACCATCTCAACAAAGGAACAATAATCCGGACAGGCATGTTACAATGCATAATCTAAGATAGCACAGATTCAACCTCAGCAAGGAACATGAGGTTACCAGATACTTCCATCAGAATAGGAAAACTAACACGCAAACTCTAAACCAAATAGCATGTACATGTCAAGCGCCACAACATTTCGAGGTGCATACACAACTTTGTTTACACAACATGTTCATTGCACAACTAACAATTTCATCAAATCCACACAAAAACAAAAGAGTTCCAAACGATCTGAGTACTGGAACCTGCATGGCACAGTGTAACTTCAACTCCCACGAAGTGCTCAAAAAACTGTGAGGAAGTAATAGTCTCTTGATCTGATCCTAAGTATACAAAGCAAAAGCACCGTCAGTGTACCAAGGAAATATCAACCAAATATTTGATTGATGTGTTATAAAAAACAAATATTTGATGTATCTGCAGTTTTCTTTGAAATTTGTAAAAGAAACGAACCTCTCTAAGTTGAAGGCTTCTTTCGACCGCTTCCTGACCTGTACTTGACGCTACTCTGGGTATTGGAAGAACTTTGTTTGGATCACTGTAAGAGCAGCATACACACATCGATCAGAATAGAAAATTCAACAGGAAAAATTCTTCCGCTTCATATTCATTGAAGAGAAGCTAACCAAATAGCTTGAAACATGGCCACTTGTGTCTGCAAGCTCAGTGCTTTAGCATATTGCACAACATTAGGGACATGGTTGATCTGCATAAAAATAACTTATATTCGGGTAAATGGTCTCATTAGATTGATATAGTATATAAGCAACCAAAAAGGTAGACATCAAAGTTTTTTATCCCTTAGTGGCCTTTTATTGTTGGTTAAGGTCAGTCTGGGCCCTCATTTTTTCATCCCTCCTCTTACTCCGGCGTCACTGAGCCCGTGGACAAAGCAGCCCAATTAGCGAAAGAAACAATGAAACTCAAAATTGGGACCACATTATGCATCACAACATTCTGAGTTGCATAGATAGTTGTTCCTTCACAATTATACATAAAGCACAATATGTATATTGCAAACAAAACAGGTTCAGCTAATTGGCACAAACACAAAGGCATCCAAAATATCTCTTTGCTAGCTAGAGCCATTAAGTCATTACCGTAACTTAAACCCTCTTTGGTTGTTCAAAATAGATTAGGAAGTCGCATTTTTCTGATCTTCTTCTGGGCACACATCTAAGAAACATGATTATGAACGCAGTAGTTACAATATATGCACTCTATCTTTTTGCTATTCGTAGAGAAGCGAACCTCCTTAAGATGGAGACTTGCTTCGACTACTCCCTGATCGTTGCTTTGTGGCACTCTGGGCACTGGAGGCGGTCTTTTCTACATCAAGAATACAGTTAAGTGAAAGGGTAGGCATAACAACAGGAAGTTGTTTAAAGAAAGCCTCAATTTCGGGGATAGTCCCTCCACTCACGGTGTTTTCATCTACGCAAAGAGAAGTGCACCCATATGGATCAATAAGGGTGTGTATGCAACTAAAACTCTGTGAACATGGAAGAAAAGGGGGAAAGAAGGGGAGCTCTTACTTTTGTAAGACCTCACCAGCATGCCGACATAAATAGCAACAACAGGCGATCGCTGACCAATCAAGTGCACAGTCTCAGCATCAAACTCAGTAGCTCTAGTACCCCACAACACTAAATTAATCTAATGGTTCCTGGAAAACAAAGAAGCAACAAAAGTTAAACCACCGGCGCACCTGTAAAAAGACAAACAGTGCAAAGGAAATCACCTAAGATCCGTTAATGAGATGACCCTTTTAGAAGCACTACTGTGATTCAAAGGGAGGTGTATGTGGGAAATTTTAGAGACACCGACTACCATTCCAATAGTATCTAAAAAAACGTGCAAAGAATGTAAAAAGGAACACAGAAAGAACAAAGAAATTACAATTTAGAGACAACGTAACTCACCAACAAAACACTCCACCTGGCCAACACGGGAAGGGAACTCTTCAAAGTCCACCAAATCATACAAATATTTAAGGAATTTATCATCCAGCTTATTCTGTTCTGGACAGTTGTCCATGGAGTGAACCGAATCATTTGTCTGCTCTTAAATAGTTTGTACGCAGGTTTGCAAACAGAAACGATAAACTTTCTAAACACATACACCTGGCCCTCTTTAATTAGCAGTTTAAATTTTCGGCTTCAGAACCAGGAATCTCAGCGTACATGCGATTCTCATACCACCTACCAAGCAACAACACAACAGCACACAGACAATAACATGAAGAAATTGAAGAACTAAAGCATAAACTGATTGCAACCTATCCATTATCAGCTTGTACTTTTCATCAACCAAGACCATATCAACGTGAAGAGGAAGCACATCTTCTTTGTTGAATTATGCTGAGAGATCTCACCTTTTATGCTGAGAGGAAGACCATATCAGCATAAATGGTAAGAATCAGGAAATTATTCATAATTATGCTGAGAGATCTCACCTTTTATGCTTGGATAAGAATTTTGACCAAGCCAGCAGCAAATACGTGTAAAATAGTTTTAAAAAATTGGTTTTCCAAAAGCATGTATGTAATCGTCCATGCTCATTAGTAAACAAAATCATTATCAAAATGTATAATAAACAATAGATACGTTCACATAGAGAAGGTCAAAGGAGAATAAGAACGAACAGTTACACACCTTCTCTCCATTCACCTCGTGCCTGCAGGTATCTGCACACGAAAAATGGAATAGTTGAAACCGTGGGTAATGTTGTATTGAAACAAACAGAGCTTCACAGTATATGAAAACAGACAAAGCAACAGTAGGCAGAGAGTACATGGCAAAAAATCTTAGCAGGAGACGGAAAGAAGAACAAACGGAAGACCTTTTCAGAACCTGCTTGGAAGAGGTTGTGTTTCTCAGTGGACACACGATGAATCAGGACCGGCCGCATGGAACATTTCACATTATAGAAGGGGGAACAAATCGAACCTAAACCGACACAGCTGGCAGGATCTGAGACTGTGCACAACAGCAGCCTTCCAAACCTGAAAATCCGAGATCAGCGAATGGACAGAGCAAGCCCGATTCCCAAGCCATGAGGATGCAGGGAGAGAAGGATGAACAGCAAAGGCGACGAAATCGGGAAACCAGCAGTCGCTATCTGCGATCCATTGTCACCTGCAGTCAGAACGGGATCAGATCAAATCATATTTCCAAATGTCGCACTGAGAAGAAGGAAGAACAAAGAGGCGCACGCGAGCCGGACCAGCAACATAGATCCAGACCAAAATCGAATCAGGAGGAAAAAGGAAGGGAAGAACGGGAGAGGAGGAGGACGCACCGAGGGGAGAAAGAGGAAGAGAGCATAGGCGGACTGGGCCGAAGAGGGGAAGAACGACGGCAGCCTTCACTTATTTCCTCATCAGCAGCGAACAGCCAGAAATTAACCAAGAAACAGAACAACAAAGATGACTCCCACGCGAGGAGGATGTAACGCAGGACCCATTCTCGCCTGCAACCAACACCGAATCAGATCAAACCACAATTCCAAATAGCGCATCCAGAAGAACAAAAGGGCGCGCTCGCACCGGATCAGCAGCACAGGTCTAATCGAAATCGCATTGTGAAGAAAAAGAGGAAGGGCAAGAACCGAAGAAAAGGAGGCCCATCGAGAACGGAGAGTAAACGAATGGCACTTCCTGCTTCCTGACGGTTGATTGGGGCCAAGAAAGCGCATGCGCCCATGCCGCGGAGGAGGTGCGGCGCAAGCAATGGAGTGAGGCGCCGTCACATCGGTCAACTCCGGCCCGTACGGAGGCGATGGCGGCGAAGCGTCTAGGAAAAGCGTCTGCAGGGCGGACCCGGGGGAGGCCGCATCCGCGGCGCGCGCGACGCGCCGGGCCGTCCATGCGACGGATCGCGCGATCCAACGGCGCGCGAGGGCGGGATGCCCTCCGATAGCCCCAGAGGCCGCGGCTCCGCTCCACCCTTAGAGGGTTGTAATGCGCTGACTAGCTATGGGGCCGAGGGGCCTAGTCGTTCGCGCTTTATTGGGCCCATGAGGTATTTGTATTTCGGCCCAAACCATTCTTCCAGTCTGCTTCTCTGTCCTCTGTTTTGCTATGCTTCCTGAGTTCGGAGTCCGGACAAGGTTTGCCGTTGCCGGTGGCTCGTCAAGGCAGCGAAGGCTATGAGGAACCTGGGAATCTCCTGCGGCCACCTCCTTGTGCGGCTGGATGATTTGATCCGTCTATTTATGCAATCTGGTATTCCCAAATCAATACTCGCAATCAGATCTCTAGAAAGTATGTTCATCTTTTGTTTTCAAATTTGTGATCTTCCGCGATTATGATTTTTTTAACAAAAAGGAAAAGAGAAGGATCGACTCTTACCCAATAAATAAACTATCAACCTCCACTTGAATTAATTTAATTAATTAATATATTTTTCTGTAACAGAAACAATGACTATTAACCAAATAAACTATGCCAATGAAAATATTAGTAGTTTTGGGACAGTTATAAAATTCTCACACTTATTCGACAGAAAATTCTTTTTAGTGGTACTCTCCGTACTCTGTGAACTGATATTTGTTGCTGTGCTTGTACACTGTAGAAACGTTGTTCTGTTGAGCAATCAGTATGCATTGATAGAGTCCTCGGAGAAAAAAACACTTTGATAGGAATTTCACCCCTACAACCTACATTTCTGCAATCAGAATCCTAGAGAAATATGTTTAGTAATTTTTAGTTGGAACTCAGAAGCGTTTGCCTTTATTCCTTCACACATTCCTGTTCTATTCTTTCTCTTTGATGTATGTCCCCTTTCTTATTTCCAGGTGATCATGAATTTTGTCTATCTCGCCATCGGATCAGGGCTTGCTGCAACACTTCGTAAGTGGATTTCCTATTCAAAATTAATATATCATATCCATTTCTGGACAGAAATTATCTTTATGTTTGAATTTGAGAATTTGCCAACTGATAGAGAAAGAGTACTACTGGAGTACTGTTTTCTAGAGTTTAATTTTAAGGAGTGAATATTCCATTTCTTTAGATAAAAAAAGGAATGGATATTACTAGAAAGAAACCTTCAATTTAGTAATTTGATATTTGTACCAGAGGTATCTTGTTGGACAATAACTGGGGAAAGACAAGCAGCACGAATCAGAGCATTGTACCTCAAGGCGATTCTGAGACAGGATATTGCATTCTTTGACATGGAGATGAGCACTGGGCAAGTGGTTGAGAGAATGGCAGGAGACACATTCCTCATTCAAGATGCCATTGGAGAAAAGGTATGCAGTTTTGAGTTTTGAGATGATAAGAAGTAAAAGGCTAACAGAAGAACCATGACTAAGCTGCTAGATGATATGGATATCTACAATCAATATGGTGTGGCTTGTTGAAAAGGATAATATCTTTTAAGTGCATTATATTTTGCGATGGTATAGATCTCTACAAATAATGTGGCAAAGCTTTGTATGTTTTGACATAAAAGCTGCTTATGCAATGATTCTACAGATACCTGTCCACCTACGTTTCACCTGTACAGAAACTAAAAACTTCTTCCTAAATGATCAATTAGTGAGAGACATAAGAACATATCATTCTTATTTTGCATTTAGAAAGAAAGTTCCATTTAGTTTTTCTTTTCACGGCATGCAGGGTGTGGGTTAAGTGCTCAAGTTATTTTTCAGTTAACAATATGAATTTGTTAGAAAAACATGAGTTCTGATTCAACTCTGCTGTAATGACCAATGTATCCGGTTGTCCTTTTCAAGTTTTAAAGACGTGAATGTAATCTAGTTCTAGTGGGGTGTGTTTTATACTCAGGTTGGACCCGTTCACTGTTTTTTCTCTCTTTCTTAATGAAATGACATGCAGCTCTCCTGCGTCATTCGAGAAGAAAAAAAATGACCAGTGTATCCAATAGTTGTGCAGTGCTACACATTGCTAGAAAAAAAATGCAAGCTGCATATGCCTCCAAATTCAAAAATAATGGGTTCATACTAATCATTATTATTAGTGAAAAATCACTTTATTGTGATATTTTTTTAAACCAATTTGATAGAGTTGCCAAAGCCTAAGTGGAGACTGGTTACAGACAATATCGATAGCAGGAGTGCTATGTGATACTCCCTCCGTATAGGAAATAGATGACGTTTTGGACAACAACACGGTCTCCAAAACGTAACTTTGACCGCTTATTTTTACAAAAACATTTATTAATAATAATATATGCATATTTTTCTAAAAATACTTCTCAAGACAAATCTATTCATATGGTTTTCACATTTTCAAACTCAACAACTTAAAAGTTATTCGTGATTTATATTCCGAATGTTTGACTAAAACCTTGTCCAAAACGTCATCTATTCGGAGGGAGTACTGTTGTAAATTAGTATCCTTAAAGGGAAAAAAAATGTGTACTTGTTTTGTGTGTGGGTGTCTGATACAGTGCTTCATTGTTAATTCTTTGTAGTATTTCTGCACATATTCTGTTTAGGTTGGAAAGTCCATACAACTCCTTTCTACTTTTATTGGTGGCTTCATTATTGCATTTGTGAGAGGATGGCTCTTAGCCCTTGTTATGCTCTCAAGCATTCCTCCAATTGCCATTGCTGGTGCGACTGTGTCAAAGCTTATGACCAGACTCTCCACCCGCATGCAAGCAAAATATGGTGATGCTGGAAATGTTGTTGAACAAACACTTGGAGCCATTAGAACGGTTAGTGCTACTAGTCACTTGTTTATGGTTAGTCATCCTTGGGTCTGTCGCTACTAAGGTCTTGATGTGCCAACCTGGTTTATCTCCTTATGCTTTGAAGGTTGTTTCATTCAATGGTGAGAAGCAGGCTATAACAACATATAACGGGTTCATAAGAAAAGCATACGAATCTGCCCTACAAGAAGGTGCTTTAAATGGACTTGGATTGGGTTCTGTAATGGCAGTCTTATTTTGCAGTTATGGGTTGGCAGTTTGGTACGGATCTAGACTAATAGTTGAGCGAGGTTACAATGGTGGCATGATTATTTCTGTCATAATGGCTGTCATGATCGGTGCAATGTAAGTTTGAAAAACTAATGATGATCCTCTGAAAGTTTCTTAAAATGAGCAATGATATTGTTGATAAATGAGCCATGTGTTCTGCGTGGATGTGCCTCACACCTTCACTGTGACTATAAAAACTTTTATCCATCAAAACGCAAAAAAATAGTGTTTATACTTTGGAGGACAACATTATAACTTGTGATATCAAAAAGACTTCCCAACACATTTAAAATACAGTCTTTCCATCTCTGATCTTTTGACCATTGATTTACTTATTTCAATTATATACTCCTCTTCTGCAGGTCCTTAGGTCAGGCAACACCATCAGTGACAGCCTTTGCAGAAGGTCAAGGAGCAGCATATAGAATGTTCAAGACAATTGAACGAAAACCAGATATTGATATATATGATACCGCAGGTATTATATTGGAGGACATCAAGGGTGATGTTGAGCTGAAGGATGTGTACTTCAGCTATCCTACCAGGTCTGAACATTTGATATTTGATGGATTCTCGTTGCAAGTACCAAGTGGCACAACTATGGCCCTAGTTGGAGAGAGTGGAAGTGGAAAGTCAACCGTGATCAGTTTGGTTGAAAGGTTCTATGATCCGCAGGCTGGACAAGTTTTGATTGATGGTATTGACATCAGGAGAATGAAGCTTGAATGGATAAGAGGAAAAATTAGTCTTGTGAGCCAAGAACCAGTGTTGTTTTCAACTACAATAAGGGAAAACATTGCTTATGGGATGGAAAATTTAACACTTGGTGAGATCAAGAGAGCAACCGAGCTTGCTAACGCTGCTAAATTCATTGATAAGTTGCCAAATGTATACATAAGCTAATGCACTAGTATTTGTCTTTATTTCTAACGTTATCCCATACAATGATTAAGCAGTAATTTTGTGAATCATTACAGGGTCTTGACACAATGGTTGGGGAACGTGGTACTCAACTATCTGGAGGGCAGAAACAAAGAATAGCAATTGCTAGAGCAATTGTAAAGAACCCTAGGATCTTACTGCTTGATGAAGCAACCAGCGCATTGGATATGGAATCTGAGAGGGTAGTTCAAGAAGCATTGAATAGGGTAATGTTAGAAAGGACTACAATTATTGTTGCTCATCGCCTGAGCACAGTGAAGAATGCTGATGTGATATCCGTCCTACAACATGGGAAGATGGTGGAACAAGGTATACCATTTGAAAGTAGGAGACTAATTAAAATCCTAGAAATGCATATATTTTCCTATAACATCTAGAAAATTGCTCATATGCTGTCCCATGTGCTCTGTTGTAAGATTTTAGTCCCCACAGGACAATATTATGCCACATAAAACTATAAATATAAACAATTTACGTCGTATTTTTGTAATCTTGTACTTTTGTGAGCACAGTCATCTAGATAAATTGAAATTTCCCATAAGGTACCAAATGGAAGATGTTTCTAATCACTAATTCACAAATAGCTGACAATCTATTCACTAATTCTGTACTACTACAACAACAACAACATAGCCTTTTGTCCCAAGCAAGTTGGGGTAGGCTAGAGATGAAACCCAAAAGAAACAGGGATAAGAAAGACATAAAACGGCACAAGACCAAAGATAAGGTTAGGGGTAAATAAGAGAAGAAACAAAAGATCACGGTTCAGGCACGTTAATTGCAAGTCTCCAAGCGCATCTATCTATAGCTAATTCCTTGGAGATATTCCACTCTCTAAGATCCCTCTTGACCGACTCGTTCCAAGTCAGTTTAGGTCGACCTCTACCTCTCTTTACATTATCTACCCTTTCTAGAACCCCACTACGCACTGGCGCCTCAAGAGGCCTCCGTTGGACATGTCCAAACCATCTCAACCGATGTTGCGTCAGTTTCTCCTCGATTGGTGCTACGCCGACCCTATCCCGAATATCTTCGTTCCGTACTCTATCCCTTTTTGTGTGCCCACAAGACCAGCGTAACATACGCATCTCTGCTACACTCAATTGTTAGACATGTCGCCTTTTTGTAGGCCAACATTCCGCACCGTATAGCATCGCCGGGCGAATCGCCGTCCTATAGAACTTACCTTTTAGCTTTTGTGGCACCCTCTTGTCATAGAGGACGCCAGAAGCTTGACGCCATTTTAGCCAACCGGCTGAAATTCTATGTCTAACATCTTCATCAATATCTCCATCCTTCTGGAGTATCGATCCTAAATATCGAAAAGTATCCTTTTTGGCCACCACTTGCCCATCAAGGCTAACGTCTCCATCCTCATGTCCAATCGCGCTAAAGTCGCACATCATGTACTATGTCTTCGTCCTACTAAGTCTAAAACCTTTCGACTCCAACGTGTGCCTCCATAGCTCTAACTTCCTATTAACCCCCGCCCTACTCTCATCAACTAGCACCACATCATCCGCAAAGAGCATACACCAAGGGATATCACCCTGTATGTCCCTTGTGACCTCATCCATCACTAAAGCGAATAAATAAGGGCTCAATGCTGACCCCTGATGTAGTCCTATTTTAATTGGAAAGTCACTGGTGTCGCCATCACATGTCTGGACAGATGTCATCGCATCCTTGTACATATCCTTGATGAGGATAATGTACTTAGTGGGGACTTTGTGCTTTTCCAAGACCCACCACATGACATTTCTTGGTACTTTGTCATACGCCTTCTCAAGGTCAATGAAAACCATGTGCAAGTCCTTCTTCTGCTCCCTATATCTCTCCATCAACTGTCGTATTAGAAAAATTGCCTGCATGGTCGACCTACCAGGCATAAACCCAAACTGGTTTTGGGTCACGCTTGTTACTCTTCGTAGGCGATGCTCTATAACCCTCTCCAAGAGCTTCATCGTATGACTCATCAGCTTTATCCCACGATAATTAGTACAACTTTGAACATCTCCCTTGTTCTTGAAGATCGGTACTAATATACTTCTTCTCCATTCTTCAGGCATCTTGTTTGCCCGAAAAATGAGGTTAAAAAGCTTAGTTAGCCATGCTATCGCTCTATCACCCAGGAACCTCCACACCTCAATGAGGATACCATCAGGGCCCATCGCTTTACCTCCCTTCATCCTCCTCAACGCCTCCTCGACCTCCGCCTCCTGAATTCTCCGCACAAAGCGTCTACTGGTATCCTCAGATGAATCGTCCAACTCAAGGGTAGGACCCTCATTCTCCCCATTAAACAACTTGTCGAAGTACTCCCGCCATCTATCCTTGATCTCCTCGTCCTTCACCAGGAGTCGATCTGTCCCATCCTTGATGCATTTGATTTGGGTGATGTCCCTTGTCTTCCTCTCACGGATCCTAGCCATCCTATAAATGTCCTTCTCCCCTTCCTTCGTGCCTAGCCGCTGATAAAGATTGTCATACGCCTGACCCTTTGCTACACTCACAGCTCTCTTCGCTATTTTATAGCTCTCGATGTTGGCTGCACTCTTGTCAAGGCATAATACACCCTTATGGACATCCTAAAAGGCATTGCTCAATTTTTACAGGAATAAAATATTATTTCTTTTTTGTTCAGCATATCTGCAAGCTTAGGTATGTAACTTGACAGTTGGTTGTGTGAATTATGGACAGGTTCACATGTAGAACTGATGAAGAGACCTGAAGGTGCTTACTCTCAGCTGATACATCTACAAGAGACTCGGCAAGAGGCAGAGTTTTCTAGTCTTGATCCTGATATAATAGTAACAAATGGTTTTGGCTCCAGATCTTTTAATAACAAACCAAGAACCCAGAGTATCTCCAGGAGATCAGCTAGTAAAGGCTCTTCCTCTTTTGGGCATAGTGGTAGGCATTCTTTTCCTACTCCACTTGGCCTACCTGATCCAGTGGAATTCAGCGAAACTCCTGATGTAGAGACTACAGACAAAGTGACTAATACTCCAAAGAAAGCTCCAATCGGTAGACTCTTCTACCTGAACAAACCAGAAGCTTTTGTACTTGCACTTGGTTCTATAATTGCTGCGATGCATGGAGTCATTTTTCCCATATATGGCACATTGATTTCAACTGCGATAAAGGTGTTTTATGAACCACCAGCAGAACTACTGAAGGATTCCAGGTTCTGGGCAAGCATGTTTGTTGTGCTGGGTGCTTGTGCGTTTGTTCTGATTCCGGTAGAATACTTCCTATTTGGATTAGCTGGTGGGAAGCTTGTGGAGCGTGTACGGTCACTGACATTCCAGAGTGTGATGCGCCAAGAGATCAACTGGTTTGATAAGCCTGAACACTCGAGGTATGTGTTAAACATTTCTATTATCATTATTTAAAAAAACGTTTTCCTTTTATCCTAAGAATATACCTCCAGTTTGTCTTTTTTTCCCAGAATTTACAAGTATAAAATCATTGTTGTTGCCCTGATTAGAACTTTAACATATATTATCTTGTCCTCAATCCTGCAATGCAGAAATCTTGTAGCCTATCTTACTTGTTTAAGATTATTAAGGCTTTTTTTTTAGATAAGGGAATATATATTAATATCCCAGCCGCTGCATCAATCAATGCATATAGCTGTTCATTATTACAAGCTTATACCGCTGATAAGCCAAGGAATTAAGAAGATAAAATGCTGGAGGTTCCAACTATAAACAAAACACGCAGTCTTCATCATAAGAAAGGATTAAAAGGCAATTCTATTTCTGAAACTCCAACCATGAGCAGCAAAGATCTCCATGGCCGTGGACTCAATCATCCTACAACCCGTACTCATTGTAGGGCGATCCTCCACCTTCTGTAGCAAAGACCAAAATCGGGTCCAGTGTGTTCCTCTGAAGAGTACCTGCAAGTAAGATGGTGCTGATCCCTTGTCAAAAATCATATTGTTTCTAGACATCCAAATTGCCCAACACATGGCACTAGCACCTGATAAAATCTGATTTCTAAGTTTTCTATTTATTCCACTCAACCAGCCATTGAATACATGATCCACACTAGTTGGAGGCGATAAATTAAAGCAAACTTGAACAATTCTCCAGATAAACTTTGCCATAAAGATTATTAAGGCTAAAAATGATAGATTGTGTTGATCTGGCCATAAAGATAATATTATTGTCTTAATACTATTGTGGTACTAAATACTCTTATCAGTTATCATGTATGCTTCTGGTGAACAGATTGTATGCTAGTTGGCACTATACCCATGAACTTTACTCATACCACAAGTTTCGTTTTTTCTTCAGTGGATCAATTGGTGCAAGGCTATCAACTGATGCTCTGAATGTTAAGCGACTTGTTGGGGACAATTTAGCACTGAATGTCCAGACTCTGTCAACCGTCATATCAGGCTTCACAATAGCAATGGTGGCGAACTGGAAGTTAGCACTGATTATCACTGTGGTGGTTCCTTTTGTGGGTTTCCAAGCCTATGCTCAAATGAAGTTCCTGAAAGGTCTCAATAGAAATGCAAAGGTGCATAGAATGGATTGATAACAATTGTTGTTCTTACAAACATTTATCATATGGCAAATATTTGATGTATAAGTCATTGTGGGGTGCAGTTGAAGTACGAAGAAGCAAGTCAAGTAGCAACTGATGCAGTTGGCGGCATCAGAACTGTGGCGTCATTTTCTGCCGAGAAGAAGGTGATGGATGCCTATGAGAAGAAATGTGAAACTCCAATAAAGCAAGGAATAAGGGAAGGTATTGTTAGTGGCTTGGGGTTTGGATTCTCGTTCCTCGCCTTCTACTTTACATATGCTCTGTGCTTCTATGTTGGTGCGAAGTTTGTTCAGCAAGGAACGGCCACATTTCCTGAAGTGTTTAGGGTGAGATCAAAATTTTATCTATTCCGCATAGGATTGGTCGTTTCACATGCTGTGGTTTGCTGATCTAGTGGCTTTCAGGTCTTCTTCGTATTAGTTTTAGCAACAAGTGGAATCTCACGAACAAGTGCAGTTGGTGCAGACAGTGCCAAGGCTAATGATGCGGCTGCGTCTGTCTTTGAAATTCTTGACCGTAAATCCAACATTGATTACAGCAGTGAGGAGGGTGTGACCATCACTAGTGTGAGGGGTGACATTGATTTCCAGAATGTGTGCTTCAAGTATCCATCACGGCCAAATGTTCAAATCTTCAAGGATCTATCATTGAGCATCCCTTCTGGAAAGGTCAAATTCAATCAGAACAAAGCAGCAATTTACACATTTCTACATGTACTAAATTTTAGTGTTGCTATCCTTTCAGACTGTTGCACTAGTTGGGGAGAGTGGGAGTGGGAAATCCACAGTGATCGCGCTGCTCGAAAGGTTCTATGACCCGGACTCCGGTAAGATCCTCTTCGACGATGTGGAACTTCAAGCCCTCAAAGTTAGCTGGCTTCGGCAGCAAGTCGGGCTAGTTGCCCAGGAGCCAGTTCTGTTCAACGATACCATCCGCACCAACATAGCTTATGGAAAGCAAGGGGAAGCATCTGAAGAAGAGATTGTTGCTGCTGCTGAAGCAGCCAATGCGCATCAGTTCATATCCGCTTTGCCTGATGGGTACAACACCGTCGTCGGTGAAAGAGGGATCCAATTGTCAGGCGGGCAGAAGCAGCGTGTTGCCATTGCGAGGGCCGTCATAAAGGATCCCAAGGTACTGCTGCTGGATGAGGCAACAAGTGCCCTAGATGCGGAGTCAGAGCGAGTGGTGCAGGAGGCGCTGGACCAGGTGATGGTCGGTAGAACGACCGTGGTGGTGGCGCATCGCTTATCAACAATCAGAGGCGCTGATATCATTGCTGTACTGAGGAATGGGGCCGTAGCCGAGAACGGCAGGCATGAAGAGTTGATGCGGATAAAGGAAGGAACCTACGCTTCGCTTGTTGAGCTTAGCTCTAGTGCTGCATGACCTGATGAAAGCTTGGGCATTATTCAAAACTTAGATAATGCTCACATAGATATTGGATAGGGATAAATATATAAAAGGTTGCATTACTACTTTGCAAGTCGAGGTTGTACTTGGAAGTTAATTCTTATTTTGTTGAGGCGACGAGTCCTCAGCATGCATCACTTGTTCTCTGTGTGCAAAATTTCATGCGATGTATGTGAATTGACTTGGTTAGTACCTACTCCCTCCGTCCCTAAAAGAACGTCGTTTTGGGTGTGCGTGTCACAAGTTTGACTCGATTTGTAGAAAATACGTACAACATTTGTATCTTCAAATAAATTTGTTAAAAAACTAGACTAAAAGATCTTCCCAATGGTACTAATTATGTATCATAAATATTAATATTTTTTAATATAAAATTAATCAAAGTAATTTCTCGGGAAGTGAGAAAGACACTCTTTTAGGGACGGAGGGAGTACCCAAGTTCGTATAGGTAAATATTTTGTACGGTAATGCGCTCTAGGTAAGACGTTGGATAGGATTTTTTTCATCAGACGGCCCTTGAAACATTGGAAATAAACGTATTCGCAATATTGAAAATACATGTTTACAACATCAGAATCCACGTACTAAAACACAGTGAAACATTCGGACGCGAGGAGTAAAAATCCCGCCGCAACATTGAAGTCCAGTTGCATGCAACATCGTTCAATTTTGTGCAACATCGGAACAAAGTTATTGCAACATCAGTATCATACAACTGCAACGTTAAAAAAAAATCCTACGAAAGCATAGTGAAACGTCTGGATGCGATGGAGTAAAAATTTCTGCCGCAACATTGAGCGATGTTTCATTAAACATTTTCAGAACAAAACGCTGCAACATGAAAAATCAGCAGGTGAAACATTAAAAACCAATTGTTGCAACATCACACACGAGCATCCGATATTTTTACCCTCGTCGGACCGTCCGGACGCTAGCATCTCCTTATTTTGTAAGTGTCTAAAAGGACTTTTGTTATTGAATAAACAAATTTTGGAATGCTCACAAAAGGAATCCCCCACCTATGTCCGGAAACAAAAACTAGCACTAGCAAAGCAGGCCAAGACGAGCAAACACAAAAATAGAAAGTCGCAATTTTTTTTTGTTGTTTCAAATTTTATTTTATAGTGTTTTGTATAAATATATGCCCAAACAAAATATTTGCAAATAACCTATATGGTCATTTGAAACGGGCTATAGCCACTCGCATCCTGTCTACGCATTATGTCTTAATAAAATCATATTTTTTCCATTTGAACTCGAATGAAGAAACTTTTTTATATGAAATTATAGAGCTCGACGGGATCTAGAACTTTGAAATTCATAAGTTTTTCTTTTGAAGTTATCTTGATGCTGAAATAATTGATACAATGTTTATATCTGTTTTTATATGTTATTTCGCAATCAGAATGGTTGCAAATAAAATGTTGTGAACTACGAAGTCATAGATCCGAAGAAATCTATAATTTTCACATAATTTTATCTTCATAAGACATCAAATGAAAAAATAATTAAATTTTGAATGCATCGTATTAGAGTTCTAAAGTCATATTAGAGTCGAGCAAATTCGTAAAAGTTAGACGATGAAGAGGGTTACGCGGTTGAATTTATGCTTGGAAATCCTCTCCTTTATGTGTGTAAAATTTTGTAAGTTTATTTGTTTACACATAGATGATAGTTTGAACTATTGAAAAATGTTACTCCCTCCGGTCGGAAATATATGACATTTCTGACCAAAGATTTGAACTGCTTGTAGGCTGAACGTTATCTATCGCAAGGAGGTAGTATTTTGTTTATACATGTCTCACAACCATTACTTTTAATTCCAGCATCACCGACTTCTCCTGGTTCAAGTATCAATTACACATCCTCCGGTTACTCTAAAACTACTCTAAAACTAGGTGATTCTCCGCGCGTTCCTGCGGGATTTGAGAGAGCTTTTCGATAAACTATGAACCACTACCAATTCCGATTGATACAAAACAAAAAAAGTCCAAAAATGAATTCAACATTATGAGAACCGGGGATTTGACGGCTACCAATTTATATAAGGAAAAAGTATACATACCCCCTAATCTATTATAGGTGGAATACATCACCCCCTAACATTTAAAACTGGATTTTGTGGACCTCAAACTATGCAATACCATTCAAATAACCCCCTAGGGTGGTTTTAAGGGCAGTTTTGCCACTGTGGCATGCCATGCTGGCACGGGTCCACCTGCCAGATCTTTCTTCTACCCTCTTCTTCACCTGCCCGCTTGACTCGGCGTCTCGGCCACGGCCAACGGAACCTGGCTCCTCACGCCACTCATCTCAGGCCCTTGCCGCTCGACTCCCCGCACTGCCCGGTCGAGCAGCTCCTAGCACCGCCCATCCACGCATGTCATGGGGCAAGGCGTGCAGCAAGCCAGCAACAGCAAGATTCGCGGCAGAGCAAAAGCTCGCGGTCGCGACGTTCACACCGACGGCAAGACTCGCGGACTCGTAGTGGAGTAGGAGATACCAGCCGCAAAAGGAAGAGCGGTGCTAGCCAAGCCCGTAGCTTCCACCAACCCTGCCTTTTCGCTGCCTGAGGATCTTCTCACCTTGATTTATATGACGACTTCACCTATGTTGAGCTTACCAACGGTACTATCGATTTCTTCTTCTTTCTGCGCGGACGGCTCGAAGACGACGGGCATGTGGCCTTGGATCCTCAGTCACGTGTCTTCCAATCTTCCTGGATCTCGTCAATCCCATTTGGCTTGCATCAATAGGTGGGGACAGGCGGCTGGAGGTGAGGATAGGCAACGAGGGGCCGGCCGGCGGGCGGCTGGAGGCACAAACAGGCAGCCGGAGGCGCGGGTGGTGAGGGACCAGGCGGCCGGAGGCAGGGAGAGCTCGTACGGGCGGCACGGGACCGACGGCCGGAGGCGCGTACGGGTGGCCGGAGGTGCAGACGAGCCCGCTGGATTCGGTGGCTGGAGCGTGGAGGCGTGGAAAGGCCGCGTGACGAGCCGCCCTACGGCAGGAGGTGCTGGAGGGCGGCACGGGAGTCCGGCGGCGAGGGTACGGACGACGGCACGCTGCACGCAGAGACTCTCGAGTCTGAACAGACGAGGAGGAGGGTAAAATAAAAATAAAAACACACCTGACAAGTGGGCCCATGCCAGCAAGGCATGCCACGGTGGCAAAACCGCCCTCAAAACCATCCTTGGGGGTTATTTTGAATGGTATTGCATAGTTTGAGGTCCACAAAATCCAGTTTTAAAGGTTAAGGGGTGATGTATTCCATCTATAATAGGTTAGGGGGTGTGTAGACTTTTTCCATTTATATAATGATCCTTAGTTGGTGAAAGATGACGTGGATATGTTGCATAAAGAAATAATTGGTGGGAAATGATTGATAGCAAGAATTTGAAATGCTCAATATATTTTTTTACAGAATGTAAAAGGTTTGGTACCTGAAAAGAGGATGTCATTAGTTCAAATATTTGTTTGAGTTTGTCAATTTGGCCGGCTGTTTGGATTGGAGATAACTGAAGTAGTTGAAGAACATGCTGCTGCAGAGTTGGAGCTTCCCATTTGTACCTGGAAAATTGATTAGCTATGAGTGGTTTGTTGGAAAAGTATATAGAAAGCATTGGTAATATGTTGTTTTATTGGAAGAAACCTTTCACGGAATTTGATAATTTCAGGCATGTCTAAGTCAATAAATATTTGCGTTGTTGAACCTAACGATGCTCGTGTTACTCTGAAGGGTTAACCTTGCATTAGAAAATGAATAGTCATCGTTGCTATTTAGTTCAAATAGCATAGATATGATTTTCGTTGACCAACTAATCGCCTAAAGTAGCAGAATCAGAAGAGTTGGAGTTCAGCTTGTTACCTCAATGAGTCTTGCAGGCTAATGGTCTTGCTATTTGTAGAGGCCAAATCAATTTATAAATGAGTCAAGGAGGCTAATGGTGTTGCTATTTGTAAAGGCCAAATCAATTTACATGAACCTGTAAAAATTCAGAATGGTTCATGCAAGAGATTGGAAGGGGCGATATAGGCCAAATCAATTTACAGGAACCTGTAAAATTCAAAATGATTTATGCAAGAGCTTGGAAGGTGCAATACAACGAACCTATTGTGTGCATGAAACTCAATCAAAACCAAGCAGAACAGTGGGGTTCTAGGTCCACAAAATCACATGTTGGAACAACTGTGGTCGGCAAGGATTGAACTCAGAAGCGCCTGCAAAGGATAGCTGACGTACGTGGACGCTGCACTGGGCAGCGAGGGAGACGGTCCCTGATCTGATTTGTATAGCGAATGTCGATGAGGGAGGCGGGTGCCTGGATGGTAGGCTGTCGTGCACAATCCCCTGGTCTGGACGGCCATGGAGGCGAGCAATTTGAGGCCAAGGGCCCAGGACGGCGACGGAGGTGGTGCTACCACTCTGTTGATGTGTCCTGCTGTGTAAAGAGGAGGGGAAGACGGGAGGCTGCATTTACTGCTAGACTGTTGATCTGTTGTGGTGCATGGTGAGTAAAAAAGAAGTCTGTTGATCTGTCAATATGCTAGCGAAGTCTGTTGATCTGCCAATATGCTAGCTGCTGACGTGGATGTCTGAGGTTCCAGAGAAACCTTCAAGTGGGAGGTATAGTGGATTAACAAAGCTAGTACCAAACACCTCTACGAGGGAGGGACATACCCTTTGCGACCTTGGCAGCATAGAGGTGTCACGGAATGAAACAACCACGCGTCGTGGATGCGAACGCAACCGAGCGGAACTTGAGCGCGAGTCGGAGCGCGAACAATGTCGGACTCCGACCGGATGCTCCCCGCTGCCAGACTTGCGCGGGTTCGCTCCTGAGAAATTTGGGATTCTGCCATTCTTAAAACTGGGCTTCGCCGTTTTGCCATCCCGCAATTTGGTTTCGCCCGAATGCCATTATCAAAGTGTGCCCAACCGCTAGAATGCCTTTTGAACAATTTCTTTCTCTTTTAAGGAATCTGAACAAGTTTTGGCACTTGAACTTCCTATATTACCCTTTGCCTATGAAAGGCTCTCTCTCCCTGAGAAAAACAAGCGCCCAGGCGCTCAGGCCACATGAAACGCCCAGGCCACTTAGCTTCCAATATTCACAGTGAGTTCACACAAATAAACTATGGCATTCCCAATTCAAAGTGCCGGTTCACAGGAATAACAAATAAAAATCATGACAAATACATAAGTGGCCGGATGCCTCACACACAAATAAAATATGACAAATACATTTCCAGTTCAAAGTGCCAGGGTTCACAGGAATAAAAATCATGACAAATACATAGTTTCAAACTGACTGAGTTCACATCTCATTTACTTAAATTTAAAGATACTAGCATAATATTGTTCAAAGATACATAATTTTGGAGCTCATAGTTCAATTGGTCTTCGGCCTTTTAGGTGTCAGCTTCCTTGCGGGTGCCTTGGTCTGAAGGTTACTAGTGGGAGAGGCTGCCATAGTGGGCGGCTGGGAACTGCTACCTTCTCCCAGTAGCATAGCAAGTCGGCTGCAAAAAAGAAGAATGCATTATATTTTGGTCACTACCAGGTCACAACACAACAATTGAATTTTTCTTACCTTCTAGTCACCCTACCAGGACTATTCTCCAGTATTGACTCCTTGGTAGCTTTATTAGTCTTTTTCTTCACAGGTTTCTTCCCTAATTCCTTGGTGGCATTTTTTCTTGGCTGTCTCTTCCTTTTCTTTGTTCCATTTAGTGCACATTTGTAGCTGCTTTCACCATGGCCCAACTCTCCACATCTATTGCACCTCCTTTTGCCTCTGATAGTCTTTTTCTTTCCCTTCTCATTCTCACCAGCTTGTTCAGTAGATTGACCATCAGATTTGGCTTTAGATTTGCCACTACCACCTTCAAGGAAGCTTTTAATCCTTTCTTTTCTTTGCCTTCCTACACCTCTTGGAATAAGTGGTGCTGCAACCTTAAAAGCTAGCTGCCACTAATCACCAATAATGTAAACAAATACATATGAAAAATTGTTAGCTACTCAGTTAGTACCATAATAGTCTTCATATCAGGTTGTCGTCTTCCAACAATGTGCCATGGACAGTCCTCTGCCTTACAATTGCCTATATATCTAGTCGGGTCAGTCTTCACAATTTCAAGTTCAAACTCCTCATTTATGGCAAATTGTCTCATAGCCAATCTGAACTCTTTCATGCTAGGGTAAACGGATCCAATCTTCATGCATGGCTTGTCTGGATCATACACTATCACCCTCTCCCCTGGAATGCAATCATCCACAGGTATAGATGCATCATCAATATTATCAACTGGGCCTTTTCCTTTGTCGTTTGACTCAGTAGCTTCCCCTGCAGCTTTTCTAGCTTTATCTTGCTCATCTCTCAGCCCTAACAATTCAAACACATGATCATCATCGATGAACTCTACCCTTCCTTCATACTCATCATATATTTGATTGATTTGCAGCGTGTTCCAATCAACAGCTGTAGGAGGCAACTCTACATCAACAGCTCCAGGAAGTTCTACTACTGCTAGACTAAGCTCAGGCTCCCCAGGCTCCCCATCAAGCCTAATAAAATTGATTGGACAGGAAAAAGAACTAGTTAGATGGGGAAACAACTACGGTTCAATGCATTCGAGTTAGATAGCATAGTGTGGCAGCAGGACAATCACGAGGAGGAAAATCGCTTACCTAGAGACTGGATCAAGCCAATCCCAGTTCATGGTGCAGATCCGCGATGCAAGGAACAGGAGGGAGGGACCGTCGTCGAGCTTCTCCAGGGGCCGGGGCCTGGGGTCTCCACGGGGACGACTTCTCCAGGGGGCCGAGCTTCTCCACGGGGCGAGCTACTCCACGGGGCAAGCTTCTCCAGGGGGCGGCGGAGGAACAGGATGGAGTGGAGGACGGGAGGAGGGAGCGGCGGCTGCCAGGAACGGGAGGAGGGAGCGGCGGCGGCTGTCAACGACGGCGGAGGGCCTGAGCGGCGGCGGCCTCGCGGGTAGGAAGGGAGCGCGGGGAGGGTCGACGAGTGGCGGCGGCCTCGCAGGCAGGAAGGGCGCGTCGACGCGTCGCCCTGTCCCTCGCGAGAAAGGAGACGAGACCGAGCCAGAGAAGAACGACGGGATAAGGCTCCTGAGGGTAAGGGTATTTTGGTCAGATCAGATGATTAAATCAAGGGGAAAACTTAAAAAGGGTTGGGAAAAATAGGCATTCTAGAATAAAAAGGCATTCTAGCGGTTGGACACACTTAGATAATGACATTCGGGCGAAACCAAATTGCGGGATGGCAACGCCCAGTTTGACAACGACAGAATCCCAAATTTCTCGTTCGGTCCTCGCCCATAAAACCGATGCCCCCGATCGCATCAGCCTCTGCATAGAGATACGCGCGGACAGCCGCTTAGTCACTGACCGCCCGGGCCCGCTACACCGTGTCCGTCCCGTGCGCCCGCAGGGACGCAGGCACGCGACGCCGTCCTCCCTCAGCCCGCACGCCATCCCTCTCGAAGCTTCCTCTTTCCTCCGGCCGCCACCGACCCACACCCCGACGCGGCGCCTCCCTTACCACAATATATTCCTCCCCGCGCCTCCCGCCGCCGAGGATCGTCGAAAGGAGATACGAGGAGAAACTGAAGCGCATCTTAGATCGGATCGGGGGAGGGGAAGGGAGACGATTAGAAGATGGATTTCGAGCTGCGGCAGGCGCGGGAGAAGCTGGAGCGCGAGCAGCGGGACCGGATGCAGCGCGCCAAGGCCAAGGCCGACCGCGAGCGCCGGGCCAAGGCCGAGGCCGCGCGCCGCCGGGAGGCGCTCGAGGCCTCCCATCGCGAGCGACGGTTCGACGCCGCGCGCGCCCAGGAAGAGGTACCCCCCAGCCCCCCACCGCAACGCCCTATTTTAATCTGCCAACTGTTTGATAGGTTGCTCCCCAATTCGATCGCGAGAATCCTCTCAAGTTGAAAGGAAAAGAAACATTTTGATCCAAAAACCTGATTGGGGGCTCAGGGCGGGCGATGTACCCTTTATAGGATTATTAATTTTCGGTTTCTATCCAATTAATGGGAATAGCGCAGACCCTTATACTAGTCTTGTTAGGATTAACGGTTACTGATTGTTGCAATTTCACCACTTGCATTGTCAATTTCCACTACTTGCTGCATATAATAAGTTCCAGAATACTAGTTATTATGTTTGTACTGCTCATCTCTAGCAGCTGTTGTCTTTGTCTTCTGTTTTGCGACTGGGTGCTGATCGAATCGTCTTTTGTGCTTCTGATAGGCTGAGAAGAAAATAGAAGAAGTGATGCAGCTGGGGAAGGGGGTTTCATTCTCGCACATGTTTGAGGCACTTCGTTATGATGGTCCTGGGGATAAGATCAAGCTGCCACCATCTTCGTTTAAGGAGTTGTCTGATGAAGGAGCTCTGGATAAAGGCCCCATGTACTTCAGGCTGTCCAAGGTTAGGGACACAATCCCGGGTGCCGCTATGGAACAAGACACCGAGGAGGCAACCTGTTGCGGCGTTCTTGAATTCACTGCAAGGGAAGGCTCTGCTGAACTCCCGATGCATGTTTGGAACAACCTGTTCCGGAGTGACACCCCAGACGTCCCTCTGATTGAAGTCAAGTACGTCAGTTTGCCCAAAGGAACATATGCAAAGTTAAAGCCAGAAGGGGCTGGGTTTTCGGATCTGCCTAACCACAGAGCAGTCCTTGAAACGGCACTCCGCAATCACGCAACGCTATCTGAAAACGATATTGTTGTGGTGAACTATGGGCAGCTGCAATATAAGTTAAAGGTTCTTGAACTGAAGCCCGCATCAAGTGTATCCGTCCTGGAGACAGATGTTGAAGTTGACATTGAGGGATCAGATTCAGTTTTGGACAATGAAGAGAACCAACATGTGCTTGTGCCTCTTGCAACTGGAAAGGTAGAATCCAGTGTTGTGGAAGAAGGAAAGTTCAGGTACTACAAATTTTCAGTTGAAGAAAGTGTGAGTGAGAAAGTAGCTTCTGGGCGTGCTAACATTGAGGTCAAGATTGACACGGACGCGAGTGGCGGAGACACTGATATCTATGTTTCACGGCATCCTTTAGTGTTCCCAACTCAGCACCGACATGAGTGGTCTTCTCATGAAATGGGATCAAAGGTTCTTATACTCAAACCACGGGATTCTAGTTTGGTCAGTGGTGTTTACAGTATTGGAGTCTATGGTTTCAAAGGGACTTCTAAGTACCAGCTGTCTGTAGCTATCAAGGATGTTAATAGCCAACGGGTTGGTGAGCATGCTAGTGCTTCTGGAAGTGTCGATGCTGATTCAGTGCTGTGTAGGAACTGTAAGCGCCACATAGCCAGCCGATCTGCTCATCTCCATGAGGCATACTGCATGAGACATAACTTTGCCTGCCCGCATGATGGCTGTGGAGTAGTTCTCCGGAAAGAAGAAGCAGCAGATCATGTGCACTGCAACAAGTGCGGGAGAGCTTTCCAGCAGAGAGAAATGGAGAAGCATATGAAAGTCTTCCATGAGCCACTGCAGTGCCCCTGTGGGGTGGTTCTGGAAAAGGAGGATATGGTATGTCTTGCCTTCTCTCTTCACTATACCAGCTGCACACTGATAACTTTCTAAAGCATATTTTTTCCTTGACTAAATTGTTTTTAAATTATTTTTCAGGTCCAACACCAATCTTCGACCTGTCATTTGCGCTTGATTGTGTGCCGGTTCTGTGGTGACACGGTCCATGCTGGTGGAGAACCAGTCGATGCTCGTGACCGGCTCCGAAACATGTGTGAGCATGAGAGTATCTGCGGATCCAGGACTGCACCATGTGACTCCTGTGGACGATCCGTCATGCTGAAGGAGATGGAAATTCACCATATCGCTGTTCATCAGAAGAGCTGATCACCCGGTGGCATAGGGCTGACCTGAGATGAGCCTCCTGATTGCCCAAAGCTACGAATTGTTGTAAACTTTCAGCGCTGTTGGATCGAACGAGACACTTGGGACTGCAAATGTGTAGTGTGTTATTGGTTTGACATTTGTGGTGTTTCCATGGGGAAGGAAACACACCGGCGTTGGCGTTGTCTGTATCTTGTCTCTGTACGTTATTTATAAATGTTCTCTGACATGTTAATATTATTTAGTACTTGTTAAAAATCACAGAAAGGTTATGTCAGAAAAAAATAAAACTGTGCAGCGTACGTGTTCAATCATTTTAGTAGACTGTTGGGGCACTCCCTGTAGCAGTTGTTCATTCGGTTTAGATTCAGAGGGGCTATGGCATCCACTGTTAGTTTGCGGCATGCATTTGTTGGTCACCTGCCCAGCCTACGAGTTGTTCCTTCAGCCGTCTATG
Source organism: Urochloa ruziziensis (assembly GCA_015476505.1). Lineage (NCBI taxonomy): Eukaryota > Viridiplantae > Streptophyta > Magnoliopsida > Poales > Poaceae > Urochloa > Urochloa ruziziensis. The sequence goes on from CM027122.1 coordinate 33,835,522, forward strand.
GCAAGCAAGAATGCAAGATCAAGACGATTCGTGTCAGATAGATACGGTATCAAGTTACCCAGCACGCGCCACTGAACCCACCCACCATCAGACTCCAGTTCTTCCGAAGCCATTAGCGGGCTAAATGTTGAGGTGGAGTGAGAAGAGAAAAGAGAAGATAGTAGACTGTAAGTTTGTAGCCCGCTTATGCACAAGAACCAAAAAATTTTTGTGAGAGAGTCAAGTGAAGGCATGTATTAACGATGAAGAGCTCCATGAGTAGGCTGAGAGTAGTCTGCAAAGAATCCTTGCTCTTAGGATTGGAATCAGGAGAGGGAGATTCTTCCGAAGCCATTAGCAGGCTAAATACTAAGGTGGAGTGAGAAGAGGAAAGAGAAGATAAGTAAGGCCTCCTCCAATGGTGCCAACTCAGCTAGCTCATAAGTGTGCTACATCAGCTTTTTGCCCATGTGAAAGAGAGAGAATGAAGAGCTATCTCTTGTTTAAGAGATAGTCTCATGCACACATCCCTATATCATGTGAGGCTGACGCGTGGGGTTAACTAGACATAAGAGCTAGCATTTGACTCTTATTGTTGAATGACCTATCTCTTATGCTAGCTCTTAGATGTATGAGCTAGTAACCTTTGGAAATACACTCATTTTTATACACGCAAGGTAACTGCATATTTTATATTACAATAAGATGAAAATACACTCATTTTATCCACATGATAATTTCGGCAAAATAGTGTTTGCTAGCACAAAATGTAGTGTGAAAGCACAGCAACATCCATGGAGCAAATTGAGCTGAACAAAATATGGTTTGAAAATGAAAGCGTAGCAACATCCATAGATGCAAACTAAGCTAATGTCATTTTCCAGAAACAATAATAATCCGAACAACTTCACCAGTGAAGAAATAATTCATGGGCACAGGTAGAACACGCCAGGCAAAAGAACCATGCATGCATGCATCAATATATATTGGCCACTACTCCTTATTTGTACAAACTACAGGTACTCAAAGCATTATTGTGCCCTTCACTTAATATACATTGGAAAACTGCAGAACTTTTACAGCCGCTGATCATTTACAATTTCAGGTAGAGAAGGTGACTCCGAGCCATTGTATTTACTAGGGACTGGGGTATTCCGTCTGGACTGACGCTTGGTTGCCACCAGGACTTGCTCTACCTCTGGTTCATCGGCAATAGAGAACTTCTCATCGTCGTCGTCACCTTTGAACACCGGGTGGATGTAGGCGTTAATCAGGTATCCTTTGAGATCAAATCCTGGGTCTCTTGCACGTTCTAGGGTATCCTTCTTCATTGCCTCCTGTAAAGGAAATGGAAAAGTAGTTGTGTTTTATGGTGTGACTGCCGTTTTGAATCTAGCCATATTTAAGTGATACAGTTATATACTGCATAAACAGTTTGTACCATCAGATCAATGTAAAATACTTAACACAACAATAGTCAATTCTTCCAAAACACTAATGGTAATTCAGAAACAATTTAAATGGGTAACATATGTGCTGGTATCTCCTAACGCATCTCCTAACACATAGATGATCCTGGAATCATGTTTTTCCAGTCATGATGTGGAACTGGGTATATAGTGCAAATCGCAGTGAACATTCCAATGGATTAGCTATACAACTTAACTCTCTCTTCTCCAAATGTAAATTGTTTTAGGATTCTATCCAGTCAACTTTATTAACTTGGCCCATCAATATATAAAGATTTGCGAAAGGGCCTCTAGCTGACTTGGTTAGATGGCCTCAGTAGCACTCCTCAGGTCCTGGGTTCGACTCCCCGTGGGAGCGAATTTCAGGCTGAGGTTAAAAAAATCCCCTCGTCTGTCGCCATAACCAAAGCATAGGTCTAAGGCCCGGCCTAGGTCATATCTGTGGTTGGCTTGGGCTCTCCTACCTGGGGGTAGTTGCAGAAGCCGTCAGCCCAGTGGTTGTCTCACAAGGGCTACGGGCCCCTGTGTAAGGGTGGGGCAGAGGTTCGGGGGTTTTCTCGACCTGCGTGAGAAGGTCTTCTCTCTTAGCAAAATGCCCAGGGGCTGTCTTACCCCCAGCAGGTCGAGTTTTTTTTTTAATATATAAAGATTCACTACACATGGTGATGTTACTAGATTCATCATAGGAAATTGCAAAAGTGTCACGTTAGGGACCATGACCTACATTTGGAATCAGAGGGAGTAGTTGACACCTTGATTTCTCAATCTAACTTTCTAAACTAAGAATTAGTTCCTAAACGGGAAAAATCTGAGCACAGGAGTCAATGAATTTTTAAGCAACATTGTTCATGTTTATTTGAAGAATGAAGATCCACCAAGGACTTGTCAGTGTCAAAAGAAGCATGATCACCATTCTTGCATCAATTCATTATTAACTGCCAAATTTGAACAAGAAACATACCTGCAACGGGCATTTCACAAAAGTAGGTTCATATCGGTTCTTGCAGTATTTGTGGAAATAAAAGGTTACGACAGGAAGAACAAGAAGCACTGGTGTTGACTGTCCAGCGCCTTTTGTGCTAAGTAATCCAAGGAGAAGCAGCTGTGATACGATCAATGCTGTGATTATACGCCCATGAACACTTGGCCAAAATGCTGCTGCACTCTCATATTCTTGATTGTACACATTTATTATCTGAAACAGTGTAAAGATTGTTAATTAAAATCATACAGCATGGTCAACTGTGATAAACCAGTAGCTCAATCCATAATAAATACATGCATTAAGCCAATTAGATAAATAAGAATATATCTAATAATCTTATCGCTAATGTAGCACAGCCTGATGAGGCGCTTGATTGCCAGATGCAATGGTTAAAAAAATTTGCACTGATGCTTGCTTACCTGGTGGCGGTATACAATGTATGCAAACCCAAAGAATATCAATATGAAAGGTAGCAAAAATGGTGTCACCGCAGCATAGACAAGGCCAAGTAAGAAATAGAGCTGAATTTGAGGTTCACTTGAGTCAAAACCAATACTTCCAGGGTCCATTGCTTCTTCCCTGTCTTTCTCAGTCTTGACCAAGAAAAAGTTTTTCAAGTGAAAGATTACCAATGGCTTCAATCTTAATATTTCACCAGCAACCCCAGCCCAACCATCAACCATTACATATGTTATAAAAAAGGTTGCCTTCATTGGAATTGATGTACCAACTGTCCTTGGTATTCTGCAAAATAGGCAAATTAGATACTAGGAATAAAAGCATACACAATTTAAAAGGAGAAAAGATGAAATGAAGGAGTTCAAATACAACCTTTTAATAGCAAGATCTTCAAACTAATACCACATAACAAACAAAGGAGGATACACTGAAAAATAGCATGCCAATAAAATAATTTCATAACGGAGGATACACTGAAAAATAGCTTAAGGGCTATTCTCTCCATCCAAAGTGTAGGAGAGCAGAGAGATGCGGATAATGTTGTGGATGTATTGCATTGAGGCCTCGGCCGGTATATATGAGAGTACAAGACTTGGGGGGTAAGGCAACCCCCCCGGGATACATATGGCAGTCTATGATATTCCTATCTATACTACCAAATATACTCTAACACAAAGTCCTTACCATGAGCATTTGAAGTACAAGTATATCATGGCAAAAATAAAAAACCCTGGATCCCGCAGCACCATGCAACATTTATATTACAGTCATATCCAACATACCCAGTCAAACATAGCGTTATTTTGTTGTCACGGCTCTGGAAAGATACTTTCACCAAAGTAGTAAGTCCAAAGGCTAACACAATGCTTTAATAGCTACTTCTTGTAAGGTTTGGCCACCTTCATATGTTATTGATGAACATATATTTAAAGCTTAGGCACAATTATTTCAATGCTTCAGTTCAATCATTTCATCAAGGCAAAAGGTAGTTGGTAGATGATAAATTATTTGCCAACTTGTAATTACTCTCTCCTTTTCTTTTTTGTAAGGCGCACACAACCCAAGATTTGAACTATTTAACCTTTGACCATTTAGTCTAAGAATTTGTAGATTAAACCATACATTGCATCATTGGATATTTATGATGTAAATTCCATGGGGTTTTTCTTTAAGACCGTAAATTCCATGGTTACGAACAATATAATGCAGAGTAATTAATGGTCAAATTGCGGCGTTGGAAAATTTCAAAAAAAAATTGTGGCGTTGGATACCCGCACCGGGTCAGACCACACCTTACAAAAAGAAGGATTATCTTATTGCATCTCTATAATGCTTCAGTACATACAAAAAAGACAACTATAAATGGTGCAGCATAAAAGATGAGGACATACTCATTTGCTGATTGATGAATATAGGTCTTTAGCTGCTCTAAAGCAGATCCTGCAATAATGCTTGCCAGAAACACATTGAAGAATATGAAGATATAGTATTTGGATGCAGATCTTCTCTCCAGTGAAGATATTGATGTCAATCCTTCAACCTTAGACATAAACATTAATATGCTTGGGAGTAATATAAGGAAGATCTTCAGAGCAATTCCAGGAAGGAAACCTTGGATGAATGATTTAATAGTAGGTCTGAGCAGAAACAGTTTTAGTAAAGGTTTCAGAGATCAGAAAAATGCACAAGAAAGATAAGGATGCGTACACAAATTTGGTACTGAAAATAGACTGTGAATCAATTAGTCAGTTAGATGACAATTTATGCATCAGCAAAGATTTAATAGTAGGTCCGAGCAAAAACAGTTGAGCTAAAAGGTTTGAGAGATCAGGAAAATGAACAATAAAGAGAAGGATAAGTATACAACTTTGGTACTCGAAATTAACTGTATGTCAGTGTCTTTTTTCCAGTTAAATCAATTAGTCAGTTATATGACAATTTATGCAACGGCAGTGACCTAAATGGCACACCTGAATAAGTTTGGGATTTTGTGTCAGTTTTTTGCTTTCACCTAACTCATGGTTGGAGCAAAGTGGCATAAATACAAAAGTTCAAAAACTATCAATCTTTAAACTGAAATTTTCAGACTTAAGTAGCATACACAAGTTATGAATAGTAAAAGCACATGTGCAAACACAAAGTGATGGCTTGGATTTCCTTATAGTGTGAGTAAAATATGTCACCATGGCAACAGTGGAAACTAATATGAACACATTGTGATGGGAATTCAAGTATTCTGCACAAAAATATAAAACATCACAACAAAGCCACACCAGAACTGTACACCTCAGTGTAGCTACAGCAGCAGAGCTAAGTATCCCATGGTTCCTGCGCTAACCACATATTTAGATTTTAGATGCCACATTATTTTATTTGGTAATAGAAACTAGCAGTTAAATTGGAACAGTCTTTCTTTTTTTCCCCATGTACAGTTTCTCGAATGCTTTTAATAAGAAAAAACAGCTCTATACGGGTGTACTTCAAATTTCAAAATGTAGGTTTAACATTGGACATTGATAAGAGTTTGTTACATAACTTTGCAATAGATCTTATTCTCAAATGCCAGTGCAGTCATATTTTTGTCATCATCCATAGCAGAGTTATGATTAACTTTTCTAGTACAATTCATTATCATACTGTTTTCCCTTTTTAACAAAAGGTCACGCTATGCTAGATAATGAACATAGAGCAATGACATATTTATATGCATCCAACACAAGGGAAGTTTAAAACCAATGGCATACTTCTGCAGTATAACTGAAAATAAAACATTTGTGAAGGAATGGAGAGTAAAGTAGACGTACATTTCAATCAGAGGCTTCAGAAATGGAACTGCCTTCTCAATCCCTTGAAGATTTGCAAGAGACTGAACAAATGCTATTGGGATCACATAAAAGAAATTCAGGAAGAAGAAAGCCACTGCCACTATCAACCTTCGAACTGTAAGGGAGACAAATGGAATAGACAAATTATCCCAGTACACATCGCGAGGTTCTGGAGCCCATTCAGTCAACCAAACAGTTGGATTGCTGGTCTGTTGTGTCTGAGCACAAACTGCTGCACCCCACCGTGATCGGAAGGAAACAAATGCTGCTGGGACAACCGATTTGGGGTCCTTCACAATCTTTTCACGCTCTTCTGCTTCCTAAATATCATTTATACGAGGTGATAAATCTGACAGTTTGTGATAGGTATCCTTGTTTAAAAAGAAAAGGAACTGTGACACTGTGGAAGATTATATTACTGATAATCCTACAAAAAAATTGATTTTTCATTACATGCAAAATATCTACTGTAAAAAAGACCACTTCACTAGCACATTTTGTGTCACTAAAAAACCAAGACTCTACTTAAGTGATAAAGATATAAACACTCAACTATACTTATCTTAATGTTTGTATTTAAAATAGGAAGTAGTCTATTTTTTGACCCTCTAACCATGGCCAGATTCCGATTTTGGCCCTCAAACTCCAAGACCATTTTTGGCACCCCAACTGTCAAAACCTTTGTTTTGCCCAGTTTTGCATCATCAGTCATGCCGTCTATCACTGCCATGTTAGCATCATTTCCTCCCTTTCTTCCACCCCTTTCTCTCCCACGGTTAAGAGATGTTGCTCTCATTCGTCGATGGGCTAGAGAACTACCCTGCTGTACCTTGCTTATGATGTGGGTTCTCACACACTGCCTTGCTCCTCAACCATGCAACAGCAAGCAGTTGCCCCGCATCTGATGTCAGGCCTGCCCAAGCTGAGTTGCTGGTAGGTTTCCTAGGAGCACTGTGGAAGCTCATGTGCCCTGTCTGAGCACATCCAGGCGGTGCATTAAGCACAGCAGCAGTCAACACTATCAAAATCAGGAAAAAAAAAACACCTTCCTTGTCAAGCATGCAACGCAAACTATCTTGACAGTGAGTGCCAAAGATGCCCGGTTTTGGAGTGGACCAAAATCAGAATTAGACGACAGTTGGATGGTGAAAATTAGACTTCTTTCATAGTGTGTATTTGATACACACCAGCAATACCAATTGTTTACGACCTGACTCCATCAAACCAAATGGTTTACGTCTATGTTTCCAATGACACAATTATAACTCAATATGAATATTCTTCATTAAATGGTGAGTACTCGGCAGATGGTGTGACTCACTTCAGTTTCTATCCTCTCAATTTCTGATTTGTAGTATTCAATAGCATCCACCTTGGTACCAAAACAACCAAGAAAACCAGTCTGCAGCAAAGAGAGTAATACAAAGAATTAGAATGAAAATAAAAAAAGGTTCCTATTTAGATTGGAAGATAAAGAAAATATATGAAAGAGAAGTAGACATATGGTTTATTTTTGTGGAATAACCTTAGTGGTAGGCCTCTGAGATGCATTTCTTTCAAACTTTAGCTGATAGTAGTCAAGCCAATTCTGCATCTTTGTCTTCTCTTTCACCAATTTAGCAAGCTTATTTGCATTGTAAACAACCTACAGAAAAGTAAACGCAGTGAAGCTTTCATAGCATGCCTTGTTCTGTTTTACAGATAAGAAAATTTCAAAATACCAGTTAAACTGTATGTTACGAGGAATCAAATAGCATTCCATCTGAATCGGAACCAAATGTAAGAAATTTAAGTGAAGCTAACATGGATCCACATAAATATATGGAACACACATTTGTACAAACATGGAATCGCCAAACATTACTACTCAGGAAGATGGCACACCAGGGAATCAACATAGATAAATTGGAATAAGAAAATAAGGATCATAATATGGATATTCATGTAATATGTAATTATTACCTGGTGCGTCAGATAGTGATCAGGATGATTCACAAGAAAGAAATGTTCTACAAGTTCACCAATTGATTCATCTGGATCAGGTGGTACATTCCGCACGAGGACCTGAAACAATAACATTGGTTAATTACATTTCAACAAGTAATAATCAACGCAACAAAAAGGACTGAAGGAATGCAAACTGTGTGGGGGAGAGGAAGATGCTGATCATATCATGTTTAGATGCCCCCTGGGGCAAGGTTTATCTGGTGCTGGGTCGGAGATAGCCTTGGCTGGGGCTACACTCCTACTAACCTAACTGATTTTAATGATCTGGTGGGAGAGGAGAAGGGAAATCTAATGTGTACCTTCTCGCTGGAGTGTGCTGGGCGCTGTGGCGCACCAGAAACGATTGGGTTTTTTCAAACATTCTAATATGTAACCCAAACACCTAGCTTATAAAGTGCTTGGCTTCCTTCAGCTATGGTGCAAGATGGCCTCGGAGGAGGAGCAGACAGAGAGGAAGATTGCTGGACAAGCTCAAGCAAAGGCTGACGACGATCTAGCGCAGGGGAAGGGGGAGGTGGTGTACTGAAGCACTCACGCGCTATTCCCGCTTGATCTTTTACGCTTTTGTATGCTACCTTGCTGTATCTCTATTTTGGGCAGAATGTTGTTAAGATTGGGTCGATCTACCAAACTGTGTAAGCTCTATACCCAGGTAGCTGGAATTGTGGTCGATGTTGGTTTCCGCCAACGTGAGTAAGGTGTGGAGGCCTAAAAACTCTAGAGATGAAGCTGTGTGCCGTCGTATGTAAAGCTGGTATCCCCAGCAGAAACTCTTTGCTTTCAATATAAGCAGGGCCAAAACTGGCTTTTGGTCTAAAAATCAACACAACAAAATCCACTTGATATTTTTTAATAAAAACGAAACAAGTTCTCATATCAAAATCTACGTGGACTGTAGTAACAGTACGAATACAGGGGCGAAGCTGCCTTAGGCCGTCGGGGTCGTCGGACCCCGACGAAATTTGCAAATTCCTTTGTAAATTACTGTTCCTCTCATAGAAGACCCCGTTGTCTTAATGTTAAAGACCCCGGTGGCGCAAATTTCTGGCTTCGCCCTACGAATATCAAGTTTAACTCAGTTCAACATCTGAATAGCATTGTGCTCAGGGCATAATTTAATCAATTGATATAAATCGTATCTCGACTTCATCTTAGTCTTATGTGGCCATGTGGAGATTGATGAAATATCGTATTCTCTGCAAGCCTTCTCACAATTGATATATGTCCCGCCACTAATGTAAGACAAACAGCACATTGTATATCTTTCTAGCCTTATGCTAGCATATAATTTTCCCCATTATTTCTGTGGCTGAGAAATACCTGGCGACTAGTAAATGGAGAGAGTACTAAAATACACAATATTGTAACTATCATATTGATTGGTCAAACACTTGAACACACCATGAACTGGATTCCATCTATTCAATTTAAGTAAATAAAAACACAACAGGTTCACAGAGACATACCGTGAACTGGTCTGGTCTGCGTTTCTCTGATGCAAGAAAACGCAGTCTCATTTGGGCAACGATTTCATACTCACGTAACAGTACATAGCAGGTCCAAAATGTGAAAACATAAGCCATACTCAAGTGGGCTATAAACCTTCACAAAGAGAAATAAGTTAGTACTCCTGATCAGTCAATGTAAACTCAAAACTACAATCCCTAATTTGAATGACAGGGCGTACCATGAAACGTAAACATTGAAAGTGCTTTTAGCATCTGACCCCCTTTCTTTAAATCTAATGCTTGACCTTGAATTATTTTATATGCAAATTTGTCTTATTTATTTCACATTGTGAACTTTGGCGCCTAAGTTTCCTCACTTGCAAGCTACCACATCTTCCTCTCCCAAAGCAGTTTCTGTCGGAGGTTGGATTTTACAGTTCATGTTTCACAGTTCGATCCATATATCTTGATGACTTAAATTTCACATCTTCCATGACTCTAGTGGGGAAAAACAGGATAACAGGCAATGGCCATTACTTTTTTACAAGTCGCAACTTCTATCTCATTTAACCCCAAAGTCAATGTTGAAAATAGCCAACACTTCCTCAGAGAATTGTGGTGTCATAACATAAGTTTCATATACAGCTGTAAATACATTTCAAAACAAAGAAAAAATCATCAAGTGCTAACCTTTTTGATCCAACAGGTATGTTTGATATTGAAAGTTTATCAATGTTGTTGTGCTCGACCTTCGAGAATTGCAGAGTATCATTGGTCCAATTAACAGGGACAAGAACAGCAAATGCTAGAATTGTGATTGGAGCAAATATCTTAAGCCTGCATTGATCGAAATATAGTAAATAAGTAAAGCTAAGAAAAAAATGGAGATGGGCAGCAATGTTAACAATAGAAACATAATGCAAGTGGGAACAGCAAATGTTTTGATACAATAGAAACATATTGAATTGAGCGCATTCCCTTTTATTTTCTTCAGAAGAAATCCTGGAGGCTAGATATCCAATTGGCAATGTAGTGGTCTAATATAGAGTAGTTGGTATAACCAAACAGAGCAAAGACCTAGCACTTAATTAGCCAACATAGCTAGCAACAAAGTTGGTAGCACCAGTTCATTTCTTTTGCCAAGCTTTTCAAATGTGTACCTTCTGAGTATTGCAAAGTATTACGATAATTAGCGACATTGTGATGTTTATTGACCATTTGTAAACCAAAACGACGTTCTATATACAAATATGCCTAGGGAAACAGAAACCTCCTTCACTGACAGAAACTATTAGTCAGTAATGTCCAATCTCAGGTGCAACTGGAGAGAGAGAAACTGATATGACAAACAAAAGCATTAAAATATGACCACAGCATATTGAATACAAATCACGTACCCAACTAAGTAAATCCGAAGATAGACAGCTGAATCAAGCCCTGCATGGCTAATCAACTCATCCTCGGGCATTTTGAGAGCAGCGGGCATCCAACTTAAGAACTTCAAGTACGACCGCATGTCCAAATTGACAAATTTCTGAACAAATGTACCCCCATGACTTGGGCTCTCTCGTGCACCTTTGAGGTACCATTTTGGGAAGTAAACCCTGTCATTGATTGGCTGCAGTCGTAGGAAAGCAAATGCTAGCAGGAACGTTACGGCGCCCAGTATGTTGAGGGCCGCAGAGAGGCCTATATCTCTAAGATCAGCCATAGCTGTCCTTTGAATAGTTCGGGAAAAATCCTATAGGATTTATCTGCAAGATGTAAGGAAGAACAGAATTATTTACTGCTAGACAGTATGATGTTGCGAGAATACACTTGTAAACAAAACCAAATATAAGAAGTGATGAATGATGAGGTTATAGAGAACATGGCCTATCGAAGGACAAACACTTCACATGAGGCGACTTAGTGTAAGTTGCTAAAGAGAAACACAAAATCACTCTGAAATGCACAAAACAACACAAATCTGGTTTGTCTAGCTTGTAGTTAGGCATTGAAGATTAGAGAACGTTTTGTAAGTAACCATAATGAATGGAACTGTTCGCGAATGGTTTTGAACTCTGTGAGCACCAAGAATGTTGGCATAAACCACAAACAAAAAAAATTATATATATGAATATATGATCCATTATACTACAATGCAACTTATCAGTGTATAAATGAGCCATTCCTAGATATATGAAGTACTGGGCCAATTGTGAATTGAGGTGAACAGAAGTGAAAGGTACGCATAGTTAAGTCTTAAAAAACATTTCGAAGGCTTTAACTTTGGGATACGGACGCCAGTTCTATCTGACAGAAAACAAAAAAGGTTTGCACCAGAAAGCCAAAGAAATGAAGCTAGTGTAAGCCAACCCTGACTCCAGTTCCTTTCCTATAGGGCTATGAGATAGCGAATGGATAAGTAACACTTTTCAAAAAAAAAAAGATAAGTAACAACCTTCGTGTTGTGAAGTGTCAACATCAAACCCAAAAGATAACTAGCTGAGCATCAACCGCACTAGATGGCTACATATCTGACGGGTGGAAGGACCAAATATTGATAGTCTCCGTACCCAAAGAAATTGGTCGATTTCAAGAGCAGAAATCCACGTATATATATACAAATGGTAATAATAAACCTCCCGGGTTTAAAGTGCGGAATTTAAGGCGTGAGCTCGTGACAGCTCGAAAGGTCATTAAACTTTGCATAAATTCGTTGCCCCAGGAAACGTACGTGTGAAGCGTTAAGCCATCCTGGAACTGCTGAAGCGGCGCCACCGCAAAGAAAGGTTATACCCGGCAAATCTTTAAAGGTTGCATTAGGCAGGCCAAGTTGTCGACTTTAATTAAGTTGTCAGTCAGTTCAGCGGAAAAAAGGCGGAAAGAAAATAAAATTGCGATGGAAGCCAAATTCATCTGTCCTGCTACTTTTCTCTAAAACAGATACATGTACTAATTTTCTCGAAAATTGACACATGGACACACAGTTATAAAAAAGGAAGGTGCGATCTTCCGGAGAAGTACATGGTACAGTACATTATGCTGTGGAAAAATCTGTACAGTGGCCAATTGCAGTGGAACAAAATTGGGCGAGTTGCAAAATTGCGACGGTGGCTATGAAGGAGAAGAAAACTACGGCGGCCCCAGAGCTCGAAGGTTGAGGTTCCTGTCAATATTTTGGGGGGAACGAATGCCTTTGTATAGTCCGCCATTCTAAGCTGTGGGAGAGGCAAGCAACTCTAGCGCAATTGCAATTGACCGAATTTTTGGCAAATTTCCGTCCAAAAGACAGCAGGGAGAAGAGACGAAGAGAAATCGCCGAAGGAACCAGAATGACATGTTAGGAAACAGAAGAGCAGAGCAGTGAATAAAGAAATGGAGAGCGTGGTGCGAGCCAGATCTGTCCCCCCAACCCGAAGCGAAAGATAGCGGAGCAGGCCATGAGGCAGAGGGCGAGGGAGCCATGGCCCATGAGCCGGTAGGAATAACAACAACAGCAGAGGGCACATACATACCTCGGCCACGGAGCCTTTGAGAAGAGAAGAGAAGCAGGAGGAAGAAGCACCGGCCGCCCTCCGTACGCAAGCACCCACCACCGACCTAACCGCCGGCGCGGCGGCCCGTCATGTCCCCTCCCCGAATGCCGCCGGCGACTCCCCTCCCCAGCCCCTTCGTCTCCGCTCTCCGGCCGGCGGTCTCTCTCTTTGCTTCTCTCCCTCGTCCAATGGGCGAAGGCGAACAGCGATGAGTCGCCCCCCAAAGAGCCCTGCGCCGCCTGCTACACGCACAGCCACTGCCCAGTGCCCACTGGCACTGCAAGAGCGAGGGGGCAGAGGAGACGGGCAGAGAGGGACACCGGGGCACGGCACGGGATTTTATCTCTCCCCCCTTGCGGTCCCTTTCCGCTGCTCGTGCTCTCGCTGGGGTCGAGTCGACGGAGAGGCGTGGGCCGTTCGACGGGGAGGGAGAGACGTTACCCGCCTTGTCTAGCACCCGGCTGCTGCGCTGTCAGAGAGAGAGAGATGGGTGCAGTTACGACTTTTCTCTAATGGCGATGTGCCGATGTGTGTATAAAGAACTGGCCTTGGTTGTAGCCGTCCTGCTACCAGTAACGGACACAACAGCTCTGCTGCCTGCAGTTGCTGCGCGCGCGGCACGAGCAGGAGGCGGCGGCAGCGGGAGGGGAGAAAGCGTTGGACGGCTAACAGACGTGAAGCGGAAGCGTCCATGAGTGGAAAGCGGTGGGGCTCACAGGAGCAGCAGAGGGGGGTCTACGTATACGAATACGAGGGGAACGCGTACAAAAAAGAAGGTGTCGCAAACTCGCAATGGCGACGGATGCTGGATGCGTGTCGCCGTGCGCTGGCACCCCTCTCGTGCATGGTGACGCGCGCGAACGCGGTCCGGCCGCTAATCCTCCTCTTACCACTCCAACTGGGAGAGTATTCTATTCCATTCTATGCGCGCGTTATTTGCTTCCGTATCAGCACAGCAACCACTGCTGGAGGAAGCAGCCGAGCCGAGGTTATGCTGCCATGGCGATGGCGTCGCCGCGACGAATCCAGCCAGCCAGCAGGCATGCATGCTGCTGGAGTATTAGTTAAAGTCTTCGCCGAAATAAGGCCTCTGCCCCCCAAATGGCGCTGCGGCTAATTAAGCATCAGTTTATAACCACCGCGTACAGCTCCTGACCCTGAAGGTTAAGGTCGAATGATAAGCAGAGGCATGCAAGTGCTAGATTCAATTATGCGAGATTTTGAAAGAGAAGAGAATCAATTATGCGAGATTTTGAAAGAAAAGAAGAATCAATTAATTAACTATTATGAGTGTGCCAGCAGGAGGGCGCGTGCCTGTCGCCTTGCGTCGTGGTCGATCTTGGGAGGCCGGGTCAGCCGACACGTCATCGGCCACGCTGAAGAATAAGGAGCCACTTTTTTTTTTTTTTTGACTAGGAATGGCGACGCCGTCGACATCCTCGATCGCGTACGGCCCTCCTGTCGGCCACGCCCAAGCCCCAACTGCCCCCACAGGCCTGGCCAAGATTTACGTACGAGTACCATAGAAGTGACGTGGTGCTCATCCTGACTCCCCGGCCCCGCGTCTCGGTGTCCCCGGTCTCCGTAACGCCACGTGGCCACGAGCGGCTTTATATATCGTCAGAAAGTCAGCCCGCTGACTAACGGCCGGCCGAGCGCGGATGAACACGCCTGGCCACGTGTGCGCGCTGCTTGTTGCTCGCTTGCTTGTTTTTTTTTACTACTAGGAACTCGCTTGCTCGTTGATCGCCCCGGATCGCGCGGCGTGTTCCCGCAGCCGCAGGACACGGCGCCTGGGTGGGGCAGGACGCGCGCCGCGTGGAGCGGGGCGTGTGTGTGTCAGCCATGGTGGCGCGCGCCTCCACGCGTCGACCCCACCCCGGACACGGCAGGCGGTAGGTTTTATCGATTCGTCATGTTCCGATTCAAGCGGGTCGGCTACCTACCCAGCTACTCCTAGGTGCCGCCGCCGGCTGGTGTTCCGGTGAGAGCGCGCGGCGTTCCGTGGCCGGAGGAATAGTACAAGAGGTATGCATCAGATCAGTTTTACAGGAAATAGTACCTACAATAAGAGGTTAGCTAAAATTGCTCTTGCTTGACTTCTATTTTAGTGGTATCAGTAAAGATGCTCAACATGTTGCAAGAGATGTTTAATTTCTTCAATTGCACGTGGAGGCACTAGCAACGCACGGGCATTGACGTAGTGGAGAACAGAAATCATAATGTTTGGTTATTATTTCAAGTTCTCATGTTTCGTTATTATTTCCAATCCTAACGATTATTATATCATTGTACAGGAAAAAGTTTCCTCACAAACCAGGAAAAAGTTATATATATGAGTTGTGAGATATAATTAATCTTTCATATTCAGATAGGGAGCAAATATCATGATCTAAACTTATCTGAATTGCATACGCCAACGAAAACGTTATTTCAACTGATTGTAGCTTCTATGGAATGATTTATATAATCTGATTATGTGAAGGGCCTTGCGTCCTTGCTGCTGGGGAAACAAAAGTTTATTTCACTATGAGCCACTATGGGCCTTGCGTCCAACGTTGTTTCAGTCTGCACCAACCGCGCACCGATTGAGCCGGCGAGCTACACCGGCCAAGTGTTCATCTACTGTTCGCGACTTTTCACGTTGTCCGGCCACAGAAGCAAAGACGCCCAGTCGGCACTTGCAATCCATAGTTGGCTGGCTCTTTGATGCGAAAGGAACGGAGCTGTTGTGCTCGCCCTGTCATCAATAGCAAGTGTGGCCGGCAACGATCGCAGGCGCCTTCGGCCCAAGTCATGGCAGCGTAGAGCACTGGGCCACAAACGATTTGTGCTGGCAGCACAAATATACTGCCCTGGCGGGTGGTGATGTCGCCCGCGAGCGCTAAGGCACTCAGGTCTAGAAGGGCTGGAGCTCGCCAGCACAGATAGCTGTGTGCTGGCGGGCCGATAGGCGGCCCGCCAGCAAAGACTAACACCATCTTCGCTGGCGGGCGACTTAAACAACCGCCAGCACTGTATACAGCTTTGCTGGCGGGTGTTTAAGTCGCCCGCCAGAAACGTTGGAGTAAATAATATAAGGCGCCGACACGCTCTGCTAGCTAGCTGCTTCTACTTGCTTAGTAGCTATAGCTTCTCGCTCAAGCTTAATTAGATCTGCGACGGGTTCTAGGCCGCCGCTCGTGGTTTCGCCGCCGGTCCCCTTTGTGTCGACGTGCTCGCGCGGTCCGCTTTCCCGCTCCCCCAACTCGCCAAGTATGTCGTCCTGCAGGTCACTGCAAACTACGAGCCGCTGCCGCTGGTGCATTGCTTAAAGTGCAACGGTCGAGTGCTTTTCCTCCGTAGCAAGCAAGGCGCGCCATTCTACAAGTGCGAACACCACGTTAGGGTATGGTTTCAATTGGTTGTCCATATGCATGCATTGGGATTAGTTTTGGTACTCGATCTACATATATAGTTCTTAATTATTTTGATACAGTTTTCTTTTATTAATTTGCATTGTCTATTACTGAGGCTCCAATAATTAGCTTGGCATGTGGCAGCACTGCTTGCCATTTGCGCTGGCACACGAGTGCTGGCGGTTTCTGCGCCCGCTAGCGGAGATGAGGTTTGGCCGCCACGCCAAATCGTCTCTGGCCTAGTGGAGGTGGCGGGGACGCAGTGTATGCAACGGTTGTGAAAAGCTCAAAATCTTCGCTGGACATGGACGTGACCCATAGCATGCACTAAAGAAAAAAGAACTTGCAAGTTGTAACATGTTGCTGACACGTACACGTACGGCTACGTGTAGGGGAGCACAAAATCCTATCGCGTACGTCCACATGTGGGGAGCACAAAATCCTATCGCGTGAAGAGGACGTGAGACTGTTAGACTAACACGTGGGAGGGGTCAACAGATCGAAGTGGACGATGGTAAAACTGAGCGAGTGTAGGAACAGTCTGATTTACCACAATTCTACACGCGTCGACGTAACGACGGGTTGGACATGGGATTCACCTCCTGTCCATTCTTTTATTTGGACACGGAGGTTGTAAAAATGGACACGCAAAGGCAAATCTGCCTAGAGCTTGCGCATGTGCCCGCAACATACACGTATAGGAATGCTTCACTGTGTGATAAGTTTGATTATTGACTGATGTTGCAGTAAATAAATGGTGACAGATGCCGTATTTTCATTTGAGAACAGTAACTCGACGTCTCCAGAGGCCAGGGAATTCTCCTATTTTCATTTGAGAACAGTAACTCGACGCCTCCAGAGGCCAGGGAATTCTCCAGCCATATGAGTGTACATATTTTCATTTGAGAACAGTAACTCGACGTCTCCAGAGGCCAGGGAATTCTCCTATTTTCATTTGAGAACAGGAACTCGACGCCTCCAGAGGCCAGGGAATTCTCCAGCCATATGAATGTACATATATATGCTGTAGCTTGGTAGTACTAGGACCCGTAGGGCATGGGCAACTTTTAAAATGTGTCAGGTACATATACACGCCTCAACGGGCAAAACCTGTATGTACCCGGATGGCCGGACGACATACATCTCCTGCCTCGTCGTCGTTAAGCCTGTTAGTTAATTATTAGGTACGACACGATGCCATGTTCAGTTGTTCACATGAATCGATCCCAGTCGACCATCATCTCACTAGAGAGTAGAGACGCGCGGGCAGAAATCACCTTTTGGATTCGAGCAACCACTTATTGCTATTTGTATGTTCTTTGCGTATCAAAATTTTTGTTACTGTTAATTTTTCATCCCATTCCGTGCGACGCAGAGCCCTTTTTTAAAGTGTAGCGGAAGGGACAAATTATTAAAATAACAAAATAAACCACAGCTTGCCGGCAACCAACTTCCAGCTAATGATGATGCATGGTTGCATCCTGTGTCCACCTAAAAGCGTCCTCCCACTTCCTAATAATTTAGACTATCTCCAACAAGTGACTCAAAAGGAGACTCAATCCCAAAATGAGTCTTCAATGACACTATTTCAGCCTCCAACAGAGTATCCATACCCAAACTCAAAATGGGTTTTTAGGAGAGAACCTAAAACTGGGAATCCTCTCTCTAGTAACTCATTCGCAGAAAGGATTCTCTTTTGGGTCTTCTGTTGGAGAAGAAAGTTTATGGGTCACAGACATTTTTACTGTAGGCAACCTAAAGTAGTAAATGAGTCTTCGATTTAGGTCTACATTGTTAGAGATAGTCTAATGCAGGCATTCCACCCTGTGTTATTCGCGTGCCCATCTCTTTTTTTCGCATTTCGTTCCACCTCGCGATAAAAGGGCACCAAAAGGGGAATTACAAAATTCATAGTAGCTTGGTTGGCGGCAACCAACGCTGGGCGGCTAATAAACTACTGTAGTACTACTGGAGTATACTATTAGCAGAGCTGATCATGGAAGTGAATTGTCAAGCGTCCTCCGATGCTTCCTAGCTAAAAATAGTAGTATTTTGGCCTTCGCTATGGTTCGGTTCCGCAGCAAAGCGGCCACGTGACGAGCCGTTGTTTTAGTAGTACAGCGCCAGTGGCCGTACTAATTTTATTAGTTTACCGTTAAGGCGCCCCTCCCGCCTCTCCCTTTGGATAAAATCATGTGGCTCAGATGTGATGTGAGTCCTCATAGTTCTCATGAAAATTGAGTTCTTATATGATACGTTTCCAATATATAAACGTAAAGACTACAGAATGACCAGCTAATTTTTAGTTCATTGGAACCTCCCCAGCTCCGACGACAGCGTCGGCGAGCCTTAGGTTTGGGAGTTATGTTACCTGTGGCCCATGGCTCTAGAGGAGGGCTTCGGAGCGGCTCGTCGGCCGGCGGTGGTGGCGGTCGAGACGGCGGCGGAGGACCCTGAATGGACGGTGGAGACAGCGAGGGTGAGCACCACAACCGTTACCACGGGAGCAATCGGGACGGGCAAGGCAGCGGCAGCGGTAGAGGCGGGAGCTAGCGGAAAGGAGACGAGAAAACAAGAGACTGAAAAAAAATGGCCGGGTCCATATGTAAAAGGAAAACAGATTAACTCTAGGAAGCCAAACATCCATGAGTCTTCCGGCCTTCCCCTGCTTTCCGTTCCAGGGGCTGCAGTTGCGTACTGGAGTGCTCTCCGCTCTACGCCATGCGTGCAACGGGACCACAAGACCACTGACGTGGTCAGCTACATCGGCTGTACTGGTAGCATAGTTGTAGAATTTTGTTGCATCTTGGCATTCGGGGAGGTCATGGTTGCTACACCATACTCTAGAACTGCATAGAAGTGTCGATGACGACAGCCACTGCTCTATCCTCTAGGTAGGGAAGGAAAAAGAAACCGGAAGGTTAATTAAACTGATCCATGTAGCGGTGTCTTCGCCGTCGCGGCCAATTGGAGAGATGTACGGAGGCTCTGAAGCAAGAGCCGCAACCAGCAGAACCAATAATCCTCCGGTGACCGGTGCCATCGATCGGGCCCGCCGGCACGACTGCTCCCGGTCGCGTCTTTTGGTGGTGGTTTCCAGGTCGTGGAACGTTTGGGCCGTTGGGTCGGGGCCCCGGGTCCCCGGCTCTACCACCTAGGGTTAAATTTTTCGCTACAGTAGCGGTTTTTTCGGGAATAAAAACCGGGCCGGTAAACCGGTCAAACCGGCCGGTTAACCAGTAGGAGCGGTTTGGTAGTGTCGGTTTTGAGCGGTAACCGGCCCTATTATGCTACCGGACCGGACCGGTTTGACCGGTAACCGGTCAAACCGGACCGGTTACCAACGGTAAAAAAAACCCTGCTACCACCACAACAACCTCTTCCCTCCCCACCCCCCCCCCCCCCCCCCCCCCCCCCCCCGGGCCGGCGCCACATGTGACAAGTTGAGAAGGGTGCGGGGACCGTCGCGAGCGTTTCCTTGGCGATTGCTATGCGGCATGAAAAGGGACGTTTTGCCAACTAGCTGCCGGTTGGCAGCACTCCCACACCCTCTCTCCGTTGCTTGCATGTAACACAGTAACAGTAACACTATCTAGCGTGTACTACCTCCGGTGGCTAGATGGAATGGAAATATCAGTCGCGTCTTTGTCATGCTCATGCACAACGACACCAAGATGATGAGAGTCACTGTCGGCTGTCGCCGTTTGTTGGACCCCACAGGAGTTGATTAGCAGCTGCAGGATGGCGACGCTGCTGGCTAACGAGCATCTATCGACAACGACGCGCACTGCTCCTCATGGAAATGGAATGGACGCATATAGTAGTCGCCCCCTTGTATGGCTGCTTCGTGGACGAAACCGCACGCGATTATTTTGGCTGCAACGCCATGATGGATCCAGAGTGGCGTTTTGTCAGATGGAGAAAGATATGGTGGCATTAAAGGACCGGAGAATACGTAGTACACGTTGCTATTGGAAAACGAGCTTGTTGGACCTTGCAGAACAGGTTGGTTGTAACTGAAGATACGATACGATGCCACTTGCGGAGTATTTATTTAGTTATGTGCGGGTGTGCACCCAGAAGTGTGGGCAAAGCAGAGAGAATGAGAAACGCTAACGGCCCACGAAGCGCCTGTACGGCCCAAGAGGTCGAAACCTGACGGGCCTCCTTAGGATCTGTGGAGCCCACAGAGAAACGGGCCTCTTTCAATTCATTCAGCTTCTTGCCTTTTTCTTTTTGGCTTAAGCCTTGGTTTTAGAAGAATTCCCCCTGTCCATCTTCCCCAAGTTTTTTTGTTCTTTATAAAACTTTTTTATGAGGGCTTTATATAACTTTCAGTGGTTGACATCCATACAATAGTAAATGGATGGCTAAAAAATATGAAACTGAAATGTTGGTGAATATAAAAGGTTGGTGTGTATACAGAGAAAGACCTTGTTATCTAAAGGCAGTTCTGAAAAGGACATGGGAACGAACTCTCTGATCTCGTTTGAGCTGTGGTTAACGAATAAAACCAGCGATAAGCATACTCTACTATACCCCAAATTCAAAACTATTAGCCCAAACATATCCTATATTCTGAAATGTAATGCCAATCATTAGCCCAAACATATATACCTTGAAGGCTGAAATGCCATGCCAATCTATACCCCTTAATAAACCACGAGTTGTAAACTTTCTAACAGTCACACCAACAAATGTCCCCCACAGTCAACACCTCTCCTAGATACACCAAACCAACTACACACAGAACTAGCGAACCTTTAAAACGAAGGCACGAGATCTAACTCTAGCCTCTCCTATCCCTTACTCGCTCAAATCTAACGGCCCAGCTTATTTGGATCATCCCTCGTCACTCATCACATCCCGCCGCTTCCCCTCCCCTCTCATCCCATGTGGTGGGCCCGCTAAACCTTATCACTTTGACTCGATGCCCTCCTCTCCATTCACCGGACCGCCACCCGCCCCCTCCATTCTCTCTCTTTCCCTGTCTTCTCTGCTGCCGATCCAGAGGACCCGCCAGAGAGGGTAGGGGACCCGTCGGAGGCGGCGGATGGGCTGCCTCTCCGCTGCTTGCTGGGGCGCGACGGCGACGGCACGGCGAGCATCTCCCCCAGCGGTATGGTGAGTAGCTCCCCCAGCGGCACGATGAGCACCTTCCCCCGACGGCTTGTCCAACAGATGTATTAGAAATGATACCTTGGGATGGATGTAAAGCCAAGCAAATTGCTACGGCGAGCGCGACGGCGCGCCAGCCCACGGGCGCAACGGGGAGTGGCGGTGGCCAGCCAGCGTGGCGGTGGCCTGACGTAGCTCCGATAGGGGTGCCGCGGGGCCCGACGGGTTCTGTGGTAGGCTGGTGGGTCGGATCTGCGCCGCGGATGGAGGCGGAGGAAGCCGGCGCTTGCGCGGACTCAACAGGAGCGGCGCGAGATCCTGAGGCTCGGGTCCGAGACTTGCCTTGCTCCTGTTGGAGATTTTTTCCGGTCCGTTGTTGCGTGCTGGTTGTCGTTGAGCTCGTGCTGATTTCTGCTTGATTGGTTTGGTGGTGGAATGGTGGCTCAGGTGACGGCAATTGATCTGAGGGTCAGGGAAAACGTGAGGCCAGAGGAAAATTCAAGTGAGATGCTGGAACGCCCGGCGATTGTTCGATGATGAAGTGCCAATCTTCTCCCTTAGGTACCTGGAGTTGCCATTTGTCCAGTTACATGCTTGTTTGGATGGCTTTGTTGCTCATGCAGCTTTCAACGGTCTAAAATAATTTGCAATGCATTCCAACTCTGATGCATAGACGTCTATGGCCAAATTCTATTGTATTACATGCTTACATTTTCACTTCATGGTATAAAATAGCTTTTATGTAGTCCAACTAGAAAATTAAGGCCTTCCATGACATAATACCTTTCTGGTTTTCATCACATAATGTATGTCTTAGAAATTTAATTGGCAGCCAACTGAATTTGGATCCATTTCTCATGTATCTGCTCATGAGTTCTTTCTGTTTTCCAACGAATGGGTGCTGTTAAAGAGAAAAAATGCATTTATTTTCTGTATCAATGCTTGTAAAGTGTCCGAAATAGTAGCCCTAATGTTGATATGATGCTAACTATAACATGTCAATGCTGTCCAAGTGTCAATCACAATGCCCTTTTTTCATGATTCCCACCAGTTTTTTTAATTCTTTTTGTACTGGAGAGATTTGATGGGACAAAGGGCTTTTTGTACTGGAGAGATTTGATGGGACAAAGGGTGAATTCTCTGGAATTTGGAAGGGGACTGCAGACATTTTTCACGGTGTTTGGCAGCCTAGCCCTAATGAACGTTCAGGCTCACATCTTGCCCGCCGTACCGCCGTAGTCCCTTAAAAAAAAGAAAAATATATTGTCTGAACCTTAATTACTTATTGTCAATAACAAATTCTAAAAGGATTCGCTGTTGGAAATTTAGTATGATTATCATGTAATACTGAAGATTCTCACACTGATAGTCACTTGGCAAGAAGGTTTTGGTGGTGCTTGCCCAAGATATCCACAAATTTTTGTATAGCCTCTGCAGCAAATCCTGAATAAAACCTTATAACCTGCTTGGAACCGTGTGTCTTACCAGAAATTAAACTGTTTGATGCAATCTTGGAGTGAAGGTTGCTACCCCTTCAGTAGTGAATAACGGCACATTTACATTTGGTTATAAATGTTTGCAGCCTTTTTGGTTATGGCAATCCAGATTTATGGTTCAACTAGTCTTTTAGGTTTTGAACAAGCTTTCTTCAAACACATGGAACAATCAATTGCTATTGATCTTTATTCTGTCTAACTTCTGAAGAAAAGATCTATGAAATATATTGTTCTAAATTCTAAAAAAAAAGGGTGTACCCAGTGCCGTAGGCTCCCGGCACTATGCGGGGTCTGGGGGCAGGTTGTTTAGCACACAGCCTTTCCCGCACATAAATGTGCAGAGGCTGGGGCTTGAACCCTGGACCTTCCGGTCACAGGCGGTGAAGCTCTACCACTGCACCAAAGGCCGCCCTTTTATTGTTCTAAATTCTCAGTATGAATATATAATTATAGTACAAACAATTTTTTAGAGCTTATTATTGTTGAGCTGCAATTTTATATACATTGATTTGCCAAGTCCCTTCCAGGTTCAGCTATCGATGCCTTAAAAAGATATTTTCCATTTTCCTGCAGGAGGCCAAACTGAATTTTCCCAAGAGGCCAAGGAGACATATACCATGTGGAACTTTCCATTTTCCATTTGAAGGCATATGGCATTTGAACTAAATGTTAGCTTTCTTTGAAATGGTTCTACACTGTTCCATTCATTTTTCCATACCGGGGTGGATCTGAATTTACTGTTTCATTTCACTTCTGCAGGTATAGTGTGGCTTAACCATTATTATTCTGAACTTTAGCCATTTATGCTTAAAGAATTTGCATTCGCGCTAATTGCTTTGGTGACAATGCAAAGTATATATCCTTGACTCCTCTATTTTAGGTATGTTAAAGATTTCAAATTCCTATGCAATTATATTTTTGAGTGCTGTTCTACCTTTGTATGCAAAACCCATTGTCGGTACAATTATGGTATGCCTTTCTTAAATAGATATAAGCTGCAGCACTCCTTGCTATCCATATGTTTACTTGTCACGTTATATGTAATTTTCAAGTTTATTTCGAGTTGTAGAAATTGATGAGTACAACTAACTTAAGGGCACCCCCAGAAAAAAAGCTCTAACATTTTCCCCTGAAGCTGGAGAAAAGAGTTCGTAAGCTTCTAACACTGTAACCAAAGTTCAGACAAATGAAATTATGGAAGAACATGAGCCACTTATAAGCAAATTTTGATGCCAATTTTATTGGTGGCTGACACCATACTTTGTATCATATTTTTGCTTCTATTAATATTTTGCATCATCCATATGTAACCGCAGGCAAACTTTTTTGAGAAAGTACTAAAATTTTCTTTCAGTTCCGATGGGAAAGAACCTGCAGGATCAGCCATGTTTCTTGATGAAGGTCTGTCATGTGATGCCCAATCTGAGGCATTTCAAATGCTCAATATTGTTTTCACTGATTAACAGCTACATAACAGCTATGTTGACTGCATTAAGCTTGTATAAATAACCACATTAAATTTTTCCAGTGCTGAGTATGGTTCATGTCTGTAAATGATGTATTCACATGAGGCTGACCTTTGCTCTGTAAAGACTTGGGATCTATATTTGTAAAAAGCAATGTTTGTATGTGTAAAGTGACTATATAAAAGTGAGTTGAATTTCAGATTACTTGTATGAGACAGGA
The DNA here is from genome assembly GCA_015476505.1 of Urochloa ruziziensis. Lineage (NCBI taxonomy): Eukaryota > Viridiplantae > Streptophyta > Magnoliopsida > Poales > Poaceae > Urochloa > Urochloa ruziziensis. The sequence goes on from CM027122.1 coordinate 33,859,913, forward strand.
TTTTTGTTGTCGGTGATATGATCTCCGGCAGTCTTCCATGGGGTAGCCCACAGAAGTGATTTGTATATAGGGAAGATCGCAAAGATCGGAAGCTAGATGGTTAGGGTGGACAGACACAAGGATTTAGACAGGTTCGGGCCGTCAACTCGACGTAATACCCTACGTCCTGTTTTGGGGTGTTGTATTGCGTGGATTGTTCTCTTGAGAGATTTCGTCTCCTTTGGAGGGGGTCCCTGCCCGCCTTATATACCGGGGGACAGGGTTACAAGTCGGTTTGTAGCCGATCCTATCTCTAAGGATCCTTTCCTTCTTTAAAAAATCCTATTCTAATCAGAACTTCTCCTTCTGGGTCCTTCCTACATGCGCCGACTTGTCCCGCACGTCATCAGATCCAGAACGGTGGGCTAGGCCGCCCCCTATTGGAGGGCTGCCAGGCCTGCTCGTGAGGTACCCGGGGACTATATACCCCACAGTAGCCCCCGAGCACTTCTTGGCCGATCGTTGGCTGTAATTGATCTGTCTTTTTCTTGCATGATCCGAGTGCTCCACAACTTTGCCAGAATGTTTGATCGAATTTCTGAGTAGTCTAAGACTTCATCCGAGTGGTTTCGAGGAAGATCTGAGTGCATGCTCAAACGTTCCTGAAAACGACTCTTCAATTGTAGCCATAGTGAGGGGAAGAAGTACTCTTTTTCACGACGCGAAAGCAAAGTGTATACACTTAGCCCCCGAGGCTTGGGTAATTTTAGTATAAAATTGGCCAAGGGTCTTCAACTTTTCTCCATTAAAATCATGATCTTCAATGGCGTGCACCTCCTAGTGCACCCATTGGGTGTAGCCCCCGAGCCTTGAGCAGAGTAGAATAGTCTGGTCGAGGGTCAAAAATAGAATATTGTAAAGCTCTTTTTGAACTTAATCCATCAATGGGGTGCACCTCCAGGTGCACCCATTGGGTGTAGCCCCCGAGTCTTGATCCGACTCGGTACGATCGTGTCAAGACTCTAAAAGCTGTGGATCCTGACTGAATCTTTCAGCCCCCATGCCTCTGGGCATGGATTTTGAACAATTTTCTCCTTTTAGGGCATTTTTATTTCCCCTTTTTAAGGAATCTTTTCTCAAGTTCTTTGAACTCGGCGTGACTCCCGAGTCGTGTCCCACGACCCAGCTTGACCATATGGTAAATCACCTTCTCACAAGATTTATACTTGTCAGCACTTGACCCAGATTTCCGAGTCAATTTAGCGATAGTATCGCATGCCTTACGTAAAATTAATTGCAAGGTTGCAATATTAATTGCAAAAATAAGCCTGGCCGTCGACTAATTTTAGCCTCACAACCGAGTGGTTTCTGCCCCTGAGCATTTGCTCAGGAACCCACGTAATTGTTAATTAACAGAACCAAAAGGTCGTGTCATTATTTTAGCCTATCAAAGGCCTAGACCAGCCCATTTAGGCCCATCAATCCTGTTAAGCCCATTGTTTCCTTGGGAAACTAACGGTTGCCTTATGAAGCCAGAATATCGCGAGATATCACGACTACAAATCGCATCTTTGAATTTAAAGCGACGCGACGTGCTAGCGTCGGTTAAGTTCCCAAGACGAACATCACGCCGCGCGCGGGAGGAACGGTTCATTCCATTATAAGCCATCCCCGCCGCAATCTTCTTCCTTTCCTTGCCATTTGCCTTCACCGCAGCCAAGTTCTCCTTTCTCGCTCAGGCGCAAACCCTAGATCCACTTTCATATCTTCAAATCTTCAATCCCCAATCTCTGCTTGTTGCGGCTATGGCGCCGAAGCGGAAGGAGATGTCGCCAGGGAAGAAGCGGTCGGTCTGGGCCAAGACCGCCATCGATGTCTCCGTGGATCGTGCCGCCGAGTGGAGGAAGTCCTCTACCACCACCAAGCGTCTCGAGCAGCATGTCATTGACGGCATTATCCCGGACCAGCAAACCGCCGAATGGCGTGCAGCCTTTGGTGAGTCTTTCCCCACCCCAAATTCCACTGATTTGGTGGTGTTCGAGTCCTTTCTTTTGCGCGGATTTGGTGTCCCTGCACACCCCTTTCTCCGCGGCTTGCTCCATTTCTACGGAATCAGTCTCTGTGCACTGAACCCGAATTCCATCCTTCACATTGCTATTTTCATCAATCTCTGTGACGCCTATCTTGGGATAGAGCCTCACTTCAATCTTTTTCTCCATCTTTTCTTGCTGAAGCCTTATCCTAGCACCGAGCGCCCGCGTGTAGTCGGAGGCGCCGGGTTCCAGCTCCGTGAGGGTCGAACCCAAGAGTAATTTGAAATTCCTTTTCCTGCTACCAATAAGGGGTGTCAATCCGAGTGGTTTTACATAGGGAACCACTCGCCTGCCATTTCTTCTGAAATAGATTCCCGTCCTGTCCCCTCCAAGTCCTGGAGCTCTCTCCCCAAAGACAGCGAGATGGACGAGGTTCGGGAGCTGCTGAGCCTCATTGCCGAGCTGAAGAACAGAGGGTTGACTGCCGTAGGAGTGGCAACCAACTTCGTGCTGCACCGGATCCAGCCCCTCAAGCAGCGAGCTCATCCGACATATGAGTATTACGCCGAGGGGGACAACACGCGTGAAGCCCCCGAGCGTGTTGATAAAAGCCAAGCCGCATCCCGGATTGCCAAGTTTTTTGCACCGAGAACTTCCCTGAAGACTTCTGATGGCCCTCCGGCATACAACTTGTCAAATCCTCGCCCTGAGGTAATGAATCAATTTATTTCTGTTTATGTGTTCAGTTCCACCCATTGGGTGTAATCTCGATAAAGAGCTGAACCCAACTTTGAAATGCAGGGTTGAGCTTGTAGAGAGATAGAATTGGGGAAACACCACACACCCAATCAGGGGGGGTGACCTTCATTATATAGCCTAATAGGCTAGGGTTACAATATACAAGGCCAATGGGCCACACGCCCAATATGGGCTGACCAACTATACATATCTAACACCCGCCCGCAGTCGCAGCAGGAGAGTCTCGGACGCAAAGACTGGACCTAAAGTCAGTGAACAACTGTACAGGTAAGCCTTTGGTCATGATGTCAGCGAACTGGTGTGTCGAAGGGACATGAAGCACCCGGACCTGTCTCAAGGCCACTTTCTCACGAAAAAAGTGGATGTCGATCTCAATGTGCTTCGTGCGACGGTGGTGAACAGGGTTGGCTTCCATGTAGACAGCACTCACGTTGTCACAGTAGACAACTGTCGCCGTAGCAATCGAGACGTGAAGCTCCTGGAGAAGCTGTCGAAGCCAGCAGCACTCGGCCACAACATGTGCCACCGCCCGATACTCTGCCTCGGCACTGGAGCGAGAGACCGTGGTTTGACGCTTCGAGGACCAAGAAACCAAATTGTCACCAAGGTAGACGCAGTAGCCTGAGGTGGAGCGTCTGGAGTCAGGGCAGCCAGCCCAATCCGCGTCCGAGTACGCGGTGAGAGACTGAACTGGTCCAACACCAATGTGGAGACCCGAGGAGAGTGTGCCCTTCAAGTACCGAAGGACCCTCTTGAGCAGCGCCAGATGGGGCTCGCGTGGGTTATGCATGAAGAGGCACACCTGCTGTACCGCATACGCCAAGTCCGGACGTGTCAGCGTGAGGTACTGGAGAGCACCAGCGATGCTCCTGTAGTCGGAAGGGTCAGCGACGGGAGCGCCGTCAGTCGCCGAGAGTTTGGCCCGAGTGTCGACAGAAGTCGTCGTAGAGTGACACTCGGCCATGCCAGCACGCTGAAGAAGCTCGAGGGCGTACTGTCGCTGAGACAGGAAGAGGCCGTCGGAGGAGCGTGTGACCGAGACGTTGAGGAAGTGATGAAGGTCCCCAAGGTCAGTCATGGCGAACTCGGAGTGAAGACGGTCGACGATGCGCTAGAGGAGAGTCGACGAAGAAGCCGTGAGGATGATGTCGTCGACGTACAGCAGCAAGTAGGCGAGGTCGTCGCCCTCCTTGTAGACAAAGAGGGAGACGTCGGAGGCCGAGGTCCTGAAGCCGAGCTGGTGGATGTAGGAGGTGAAGCGCTGAAACCATGCGCGTGGCGCCTGCTTCAGACCATAGAGAGAGCGCTGTAATAAGCAAAAATGATCAGGAGCAACAGAGTCAACGAAACCAGGCGGCTGCTGGCAGTAAACGGTCTCCTCGAGGTGGCCGTGAAGAAAGGCATTCTTCACGTCCAGCTGACGAATCGGCCATGAGCGAGATGTAGCGATGCTCAGGACAGTCCTGATGGTCGGATGCTTGATCACCGGGCTGAATGTCTCGTCGTAGTCGATGCCGTGCTACTGAGAGAAGCCACGGACCACCCAACGTGCTTTGAGGCGAGCAAGAGTACCGTCGGAGTGGTACTTATGCTTGAACAGCCACTTGCCGGAGACGACGTTGACGCCGGGCGGTCGAGGGACAAGGCGCCAGGTGCCATTGTCCATCAAGGCCTGGTACTCCTCAGTCATGGCCGCGCGCCAGTTAGGGTCAGCCAGCCCACTCCGGTAGTTGGCCGGAATGGGCGAAGGTGTCGTAGCGGCGAGACCCTTGTACTGAACGCGCGGGATTGTCCCGGACTACGTGCGGGTGACGGCTCCGGGAGCAGGGACAGACGCTGGTGCAGGGGCCGGCACAGGGGCTGTGTCGACAGCCGCGGGTCGTCGCGAGTAGAAGCGTGGGAAGCTCGGGACGAGGCCAGCAGCATCCAGTACGGGAGCTGGACGTGGTGGCGGCGGTCCAGGCGGGGGCACGATGCCACGCCCGCCCGGAGGTGAAGGTGCAGCAGGTCCGGACGGGGGCACGGAGCCACGCCTGCCCGGAGACGAAGGTGCAGCAGGTCTGGACGGGGGCACGGAGCCACGCCCGCCCAGAGACGAAGGCCCTGCTGGACGTGGCGGGGGCACGAGACCACTCCCACCCGGTCCAACAGGCAAGTGGGCAAATAGCGGCAGCTCGTCATCTGCCGGGGGCGACGAGGAAGCTGCTGCCTGGCCGGTCGAGAAGCTTCAGGGTTAGTAGAACAAGGCACAGTATCCACAGTAGCGTCAACCAAGAAATCGAAGGACGATGAATCAAGGCTGTCACCGGCAAAGGGAAAGCGGGACTCGTCGAAGACGACATGACGAGATATGATGATGCGCCGAGTAGAGAGGTCGAGGCACCTGTAGCCCTTATGAGAGGTGGGATACCCGAGGAAGACACACGCCGTGGAACGGGCAGCGAGCTTATGAATCGAGGTAGCCTGGAGATTCGGGTAGCACAAGCACCCAAAGACCCTCAAGTGATCATAGTCTGGCGAGGTGTGGAAGAGACGAGTGTAGGGGATCTCATTGTGAATGGATGTAGATGGGCGCCTGTTGAGCATATAGCAAGCTGTAGCTAAGGCTTCGGCCCAGTAGGACGGTGGCATGGACGCATGGAGTAAAAGGGTGCGCACGGAGTTGTTAAGGGTGCGAAGCACGCGTTCAGCCTTGCCGTTTTGTGCGGAGGTGTATGGACACGAGAGGCGTAACATGATGCCGTGGGCAGCTAGGAAGGTGGTGGTGGCATTGTTAACAAACTCCGTGCCATTATCAGCCTGAATGCACTTGACAGGAAGGCTAAACTGTGTGCGAGCGTAAGCAATAAACTCGACTATGCGCTGGTGGACGTCAGACTTGCGCCTGAGCGGGAATGTCCAACAGTAATGAGTGAAGTCGTCCAGAATCACCAAGTAATAGGTAAAGCCAGAGATGCTGGAAACAGGTGACGTCCATAGATCACAATGAATTAACTCAAAGGGACTAGTAGTCTGAGAAGTTGAAGTGCTAAAGGACAGGCGTGTATGCTTGCCAAGCTGACAAGAATGACAAAGTGTACGACCTGTTTTATTACATGAAAGCAAATGCTGTTTATTTAGACGAGCTATAGCAGCAGGCGCAGGGTGTCCAAGACGCTGATGCCACAAGGATGGTGACACAGCCAGGAGTGCAGGGCGGTGGAAGTGGCTGGCGGCATGGTGTAGAGATCCCCATCGCTATTGCAGTGAAGAATCACGCGTCCCGTCGGAATATCCTTAACAGAAAAACCGAAAGCGTCAAACTCAATGGAGCAATGATTGTCGCGTGTAAACTGGCGAACAGAAAGTAAATTCTGAACGATGGAAGGAACGACAAGAACATTGTTAAGCGCAAAGTGAGACGTGCCGGTGGAGAGGACGGAGTGGCCTTGGGACGTGACTGGGATACTAGTACCATTGCCTACTAAAATAGAAGAAATAGAGGGAGGAAGGTGCGTGAGCAGTATACCATCCGAGGACGACATGTGGGAGGAGGCACCGGAGTCCACAACCCAGGGCGAAGAGCCTTGCAGCGACATCTGGTTGAGGGCTGCAATGAGGGCCGCCGGGTCCCAGGCCTGTTGGGGCGGTGCAGGGAGGCGGCGCGCTGACGTGCAGGGGTGCGAAACGCCATGTTGGCCTGGGGAGGTGCTGAGCCGAGGAGACCCTGACCGGGCCAGGACTGATTGGGCCAGCCAGAGCCGCCCGAGCGTCCCTGCAGCCCTGGCCCAAGGGTTCACGCAGAACCAGGGGCCGGAGGGAGGGTTGGGCGCGCGGCCTTGCTACCCGCCGCCGCCACCGCCGCCCTGTGCGCCGTAGCCGCCACCGCCGTGGGGCGGCTTCCTGCCGCCGTAGCCGCCCTTCTTCTGCTGCTTCTTGCGGTCGTCGGAGTGTGGCTGCTGCTGCTGCCCGCCGCCAATGCCTGGAGGAGCCGAACGGCAGCCAGAGTGGTTGCAGGAGGATGGAGCAGCGACGAGGGCAGAGGCAGCCGTGACCTTCACCTCATTAGCCAGGTGCAACTCCTTCAGGTTGAGTTGATCACACGCGGCAGCAAGGGTGAGGACCGACGAGGCGGCGATCGTGTCGGAGATGGTGGAGTACTTCGGGTTGAGGCCCTTCAGGAGAGTAAGCACCATCTGCGGCTCGGAGACGGGGAAACCAACGTCGCGAAGACGATCGGCGGCGAGCTTCACTCGATGGCAGTAGTCGTCGATGGCGTCGTCGCCCTGAGTGATGGAGTGAAACTCACCACTCAGGAAGGTGGCACGCGGGGCTTTGTTCGCCTGGAACTGATGTTCGATGGTGACCCAGAGCCGCCGCACGGTCTGCTCAGTGGAGTCCATGGCGAGGTCGAGGACGGCGTCGGCGACAGAGCCGTGGAGCCAGCTGCGGACGCAGTAGTCCACCTGCAGCCATGCCGGGTCGTCGAGGCGAGTAGGGGCGTCGGAGATGTGGGACAGCAAGCCGAACTTCCCAGCACATGGGCGGAAGGCCGACGACCACTTGGTGAAGTTGGAGTTCCTCATCTCCAGGGTCATGGGCACGTGGGTCTTGACGGAGATGGTGGCGTAGGGCGCCGTGAAGGAGACTGCCGCCGGCGACGTCAGGGGCGGCGCGAGCGACGCAGTGGAGGGCCCAGACGTTGCAGAGGTCGCGGAGGTCTCTGTCCCGGACATGATGGACAGGGAAGGAGGGGCGGCGCGCGGCCAGGGAAGGCAGCAGCGCGGCTGGGAAGGAGAAGCCGGCGGCCTGAACGGCGGCGCGGCGGAGGGAGGGGAGGGGACGCGCGGCCAGGGACGGCGGCGCGCTAGGGTTTGCCGCGCCGTGGATCAGGCGGCGGCGTGCGGTGGGTGGAGGGGCAGCGGAAGGAAAGGAACCGAATCGGGGGGGTCTCGGACTCGTGATACCATGTAGAGAGATAGAATTGGGAAAACACCACACACCCAATCAGGGGGGGTGACCTTCATTATATAGCCTGATAGGCTAGGGTTACAATATACAAGGCCAATGGGCCACACGCCCAATATGGGCTGACCAACTATACATATCTAACAGCTCCTTTTATACATGGCTAAAAAACAAGAGGTTACATGACTCTAGATTTAACAACTAGTTGGCTTGGTTGATGATTTGACCAATGTAGTCCATATAGTCAGATGGCGTGTCAATATCTCATAAATCCATAATTATACCTTGTGCCTTATTGAGATATCTGAGGCTTTCTTGCTCCGTTTGGAGCCAGGTACTGCTTACACAAGCCAATGTGATGTTTTGATTGAAACTACTATAGCTTTCATAACCCAATCCATAAGGCTTTATTATGGGTGAAAATGTATCTTTTATCTTGGATTTTCTTTATGGCTTGCAACAGCAAGGTGATAACATTTAGCAGCCTCAGCCTTCTTGTAGCCAGCTGGTCATGTGAGCCTGCATTCATAGACTGTTTCACTGATTCTTGTCAATTTTGGTCAGAACAGTCTTCTTTTCTTGCTTCTGAGTGGTTTGATTAAATGTACAATTTCTGATCCATTTTATAAGAGGTAGTTTGACTAAGCAAAGGGAATGACTAGCCTGCCCCTCTATCAATTGATAGAATGGAATATAGAAGGGTCGTTGAGTGAAGCTAACATTGAATCCATAGTCATGCCTTGTATTGGATATACACTAAATCAGCCTATGTTTTACAGCCTAGCATGGATTTATACCTGGCTCCATTTCAAAATGTAAAATGTTTTAGTTTTGTACCAAGTTAAACTTCTCCAACTTTGACCAAGTTTATAGAAAAAATGCACCAACATCTACAACATCAATTTTGTTTCATTTTATCCAACATGGAATATGTACTGGTAAGGTATTTATTTTCTATTGTAGATGTTAATATATTTTTGTATAAACTCTATAATTGGCAAGAGTACTTTTATAAAAATAAAACACTTTACATTTTTTTAATGGGGGGAATATATTTTACAATTACTTTTATAAAAATAAAGGTATAAACTTTAATAATTGACAAGAGTACTTGTAAACATTTTTTCTTTTGTGGTTGCTTGACCATTGGCCTGGCCGGATTGCCCATGGAGGAATACAATATTCACATTTTTACAAGTTTGCTACATAGTTATGTTTGCTCTGATATATGTACAATTAAGTTTCATATATAAGAACCCTAACAGGAGCAAGTGCACTTTTGCTACCCTGTTATGATCTAAACCGTTGTTTATCTAGAGTTTTATTGTTTGTATTGTCTTTTTGTGATGTTATGTCTTGCTTTAGCTGCTTTACTAAATCAATCTGTCGGTTACATTGTTTTCTGACCTTTTAGCGAGTGGTCATTGGAAGTTTGTTGATTTTGTGTACTTGATAATTGTCAAGATTGTGTTTCTTTCATGTATCAGGAAAGTGTGCTAATCTTACTCTCCATGTCTTGTTTAATGCTTTTTTAGCTCCATTACATGGTTTTGCATTTTGGTTTGATGTCGAGTTCAACGGACCAGTTCGCCAGAAATCCAAGAAGCAAGCAACCCCATCCTTGGATGGGAACACCCAAAATGCTAGCCCGAGCAGTAAAAAGAAAAAACCAGATGTCTCCATTGTTCTCTCAACTGCACCAGAGGATGCCCCTACCCACTGGCAGCAGGTTTATTGTTTTCTGCAGTACCAACCTCTTTTTGTTTCTTATATAACTATATATATGGTTTGTTGATATTTACATAGGACAACAATGTTAACAACCACGATATTTGACCAGTGTTTTTTTTTTTTTTTTTTTGCAGACCCTATTGTACTTATTTGAACCTATAGAACTAAAAAGGACCAGAACATTGAAGGTTCTGTGACCATATCTCAGAGCCAGCAACATGCTCGCTTCCTTAACATATGTCTGAAGTATTTGTGAGTCTTCTTTCTTTGGTGACACCATGCTATTCAGTTCTCTCATGTCTCATTCTGTTACTTGGAAGCTTGATATAACTCTGAACTCCATGTGTTTTCTGCAGTACTGGTGATCAATGGTATGTCAAAGAATCAGTGATGCGATGATGCGAGACTCCAAAGTAATGTTCTTTCTAAACAGGTTCCAAACTATCGGTGCGCGACATGAAAACTCCTCACTGCTGGTCCTTGCGATTTTGGAGCACTCCGACTTTCAGCGGGGCATCGTGATCGCAGATAGATCAGAATGAAATGCCATTTGGTGTTAGGATTTTATAGGAAACCTGTGTGATTGATATGAAAAATCCCTGGCTCCAAACTCAAGTAGTCATTCTTTTTTACGATTGACGAATGGGACATAGGAAAAACTACATGTTGACCAGAGTAGAACAGGTCCGCCTCCTGTTTTCACATTTTGTATCATTTTGTGTTCTTTTATCATTTTGTCAGCTAGCACTTCGTTGTCTGTAAGAACTGTGTCAAAGACTTTTGTGATTTTCCTTCCATAGGGTCGTGTGAAAGGTTAACTAATAGGGTGTCAATGACTTTTTTTTGAAAGATTTTTTTGAAAAAGTTTTTTTTTTTTTTTTGAAAGATGGTGTCAAAGATTTCTTGGATGGAGCCTGGAGCAGGAGAGAAGGTCACAGCCCACTAGGACAGGGGGGCGGGGCCATGGTCAGTAGACTAGGGGAGCCGGGGAGGGAGCGATTGAATGCGGAGACTGCGAGAGAGCCAAGAGGGGGGACTCAATAGTCTTTTTTTTTTGGGGGCAAATTCCTTCATTGCCATTGAAAAATACAAGTGATTCCTTATGTGCCATTGAGAATATGGAGTTTCCCTCAATGCCATTGTTCTAATTTTTTCATTCCTTGTATGCCATTACCGTTATTTAACCAAGGTTAACGGTGTTAACTTGGAAAAGTTTTCACCCATCGGACAGTTTTACCCCTCCTTCCTATTCTATCCAGAACGAGACGTCGAGACCCAGCGTTTTCCTCTCCCCCACCCGACACCAGGTCCTTCCGCCCGTCCCGACCCCGACGCACCAACCCTAGATCCTGATTTCCGCGGCTGCGCCGGTGAAGAAGGAGGAGCAGGCGCCGAGAGCCCCCGGCGGGAGCACGACCCTCGCGCGGGAGCAAAGGGCCGCGGCGGCGCGGGAGCAAAGGGCCGTGGCGGGGGGGGGGGCGAGCCGCGCGCCCCTCGCGCGGGCGTCGAGCGCCACGGCGGGGAAGCGACCCGCGCGCCCCTCGCACGGGCGTCGAGCGCTGCAGCGGGGAAGCGAGGCGCGCGTCCCGTGCTGGCGCCGAGCGTCGAGCTGGGCGGCCACCCGACGGCCAGCTGAGGACCGTCTCGTGCGGCAAGTATGGGAACGCAAGGAAAGAACGTCGATTGGCTTCCCGCAGGGTGAGTTATTCACTTTTTTCATCCCATGTCTGAACTGCAGCGAGAAACAACTAGTTTTGATGGTCATTCATTAACAGGATGGACCCTAAGAGTAGTTATCTGCTGGAAATCCATCTCAAATGCAACCCTAAAAAGTGTAGGAAGGATGTTTCATGCTATAGACTGAGCATACCTGTGGATTCTAATGTGTACAATTTCAAGGACCTTGTTGGAGAAATTGTTAATCAGTGCCCTCATGGATATAAAGAAATAGTGCATGTTTTCTATTATGATGTGGTCCAAAAATGCTTCTCACAAGTGAAAACAGATCAGGAATGGCTTGAAATGTTTAGCAAACATGTTGATAGCAAGCAAGTGCACATGGCCATCACATACACTGAACCCACAGATGTGCCTAACCCTGAGTGCTGCCCTCCAAAAATTCCAGAGGGGCTTGATATCCCTTCCACCCCATCTATTGCTTGTCCATCTCTTGCTGCAGCAAGCCAATCAACCCAGCCTTTAACCAGCCAACATACTAAGCCCACAACAAGCCAATCAACTGAGTCTCTATCCAACAACATAGTAAGCCAACAACCAGCTGATCCTAATGTTGAACATGATGTTGTGGGAGTTGATGATGAATCTGATGATGATGATGATGGCATCCTTGCAAATCCTGAGCCACACAATGAACATGTGGGAGTTGATGATGAAGCTGAGTATTTAGCTGCTCCTAATACACATGTGGGTGGTGATGATGTGGGTGAGCAAAGTGAATCTGAATCAGAATCTGAATCTGACGTGGAGTATGAGGAAGAGGATGGCTTGATTGGGAAAGATCCTGAGCCACCTATGCCAAATGTAATATATGATCGAGATGACCCTCCAATGAATGTAGGCAGCTTGTATCCTGATATGAAACAATTTAAGTTGGCACTTTCTCAACATGCTATCAAGAATGAATTTGAGTATAACACTGAAAAAAGTGATCCAGAGAGACTGAGGGCTTACTGTTCGAGGAAGGTAGAAGAAGGCTGCAGATGGAGGTTACATGCTTCTACATATAAGGACGGCGTAACAATAAAGGTAAGGGCAGTTGCTTGTTTTTTATTCTTGCCAAATTTAATTCTTGTTGTTGATAAATATTTTTCTTGTTTAGTTTTTCTATATTTGACAATTGTTGCTTGTATGTATCATGCTAGGTGAAGAAGAACCCACGGAAGCATACTTGTTCAAGTGCAAGAAGAAGCAAGACTGTGAAGAATGCAACCAAATTTTGGATTTGTGATCAAGTAAAGGATTGGCTGATGGAGGATTCAAGTGTGAGACCTATAGAATTACAGCGGAGGTTAAAGGACAAGCACAAGGTCGAGGTGCCATACAGGAGGGTGTATGCTGGTAAGGAATTGGCACACACGCAATTGTTTGGTAGTTGGGACAGCAGCTTCAATAATTTGTACAGGCTTAGGGCAGAGATGGAAAGGTGCTCTCCTGGCAGCCATGTAGTCATAGATCATCACAAAATCAATGAGCAAGATAGATTTAATAGGTTATTCTTTGCAATGAAGCCATGCATTGATGGTTTTCTCAATGGATGCAGGCCATATTTGGCAATAGATAGCACATTTTTGACAGGAAAGTTTAGGGGACAGCTAGCATCTGCAATAGCTGTTGATGGACACAACTGGATGTATCCAGTTGCTGTAGGAGTGATTGACTCTGAAACTGAAGATAATTGGATCTGGTTTTTGGAAAGGCTTAGAGATGCCATTGGAACACCACAAGGCCTAGCTATATGTACAGATGCTGGACAGGCAGTGATGGCAGGGGTTAAGAAAATATTTCCAAGTGCTGAACATAGGGAGTGCATGCTACATTTGGTGAAGAACTTCAAAAGGCATTACACTGGGAAGATATTTGAAGACCATCTCTGGCCAGCAGCATATTCATGGAGCCCATACTTCTTTGAGAAGCATTGGAAAGCAATGGAGGAAGCACATCCAGCGGCAATGAATTATATTAGACAAAGTCATACTAAGATATGGGCAAGAAGTCAATTTTGGACCCATTGCAAGGTTGACTATGTCACAAATAATTTGGCTGAGTGCTTCAACAATTGGATAAAGAAGTACAAGGGGTTAAATTTGGATGACTTGATGGACACACTCAGGAGACTTATTATGGATAAGTATGTCGTTAGAAGGGACATATCAGACAAGATGAATGGGATCATATTGCCACACATAATCAAGGGTTTGAGGGAGCAAAGTAGGAATTTAGACATGGATGTACAGCGAAGTGGGGATACTCTTGGAGAGGTTTCTGTGAAAGGTGGTAGTGGCTATAGACATGTTGTCAATCTAGAAGAAAGGACTTGTTCTTGCAGAAAATTTCAAGTCACAGGCATTCCTTGCAAACATGCCATTGCATTTATCACATTTCTTAGAGAACCATTAGAGAAATATGTTGATATGTATTACTCAGTTGAGAAATTCAAAGCTGCATATGAGGCTCTAATCCCTGCCATGCCAGACAAGTCACAATGGCCACAATCTGACCATGGTTTTTTCATGCACCCACCACTCCTAAAATCTACAGCTGGTAGGAGACATAACCAGAGGTTCAAAGGGTGTACTGAGGCTAGTGGCAGCACAAGGCCGAGAGGTAAACATCAGTGTAGAGTTTGCAAGGGATATGGCCATCGTTGGTATAATTGCAAAGATGGTGATCCTGATGACATAGCAGCTCTTCTAGCTGAAAAGTAAGCATTATTCTAGCTGACATTGCATCTGTTATTACCAATTGCTTCTTTGTCACATTATTCCATTGTTGTTTGTAGAGGTCCACCAAAGAAAAAGAAGAAAACTGTGCAAACATCATGTGAGAGCAACATTGTACCTATAACACAAAAAACAATGCAATTTCCTCCTAGGTATAGATCTGTACACTTATATTATATTATATTATATTCTGGTTTAATCATTGAATAATTTGATAAATTCCTGATTACAATTTTGTATGGCAGCCAAAGTGTTTCAGCTAGCTTAGGTTCTGGACACTCTCTCAGGTACTTGTGAAATATTCAATAATTCCATAATTTTTTATTATATCATAATTATAATTTTTTATTATCTCAATGGATGCAGGTCTGGAAGTGGTTCTAATCAACTAGAGCTACTTTCAATTGAGTACGCTACATGTGAACAGACAGCACCACTTGCTACCTCCAAGCCTACAGAAGAGAAGAAAGCTAAAGGGAAGGCAAAGACAACAGGGAAGACAAAGACAACAGAGAAGGGAAAGAAAGTAGGGAAGAAGAAGAAAAACGTTCCAGTGCCACGTGATAGTCCAGCGATGAGTACTAGAAGCAAGACCACCCCCCAGAAGCCTGGCTCACATACAAGAAGCAAAAGAAAACTTGCACTACCAGATTTCAATGCCTAGTTGATGCAATTCATTTTGTATGGTTGCATGCAAGTTGATGGGTGATATTTGGGCTCCCGTGATATTTTGTATGGCTGATTGCAAGTTGTGAAACCAAGTCTATGTACTGTTATTTTGTTGGGAGCTCTATTTTGTATGGCTGTAAGTCGATGATTGCTGGCGCTACTTTTTGGCATGTGGTTGTATGGACATAACTGGTTGGTTGCTATGATGCATGTTTGGACATCAATAACTTATATGCACACAACTTGTTGCTTGCAATGATATTTTAATTATTGTCATATATTTGTGAGTGGCTAGTTTATTATGAATGGTTGATTTACTGTACCTATAATTATATATTGTTTATTGTCCTTGAGTGCAATGACATGGTGGTGATGAGATGCCACAAATATGCTCAAACAGTACCTAGGGGTATTATGGTATTTTTACCCCTTCTTTTAACAGCCACTTCACGGTTCAGTCACAGCAATGGCATAGAGGGTAAAGGAAAATTAAAACAATGGCAATGAAGACAAGTCCATATTTCCAATGGCATAGAGGGAAGAAGTCTAATTCTTTAATGGCAACCAAGGAATTTGCCTTTTTTTTGAATTTAAGGGGTCAATAGGGTGGGTTCAGTCGTTGCCGCTCATCGCAGCGCTCTCTGACGGGACACTGCCTCGGGACAAGGGGCATTGCAGCAGCCAGCAGGGAGAAGCCGCGCAGAGAACGGGGGGCACGGCCTGCCTGCCGTGGCGTGTTGAATTGGAGCAGGACTCACTGCTGGATCCGTGGTCTGACACTGCGCGGTCTGTGCTCTTCTAGACAGCGACGGACGGGTAGGCCGTGTTTAGATGTTTCGCGAAATTTTTTTCGAGTATGTTCTCTCACATGCATGGCATATTAAATCTAGTCGAAAAAATAACCCATTATATGGATGTAGTGTACTTCGCGAGACGAATCTAATGAGCCTAGTTAGGTCATGATTAGACAATAAATTGCTACAGTAAACATGTGCTAATGACGGATTAATTAGACTCATTAGGTTCGTCTTGCGATTTACTGACAGAATCTGTAATTAGTTTTGTAATTAGTCTATATTTAATACTTTAAATGTGTGCCCGACATACTCGAAAAAATTTCACGAAACATCTAAACACGGCCTTGCCTCTTTTCACAGCGACACGCAAATTCCGTCTGTGACACTGAGAATTACAACTTCTTTCTTACTACCTCCGTCCCGGTAAGAGTGCTTGTCTGGGAAGCGTACCCATTAAAGTGGTTCATGTTTCACTAAATTTTTAGTGAATTGTATTCATATTTATGGCTTAAATAAATTTGTTAAAAAACTACATTTAAAAATGAATCTAATGATATATATTTCATATCATAAATATTTATATTTTTTAATTTATAATTGGTCAAACTTGAGATTCTGAAATTTCTTAAAAATTGAGAAATGCATTCTTTTTTAGACGGAGGGAGTATATGCTATTGAAAATTAGCTCTTCCTTTCAATGCTATTGTTTCAATTTTTTTATTCCCTGTGTGTCATTGCCGTCTAGCAGTTAGATTGAAGGGTGAAAAGACAACGATACCTCCGACCTCATCTTCTTCCTCTTCCCAGCGCCACCCACCCCCTCCTGCGGACGTGTGCCCAGCTCCAACTCCTGCTCGCTGCCAGCGCCGGCTAGTCGCGCGCTTGCTGGCCAGCTCGGCCGCCGCCGCACCGCTCTCTACCTGTCCGCGCCGTGCGGCCCTCCGCTCCGCCGCGCCCGGCTCGACCGCACCGCACGCCACCGCCCAGATCGAAAGCACCGCACGTCGGCTGCGCCGCCCACCGCCCGGCCGCCACCCAGCTCGACCGCGCTGTGCGCCACCCTCCGCCCCGCCGTCCGAATCCCTCCCTTGGCCGGGGTAGCCACCAAGGCCGGCCGCTATTTTTCAGAAAGCCGCCCGGAGAACTACCAAACTAACACATGAAATATTGTGTCTAGGCCATCTTGTGAAACACCCCCTAAAAGGAGTAAAAAAACGTTGAGATCCAAACCAGGACAACCATGGACTACATGAGGGGTAAAAATGTCCAAACGGTAAAATTTGACACCATTAACCTATGACTTGTGACCGTAATGGCACATAGGGGATAAAAAAATTAAAACAATGGTATTGAAGGAACTTTCAATGACATGTAGGGAATAAGTTGTAATTCTTAATGGTACACAGGGAATTTGCCCTAATTTCTTCATGCTCTGAAATTCAAAAACGAAACATAAAGGCCTGACCGTCTTGTTCGTTTCGTTTGGCTAGAAAGTATTAAAAAAATAATTCGTTAACCGATTCAATAATATTTTATAAAAAAATAATTTGTTAGCTGAACTAATAAGCCTAATAAGCCAAACGAATAAGGCTAAACTGTGGCAAGAATAATCCGCAGCGCAAAAGAGCTGAGCAAGCCCCGATATGAAATTGAAGGCCGAAACTGTGTTTGCAATGCGAGACCCAACTCCTGTTCTAGGATTCTATCTTTCCCTGTACTAGTATGTCGCATGTCAATTGAAATTCTCCATCGCTAGGAAGAGGCTATCGTCAAACGAATAGGCCTGCTAACGAGTGTAAACCCGTACCCAACCGCTCCAACCCATATTAAAATAATTTATTTTCTCACTCAACTCGCTCCACATTTATATTATTTAAACCTGCCTCACTGTTCACATAACCCGCGGGTTTGACACGAGCCGGACGCTAGAACTAAAACCTCGCGTTCACACCTTAAAATTTTAGCGAAATTGATTGTAATTTGTTAGAGATGACTTGGTTTGACATTCTGCCACTTTGTGCAAAATATTGCGGTAGGGCATACATGTGGGCCCCGCATCAAGAGCCGGACCCTAGAACTAAAACCTTGCGTTCACACCTTAAAATTTTGGCAAAATTGACCAAAATTTGTTAGAGATGACTTGGTTTGACATTCCGCTACTTTGTGCAAAATATTACGGTAGGTCATATATGTGGGCCCCACATTAAAGAACCGGACCCTAAAACTAAAACCTCGTGTTCACAACTTAAAATTTTCGCAAAGTTGACCGAAATTTTTTATAGATGACTTGGTTTGACATATGCTACTTTGTGCAAAATATTGTATTAGGGCATACATGTGGGCCCCGCATCAAGAGCCGGACCCTAAAACTAAAACCTCGCGTTCACACCTTAAAAATTTGACGAAATTGACTGAAATGTGTTACAGATGATTTGGTTTGACATACCGCTACTTTGTGCAAAATATTACGGTAAAGCATACATGTGGGACCCATATCAAGAGCAAGACTATAAAAATTTCATCGTCAACCCAACTAAACCCATGGGTAAAACCCCGCCTCAACCCAAATTTGGTTAAACCCCACCCGCCCTAACCCACTTAATACTACAACCTATATAGACCCTACACAATCCATGTCAAAAACCCGTCCCATAAACCCTATATCAACCCGCCCCATTAGCAGGCTTACGAATGAAACCGCGGGGATGCAATGCAAACGAAAAATAGTGGCAAATGCTGGCGTCTTTCCATATGGTTTTAGAAAAAGACAACGGAAAGAGAGTATCTTTTCAACTGGAAACAATCCGGCGATCACTGCACGACGAACACGAACAGTGGAAACGAGTCCACTGCCACTGCAGTCTGCAGGCCTGCAGAGCCCAGGGTGGTGGCGTGACGACACTTCTTCCTGCTTGATGATGTGCACGAAAGAAGCTCAAGACTGGCAGTACTCCCTACTTCAACCCGGGCAGGGAGGATGGTCGATCGTCTCGTTTCTGTTCCTGGCAGCTGGTCCTAGCCGGACAGGATGGAGCAAGACCTGCTGTCCCGGGTCACCGGCGACGGCGTCCAGCAGCTGCGGCTGCCGGGCGGCCAGGATCCGGGGCCGCCACAGCCCCCGACGCTCACCCTCCGCATGGCGTCCGCGGCGGAGGAGCCGCGGAGCCGGGCGGACGCCACCACCACCTACTCCCACTACCACGCGCCGCAGCAGGCTCATGCGCCGGCGCCGTCGACGTCGTCGCGCCCGCCGTTCGCTTCGCACCGGCTCATGGCGTCCGTCGTGGTGCCGGGCTACCCCATGGCCGAGCGCCGCCACAACCTCCGCGCGGGCGCCGCCGGCGCGCTGGCCCAGGCCGGCCACGGCCAGACGACGCGCGCGCCGCGCGCATTGCCTGCCGGGCCCGCGCCGCCGCGGCCTCCGGCGACGACCCTGGTACTCCCTACCCTGGAGCAGCTCGCCTGCCCATCGTCAGCCGCGGCGGAGCCGGGGCCGGGGCAGGAGCGCTGCGGCGCGTGCGGGCTCAGCGCGCGCCTCATGCGGGGGCTCGCCAGCGACCTCGACAGGGCGAGGGCGCAGGTGGCGCTGCTCACCTGCCAGAACGAGAGCCTCCGTTCCAGGCTGAAGCGCGCGGCGGCGGCGGCGGCGGAGCCGACGGCCCCATCCGCGTCGTCGTCGTCGGCGCACTTGATGGACCTCAGGTGCGGGGCGTGCCGGGTCAGGCCGGCGACGGTGGTGCTCGCGCCACGGGAGCACCTCTGCCTCTGCTGGCGCTGCTCCGACGCCTGCCGCAGCGGCGCGGCCGTCGCGTGCCCAGTGTGCCGCACCGCCGCAGGCGCAGCGCCCGCCGACGCCGCACCTCGTTGAGGCCACACGGTCTCGTCATGGCCGTCCGATTTCTGAAGCTGAGGGCTCGAGGCATGACGGCTGCCGCACCGGCCGCGCAGAGACAAGACTGTTAACACCTGCTGCTAATGGCGCGTTTGACACTTTGATCACGACCATCATTGTTTATGCGGTGTGCCGTACTGAGCGATCGCTCGAGAAATGGTCGAGGACTTTAGCCCTGACCCTGATGCGGCGTTGATGCCTGCTGGAAGTTCAATTACTGAATGCTGATGCACATCGTATAGTACCTGGTTACGTTAGGATTAAGGCCGTGTTTAGTTCGCGAAAACATTTCGTGAAAAGATTTCGGGTTTTGATTTTATCGATTTAGAAGTAGTAAACGTAGACGAAAAAGGTGGAACGTTATATGGATAGGTTGGAAATCTCGTGACGAATCTAACGATGGTAATTAGAGGGTAATTAATCTATAATTAGCGGATGATTATTGTAGCACTACTGTTGCAAATCATGGACTAAGTAGACTCATTAGATTCGTCTCGCGATTTACAGTCCATCCATATAATTTTTCACATTTTTCGTTTACATTTAATACTTCATGCATCAAAGATTCTCCTTTGATGTGATGGATGAAAATATTTTGGGTGGAACTAAACATGGCCTAAGCAGACAGGCCCCGGTCAATGCGCCGCGGCAGGCTCAGTGTCCGTCATGCGGCTGCCGGCGGCCGGCAACATGATGGCTACTCGGCACAGGCGATGGCGTGACCGGCCGGGGACTTGCCGTGCCGAACTGCCAATGCGCCGCCGCGTAGCAGTCCTCGCCCCCCCTGCTCGCTGCTCTCGCGTAAGGATGGAAATGTGAAAATGGAATCCGAATTATCCGATATATGTATCCGCTAAAACGTAAATATGGATATCCGTATTCGTATTCGAATTCAAATGTGGTAATAAAATGGATACATCCGAATTCGTTTTCATCGAATTTCTCTATCCGATTCCACATTCGTATTCAGCAATATCCGGCAGTATCCGTATTCGACCATATGAAACTGTTAGTTATTTCTATAACTAATGACAAATGATGTCCATTTAAATATTAATAATGGTAGTGTATAGTTAAAAAAAGTTATCTCCATTACTAATGATTATGATATTGATTTTAATATAAAAAATATTGCATCCACAAATAAAATATGTATTTATTAATAGTTTTATTATTTATTATATGATTAATTATTAAAATAATTATGAATGAATGTGATATTATTAATGAGCGATCTTTGTTTAGACTTGGTTATGTACTCATACTTTAGTCTTTACTTTTATATAATAATTTTATAATATAAACTATTAATAAAGAAAATAAGTAAATATTGTTTTCCAACTGGTGTAAATATCCGATGCGTATTCGAATTCGAGACATCCGTTTTGTATTCGTATTCGAGAACATTCGAATCCGTATTCGTATTCGAGTTAAAATGTGATAAAAGGTGATATCCGAATCCGATTACATGCGAATCCGATCCGTTTGCATCCGTACTCTCGCCGGCCGCACGGACGCAGCAAGCGAGGCGCCATTGAATGTGAGGGGACGCAGCATGGAAGCTGCTGTCGTGCCTCCGTACTCGCGGCCGCCCGACCGGACCGGCCATGCATGGCACAGGGGAGGCACATGGCGCTGTGCAAGATCTCTAGTACGGAGTACTACAGTAGTACAACGAGACAGCTTGGCGCAGAGCGTATCCCCGCCGGCCGGGTTCGGCACCGGCATGCCGTGCGATGCAACCCACACCACCATGCGACGAGTCGACGACCCAACACCAAAAGGAACAAATCCTGCCTCCATACCAAAAGGACAGGACGGGTACCGCGCACCTTGAACAAATCCTGGGCCGTGTTTAAATGCCTCCTCAAAAAAAATTTTGAGGCATTAAATGCAAATAATCTTGTATGCATAAAGCACTAAATGAAGTTTATTTGTAAAACCTTTTCACAGATGGGTGCAACTTTGCGCGACGAATCTAATGAGCATAATTAATCTATGATTTGGTACAGTAACTCTACAGTAACCATCCTCTAATCGTGTGGTCAAAGACCTCATTAGATTCGTCTCGAGAATTTACCTAGGGTTGTGGAGATAGTTTTGTAAACTGCCTTTAATTAATACCTCTAATTATTGGTCAAAGATGCATTTATTACCCTCAAAATTTTTTTCCCACCAATCTAAACACGGCCGGCTCCATGCCCACAGCTTGACTGGTGATCGGTCCGGTGTGAAGCCGAAGACCGGAAATTGTACTCCCTGTCGTACGCCGAATGCTGCACGCAGCGTGCGGGGGAGCCGGCACCCGGCTGCTCGAATGCCCTTTTTAGTTCTCACCCGAAATCTTTTCATCCATCACATTGAACGAGAATCTTTGATGCCCTAGAGTATTAAACGTAGACGAAAAAGGTGAAAAGTTATATGGATAGACTGTAAATCGCGAGACGAATCTAAAGAGCCTATTTAATCCATGATTTGCAACAGTAATACTACAGTAACCATCCGCTAATTATGGATTAATTACTCTCTAATTACTATCATTAGATTCGTCTCGAGATTTCTAACCTATCCATGTAACTTTCCACACTTTTCATCTACATTTACTACTCTAAATCAAAAAAATCAAAACGCAAAATCTTTTCGCAAAATGTTTTCGCGAACTATATCCTTCCTCTGCGCGGCCGCCGCGTGCCTTCCGTTCGAGCTCGTAGCAAGCTACCTCCAACAACCCCCCCCCCCCCCCCAGTTTCTAGAGGCAAGAGAGATGGGGTCTAAGGGCAAAATAGCCATATCGGTCCCTCAACTTTGACCCGAGGGTCAAGTTCGTCCCTCAACTTTGAAATCGGCCAATTTAGTCCTTCGTCTTTCGATTTTGGGTCAAACTCATCCTTGTGCTGACGTGGAGTGTTCTTACTGACATGAGACTAAGTGAAAAGTCCTTTTTGCCCTTGTACTGATGTGGAGTGCTCCATACAAGCAATGCTTCATGTTATTAATGTGTACTAGTGTATATCTAACTACTAACAGAAGAATAAGGGAAAAAATGTCACCCACTTTAATGAGAGAAATGAAATGAGCTAGAACTGTTGGCTCATCATTAAACATAAACTAATGGATAAGATAGTATTTATCTTTGTGATAGATCAACATTCAATTTATAGCTACAATCTAATGATGGATGTGGATACACATACGGTTAGCATGCTCACATTCTTCCCGTTAGTGCATAAATAAACAAGCAACAGAACCACAAATGCTTCAACTTCAAAATTCTTTCCGTTAAATGTATGCGCAAGTTTCTGTTATTATTCCTCCGTTAGTAGTTAGTTGTACACTAGTATGTATCATTAACATTGAAAAAATATATGATGATCAGTCCCTCACATTGCTTGTATAGAGCACTCCACATCAATACAAGGGCAAAAAGGACTTTTTACTTAGTCTCATGCTAGTATAGAGCACTCCACATCAGCATAAGGACGAGCTTTACCCAAAACCAAAAGATTAGGGACTAAATTGGCCAATCTCAAAGTTGAGGGACGAACTTGACCCTCGGGTCAAAGTTGAGGGACCGAAATGGCTATTTTGCCGGGTCTAAGCGGAAGGCCAGCACTACCGTTCGGTGGAGCTGACGGCGGCGGCGACGCTCGGCGCCTCTCGACTTGGTGGAGGTAGGTGATGCATTAATTTACGGAGCAGAGTATAATTTACTCAACAGTAATGGTTTCTTTATCCCCGATGATGTTGCATTAACATTGATGAGAAGAGTAAGCTTCGCCACCGACCTGCTGGATTAGGATCTAGGATGTTTGGATGTTGCGATCTGATCATTTCCTTTTAGCTTATAGGGGGAATTGATCTTCTTGTCTTTCAGCACCCAGGAGCGGCGCGGACGTGGTGGCGCTGCCGCCGCCGGCGACGGAACGGAACCTGCTGTCCCGGTTCAAAGGAGACGCCAAGCCGCAGCAGAGCAGGAGCGCCCGCCCGGTGCCGTCTCTGGCGCTCAGCCTCCGCGTGAACCGTCCGGCGAGCGGCACCATCCGCTGCCATCACGGCTCGCCCCATCCCTCTCTGGGCGGCCGTGGTGGTGGTGGCTCAGGACCCGCTGGGCGCGTGCCGCAGCAGCCGGTTCACCCGGCGCCAGCGCCGCCGCCACCTCCTCGGCGCGCGGCGACCTTGGGCCCAGGCTACGCACTGGCCCAACAGAGTCCTGACCTTCTTCGTGCCAGCGCCGGTCTGCCGCCGCCGACACCGCCGCCCCAGATGCTGCGCGCTCCACCGTCTGCCGCGAGGAGCTGGAGTGCGAGCAGAGGAAGGCCTGGCAGCTCCAGGTGCAGCTGAACGTGGCGACCGGGTTCTCGGCGGGCGGCAGCCTGCTCGTGTGCCCGGCGTGCTGGGTCAGGCCGGCGACGGTGGTCCTCGCGCCGCACGGTGGCGACCACCTGCAGCACCACCTCTACCTTTGCCTCCGCTGCTTGGCCGCCACCCACGGCGACCCCGTCCATCACGTGTGAGCGCTGCGCCGTCGCACGGGCCGGGTGAATAGGCAGATAGGTGGTGAGGCAAAGCTGAACCGAACCGACCATCCGGAGACGACGACTCTCGTTTTGGAGTCTTTTACCTGTTTACCTTTAAAAAAAGTTAGAGCTTACGCACGTATCACTAAAAAGTTGGGAGACACCTGTGTACCATGACACGAACTTTTTTACCTCCATGCCATTTTGGACGGAAATAGCACTAACAGAGCCAGGAAAAGACACTTTTGCCCCTGCCTTCATCTATTTAGCCAGGAAAAGACTCCCATTGCGACCTCCATCGCGTACACGGGCCGCGCCGGCTCGAGCTTGACGACCGCGCACTTGTGCAGCTCCACGGTCCGCCCGTCCGCGGCGAGCTTCGGGGCGCGCACCCAGATCTGCGCGGCGGCAAGGGAGAGCAGCGCGACGGCATTGACCCCGCCGACCAGGCGCATGTCGAGGCCGAACGGAAGGTCCCGCAGCGGCAGGCCCGAGGCCGAGGCGTGGCGCTTGAAGGGGAGTGGGGACGGCGCGAAGCGCGGGAAAGCGGGCGCGGAGGCGAGGGAGTAGGCGCGGAGGTGGACCACGGGCGAGGCGGGGGACGGGTGCGCTGTGAGAGGAAGAGGAGGTGGGAGGACGGGAGAAGGAGCGTGAAGCATGCGGCGGCGGCGAGCGGGGAGGGGAAGGGGGTGGGAGCGAGGAAGGAGGAGGCGGCGCCCGGCGCTCGGCCTGCCCTTGGGCGCACCGCCCAGGAGCTCGGTCCGCTCGGCCATTAACGCGCCGCCTAGGAGCTCGGCCTTTTCATGAGTGGGTCCCACATGTCAGGGCAAATTTCTAATAGAACGTGGACGGAATGGTATGGAGGTAAAAGAAAGTTCGTGTCATGGTACACACGTGTCTCCTAACTTTTTAGTGGTACGTGTGTAAGCTTCAACTTTTTTAATGGTACAGAGGTAAAAGACTCCTCATTTTGTCACCCGACGCTTCGAGCTCGATCGATCGTTGTGAAGAATCATGCGGCTTTTGGTCTTTAGATAGTGTTGACAGTTTTAGATTTTGAGTCAACAGATAGATTGACTGGAGAACATCCTCTTATGTCATCGTTGGAATGGATCCAGTAGCATCCGTTTGAACACGTGGTATTGCAAGTACCATATTATTGCTAGTTTACTGGAGATGTGTTAGATCTTGGTTTAGCTGGATGGATGATAGTGGATGAAATGAGAATATGCCTCCAAATTTGTAATATCAATACACACCCTTTAGACTTGTTAACACTTACAAATCCTTATCAATGTTAATCTTGTCATAATAATTACTAATTGACAGAAATGTTAATGATCCACTAACCATACTCTAATCAACACAACGCTTACCAGCCATGATTTCACAATAATAAATAGTGCTTCTTCCGTTTAATTTTATGTTGTTAAGTAGTATATGATATGTCTCATACAGATTGCATGCGAGATATTGCCACTAGGTAAATAGGAAAAGCAAAAATTATCCTTTTTAATTAGCGCACGGTAATCGATAAAAGGGTAATGTAGACTTTGAATCACCATCTTAATTTAGAGACGAAGAGGCTATTTGGTTGGGTTCTAATGTTTGCTCAGCCAAAATTAAAGCATGCTTATAATAATTTTGTCCACCGGTTGGTTCTTATGAAAAACTAGTACACCTGCTTCTAGCCAAAACTATAGCATGTCACTAGGAACTTCTTGATACTCAAAAGGTATTGGTTGCTATATTTTAGAACCAGACCAAGTGGAAATTTTATATTTCTTGCCTTAACTTTGGTACGCTTTAATTTTAGCAAATCATGATTCTGTCTTACCCAGATTGGCAAGGTAAAATTGAAATGCCACCGAGAAAGCTCGAAATAGTAAAGAGCAAGAGCAATTACTCTGTTACATGTATGAATACGATCTGTGTGTTTAGACGGAGGAAAAGGGGTGAAAAGTACGAAAAAAATACTATTTCTATAGAATCGTGCATAGAGATAAAATAAACTGACACGGTTCTCTAGGTGGATAACTTAAGACGGTTTATGGAATCTAAACAGGGCGGCACCGTGGTCGAAGTCGTTGGCTTGAGGCCCCGTTTGGTTCCTCCTCTCAAAGTTTTTCTCTCTTTGGCTGTTTTAATCGGAAATGGCAGGTAGGTACGGTATATAAGCAGGGGCGGAGCCAAGGGGGGGCCAGCAGGGGCCATGGCCCCCCCTAATGATCCAGATTAGCCTGTATAATATGTCATCTGATAGGATTCTTACGATAACCATGCTAGAGCTGAATGCATGAAGTCTAGGTGCTTGCATTGCTCGTGGTCTCAAGATGCTTGACAGCTTGAGTATTTTTGAAAGAAGTGACAGGCCTGAGTAGACGGCCGGTGCTTCAAGCAGCCTAGCGAATCCCTATGAAGTCTACCACTTTAAACTAGTGCACACTGTAGAAAAGTTTGCTAATTGTGGTGGAGCTTATTAGGTGCATAATTGGCGCTTAGTATTTCATAGTATATATAAAGTATCTCACAAACATCCTCCCATTGCAACACGAGTCTTTTCTTCTCTCTTTGAGCGTGCATCTAAGAGCTTATACCTCCTAGTGATGGTTGTTATAGTAATTAGGCTGTCTACTCATGTTGATGGAGCTCTCTTAATTTTTATAGATTTATAATGACATGTTCCAACTATCCTATACTTATAGATATATACACAGTTATAAACCGGTCCATTATCTATTGATTTGACTTGGTTTTGAACCGGCCCCCCCTATGCCTGATTCCTGGCTCCGCCCCTGTATATAAGCCAATGCTACACAATCATTTTTTGGCTGGGCTTGTTAGATATGGGAGGACGAGTGGGTTTTCTCTGCGAGTGAATTTGAATATTTGATCGGCCAGTGTAGTAACGCAGCTCCTGTGATTTTCGAGCAAGTCGCATGCCCGGTGGTCCGGCCGGCAACACGATGGTGATTGGTGACCACGCCGCCCACCTGCTCGATCTCAGCTTCCGCGGAGGCGTCTACCGGTGTGACCGGAGACTTGCTTGTTGCTACTAGTGCCAAACTGCCAATGCGCAGCCGGTGTCCTCATCCACAGTGACGCGCCGGTCCAACCGCCGTGCTTCCGCTCGCCGGCCGGACGGGGACCCATACCAACAGGACAAGACGGATCGATCACGCCAACGACCAGCCAGCAGCATTTACGCAGACGCATAGCGCAACTGTTGATCGGACCAGTGTGAAACCGAAGGCCGATTATTTCTTATCTTTTTTTTTATAGTGAGAAGACCTATATATTGGTTGCTCCTATATCTCTCGCATCTTTCTCGGCGCTGCCACTTTGTTCCTTCCGTTCGTGCTCTTTTAGCGAGAGGTGGCTCAGCTCTTCGTCTGTCATCGTTTCCGTCTTCCTCGATGAGGCGAGAGATGGGGTGCAAGAGGAAGGCTGAGACTTCCGGTCGGTGGCAGCCACGCGCGGAGCTGACGGTGGCGGCGACACCGGGCGCCTCCCAGCTTGGTGGAGGTAGTACCCGCCGCCTTCTTCTTCACTATTTTTCTCATAACTGCGTGCCTCGGTTTGGATTTCTTTGTCTCCGATCGGGGATGGATACTCTCGTGATCTCATCTTCAATTTTTGTCTTCTTTCTCTCTTTTTCTTCTTCTGTTCCTCTTTATTTATAGCTACAAATTACACGAAGGAGCCTTTTAGCTCCCCCAACATTCATTTCATTCATTTGCTGGATTGTGAGCATCTCCAATAAATTGAAAAATATGTTCTGAAATAGGTTCACTTCTTTCTCAGATAAGGCTGCATTGTCTTCTAGCTCAATTGGTTGGAGTGAAAGGTGTGATTACATACATTGACTAGTTTTGAGTTTTTTTTTTACTTCAAACCTAGATCTATATTTTATTTTTAATAAAAATTTGTCTAGTTCCTCTACACTTTCATCTAGCTCAATCGATTAGGGTGAAAGATGTGATTGGTTAGAGTGAAAGGTGTGATGCATACACTAACCCGTTTTGAGTTTTCTTGAGCTCAAACCTAGATCTACATTTTTTTAATAAAAATTTGTCTAGTTTATCTATATTTTCATCTAGCTCAATCGATTAGGGTGAAAGATGTGATTGGTTATAGTGAAAGGTGTGATGCACTAACCAGTTTTGAGTTTTCTTGAGCTCAAACCTAGATCTACATTTTTAATAAAAAATTGTCTAGTTTATCTACATTTTCATATAGCTCAATCGATTAGGGTGAAAGATGTGATTGGTTAGAGTGAAAGGTGTGATGCATACACTAACCAGTTTTGAGTTTTCTTGAACTCAAATCTAGATCTATGTTTTTAAAAAAAATTGTCAACTTCTCTACATTTTTATCTAGCTCAATTGGTTAGGGTGAAAGGTGTAATGCATACAGGGACTAGTTTTGAGTTTTCTTGAGCTGAAACCTAGATCTATATTTTTTAATTAAAATCTAGATCTACATTTTCTTTTTAATTAAAAACATATGTAGTTTCTCTACATTTTCATCTAGCTCAATTGGTTAGGGTGAAAGGTGTAACTGGTCAGGGTGAAAAGTGTGATGCATACACTGATTTATTAGGGTGAAAGGTGTGATGCATGCATTGACTAGTTTGAGTTTTCTTGAACTCAAATCTATATCTACGTTTTCCTTTTAACAAAAAACAATCTAGTTTCTCTTAGATTTCATAAAATTTGGAAAATAGGTATTGTGTCCCATCTAAAAATCATCTTCTCCCAACACTCTTTTCTCCTAGCTCCGGCTAGAACCAGGTCATTCTCTTTCACCTCTGAGATTATTGGGCCTCTCCATACGTACGGTTTACAGTTAGAGGATTCGGGGATTTTCAGAGCCAGGGATGATGCTTTAGATATTCGGACATTTGTGTAGAGAAAGGTCCGAGGAAGGAAGACCGCCGGACCGTGCTGACTGTTGAGTTCCTGATCGGAGGGTGAGCCAGAAAGAACACTACGGGAGGAGCAAAGGACGCGCTGGGTGAAAGTCGAGCGGCTTCATACACAACACGGATCAATAGTGTTGCCAACGAGCCTGATTCGCTCCTGAAACCTATTCGTGCGCATGTACAATGCTTTTGGAACTAATCTTGTTTGTCTTGCAGCGCGCTGGAGCGGCACGGAGGACATGGTTTCGCCGCCGCCGCCGCCGGTGGAAAGGAACCTGCTGTCCCTGTTCAAAGGCGACGCCAAGCCGCGGAGCAAGAGCGCACTGCCGGCGCCAGAGTCTCTGGCGCGCGCTCAGCCTCCGCGTGGGGTCCGAAGAGGTGGAGGCACTGAACCCTCCGCCGAGCGCCACCATCCGCGGCCACGACGGCTCGCCCCATTATCCCTGGCTGGGCCGTCGTTGCTCAGAAGGGCCATCGTCGTCTGCTGGGGCTGGGCCCCAACTCGGCGCCTGGGCAAGGAGGCACCGCGACACGTGCAGCTTCTACGAGGCCCTCCTTGTGGAGGTGACGGTCCTCCGTTCGTCCCGCGAGGCGCTGGAGCGCGAGCAGAGGAAGGTCTGGGAGCTCCAGCTCCAGCTGGCCCCGGCTGGCGGCAGCCTCGCGTGCCCGGCGTGCTGGGTCAGGCCGGCGACGGTGGTCCTCGCGCCGCACGACGAGCACCGTACCTCTGCACCTGCCGCTACTGCTCCGCCGCTTCCCGCGGCAACCCGTCCATCGCGTGTCCGCGCTGCGTCCTCGCACGGGCCGCCGCGCCTCTCTGAACAGGCAGATAGCTGAGGCACGAGGCAAGCTGCCCCGGCCGGCCGTTCGCTCATTTTGTCTCTAGTTTGGAGTAGCCGCTAGTACGTAGTAGAGTACACGTCCCTCTTCGATCTGTTAACGTTGGAATGGATGGAGTAGCATCCGTTTCAACTTTGAACGTGTGGCCTTCGTGTTCCTATTGTGCATGATTCTGCATGCCGTGTACTTTATTAATTATAGTAAAATGGCAGTTTAGAGATGAAGAGGCTATCTAGTTGGGTTTCACTGTTCGCTTGGCCAAAAACAAAGCAGGCAGCGTGCGACGCGGTGATATGAGCGAGGCTGCTACGGGAGGCACCGCGCCTACCGACCAGGGTTAAATTTACCGTTCGTAACCGGTCCGGTTTGACCGGTTACCGGTCAAACCGGTCCGGTCCGGTAGCATAATAGGGCCGGTTACCGCTCAAAACCGACATTACCAAACCGCTCCTACTGGTTAACCGGCCGGTTTGACCGGTTTACCGGCCCGGTTTTTATTCCCGAAAAAACCGCTACTGTAGCGAAAAATTTAACCCTGCTACGGACTAGGGCTGTGGGTCGTGCGAGTGCCGGAGTGGGACACAGTTACACAGGCGGGCCGCAGGATGGCAAAAGATACGTCGTGGATCCTTCGTGTGAATCTGGATTGACACAGCCACACAGACACAGGCGGGCCGGAGTGGGAGTCGGGACCCACTACTAGAGAAACGACATTTGGTCCCTGGTACGTTAGTACCGGTTGTGTTATAACCGGTACTAAATGCTGAATTTAGTACCGGTTTGTAAGCACATTACTTCGTGGAGCACATTAGTACCGGTTGGTAACACCAACCGGTACTAACGTGCGCCTCGGGGGTCGGGCCGCAACGGCTAGAGGCACGTTAGTACCGGCTGGTGTTACCAGCCGGTACTAACGTGCTTCGACTTGGGGGCCCCGCAAGCCGCTGCACGTTAGTACCGGTTGGTAACACCAACCGGTACTAACTGCCTACGTTTAGTACCGGCTGGTGTTACCAGCCGGTACTAACGTGCTGGGTATAATACCGCGGCAGGCTTCTTCCTCCCCGAGCCCGAGCTCATTTCTGCAGAGAGCTTGGTCTCTCACTCATGGCGCCATAGAGGGGGGAGTTTTTGCCCAAGTTTTCCATAATTTGTGGATTTCTCCTATATAAGTGCGCCAAAAGGTTAGCAACTTCATTCTCTGTTAATTGACGGTACTTGTGCTTATTTTTATGCTCTATACTTAGAGAAATTTGAAAAATTGTGAATGAGAAGGATTTTGGTATTTGTAGAATGATTTGAGCTAAATAGAATCATGACCTTAATTAGATGGTAGCTTTTAGTAGTGAGTTCATACCCTAGATACCTAGATAATGAGCATGTTTTTTGTGACAATATTCCGTATCTTTTTAACTATATTTAATGTTATGTAATGGATTTTTTTAAAAATTTGATTATATATATGTAATGTTGTTTAATAGATTTTTCCAACTTTTTAATTATTACTAATACCTTTTTAACTAATAATTAATGAAATGTTGCAATATTAGTAATGTTGTTAGGTATTTTCTCAATGTTACTAATAATTAATAAAATGTTGCAATTAATGGATACATTTATTTTATAAATATTTTTTATGGTAGGATTCAAAATGGACCGTCAATGGATGTACGGCGGTAGGAACACCATGGCCTGGATTGTTGGCCTAGACGTTTTTCTCAATGTGGCTGAAGCAACCAGGTCCACGAATGGTCTCATGTGTTGTCCATGCCGTATTTGCCGCAATGTGAAACAGGTCATGAAAAGGGATACTCTACACGTTCACCTAACTGAAAACGGTTTCATGGATAGCTATAATGTTTGGACGAAGCATGGTGAACTTGGTGTTTTGATGGGAGACGATGAAGAAGACGACGATAACAACATCCCAGACTTTGCATACTTACATGAAGCCGGTGCCTTTGACGAGGCTGATGACCCAATGGAAGGGGTTGATGCAAATGACGTAGAGGAGGAGGAGGCACCCGATGAGTTTGGTCAGGTCTTGCTTGATGCACAGAAAGACAGTGAAACTGCGAGAGAGTCAAAAAAGTTCGAAAAGATGTTGGAGGATCACAAAACAAAACTATACCCAGGGTGCAAGCCGGAACTGAAAAAACTGGGTAGCACGCTGGATATGCTAAAATGGAAAGCAACCAATGGTGTCAGCGACAAAGGATTCGGTGAGCTACTACAAATCGTAAAAAACATGCTTCCTGAGGCTAATGTGCTGCCGTCGACCACGTACCAAGCCAAAAAGATTGTGTGCCCTCTTGGATTGGAGGTACAGAAGATACACGCATGTCCTAATGATTGTATCCTGTATCGCGGCGCTGAATATGAGAATTTACAAGCTTGTCCTGTTTGTGGTGCGTTGCGGTACAAGATCAGGCGAGACGATCCTGGTGAAGTTGACGGGCAGCCAGCGAAGAAGAAAATTCCTGCAAAGGTGATGTGGTATTTTCCTGTGATTCCACGATTGAAGCGTTTGTTCAGAAGTAAGGAGAATGCAAAGTTGATGCGGTGGCACAAAGAAGATCGTAAGCGAGATGAGATGATGAGACATCTTGCAGATGGGTCCCAGTGGAGGAACATTGAGAGAGAATTTCCACAATTTGATCAAGATGTAAGGAACATACGGTTTGGTTTAAGTACAGACGGAATGAATCCATTCGGCGATATGAGTAGCAGTCATAGTACTTGGCCAGTTACCCTATGTATATTTAATCTTCCTCCTTGGTTGTGCATGAAGCGAAAGTTCATCATGATGCCGGCTCTCATCGCAGGTCCAAAACAACCTGGAAACGACATCGACGTGTTCCTAAGACCTTTGATCGATGAGCTTTTACTGTTGTGGAAGGACGAAGGTGTAAGTGTGTGGGATGAGTACAAACAGGAAACATTCATCCTCCGAGCATTACTTTTTGTGACCATCAATGATTGGCCTGCACTTGAAAACCTTTCGGGACAGTCAAACAAGGGATACTCGGCCTGCACCCACTGTTATGATGAAACAGACTGCATTTATTTGAAGCACTGTCGAAAGTGCGTGTATATGGGCCATCGTCGGTTTTTACCACCGAAGCACCCTTTAAGACATGAAGGAAAACATTTTAGAGGCGAGTCTGATAATCGATCTAAGCCTTTGTTCCGCAACGGAAAGCGTGTGTTTTCGATGGTAAAAGATGTGCAGGTAGTATTTGGAAAGGGCCCTGGTAGCCAAGCCGTTCCAAATGACGAGGACGGACATGCACCCATGTGGAAGAAAAAGAGTATATTATGGGAGCTACCTTATTGGGAAATGCTTGAGGTCCGCAATGCAATTGATGTGATGCACCTGATGAAGAATCTTTGTGTGAACTTGCTAGGATTCATGGGTATTTATGGAAAAGGGAAAGATACAGTGGAAGCAAGACGTGACCTTAAAGCGTTGGAACAACGAAAAGACCTACATCCTAAAAAGAAGGGAAAAGACCAGCGATACTTAAGGCCTGCCAGCTACACTCTCAGCAAACAGGAGAAGGAAAGCATGTTTGATTGCCTGAACAGTATCAAGGTGCCCACTGGATATTCCTCAAATATAAAAGGAATAATAAAAATGAAGGAAAAGAAATTCACGAACTTGAAGTCTCATGACTGCCATGTCCTGATGACACAATTACTTCCAGTTATCTTGAGGGGTATTCTACCAGAGAATGTAAGGTTGGCAATCGTGAAGCTGTGTGCGTTTCTCAATGAAATTTCACAAAAGGTGATTAATCCAAGTCATTTAATAAGGCTACAGCAAGACGTGGTCCAATGCCTTGTAAGCTTCGAGATGATATTCCCACCTTCATTCTTTAATATTATGACACATCTCCTGGTTCACCTAGTTAAAGAGATAACTATTCTGGGGCCAGTATTCCTACACAATATGTTCCCTTTCGAGAGGTACATGGCAGTCCTAAAGAAGTATGTTCGCAACCGTTCTCGACCAGAAGGATGCATCGCTAAAGGCTATGGAACGGAGGAGGTCATTGAATTTTGTGTAGACTTTATTGAGGATCTTGATCCGGTTGGACTCCCCGTGTCACACCATGAGGGACGACTCTGCGGAAAGGGAACACTTGGGAGAAAAGCTATAATGGACCTCTCTCAAATTGAAATTTGCCAAGCAAACTACACGGTTCTACAAAGTTCGACCTTGGTGGCTCCATATATAGAGGAGCATAAGGATATTATACGATCCGAAAACCCAAACAAGAGTGAAAAATGGATTACCCGTCATCACATAGTGACTTTCAGAGATTGGTTGAGACGAAAATTCATCGGTGATGGCACGATTGATCAAGAACTTCAATGGCTGGCTAGGGGACCATCAATCACAATCTTGCAATACCAAGGCTACGAGATAAATGGGTATACATTCTACACAAGATCTCAAGACCAGAAGAGCACTAACCAAAATAGTGGTGTCCGTATAGATGCAATAGGAAATGATGGTATAAAGGACATCTACTATGGCGTCATAGAGGAGATATGGGAACTTGACTATGGACCTATAAAAGTTGCCCTGTTCCGCTGCCAATGGGTGAGCCGCGCCGGTGTAACGATAGACAGATATGGGATGACAACGGTGGACCTAAAAAAGGTTGGATATAAGGAGGAACCATTTGTCCTAGCCAAAGATGTGACCCAAGTGTTCTACGTGAAAGACATGGCAAGCAAGCCCAAGAAGAAAAAAATTAAACCCAAGAAGAGAAAACAAAAGAAGCAGATGGAAGAGGAGCAGACAGAAAAGGAGCAGACGGTAAAGAAGCCAGAAGATAATGAGCCTAAACGTCACATAGTTCTTCCAGGAAAAAGAAAAATAGTTGGAGTTGAAGACATTACGGACAAATCAGAAGATTATGATCAGTTAGATGACCGTCCTCCATTCTCAGTTGATGTTGATCCCAGCATTCTGTTATCCAAAGAAGACGCTCCGTACTTACGGCGCGATCACAACCAGGGGACATTCGTCAGAAGGAAGATTAATTTTGTTTCAGCGGAAGATGATGAAGATGAAGATTAATGGCCTCAATTATTTATTTTCTATTAAATGATGTAATGTAATGTGTGTAATGTAATGAGTGTCGTTTTGCATTGTGCAATTTGACGTAATTATCTCAATGTGTGTTCTGTCGATATAATTAACTCAATATGTGTGTGACATTACTATGGACTTATGCAATTTAATTTTCTTTTTTCTTTTTTTTATGAAAAGTGTTGATTATTGAAATTTGACGTTAATTAAATAACTAATTTTCGATTTGAAGAAACAGTTATATGAGATTTGGAAGTTATTATTTATAAATATTTTTGCATGCAAAAAATAATTACCTCTTCGTATTTTACAGATTTACTATATGTATGTGAGATATTTAATGAGATATTTTATAAATTACAATAAGTGTGTATTTTCAAATTTGAAATTAAACATGTAATCATCAATGTGATACTACATAATAAGTAATTTGAAAGTGTACGTAGTGCCTTTACGATTTATAATAAGTGTTAAACGAGAATAAAAGTAATATATACAAACAGAAAAGAAAAATAAGAGAAAAACTATACCATTTACAGGGGAGGCAGGTTAGTACCGGTTTGTAACACGGCCCGGTACTAACCTGCCTCACGTTTTCGCTTCCCGCCGGCTGTGGCACGTTAGTACCGGGCCGTATTACAAACCGGTACTAACGTGCCTCACGTTTTCGCTTCCCGCCAGCTGTGGCACGTTAGTACCGGGCCGTATTACAAACCGGTACTAACGTGCCTGGGGTGGCAGGTTAGTACCGGTTTGTAACACGACCCGGTACTAACCTGCCTGGGGTATAAAACCCCACTCTTCTTCCTCCTCCGGACTTAGCCGTTTTTACCTCTCCAATTCCGCCGCGCCGCCGTCGTCCGCGCGCGCCGCCGCCGTCCCGCGCCTCCCCGTCGTCTCGCCGCCGCGCCGCCGTCGTCCGCGCGCGCCGCCGCCGTCCCGCGCCTCTCCGGGACCGCCTGGCCGGCCTTCTCCGCGGGCCGCCGCCGCAATCCCCCGGCCCCGCGCGCCGGCCGCGCCGCCATCCCCCGCCGCCGCCATCCCCCGCGCGCCGCCGTCGACCTCGAACCGTCGTTGCGCCTGCGTCGCGCCCCCACCGCCGCCCGCCCGCACCGCTGCCCCGACGCTGCCGCCGCCACCTCGCCCACGACGCCGTCGCCCCTGCCGTGTGTACGTGATGTGCTGACGTCAGCACCCTGGGTGCTGACGTCAGCACATTTTTTTTTGTTTAAATAGATTTAGAAATATATCATATTTGTTAGAAAAATTTTAGATGTGTTAGAAAAATTTCATATGTATTACAAAATTTTCATATGTGTTAAAAAAATTCATATGTATTACAAAAATTTCATATGTGTTAGAAAAAATTCATATGTGTTAGAAAAAATTCATATTTGTTAGAAAAATTTCATATGTGTTAGAAATATTGTAGATGTGTTAGAAAAATTTCATATGTATTACAAAATTTTCATATGTGTTAGAAATATTGAGATGTGTTAGAAAAAAATCAACTGTGTTATACGTCAGCACATTTTTTTTTGTTTAAATAGATTTAGAAATATATCATATTTGTTAGAAAAATTTTAGATGTGTTAGAAAAATTTCATATGCATTACAAAATTTTCATATGTGTTAAAAAAATTCATATGTATTACAAAAATTTCATATGTGTTAGAAAAAATTCATATGTGTTAGAAAAAATTCATATTTGTTAGAAAAATTTCATATGTGTTAGAAATATTGTAGATGTGTTAGAAAAATTCATATGTGTTACAAAAATTTCATAACTTACTCCTATCATATACTAGGATAAATGACGAGACGTAGCGAGGATGAGGAGTTGCTTCATAATATGATTCGAGACGGTACAGACCCTGTAGAGTTTGACGGTAGTCAATTTCTTGATTTATCTGGACAAGGAGGGGATGGAGGGAATGGAGATGATGAGGAAGATGATGATGGAGACGACCAAGAACAAGAAACTGGTCTTGACGAACACAATGAGACCGAGGTATACATAAGGATTTTGATCGGGCATCTGGATTAATTTTGTATTAATTATTTTTGTATTAAATAATAGTTTAATTATTTTCAGGCATCTGGATCGAAGCCTCCAAAACGGAAGCGAGGCTGCAAGAGAAAGATGACCGGGCATACCCTGGTCACAGCAGTTACAGATGATGGTGAACCAACGGAACCGCCTGGGATTAAGACTTCTTATGTGAATCAATGTGGATATCTTGTTAGGGAAAACATCCCCATCAAGTACGAGCTTTGGAGGATATCGAAAAACAGCGATCCAAATGTTCAAGTTCGACAAATAGTCCCGGAGTCAGAGAAGGAAATGTTATGGAAACAGGTGACTACACACTTCACATTTCCGGCAGACAAATTAGACAAAGTCAAGAATTGGACGATGAGTAAGATGGCTAACCAGTTTCAGTCATTTAAGAAGAAGTTGAAAGCCAATTTCGTCAAGAAGAATCTCACACCAGATTTTGAGAAGGTGTACCAGAACCAAAGGCCGTTTTGGGATGAATTCGTAGAGAATCAGTTGTCGGCCGACTACCTGAAGCGAGTTAAAACTAACACAGAAAATGCCTCGAAGAAAAGTCAGTTCCACCATCTAGGACCAGGAGGTTATGAGAAGGCGATTCCGAAATGGAAGAAGATGGAAGATGAATTGATACAACGAGGAATCGTACCGCAGACACTCTCGTGGCCGTTACGAGTGAGGTGGTACTTCTATGCTCATGGAGGCAGACTAAACATGGAAAATGGTGCGTTTATCACTAGCGATGCCATAGCCGAAGCGATCGACAGGCTAGACGAAGCAATGAAGAAAAAGGAAGATGGATCTTTCAAGCCTGATCGAGAGAAGGACGAGCTGACTTACGCTCTTGGCAATCCGGAACACACTGGTCGGACTCGAGGCATGGGCGTCGTACCATGGAAACGTGGCTTCAGTCAGGATATACAGACGTACCGAAGCCGTTCCAGAAGCAAGAAAGCCATCCAAGAAGAATTGCGTGAGCTCCATGACAGGCTGGCTCAGGTTGAAACTAGAACAGCCCAAGAAATAAATGAACGAGTAGATCAGCGCCTGGCAGAAGTCCTTAGCCAACACCAGGGACAACCTAGTGCTCCTGCAGGCGGCGAGAATTTGGAGATCAGCCCCGCATCTCAGCGTCGTAGCAGCATTGCTTCCACCAAGGCCGCTGAAAGATATCCCGTAGATGACATCACTACGAGGACGGACTGTGAGCTTCT
The DNA here is from genome assembly GCA_015476505.1 of Urochloa ruziziensis. Classification (NCBI taxonomy): domain Eukaryota; kingdom Viridiplantae; phylum Streptophyta; class Magnoliopsida; order Poales; family Poaceae; genus Urochloa; species Urochloa ruziziensis. The sequence goes on from CM027122.1 coordinate 33,897,835, forward strand.
TTATCTTGTCGGGAAGAAGATGAAGGTATGTGCTGAAGGTGTTGCTGAAGTACCGGTCCCGGGCGAGAAACTTCACAACGTGCCTATTCCCGAAGGGTACGCTAGAGTTTTGGTTGACCGAGTGGCTGGTGTTTGGGCTGAAGACCTTGCGATCCCGATCCCTACAGGTGACGGTGGAGAGGAACTGCGAGATGGGTTGCATACATGGATTGCTTGGCCTAAGGAAGACATCAGATTGAAGCCAGGAACAACAGATTCAGCTGCAGCATCGGCTACGAGGGACCCCAGCATGGATCCACCATCTCCACATGGTCCCGACAACGACATGGACCCGCCCTCACCAATTGGTACAAGGGGCCCCAGCATGAGTCCACCTCAGCCGAAGAAGAGGTACGCCAAGGCTCCAATGCCGCCGGCTCCTAAGCGGCAGAAGAAGAAGAAAGAGAATCCTCCGCCTCCGCCTCCTAAGCTCGCGTACGAGAAAACAGATGAGGAAACCGATGCGACCGTCAGCCAAGAGGTTGCGGATTTTTTTCAGAAGGTTAAGGACAAGAGAAAGCCAAAGCCGAAGGAACCGGTTGACCCGACAGCCGTAAGACACTTTATTAAACAGGCCAGACCCGCGGTGAAAGAGACGGCTTCGGACTACGACCGCACAATCATGAAGTCGTACAAGAAAGTCGAAAATAGAAAAAGTGCATCGTCGTCGAAAAGCTCTCAGTCCAAAGGCATTGCACAGCTGGGACAACAATCGAAGCAATCGATTCCTCCGCTTGTTGTGCTATCAGAGGAAGAACAACAATTGGTTGAGATTATGAAGCAAACCAACCTCACAAAAGCTCAACTGCGAGGTGAAGATGATATTCCAATACACGAGGGAGGCAAGAAAAAACCATTCGAATTGGGGCAATCACTGGTATGGCCTGAGCTGCTAGCACACCTAGGGACCAGAATGTATGAGTTCCACAATTGGTACATGCGAGAATCTGGAAATGGATTGACCATGTTCGCAGCACGGATCAGAAATTCACCCTATCGGCCGCCATGTGATATGTGGATTGATTTCGAAGATATCCATTTTTTATACCATCAAGATGCCCTTTCCAAGTCTCTCATGAGTGCATGGATTCTGTAAGTATTTAATAAAATGTTTATATTGTACCTCTAGTTGTCAATCCTATCTAACTATATGTTATTGTGTATCATGTAGGATGGAGTATCAACATTGCCGGAAGAAGGGATACTATGGCATTGGCTTCTTGGATCCGGATATCTTACACATGGAGAATATTGCAAATTATCCCAATCGAACGACAACAAATATTTTCAATGCCTTGATGGCACAACATACATGTTCATTGATACTTTTTCCGTACCTCTTCGGGTTAGTCGTAGAACATATTTTACTATTTCTATATTCATTCATGTTACGGTTCTAAATGACATCTTTATATGTACAGGTTTCACTGGATCCTCCTTGTACTCGAGATTAATCGAGGCTGGATTACGGTGTTCGACTCATTGAGAAAGCCGATGAAAGAGTATCAAAGCCTAGTTGATACTCTTAACAAAGCGTGGAAACGCTTTGTTAAACACCAAGTTGGAGTATCAGATACGGACGAGCTTCTATGGAGGCTTGACTTTCCGATACGTTCAAAGTTTCATATTAGTCTTATTTCATTTAGTCAAACATCGAGAGTGTATTACATAACCGATTGTTCATATACGTGTATATATAGTGTATGAGACAGGAACAGGGAAACAACCTGTGTGGGTACTACGTATGCGAATTCATCCACGGATTTGTAGGCCCGAAGATGATGACGGAAAAAGAATTTGACGTACGTAAACTTCCTACCATTTTATTAAATTTTTATTATGCAAATCTGTTTATTAAGACTAACGAAGATTTTTCTTGGCAGGTTATGGTAATGACAGAAGACCTCATTGAACCGGAACGAGTCAAGGCAGTTCAAGAACAACTAATGGGATTTCTGCTCGATGAGGTCGTGAATCCGAACGGTGAATTTTATACGGATCATAGAATAAGCATTGGTTTAATGGATCCTGATCGAGGAAAGGACGAGGAGGAAGAGGAGTTCCAAAAGAAGAAGAAGAAAGATTAGCTTAATTGGTTTTTCTTTAATCGAAACACTTGAAAAGTTGTATATATATATAATACTTTTTAGAAAGCTAACTAAGTACATGTAGATTATATATTATTGTAACGTAATATTACTTTATACGCAAGCGCATTAGAACGGATACGATACGAATACGCATTGTAACGGAAACGATACGAATACGCATTAGAACGGATACGATACGAATACGCATTAGAACGGATACGATACGAATACGCATTAGAACGGATACGATACGAATACGCATTAGAACGGATACGATACGGAATACGCATTAGAAATAAAATAAAATAAAAGAGAAAAAACAGTTTAGTACCGGTTGGTATTACCAACCGATACTAAACTGCCTCCCCGGGGTGGCGGGCAGCGCACGCAGTTTAGTACCGGTTGGTAACACCAACCGGTACTAACGTGCGCGTTTTAGTACCGGTTCTGGAACCGGTACTAAAAGACTGCCACTTTAGTCTCGAAACGTTAGTACCGGTTCCAGAACCGGTACTAACGAGACCTTCTTGACCGGTACTGAAAGTCGTTTCTGTAGTAGTGACTGGTGTTTTCAAGTCGTCCCTAAGGCATCGCCTAGGCGTCGTCTAGGCGACAAGACGATGATGGATCGTCTCGTCTAAGGTGTCATCTTACCCCGCCTTAGCCCGCCTAGGCGTCGCCCAGGCGATAAGGCGGTGGCGGTTCACCTCGCCTCGCCTTAACGCTTTAAAACCATGGTCAGGAGTCAGGACACAGTCACACAGCCGGGCTGCTCTGCATGCCTGCCCACACGGCACCGAGCCACTGACACTTGACGCTGACAGTACTCGAGATCAAGCACTCCTGCAGTTCTGCGGTTCCTCTCTCCTCTTTCTCTCTCGACATGACAGCGATAGGAGACGCCTTTTTAGAGCAACTCCAACCGGTCTCTGAAATTTGGACCCTTACTCTTTCATATGAGGATCTCTTATTCACGTTTCGGACTCCTACTTCTCCGCGTACTCAAACCGATCTCTCATATGCCTCCCTACTTTTCACACACCTTTCTATTTTATTCATATCTTGCAACTAACTAGTAAACTTATTTGCACTCATTGTATAAACTTATTTGCATTGTATTGTATAATATTTTTATGGACACAAAAATAAGTAGCACTAAAATTTCATTCAAAAACACAAATTAATATTTTCATTTAAAATATAAATTACATTTGCACAAGTATCGATGAAATTGCATTTACTAGTCTATCGGGTGTCTCTCCTTCATGCTATCTCTCTCATCTTCCCGTCACATTTACACTTGCGTGCAGCCTGGCAGTTGCTCTGCCGGCGGATGAGAGCCCAAGTAGGAGCTCCTCCATGTAGGGGTTCGGAGGGGATGAATGAGAGTCCAAATGAGGGAGGGGCTTGGATAAGGGATCGGTTGGAGATCATTTTTTGCATCTAAACTCCCAAAACATGAGTAGGGGCTTGAATGAGGCACCGGTTGGAGTTGCTCTTAAAAAAAGCAAAATAGGGGACGGCAATCTCGGCTCCGCCACGAACGACGAGGCCGGGCGCCAAGAGCGGACGGTGGATGCAGCACCGTCTCGTGGCTACGAGCGAATCCTCATATATGCCGCACGAGCCTACTACGAGCGCCTCTGCTCGGCCGCCAGACGCGGCGGCCCGTCCATCGAGCTGCGACGTCGCACGGGGCAGGGGGCGTCGAGCGAGGTTGCTGCACCTCGCTGAGGTGTCCGTACATTTACTCAAGCGGAGGCAAATGAGGCAAGCTCCGCCGGCCGTCCAAAGGGAAATAAATTGGGTACGCACGGTGCGCACCCTCTCCCTTGTGTCCCTGCGACTTGGGCCTGAGCAAGAGAAAAATGAAATACATTTGTTTCTTTAAATAGTGATTTCTCCTTCCATACTAGTGGGGACTACTCAGACCCACGTCGCAGAGACACATGGGAGGGGTGCGCATAGTGGCCGCGGTGCGCACCGTGCGCACCCAATTTATTTCCGTCCAAAGACGAGGGCTCGCATTTAATTTGCCGCCAACACTGTGCCAGATCAGTGTCGGTGCGAAGAATCGTGCGGGCTTTTTGCTTGGACAGATTGCTTGCTAGTGCTAGTGCCCAACGTCCTCTTCTACTGTCATCGTTGGAGTACCGTACCCTCTGCTCGAAATGAAATAGTAGAAAAAAGCACGAGCAGTGTCTTAGGTACATGTCCAATCTGGCATATTGTTTGCATGGCCTTTATGTCCCACAACCACAAATGATGCAACTATGAGTTACGTGTCAGTTAAACTAATTCACGTTTGATCAAATTTCTATAGAATTGTATTCAAACTCATGACTATAAATAACTTTACTATAAAAACACATTTTTAATTAATCTAATGCTATTTATTTGATATTATAAATATGAATATTTTTTTAATCCATAATCAGTCAAACTTAAGATACTAAAACATGACATTTTACTAGAGTTGCATTTTTTTTGGATGGAGGTAGTACTTGCCTTGTTTTCGTTTGCTCATCATCATCCTCCAAAGTTACAATAGAAGAGTCTATTTTCATATGAATTTCAAAGAAATTGGTGTGATTCGATCCTTGGCTCGCTCTCACAGGAAATTGAATCCTTCAAAATTCCTCTAATTTTCCCTCCATTTCAAAAGGGCCTTAATTACCAGGCGAGTCCTTACGCCTTCCTCTTAACAAAATGGAAAACTACGAGTCCTCAAGCCCATTTCACCATGTCTACGCCGGCCTCCGATTCAAATGAGAGTTGCTATCAAAGTGATTTGAGCACTTTGAACTGTTTCATCCGTGAGCCGTGTGGCCAACGATGATGTGATGCGCGCACTTAACGAGCTCAACCACGCGAGCGTTTTTTTACTCTCTAATTTTTTTTTTTTTTTTGAGAATTTTTTACTCTCTAAATTGCAGCTGGCCCAAAACGCAGCTGCTCATTGTCACATGGGCCAGAATTTCCCACCGACAAACCCACCAAACAGATCAGTCCATTGTTCTGTGGGCTGTTCCCGTAGAATGCCCTGACAGGCCGACGGCCCATCGGCGTCGTCCTCTTCTCCAAATCCGCCAGACACTACCACACTGCAACTCTTGGGTTCTAGACGCGGTGCGCGGCGCAGCTATATAGCCAAGCCATCGTCCTCGTCGCAACAGCCCCTCCTCTGCCCCCTAGCTCTCTCTTCTGCTTCTGCATCTGCATCCACCCGGTCGCTCGCTCGCTTGGTTGGTGTTCGACCGGCTTCTCGATCGGCCGCGTCGACGTGCGTGCGTGCCCTCCCTTATCACTTGTGCGTCGAGAGAGATGGACGATGGAGGCATGAACAAGCGCAAGCGGAATAACGATGGCGCAGGCGCTTCAGGTGCCGTGACGAAGGAGATGGCCCCCACACCTAAGGACGACGACGACGACGACACCTCCCCTCTGGAGGCCGAGGTCGTCCCCATCTCCTCTACCGAGGCCACCGTGATCGGCGAAGGTGCGTACCAACAACTGATGCCAAGGTAAACGCACGAGCCGTTCCTGTTTTTATCTCATGCTCTCACGTTGTCTGTCAGGGTCAAGCCTTCAGCCACCAGTGGAGGGCAACCCGGCGTCCGATTCCGCCATGAGCAACGAGACCGCCGCCGCAGCGCCGCCGCCGCCGTCTCATGGCAGCGAGCTCGAGACCCTGGATCTGATCTCCGCGATCGGTGCATCAGGTGAGTTTTCCCCGGCACGATCGAGCAGCGCGAGCTAGCTGTTCTTGGTTGATCCCGACGATGTTTTAATTTCCACGTGTTGAGGAGTTCGGTTCCTGTTGGTGATCGACCTGCGTTGTCTTGCAGTGGGGGCGGCCGGTGGTACCAGTGGCGGCGCTGCGGCGGCGCAGGGCACACGCTCGCCTGCGGTCGCCGCCGGAGACGACGGCGTGCTTTCGCCGGGCATGATCGCCCACGCTGCACCTCGTGCGGCACCCAACGTTCCAGGTCAGTGTCCAACGTACGAAAGCACGCGTGCTGCTCTCTTAGCTCTGCTCTGCCATCTTAATTTCCTCCCGGCGGTTCCAACGTTTGGTTCGGTTCTCTGCAGTGACTTCATGGGGCATCGGGTGCCCGCACTGCGGTGTTCCAACTGCTAATGTGGGGTTTTATCCGGTGACGCACCACTGCCTGTGCCATGCCTGCCGGACCAACGTGGACGCCGTGTGTCCGGTGTGCGGCCTCCGCGGCTTCTTCCCCTGCCCGGGCTGCGGCGTCGTGGCGGCGGCCAGGAGGCATTACCCGGTGCTGCACAACTGCCTGTGCCAGGCCTGCCTGGATGACGATTGACGACCACAGCGTGTGCCTTGGGTCACTGGGTTTGCCCCGAGACCACCTCATGAATTTCGAGACTTTTACAAACGGGCAGTTAGTTCAGTGAAAAAAGTTGTCATTCTTGTGTGCTTTGTGCGTGACTCCACCACCTGGAGTAATTGACCATTATCTTAGAAAACTGGAGTAATTGATAAACGCTTTTAAATATTTCGTACAATTTTTCATGAGTGATGCGGATTTATCGTGGTGCAAAGATGGCCCACCAAAAATGTTCAAGTCTTGTTTTCCATATTTCGCTCATTGTTTAATATTTCATCCATTTTTCATTTCGTTTGATAGGGATGAAATCATTGGGCCGGACCTTATGGTTGTGATCCTACCAATTTTTAAATATGTTGTAGAAATTGAAGCATCTAATATTGATTTGATATTAATTTAACTTTGTAAGACTTGCTACCTTGATCATTTGAAAGGTACAAAAATTAATTATTGGATTATTACTTGACATATCGGCGCATGTAAAAGAGTAAGAATGGGAAAGATTAAACCAATAAGAAGCTTAATTTGTTTTGCACAATTTTAGATGAAGATATACTTTATTGTTGGGGATATGATCCCACATAGGATCCTATTGATCTAGTATCATGTCATGTGGAACTCTCGCCTAAGATCACGGGACTACATGTTAAGATCCACGATGGAATCCTAATCGTTTCAACATTAGTGAAGGAATGTAGAAAAAACGCATTTATGGAAAAGTGCAATTATACAATCGCATGAATGATCCGAATTGAACCCGTGCATGGTGGATTCACAACCCACCTACTACCTTGATTTGCTTCACTAAATTCACCCCTTATCCCGCTAAGGGCGTCCGCAATGGGCGGACCCATGCCGGTCCTATACAAATAATGTAGGGATAGCACCATGTCCTTACCACTGTGAGCGTGAATCTATGAAGGAGCAGCTCCCATAGACAGAACCGGCTCCCATGAGTCCCATCCGATTAAAAAAATTACATTCCATGCATGAGAAGGAAAGAGAATGATTGAAGAGATTTTTTAGGCCCCATTTATAAATTCAGGTCTCGGTTCTATACATTAGGCACATATAACATGTGATATCACATCATTTATAGGTCTCACCTTAGAACCAGGGCTGACTCCATACATTGGAGATGACCTAACAGATTTTCCTCTTCGTTTTGTTCATCATTATCCTACTTACTAATTCAAACCTCCATACCTTGATCTTAGAAAAGGAAACACGTGATGGCAATCTTCTTTAATAAAGAAGAGGATCATAATATTCTGTATTTGCAACAGATCTTAACACCCTTTTGCAGGAGGTGTCCGCCACCTTGGGGAAGAATTAAGCCATCAAAGCGAGGCTAGCAGCCAGAGTGCTAGACCTTGAAGTGCTGGTGTGCCGTGCGCCCGTGCCCAAATTGGTAAATTGCTCACCTGTCAGACCCCGCCGGGACGCAATTCAAACTAATGGACTTGGTCCCAATTCTGTGGGCTGTTCAAAACCTAGAAACAATTCAGCTTCAGCCCACCGGAGCCTTTTCTTCAGGGGCGCCAGCCAGTCGGGGCCCACCCCCAAACTCTTCTTCCCTGCAATACTAGTACAGTAGTACAGTAGTACTACACGCTAATAGGGGACATGTTGCTACTCTGAACCATGATGGCTTTCTCTGCTCCAAAAAACATGATGGCTTTCTCGTACTTGTGATCTGAGGAAATTCGTTGTCTGTCGAGTTATCCCCGCACGGTTCCTGGTTAACTGTTGGTATTCACCGTTCAGTTTTGTTCGAGGTGTGGGCTAATGCTACACAAGCTGTAATTATAGTTAACCTGCCTAATGTTCGGTTTTTTTTCTTATGTGAGGAGAGGATGTGAAGTCGTGAAAAGCATCCACTTAGTCATAGTTTTCATTCAATGAATTGAACGATGCACATGTTTGCTAGTAGCACAAGCTTTGTATCGATTAATCAAGCATTGGTATTAACAAGTGATTAAAATAAGTCGAGTACAGATTCTAAGGTAACAGTAAATCTCACGGCATTCAAATCAAGATCTAAACAACAATGCATCCAAAGAATCAGTATATGCATATTGCCCTGTGCTGTTCTTTGATCATGAGTTCCAAAGATCTTGGTAATGAACCGCATGCTATTGTCCCAACGGCAACTACTGCTCATTTACATCAACGGGCAGCCAACCTGGAAATCAACTCCTTCAAGAGTACAGGGAAGCTCTTAACAAAGATGCTCAAAGACATCGGTTGCCATAACCTTGTTTAATTAGTGACCGGGGACATTTATGAAATCCAATACAAGCCACATGTTGAGGAGTTCGGTTTCTTGCTGACTTGCAGTGTCTTGCACTTGCAGTTAAATATTTTGTGCATTTTTCATGAAGTGATGCGGATTTATCATGGCGCAGAGATGACCACCATCCACCAAAAATTGTCAAGTCCCAAGATTGGGATGAAATCGCGTAATCGGATCATAGGATTGTGATCCTGTCAAAATTTAAATAGATTGTAGAATTCAAAGCATTTAATATTTATTTGATTTGATTTAATTTTGTAAGCTTGCTAAGCGTGTAAAAGAGTAAAACAAGAAGGATTGAGCCGATAAACTTTATTTCTTTCAAAATGAATAAGGGAGGCCCTCCTCCATTTAGTCTTAGGGGGGCCCTTTCCAAAATAGAAAAATTCTCATTTATGGGCATTCCATTTTGGAAAACCATCTTTTTTAATCATCTTCCCTTCCCCTTCGGCCCCACCACCTCCTTCTTCCCCCCTGCTCATCCTTTCCTCCGACGCCCGCGCCTCCCCCGCCCAGCCCCCGCGCGCCGCCTTCTCCCCCGGCTCCGGCGGTCGGGGGCCGCCTTCCCCGCCGCCGCACCTCCCCCTCTCCACCCTAACCCGGCGGCGCGCACTGCCCCGCGCGGCTCCTCAGCAGCGGCTTGAGGTAGGAGAAGGCCGAGAAGGGGGAGGGGACCTCCTGCTAAGCCTAAGCGAAGGCCCTCCTCCAAATAGATTTTGCGTACTAACAATGACATGCTGTGAGTTTAGTTGACTCATTTTTGTCCTTTGTTTTGACAAAAAAAAAATCTTCCAGCTGCTGGTTGAGTACGGTTCATGCAGAGTTTTGATGCTACTGGATTTCTGAATGTGCGGGTCAACTTCCTGCAAGTTTTTGGTGCTGTTCCTTCTTCGTTAGGGACGTCAAGTCTGAAGAAGTGAAGAAGTGAAGTAACTGAGGAAATCGCACGGATGCCCCTCGCTGTTCCTTCTTTGTTAGGGACGTCAAGTCTGAAGGAGTGAAGTAACTGAAGAAATGCAGTAACAGTAAATTCAGAGAAACCTCTGTTTACCGATTGTAAACAGAACTTAGTTTTTTTGCGGATAGCAAACAGAACTCAGTTGGCATTTAGTAAAAGGCTATCAATGGGATCTGCTATGCTTACAGTTCAGAGCAAGAACCCTATCTCAGTAGTCTAAAAGTAGAGTAGAGCGGCTGCCTGTATTTGAATGCTATCTATCAAGCCAACACCACATCGAGGCAGCAACTTCTTGTGTGTTCTTCAGATTCTTGCAAAGACATTCAGAAAAGATTAAGCAGTTTAGGCTCTTAGCAGTGAGACATTTTGTGCTACAGCAGTTTTATAATCCAGTGGTTTTGACTCTTGACAGAAACCATATACTGAAGATGCTGGTTCGAGAAGTTCTGGGCTTCTCATGCTAATGCCTGATTGTGATTTCGGTGGTTACGGCGAGTGCCAAGAAAACCAGACGGCTAGCTGGGCCTTGCCCTGAAAATACGGATTTGCTATCTGCCGCAGTCCGCCGCACACCCTTCATTGGTAGGCTGTGCATCCGGTGATGGGCTACAATGATGGGTCGCGGGTGACGATGGGTCAGCCCATAAGCAGGTTTGCTTCTTTCCTGTTTCTTTTTTGTTTTTTCTATTTGTTTTTATGGGCCGCGGGTGACATGGATCGGCCCATGAGCAGGTTTGCTCCTTTCCTTTTCTTTTTGTTTTTCTATTTGTTTTTTCCTTTTTTATTCCTCCTTTTTTTCCGTTATTTTTTCTCCTGACTAATTTTTTTTACTTATTCTCTATTTGACTGATTTTTATCTTTCTTTATTTGTATAATTCATGTAATAGAATTTATTCCACGTGTATATATTTGTTCTATGAGACGTACAATTTGTTCATGAGTCTTGTAACTGGTTTCAAATGTATAGTATTTTGTTCCTCCTGTATATATTTTTGTTCCAAAGTCTCTGACAAATACATTTGCTCCACATGTATATAGTTTTGTTGTATGAGTTACACTGTTTATTTTTCTCATATATTTTGTTACTTCTCTATAACATTTTGTTCCACATTAACTTCTATTTCATTATTTTAGAATATTTGTTTCACATGTTAATATTTATGTTTCTTTTATACGATATTTTTGTTCCTCAAGTTACATGATTTGTTCCACTTTTAACTTCTATATGATAATATTCTGTTCCACTAGATGATTTGTTCCACATGTTAATATTTATGTTCCTTCTATACAATCTTTTGTTCCTTAGGTTACATGATTTGTTCCGCTTTTAATTCCTATATGATAATATTCTGGTCCACTGGATGATTTTGTTCCACGTGTCAAAATTTATGTTCTGTCTATGCGATCTTTTTATTCCACAAGGTCGGATTATATGTTCTGGTTACTAAAATCGGATGAATTGTTCTTCCTGTTTTTTAATTCTAAACATAATCAAGTGTTGTCTAGTTTTGAAGATCTTGTCATAAGAAATCTAGTGGTGCAATCGAAATTTGATTTGGATACTCGGTTTGTGAAATACAAATTGTTTTTCAGAAGCTCTCATTGTAGGGCCCGCTAATGTGAGAGTTGTGTGGCGACGGCCTGCATGATTGACAGGCTGGTACGAGGCTGTCAGTTCCGGCTGACGCGGGGCGAGAAGCGTGGGTGGAAGGGTCTGGTTAAGTTATGTTTTTTTGAGGGTGTGCGGCGATGCACGGTTTACCGCATATGCGGTATATAGTTGTTCCCCTGAAAACATGTCCGGCAGCGTCGATGCGGTGGCGCAGGCGCCGTAATCAACTGGAGCCCCACTGCTCCGATCTACACGAATCTCACGATCTCAGCTTAGCATAGAATGCTGAAAGATTTTCTTGTTCTTAATATGGCATAATAAGCGATGGATGAACATCTACAATATGTCCTTTTATTACCCTCGTGGGCAAACTCTTTAATTCTCGCCATTAATTAATATTCAAAGAGCGTAGCTGAGCTACGCTCAGCTGGCAATGGTCCTTCTCGTGGAACCTGCCTATCAGGGTTCAAATCCTTCGACTTGGCACCGGTGCTCGCATTTTTCCTGAATTTATTTCAGGATTTAACCGGCGCTATTCTTTCAGTGGTAGGCGACGTGCCCGTCGACAGCGAGGCGCCAGTGGTGACTTCGACAATCTTAAAGATTTGCCGGCTCAGTCTTTCCAAGGGTGCTTAGAGAGGTACGGTTACGTGTGCTCGTATGGGCGATTGTGCGTGCGTGTTTGTGAGCGTACGTGTCTATACTATACCGAGTAATTAAAAAAATAATATAAAAAACAACAGAGAAAACAAGTAGGATAGCAACTGGATGATTGCTGGAGCGGGGAAAAACAGAGAGAGAACACAGCGCGCAAAGCGTGGGAATGCATTTTCGCACAGCGCAGCGCCAACCGCCGCACCGCAGACGGCAAGCCGCGGCCAGGCCACCGGCCTTCTATATAAGCCTCAGTCTCTCACCACGTCGGGGGGAATGCCAAAGCCACCGCCTCTCCCCCTCCCCCTTCCCCTCGCTTCTCCGCCTCGCTCTCGCCTCCTCGAGCTCCGCCGCCGCCGCGTCGACGATAAGGCGGACAAGGTGTTCGACCGATTGCTCGGCCTCCCCGCCGGCGAGATCGGGGCGCACCCGGGCAGCCCGGGATGGACGGTCGCAAGGGCAAGCGGAAGAAGGAGCACGACGATACCAAGGAGTCCTCGCGCGAGAGTACCGGGAGCACGGCGGCGGGGACGCGTGGCGGCGGCGCCTCCGCCGCCTCCGCGGGCGCGTCCGGCGGGGCTCCGCCAACCCGAGGTAGGTGCCCACGAAACTCCACGCGCGCGGCGCGCCTCGATCGATCTTGCTTCCCTCTCTTACTTCTCGGTTTCCCGGCTCTGGAGCTCTGACTCATCCTCGCCGTGATTTAGCTGCAGGCAACCCCGCCGAGAACTCAGGCTCCGCCGCGCCGGCCGCCGACGAGCCGCGCGGCCGTTCGTCGCCGACGGGACAGCCGGCCGCCACCGCGCCGAAAGGGAGCGCTCCCCGTCGTCACGGCGTACGTAGCCCCCGCGTTCGGGGTCAGGCGAAGAGTTCGGGAATCATGCCGCCTCCGGCCATGGCGAGCACGGCGGCGGCGACGGCGCGTGGCGGCGGCACCTCCGCTGCGGCTTCCGCGGGCGCGTCCGGGACCCCGCCAGCTACCCGAGGTAGGTTCTCACGAAAACCCACGCGCGCGGTGCGCTCCTCGATCTCGATTCTCTCTTCATTCGCGGTTTGTCGGTTTTCAAGTTCTAGATCATCCTCCTTATCCTGATTTGCTGCAGGCAACCCCGGCCAGAACACCCCGCGCTCCGCCGCGCCGGTCGCCGACGAGCCGTGCGGCCTCTCGTGGACGAAGGCACAGCTGCGCGCCGCCGCGCTCGGTTTGAGCGCTCCCCGTGACGGCGTGCATAGCTCGGGCGTTCAGGGGCAGGCGCAGAGCTCGGGGTCGGGGACCAGGTCACCTCCGGCCAAGGCGTGCCCGGTGTGCCACCACTCCGTCTTCTCCAACACCATCTGCGTGAACTGCGCCTGCGTGGACGCCCGGAAGCTCGTCTTGGCCACCCGTCCGCCTCCGCCCCTTCAGGCTCCTCAAGGCCAGCAGCAGCAGCAACGTCCTGACGGGATTCATCAGGGGCATCTGTCGCCGGCGTACCTGGAGTTCGTCGCCAACCGCCTGATGGGACAGCCACGCGGCTTGGCGCCGGTGCCGCCGTCCCCAGCCGCCCCGCCGCCCGTCCCGGCGATCTCAATCCCTCCTCAACCACAGGATCAGCGTCCCCCTCGGCCTCCTCAACAACACCCGCGACCTCCTCAGCCCATCCCTGCAGGCGCGCAGCTGCAGCACCAGCGGCTCCGGCACATGGCGGCGGAACTAGCTGCGGCCCGCCGCGCGGCGGCAGAGCGCGGCGAGGCGCCCAGAGCAGGAGCGCCGTCCGCCGCCAAGCTCGGGCTTCCCGGCGTCCAGCGGCTGCCGAAGGCGCAACCGGTGCCCCGCGAAGACAAGCCCGTCGGATTCCATTACAACCCCGTCGTGCTCGGCCCTGGCCCCGACCCCGAGGACGGTTGGTGCCCGGCCTGCCGCTTCTACCCGGCGCGGACGGTGCTTCAACCACGGCAGCATGACTGCGTGTGCCAAACTTGCCGCGACGTCGATCGCATCGTGTGTCCGGTGTGCGGCTCCAAGTAGGCGGCCGCCCGGCAAGGGGGCTTCTACTGTTCTTCTTGAAGACTGGTTTCTGCAGTGTTCGTCGCAAAGCCGCTTTGATTCTGTGCAAATGATTGGTTTTCCGATGAAGTGTTTCTGCAGATTTTTGAAGTGATTGAGCAGTCATTAGTTTTCTGGTGGTGTTCTTTAGGCTTCTGTCAGAGATAGTATACGTTTCTGATGTGGTAGTATTTTGGATATGCAGTGGTTTATGTGATTTTGATACCTGTAATTGTCTGGTTGAGATTCTCTGTTTTTCACACAAATCATCATTGGCCAAAGATGGTCTGAAAAGTATAGTTTACTGAACTCCGTGATACTAAATTTGTGTGAATGTGATTTCTGACTATAATTTCCCTTGCGATTGCATAGCTGAATTCACTACTTCTCACTGATAAGAGAAGCATAGTTGTGATAACCGATAATTCTCATGTATGTCACTGCAACTGGAATTTGGTTCATTGCCAGAAAGGTGATTTGGGTTCTTTTGAATTAGAGCTGAGGAGGCCCCATTTTCTGATCTCATGTGTCCCCTCTCTTACTGAATTTAGGAAATGAAATGCGTGTTTGCAATGAGACCTCGAATTCATATTCCTGAAGAAATTTGTTGTCCAGTTATTACTGAAAAAGTTCAGAGAAGCACAGTTACTGAAACCACTGGGCCCAACTCCTACCCAAGAGACAAATACCAGAAGGAAGCTAAACACAACGAAACGGCAAGAACCTTTGCGTCAAAAGGCTGGCCGTGGCGGGGGTTCAATTCCAAAAAACAAGCCAGTTTGCTTTAGATTATGAAACTACTCAATAATCCAGAGTAAATCCTTGCCGTGGCCGGCGCGCACGGTGCTTCAACCGCGGCGGCATGACTGCGTGTGCCAAACTTGCCGCGACGTCGACCGCATCAGGTGCCCGGTGTGCGGCTCCAAGTAGGCCGCCGGCTGGCAAAGGGGCTTCTAGCCTTCTAAAATTCTTCTTTGAGACCGGCTTGATGCAAAGCCCCTTCGATTCTGTGAGAACGATTGCTTTTCCATTGAAGCGTTTCTGCAGATTTTTGAACTGATGGGACAGTCATTAGTTTTCTGATTGTGTTCTCTAGGCTTCCGTCAGAGATAGTATACGTTTTTGATGTAATAGCATTTTGAATAATGCAGACGGTTCAGTAATCTTGATGCCTGTAATTGTCTGCTTCGGATTTCTGTTTTTCACACAAATTATCATTGGCCAATGGGGTCTGAAAAGTATAGTTTACTGAACTCTTTGATGCTAAATTCGTGTGAATTTGATTTCTGATTGGCTATAATTTCCCTTGTGATTGCATAGCTGAATTCGCTACTTCACACTGAAAAGAGAAGCACAGTTCTGATGATTCTCATGTTATGTCACTGTAACTGGAATTTGTTTCATTGCCGGAAAGGTAATTTTGGTTCTTCTGAATTGGAGCTGAGGAGGTCCCATTTTCTCATCTCCTCTTACTGAAATTAGGAAATGAAATGTATGTTTGTAATCAGACCTCAAATTCGAATTCCTGAAGAAATTTGTTGCCCAGTTACTGAAAAGTTTCAGAGAAGTGCAGTTAGTGAAGAAGTGCAGTTGCTGAACGAGTCCAGAGAACATTCTTTAAAAAAAATTTTAAAAGGAGTTCAGAGAGGCGCCAAAGATAAGCTGCCGTTGGTGTGAACTTTTTTGACAACTTCAATTAAATGGTAAGAGCATCTTCAAGAGCTCTTGTATATGAACTTTCTTTGGCTAAAAAAAAGAAAAGGATTCAAAAAACCTCCATCCAACAGTTCTTCTATCTGCTTTGCTATAAATCGAAGATTGCTATCTTACCGTCCTCGCTTGCTATTTTGGTCCAACGCTGCCCGTTTGCTATAGAGGCCTTGGATTAGGCCATTGAATTAGGGAGGACTTCTATTTTTACAAAGAAGTACAATTCTTATATTTAACAAACAAAATACAATAGCTCTTGAGATGCTCGCCTGTTTTCGTGTTGTAAACAACACTTATTAGTTGGCTTTTTAGTAAAAGCTCTGGGTTTTTTCCCCCCGAAGAGCTAAAGCTCTGCTATTAAACTAGCATAAAAGGCTACTGATGAGATCTGCTCGATTCAGAACAATAACCTCTTCTATGAATCCAACACCACATTGGTTCAGGCAGCGAGTTATTGCGTGCTCTTCAGTCTCTACGAACTCTTTCTTGGAAGACTCCGTTTGGCTACGCACCTCGTGGACATGGCATGGTATGATGGACTGACTCATGGTCTACGAATCGAGTAGTCGATGGCTTGTGCAGTCGTGCTATTCCTATCCTTCCCTGCGCCCTGCCCTGGTTCGGGGGAGACTAATTTGCGGCCGCCCTCACGGAAGGAGCTGCGCGCTCTAGCCGACAAAAAAGCAGGCAGGCGGGGCCACCTCTGTGTGCGCATGCACATGCTCTCCTATAAGAAAAAAGTTATACAACATAAAAAAAAGTCTGCCAAAGAGAAAATTTACAAAGAAATATTTTTGCAGCACGTGCACAATTTTTCCTCACAGATTAGCTTGAGCCTCTGCATGCCATACCTGTCTGCCGCTTCCAACATTTGGACATCTCCTTTCCCCTCCATCTCCGGCAACGAATCGGTGTACACGAAATGCAGCAAGGCCCCGAACACTCGAGGCGTCATGCCATCGATCCGCACGCAAACCCCCTACGCCGGCGCTGGTGCTCTGCTCCCTCATGGCACCGTCGAGCTCCACCCTGATAACCGGCGAGCGAGATGCAAGGATGTAGCTGTGCGCGCGGAACGTCTCGCCCGCGACCTGGAACGCGACGTCGGCGCCGTCCTGGGCCACGAGGAGGTCGCCGAGATGCCGGTACAGATCTGACGGCGGCGCGGGCACCGCCGCGGCAGACATCGTCGTGGCGAGCCCGAGCCCCCTGTTCTCCGTACGGGGCTGCTCCGCGACGGAGATTTCACAACCGATCTTGAAGCAGTCATCCACGAGATACTCCGAAGCCTCGAGGGATTCCTTGTGGATGAAAGCAATGATGCCGGATCCATAGCTGCTGTTGGGCGAGAACTTGCTGAAGCCTAGCGTTCGAGTGTAAGCTGACACGCCCTCGCCGGATCGAGCAGGGCGAAAGTGGTCTGCGCGTAGACGATTTTGCATTGAGGTTTGAATGCAAACTTAGCACTAATAAATAAATGATGAATCACTTCCACTGTCTATTTTCTTTTCGAGAACTCTTGTCTGGGCAAGTATTTCATTAAGAATGAGCAAGAGTTTACAAGAAGACCCAAAACGACCGCTTACCTGGACTCACAGAAGAAAAAAATCACTTCCACTGTCTATTAATGTCGTTGCAATTCTGTTGCCAGTTTTCTGAAATAGTGTAAGTGTAGCAGTAGCTGACCTACCTTGTACCATGAATAGTATGCATGGAGATGTGAAGAGTTGGTGTGTTTTCAGTAATGGGTTGATCAGTGCGGTCAGAATCTGAAGCATCTTCCACATTTTTAGGCAAGAATGACAGAAAATCTGTTTGCCTTCCAGGAGGACTTCCAGTTCCAGGACATCCTAATAGAGAAGACCAATTGTGTTTGGGTTATCCCATTCCCGTAAATCTTCATCAGCCGATGTTAGTTTCAAAAGTAGTATCATTTAGTGGACTCTGTCTGTGATATTATATGTGTGCTATTGTGGTTTTTGATCGGCTAATTTCCTTGTGATTGCATAGCTGAATTTACTTGGTATCAGTCTGTCACTGAATTTAATGGACTCTATCTGTGATGTAGTAGCGTTTTGGATAATGCAGCGGTTTAAGTCATTTTGATATGTGCAATTGTCTGGTTTGGATTCTCTGTTTTTCACACAAAACATCATTGACAAATGGAAGTCTGAAAAGTATAGTATCAATGTGATTTCTGATCGGCTATAATTTCTCTTGTGATTGCATAGCTGAATTCACTACTTCTCACTGAAAAGAGAAGCACACTTGTGAAAATTCTCATATTATGTCACTGCAACTGGAATTTGTTTCATTGCCTGAAAGGTAGTTTTGGTTCTTTTGAATTGGAGTTGAGGAGGTCCCATTTTCTGATCTCATGTCCCCTCTCTTATTGAATTTAGGAAATGAAATGTATGTTTGTAATCAGACCTCAAATTCATATTCCTCTGAAGAAAATTCTTGCCCAGTTACTGGAAAAGTTCAGAGAAGCGCAATTACTGAAGAAGTGCAGTTGCTGAAGGGGTTCAGGCAAGCTCCAAGACGAAGCGGCCGTTGGTGTGAACCTTTTGCCAACTTCAATTTTGTGCAGGAATTCTTTTGAAGAATCGCTCATCATGCATCTGACCAGGAGAAGTTTTTCTACTGTGAACACCTTTATTAAGGCAAAACACTTTATTAAGCCTTGAAGTATAAAAGGCTATCGATTCAGAACAATCTCCTTGGAGTCCTTGTCACCAGCGCTTCCTGGTCCTGGTTCCTCTTCCTCGCCAGGGCTTCTCGTGCCCCTTATCCTTCTTTGTCAGGGACATGAAGAAGTGCAGTTTCTTTTTTGAAAAGAAGTGCAGTTTCTATCTGAAGATTTGAAGTTATTACAGTAGTAAGTTCAGAGAAGCGCCAGGACGAAGTCACCATTGCTGTGAAATTGATGCCGACTTCAGTCATGTGCAGGAAATCCTTTTCAAGAACCCTCCATCACTCACGCTTTGGGATTCACAACATCACTCACGCGCTCGCGTAGATCCTTCTTGAAATCCCACCACACACGCTGACACGCAGCGCCAACCGCTACGCCGCAGACGGCAAGCCCAGCGCCAGGCCACCGGCCTTAGCCTCGTCTCCCACCACGTCGGCGGAAAAGCCAAGTCACTGTTCCTCCTCGGCCCCTCCCCAATCCCCATCCCCTTCTCCGCCTCGCTCTCGCCTCCTCGAGCGCCGCCGCCGCCGCGTCGACGAGAAGGCAGGCAAGGTGTTCGACCGATTGCTCGGCTTCCCCGCCGGCGAGATCGAGGCGCGCGCGGGCAGCCCGGGATGGACGGTCGCAAGGGAAAGCGGAAGAAGGAGCACGACGACGAGACCAAGGAGTCGTCGCGCGAGAGTACCGGGAGCACGGCGGTCAGGGCTGCGAGGGCGCATGGCGGTGGCACCTCCGCCTCCTCAACGCCAGCAGCAGCAACGGCCTTCAGGGGCGTCTTCGCCGGTGTACCTGGAGTTCGTCGCCAACCGCCTGATGGGACAGCCGCGCGCCGGCGCCGCCGACCCGATCCCCGCCGCCCGCCCCGGAGATCTCGATCCCTCGTCAGCCACAGGAATCGAACGCACCGCCCAACCGTCAACGGCGAGCCTATGCCTTCTCTATAAAGCCTCCTCCTCGTCGGACGTCGGCTCGTCGCAGCGCCTCTCCCCCTCTCCCATTCCTTCTCGTTCTCGCCCTTTCTTGAACACCTCGTGTGGCTCTCGGTTCTTGACAAGGAGAGGAAGCAAATCTTCCGAGAAGCAGAGGGGGGCGCAAGATGGGCGACAAGGACCCCAATCGAAACAAAGGCAAGGATAAGGCGGTGCTCGAGAACGAGGACATCGCCGCGTCGAACGCTCGTTGGATGAGGGCGCTGATCGCGGAACATGGCAGCTGGGACGGCTTCCGCAACGAGAGCGCGTCCGGGGCAGGAGCAGGTGCGTGTCCAAGAACACCCGAGCCGGCGAGCCCGTCTTGTTTCTTGCTTGCCCCCCTGTTCTTGCGCCTTCGAATTGAAGCTCTCGTTTCTTGGTTTCGCCGCAGGCCAGAACGCCCCCCGCTCCACCGCACCGGTCATCGACCCGCCGCTTGGACGCCCGGCGGGACAGCCGCTCGCCGCCGCCGCGCCCGGAGGCATTCAGCTGCAGGCGCCGCACTCGGGCTCGGGGAACTTGCCGCCCCGGGACGGTGAGATCGGGTGCCCGGCGTGCCGCAGATCGTTTGATTCCTGCGCCTGTTGGGATGACCAAGGGAACCGGCGACTCCAATTCCGAGGTGCGTTCTTCGTTCTTGTTGCAATTAGCTCTTCTTGCTTCCTTGCCCTCTTCTTGCGCGGTTTCGGGGTTCTGATTGGTTTCTTGGTTTCGCTGCAGGGAATTACTCCGGCGAGAATGCCCCCCGCTTCGCCGCACCGGTCGCGAACCTGCCTCATGGACGTCCGATGGGACAACCGCACGGCGGTGCGCTCGGAGGGAGCAGCAGCAGCTTCAACCCCGGCGAAGGACTCCATGGCCTTCAGTTTCACCGGCCGGTGTTCAGCAGCCGCCCCGCGCCGCCCGCCTTCCAGAGGCCGCCCGTCCCCTTCGACGGCGTGGTCCGACCGTGCCCGGCTTGCGGTTGGGAGGTCGGGGGGCGGATGCGGGATCACCCGAGGTGGCATATCTGCCCGTGCGAGGCCTGCCGCTTCGGCCACTTCTGCCGCGTCTGCCCTCCTCCTCAAGGGCTCCCCGCCGACTACTCCGTCCCCGACCCCGGGCCCAACCCCGGCGAATGCCACTTTTGCGTGGCGTGCCGCAAGAATCCGTTGCCGGTCTCCCCTCAACCACCCCGCCACATCTGCGTGTGCCGCTTCTGCAGGTCGCACGGCGTTGTTTGCTCGGTGTGCGACTTCGGCCCGTCTCGGTCTGTCGGCGAGAGGCGTTCGCGGGCAGCCGGGATGGACGGCCGCAAGGGCAAGCAGAAGATGGAGCACGGCGAGATCAAGGAGTCGTCGCGCGAGAGCACCGGGAGCACGGCGGCGAGGGCGGCGGGGGCGCATGGCGGCTGCGGCACCTCCGCAGGCTCCGGGTGCTTGTCAATCCCAGGTGCGTGCACATGAAACTCGAGGATGCGCGCCTCGATCGATCTCGCTTCCCTTCTTCCTTCGCGGTTTTGCCGGTTCTGGAGCTCCGGCTCATCCTTTTGCTGCAGGTAATCCTGGCCAGAACGCCCCGCGCTCCGCCATGCCGGTTGCCGACGAGCCGCGCGGCCGCTCGACTTCGACCGGATTGCTGCTCCCCGCCGCGACAGGAGTACATGGCCCCCGCATTCAGGGGCACGCCTTGTACTCCAGGACGGCAGAGTGGGCGCAAGGCGGCGGCGAGGACGGCGGCAGCTTCACCGCCTCCACGGGTACTCCAGCTCCAGGGGCCCCGCCAACCCGAGGTAGGTGCCCACGTGCGCGGCGCGCCTCGATCTCGCTTCTCTCTCCCTTCGCCGTTTTGCCGGTTCTGGAGTTCTATAGCTCATCCTTGTCGTGGTTTTTCTGCAGGCAACCCCGGTCAGAACGTCCCGCGCTCCGCCGCGCCGGCCGCCGACGAGCCGCGCGGCCGATCGACTCCGACGGCAGAGCTGCTCGCCACCGCGCCCGGAGGGAGCGCTCCGCGTCAGGGGCAGGCGCTGGGCTTCGGCATCATGCCGCCTCCGGCCACGGCCACGGTGGGCATGGCGGCGAGGGCGCACGGCGGCCGTACTACCGCCGCCTCCACGGGCGCGTCCGGGGTCCCGCGGACCCGAGGTAGGTGCCCACGAAACTCCACGCGCGCGGCGCGCTCCTCCATCTCGATTCTCTATTCCCTCGCGGTTTTGCCGGCCGGTTCAGTTCTGGAGCTCATCCTCGTCATGAATTTGCTGCAGGCAACCCCGGCCAGAACGCCCCGCGCTCCGCCGCGCCGGCGCCACATGGCCGGGAGGACGGCAGCAGCTCCGCCGCCGGTGCGGCGTCCGAGGTCCTGGCAATACGAGGTGGGTACAACCGAAAATCGACGCGCGCCCCTGTTCTGTTCTCGCTACTCTCTTCATGCACAGTTCTGATTTTTACTCGTTTCTTGATTTGCTGCAGAGCAAGCAGGAGCGCGGCGCAAGAGGAAAGGGAAGGAGCCGGCGGCGGGCGCTACTACACAGCTCTCGCACGGGACAAGTACGTACATGTGTTCGAGACCATAAGGCACGTTGTTGGTTAGCCTATTCTTGTTATTGGTTGTGATTAGTTTTGCTGCTGCTGCCACTGCCAAAGAAGACAAGGAGCCAACAGTTGGGGAAAGCTACGTCATGTCAATTACTAACAAGGACGGCTCTTGCTGCCGTCGGAGGGGATTATCTGCCGGCGTCTCTGCGCCTAGTTCCAAACGCGAAGGATGCGAAGTGGGCGCGATGCATGGAAGCTCTGCGACGCGAACGGGAGGCCTCGACCGCCATCCCCTCCACAAGATCGGCCCCGCGGCGCCGGGCACGAGGGGTTTTGGTGCCTGCTGCCACCAGCCAGCGCGCGGCTCCGTCGGGAGCCACTGGATTCCCGTCGCCGGAAGAGCCTGATCCGAAGACCCAGCCGGACCGCTCGTGTCCACGCTGCAGATCCAGGCAGGGCACCGTGGCCCCGCACCACCTGTGCCGGTGCACACGTTGCTCAGGGAGCACCTCTGGAGAGGTTTGCCCATTCTGCACTCTGCTGGCAGTGCCGAGGATGAAGCACCCGCGGGGCACGTGCCCGGGCTGCGGAAAGAGCTCAGGCAAAGTGGCTCTTGATCACACTTGCGTTGGTGACTGCTGCTCGAAGGAGATGTGCCCGAGCTGTCAGTTGGCAGGTGTGCCCCGGCCGCGGCAGAGGCCTGATGGCACGTGTCCAAGCTGTTTGGAGAGTTCAGGGAGTGCGACACGGCACTTATGCCTCTGCTTACCGTGTAAGAGTCTTTCTGGTTCTGCTTGCCCATTTTGTACCCTCTCTGAAGTGCCGTCAGCGTCGGAACCCTTTGAGTACATCAGGAGAGTAGCCTACTCCCAAATAGATATGTAGTTACATGATTAGTTTTCGACAAACTCACTATAGTTGTATCGTCCTTAAAACTCGAGGTGTCTCTTTGTATACTCTATTTTCTATAAGCGCTAACCTCAATTGAATCCTTGTATTGTTTGTTTTCGGAAGGCACTGTCTCAAGTGAAATGGAAATCAATGCTTGCGGTGTTGTTACCAGTAGTGATGTACTGATAGATGTACTATGGAGACGATGTGTCCTCGAGGTTACCGCGGGCTGCAACGTTGTGCTGGCGCTAGGTGCTGGTTCAAGCCTCCGTAGTTGATCCTCGGTGATCGGCCACGTAGTTGCCCAGGGCTCGGGCTCCCCAGCACCCAGCTTGGCTGCTAGTTCAAGCCATATTGAGGAATGAGGAGATCGACGATGTGATCCACTTCGAACGTCACCGCAATTGGAGGTTGCCACCAACGGGTGGCCTCCTAGGTCGTCACCCTTGTATGAAGCTCACCTTCATCATTGATCCTAGAGAAACTTCATAGATTGTGTCTGCCTGTGCTCTTCACTGTTGCAATGAGCTGCCTAATGCCACCTTGTCTGGATCAGTAGTACCTGTCCCTGTTCCCCACCTCCTTCTCTCTTCTCACCTCCCTCTTCTTCCTCCAACAGGACTCCTCAAGGTGTCCATCCCTTCCACAATGCTCACAATGGAAGCGGACTGGCTTTGGCTTTGGGGTTTCTCTCGGCTGTGCCCTCTCTCTCGGCTGGTAAACCCCACTCCTCACAAAGGTCACTCTCCTCTGAAAGTTATCTGTCTTCGGTGGAAACTTGGGAGGATCTGGAGTGGTGTCAAGCTTGTTCAGCAGGTGGTTTGGTTTGGGTGTGAAGGTGTTCTTGAGAATGGTTTTTGGTGGGTTTGTGGGAATGTTTGCGGTGGAGCTCTCTGGATCTCTCTCTCTCACCACTACTCTCACCAACCTTCTCAGAACCAAGACCACAACCATCAGCTCTCTTGAAACTAGCAATCAACATCTTGAGCTGAGGCTCACGACCAGACAACCAACCCAAACACTGTCTCAGCTCATCATTCTCATCTTGCAAGTGATTCACACACTGCTCTAACTCAACATTTTTCAATGCAACAACATCACAAGCAGAACATGAATTCGCAATGGGTGATTTAAGTTGTGCTTCAAGTGAACTAATCATGGTGCGTGATTCAAGCAACTGAGCATGCAAAGCAGGACAAGAAGTACAAGCACCTAGCAAAGATGACCTAGACTTCAACTCAGCAAGCTCAACTCTAGCACCCTCTAGTTCATCCAAGCAAGTCATGTGTTTCTCCTTAAGCACAACAAGATCAGCAATATGCACATCATAGAACGAGCATTCTACCTCATCAGACACAAGAGGAGCATCTTTCAAAACAGCAATCTCAGACTCAAGCGAAGCTGCTCTCTCCCTAGACTCGCAAAGCAAAGACTCAAACTCCATGGCCTTCTTTCCAGTCTCAGAAAGCAAGGTCTCAAGCTCAGCCACTCTATCCTTGGACTCTCCTAGCAAAGACCTAAACTCCCTCTTCTCCTTGTTGGTCTTCCTAAGCACATCATCGCGGTTATCGACCAACTGCTCTAACCTAGCAATCTCCTGACGCAAAGAGGTGGGATCTGTCAATACCTCATCCTCGGAGTCTGAGTCGGAGTCGTCCTTGCTCTTCGCGGAGTCGTGCGCCATGGTGCAGTAGTCGACGGCGGCGAAGGAGATGCCGTTGAAGTTGCGGTTCAAGCTCTTCTTCTCCTTGCGGTGGCCGCGGTCCTCATCTTCACTGCTTGAGCTTGACGACGTGTTGGTGGAGCTTGTGTCGATGTCGCTCGCATCAGCCACCATCGCTCGAGATCTGTGCTTCTTGTGTCCACCGTGCTTGTTCTTGGATCTTCTTTCTTCCTTGTTCTTGTGCTTGGCGCGGTACTCGTCCTTGGGACGGTGCTTGTGGTCATCTCGCGGGCGGTGCTTGCGGTTGTAGTCGTTCTTGATCTCCTCGGGGCACTCGGCGATGAAGTGGCCCATCTTCCCGCATCTGTAGCACGTACTCCCGGCACGCCTCGAACCCTTGCGGTTCTGGGACATCCGCTCGAACCTCCTCGTGAGCAACGCGAGATCCTCCTCGCTCAGCACCTCATACTCTTCATCTGGAAGGGACACAAGAGAAGACAAAGCAAAGTGTCTGGGAGAGTTAGCATGTCCATATCCAGAGCCACCGACTAGAGCCAGACTATGAGGATCAGTCGGACTCTTAGCCTTGGCAAGCAACTGTCTGTCAACCTCAGAGGACTTCAACTTCGAGAAAAGCTCATCAACAGAAAGAGTCTCATAGTTTGCCGACTCCATGATCGCCTCAACCTTGGCACCCCATACGGATCTATCAAGTGCTTGCAGGAGCTTGATAGCTCGGTCATGATCCGAGTATGGGAGCACGGTAATGTTGGCTTTCATGTTGTTGACAATCGAAGTGAAACGCTGAAACAAAGCATCAACCGACTCTCCAAGCAAATGAGCGAAATTCTCATATTCTCTCCTGTACATCGAGAAAAGCCTAGCCTTGACATGGCTATCACCACCGTGGGCTACCTTGAGCTTCTGCCAGATCTGGCAAGCTAGGTCCTCGCCCAAAACACGCTCAAACTCCTCCGCGGACAAAGCACGGAACAAGTAGTCAACAGCTCTAGCGTTTGCCTCAAACCTATCCTTTGCATCCTGGGCATCTAAGTTGGTGGGATTGACATAGTTTTCATCTTTCGTCACATCCCACAGCAACTTTCCTTTGCCTCGCAAGAAAGCGCCCATACGCGCAACCCAGTTCGGGTAGTTCTTCCCATCGAAGTGCGGAGGCCCGGAACCCCGATCTTGGTACGCCATCTTTGGATCTTAGACTGGTTAGAGTCGCAAAGACCCGTAACAGGCTCTGATACCAATTGAAGGACCGAATCGGCGACCAGAGAGGGGGGGAGTGAATGGGAGCCGATAAAAAATTCTTTCCAACCAATCCGGCTATTCTCCCAAATCAACTCCAACGCCTCCGAAAGCGATCTTGCCAAGATCACGTAGCCACTGTCAAGCTAAGCTACTGACCCTAGGAGCAAGAAACACGCAGCGGAACTCGAATAGATCGAAACGAACACCAAAATGACCCGAAACGCGGCTCGATCTAACACACCCAGAGGGGGGCGGTTAAACCGGCCAGGGGGGCGGTTAAACCGCCCGGGCCTGGGTGGCTCGGGAAAAAGTCAAAACAAAAGTGGATCTCCCAAACCGCTTGAGCTCCTGAGGCGAGATTTTGGTCAGATGATCTAGACCTCCAGTGGAGTGTTTTCCCAAAAGATCTCGGCCTCTAACTCAGTACAACTCCTGGAATCGTAGATCTCGCGAAGAACACCATGACCTCGAGTTCATCCCGAAAATCTCAAATCCAGAGCGATTCTCGGCGTTTGGGGGCAAAGGATCACCAGCAAAAGAGGCACAAGGCACTCATACGTGAATCCCCCAAAGAAATCCGAGAGAAACCGCCCTAGAACAAGAAGAACGAAAATCCCCCAAAAATAGCTCCGAAAATACCCACGAAAATAGAAAAAGGAAAGGGAGCTCGGGAAATCAAATCATGGCACAAAGATGAGCAGCACAAACTCCATCACATAACCATGAATTCACCTATACAAAACTAAGAAAGATTCGAAGTAGTTCTAGGTGGAGGGGATGAAGGGAAAACTAGTTCAAAGGAAAACCTAAAGAGATAACTAGAGAGATTGCAGCCACCAGCCCTGAAGGGGCCTATTAGTAGTCCAAGTGGTGGTGCTCTAAAGACTAAACTACCCCTAAGTGATACATACCCCTCAGGGGCAAATTTAACATTTTGATCTCAGATATTTTACGGCTCGGGCACCTTCCACTGCAAGCTAGCTTCCCTCCGACGCAAGCCTTGCAGTCACACCGCGTGTCCTCCGGATCGAAGCTCCTCGACGCCGTTCTTGGGCCAGCCCAGGGGGGCGGTTAAACCGGCCCTGGGGGGCGGTTAAACCGCCCCTGTCAGCCCACTCGGCCCAGCTGCCCAACTTCGCCTCGTCGAGTCCTCGGTCCTTGGTTTTGAGGCCCAAACCAAGGGAAACCGTCCACCGATGATTTTGTGGCCAAATCACCAAACCCCGCGCGCAAACTTCGGTTGTTAGCCGCCACCTTGCGCCGGCTTCTCGTCCGCGTACGAGCTTCGGTTGTGAGCCGCTACCTCGCACCGGAACCACGTCCCCTTGCTCGTTCTTGCCAGCATGTGAACCGCACTTGATCCACCGGCCACCGGGTCCCTCGAACCAAGCCTACTTGTCTCTCCGCTCCTCGGAGGCCGCCATGGCTAAGACCTTTCGCGCCTGTTCTTCACCTGCACCAATGCAACCAAGCCGCATTCTACACCTGCAATACTTAAGCCAAGGGAAACGTCAATCCACACCACGTTGTCAATCACTCATCACACCAGGAAGCGACCATCCACCGGTCCTCGGACACACTGGGTCCTCAGCTCTGATACCAATTGAAGGACCGAAACGGCAACCAGAGAGGGGGAGAGTGAATGGGAGCCGATAAAAATTCTTTCCAACCGATCCGGCTATTTTTCCAAACCAACTCCGAAACCTCCGAGAGCGATCTTGCCAAGATCACGTAGCCACTGTCAAGCTACTGACCCTAAGAACAAGAAATACGCAGCGAAACTTGAATCGATCGAAACGAACACAAAATGACCCGAAACAAGACTCGATCTAACACACCCAGGGGGGGAGGTTAAACCGGGTCAGGGGGGCGGTTAAACCACCCAGGCCTGGGAAGCTCGGGCAAAAGTCAAACCAGAAGTGGACCTCCCAAACCGCTTGAGCTCTTGAGGCGAGATTTTGGTCAGATGATCTAGACCTCCAGTGGAGTGCTTTCCCAAAAGATCTCGGCCTCTAACTCAGTACAACTCCCGGAATCTCAGATCTCGTGATGAACACCATGACCTCGAGTTCATCCCAAAAATCTCAAATCCAAAGCGATTCTCGGCGTTTGGGGGCAAAGGATCACCAGCAAAAGAGGCACAAGGCACTCATACGTGAATCCCCCAAAGAAATCCGAGAGAAAACGCCCTAGAAAGAGAAGAACGAAAATCCCCCAAAAATAGCTCCGAAAATACCCACGAAAATAGAAAAGGAAGAAGGAGCTCGTGAAATCAAATCATGGCACAAAGATGAGCAGCACAAACTCCATCACATAACCATGAATTCACCTATACAAACTAGGAATGATTCAAAGTAGTTCTAGGTGGAGGGGATGAAGGGGAAAACTAGTTCAAAGGAAAAACTAAAGAGATAACTAGAGAGATAGCCAAAGAGATAGCAGCCACCAGCCCTGGAAGGAGCTATTAGTAGTCCAAGTGGTGGCGCTCTAAAGACTAAACTACCCCTAAGTGACACATACCCCTCAGGGGCAAATTTGACATTTGATTCTCAGATATTTTCCGGCTCGGGCACCTTCCACTGCAAGCTAGCTTCCCTCCGACGCAAGCCTTGCAGTCACGTCGCGTGTCCTCCGGATCGAAGCTCCTCGACGTCGGTTTTGGGCCTACCCAGGGGGGCGGTTAAACCGGCCCTGGGGGGTGGTTAAACCGCCCCTGCCAGCCACACTCGGCCCAGCAGCCCATCTCCGCCACGTCGAGTCCTCGGTCCTTGGTTTTGAGGCCCAAACCAAGGGAAACCGTCCACCGATGATTTTGTGGCCAAATCACCAAACCCCGCGCGCAAACTTCGGTTGTTAGCCGCCACCTTGCGCCGGCTTCTCGTCCGCGTACGAGCTTCGGTTGTGAGCCGCTACCTCGCACCGGAACCACGTCCCCTTGCTCGTTCTTGCCAGCATGTGAACCGCACTTGATCCACCGGCCACCGGGTCCCTCGAACCAAGCCTACTTGTCTCTCCGCTCCTCGGAGGCCGCCATGGCTAAGACCTTTCGCGCCTGTTCTTCACCTGCACCAATGCAACCAAGCCGCATTCTACACCTGCAATACTTGAGTCAAGGGAAACGTCAATCCACACCACGTTGTCAATCACTCATCACACCGGGAAGCGACCATCCACCGGTCCTCGGACACACCGGGTCCTCACCATGGTCTACTTGTCAGGATTTACTTGCATGGCACTATGAGAAATCTGGATTCTTCACGGTCCGCAGTGCTTATCGACTTGCTGTACAGTTGAGGGACCAAGAGCATGGTGTTTGCAACTCTAGTTTCAACCCCATGGGAGCAAGGCCCTTGTGGAACTCAATATGGAAGTTGAATATCCCACAGAAAAATAAAGTCTTTCTATAGAGAGTTGTGAATAATGCTTTAGCCACAAGACTAAACAAATGGAAACGCCACCTCGAAAAGGATAATAGGTGTGAGCAGCGTGGGCTGGAAACTGAATCAGAATTACATGCTCTAGTTTCCTGTGATCATGCAAGGAACTTACGATCAGCCTTGAGACAACATTGGGCGCAACCAGATGATAAACAATTCGCTTACACAGGCCCTGGCTGCTCATGTTGCTAACTCGGGTGAGTCGGGATGTGGCAGCACTTATATCACTCATGCTGTGGAAAATTTGGTCTATGAGAAATGATGTAACCCATGGTGCAAAGCCTCAACCTATATCATGTTCTGTCAGGTTCTTGTTGAGTTCATGTTCTGTCAGGTTCTTGTTGAGTTATGCTGAATCTCTACAGCTCACTCAATATTTTACGGGAAAGGAAGACTTGAAAGGAAAACAAGCTATTCTATCAAAGGCTGAACGAAGGAGACAAAAAGAGGAGAACTGTGGTAATGTGCATGCTGTTGAAGAATGGAAACCTCCTGAACAGGGATGGGTGAAAGTGAATGTTGACGGTGCTTTTGATCCGTTAACAGGTCGAGATGGTATTGGCATTGTGATTCGTGATAACTTGGGTAAGCCTGAGTTATGCGCTTGGAAAGCTATTTCTGATGGGCTGAATGCGGAGGAAATTGAAGCTTTAGCCTGTTTGGAAGGGGTACGCCTTGCTACAGAATGGTCACATGGTAAAACTATTATTGAATCAGATTGCTCCACTGTTATTAATGCAGTATGTAAACAAGGGATTGATAAATCGCAACTGCGTTTATTATAAACAATCTGAAACGTGTATCCAGGCTGCTCCCCAAGGTAGTGTTCCAAGCTGTAAGGAGAGAGAAGAACGTGATCGCTCATGAGCTCGCACAATTGGCGAAACGTACGACGCACTCAGCAGTGTGGCGTATGCAGGTTCCCCGATGTGTTGAGTTTTTGATTGCGAAGGATTCTAACCCGTTTCTTGAGTAATCAGTATAACTCTCTCCTTGTTCGCAAAAAAAAATGCATATAGGCACGCATCTTTTTTCCCAAACATTATATATTGCGTAGGTACAGCGAGTTTAGTCAACTGTTATTACTCACATGCCATGTGTGTGCAGTAGTAGTACTAGCTTAGCTGTCTAGTTGGATATTTCAATCTCCTTTGAATCAGCATAGAATTACTTTTTTTAGAAAAAAACCGTTTGGCAGAAGCTGCTAAGGGATCTCTGCCAAACAAGCTCTTAACACGTAAGGTGTCTGTCAATTCTGATTATTTTCTCTTATTAAAATTGCGGGGCTTGAACCACTTAGGAAATAAGCGGGGGCGTACGTCATTTGCATATATATACTTCTGTGTTAATGGCGCTTCTGTAGTAAGTGAGGAATTTCGTCTTCCAATCCAACATTTATTTTTTATGGCTTTTTTTGATGAGTTTCAATAATTCCAGTAGATTTCCTTTCGTGCATGCCTAGGCCGTCGCTGACACCTGCTTGTGCTGTTCTACCCGGAAGATGACGGGAGTGGAGAAAACAAGAATGAATCGGTATTCCATAACCGATGGCAGATGGGTAATATTGTGGAAGCGTGCGCTTCACAGTCGATGGAAGCAAGTCTCGACATGTCGTGAGATTTCAGCTGGCAAAAAGTTGTTTTCTTTTTCTTTTTTTAAGTCAGCAGGGAAGCCTTAACCTATTTTTTATATTTTTTTTATTTCAGGCTCGGTTCATTCGCTCCCACGAGGAGTC
The DNA here is from genome assembly GCA_015476505.1 of Urochloa ruziziensis. Taxonomy (NCBI): domain Eukaryota; kingdom Viridiplantae; phylum Streptophyta; class Magnoliopsida; order Poales; family Poaceae; genus Urochloa; species Urochloa ruziziensis. The sequence continues at coordinate 33,928,740 of CM027122.1, forward strand.
GAACCTGGGTTTATTGGATGCTACTCAAGTGTTCTAACCACTAGGCCAGAGGCCCTTTCATAAAAGTTGCTTTTCTTACGACCATCGATCTACAACCAAGCCTTTGGTTTGGCTACGTGCTTTTCTGGGGAAGCAAAAGCCGGTCCACAGCCAAACCAAAGGCACCCTAAATACAGGTTGTCAACTCTTGTAAACTCTTGTATAAATACATGAAATAACATCATCTAATGATTTCACAAGTGTTGGTGAATATTTGTATGCAGTTCACTTATCTATGGAAATGAAGTAGGAATGCACCTAAGTGGTTAAACTAGCATAATTCCATCCAACCAGAGGCCGCCACATAGGCTTCTCACGGTTCCATGGCCCCACTTAAACAAAGAAACACACTTTTGACCAATCAAATGCAAGCACAAGGACTGATAGGACCCACAACCGGGAGCAAAAGGCTTAGAAATGCAGGACACACATCCATATCCAAGCCTAAGCCGACCTGACAGCCCCTCAGCTAAAGGCTATTGGCTGAGGTGGTTACTAGGGATCGATCGAACCCCTATTGTCTCCCCTCACCTCCAGCCAATGCATGCCACCTGTTACCAATCTTGTAATGATGGTTCCTAAAGATTCTCTCAAGATGCTGCTCTCCTTGGCCAATAAATATGTGGTGAGGAGGCTCAAATGAGTACACCACTTCCCATTTCAGGATCAACAAGTCCTCTTGAGTTGACAGCTTCATTGCAAGGCCTAGAGTAGGAAGAGAGTGAGGGTTTGTCTTAGGAGGAGTGCCAAGGTGTTGTCACTCTCCTCTCTTGCTTGTACCTCGACGGATGTTGCTACATTCTATTTAGAGTAAATTGAGTATTCATTTATATTCTATTTAGACTAAAGTAGTACTTGTGGCTCCTGTTCTTAGTTCTTGTTATAGTGTGTCGGATCAGTTCTCTTAATTTTGGGTTGGTCACTTCAGATTTATCTAGAGTCCTATGGTGTGGCTACGGGGCCATTCGGAGTTAGATTGTAGTAGTAGTCGGTAGGGTAGGCATGGTGCTTAGCTATGGGTTAGGCTTCATTTGCGCATTTTAACCCACGATTTGGTCGAGGTAAGCCGCAGGTGGTAAAAGCCTAATTGGACCCTTCTGAAATCCTCCACGTTGGCTGAAGGCACCTGGATTTCAGGATAAGCCAGTGCCTAAAACAAGTAGTGAAACCAGGAGATCAATATTAACTCACGTTAGAACTATCTATTTTGTCTTTGGTTGCTTTACAAATTTAGAAATTCATTTTTAATATGAGTGATTTAGTGCATAAATTTTAGAAAAAAATAAATGGAGACAATTAGTACCGGATGGTGTTATAGCCGGTATTAAACTGCTGCGGCTTCCGGGCCCCACCGGTCGGGGCAGTTTAGTACCGGCTGGTAACACCAGCCGGTACTAAATTGCCACTAGCCGTTGCGGCCTATGCCCCGAAGCGCACTTAGTTACCAACCGGTACTAAAGTGCTCCCCGGGGCACTGTGCTTACAAACCGGTACTAAATTCGCCTTTTAGTACCGGTTATAACACCCTTTGTCACCAAGTTCCCGGAACGAAGGGGTCATGGAACGAGATCGAGGAACGAGGAACGCCTTTTTTCGGTGAGTTTTACAGGGCCGGGACGCGAACGTTCCCGCGTTTCCGTCCCCGGAACGGCGTACGCGGGACGCGGAACGCGGCATCGTTTCGCGTTCCTGGTAACTATGGTTACACCGCTGGATCTCCTCGCGGAGTATGGCATGCTCGGACGTCGTTTGTGGCGCTGCCACCCATCACACACAGAGAGGGGATGGATTTACCGTTCCAGGATCTGGCCGCCTTCATTGCTGCTCTGCCACCCCGGCCACCTCCGCCTCAGCTCTAGCTGCCTTCGCCGCGCTCCCTCACCCAGGCCTGCTGCTCCTCCTTGCCTCGTTGGCCGCCGTCGCTCCTTGCCACAAGGACAAGGTGAGGGGGGAGCAGAGGGGCACGCACGGAGACCTGAAGGAGGTCGGATGGAGGACTGGAGGGTGGCAAGGAGGAGAGATGTGTATGAGGGGTAGACTGCCTGTGAGCGAGGGGGAGGACAACTCCAGATTCAGGCTCCAGAGATAGACTCAACTTAGCGCATAATTTTTTTTGGGTCTGCGCATGGACATATCACAACCGGGTCTTTTACAAACCAGATGTGATGAGGCGGCCAACCATCACAACTGGTTTTTAATCGGAACCGGTTGTGATAACCTTCATCACAAGCGGTTTCAACGGCTAGCCAGCTCTCCTACTGCAGACCTGTTGTGATGAGGTATCACAGCTGGCTCGAAAAAAAATCGACTCTTATGACCCGACTGTGGCGTCAAGTTGTGGAGTATTGTTAAACTATGAAAATCGATCATCAAATCCTTCTCCTATATGATCATGTTTAAACTCTCAAGCACACCTCCCCCTCCCTGGTGGTGAGTTACTAGTTTGACTGTAAGCTTATGCTGCTCCGTCGGATGTGGAGTATCAATATCAAGGAATGGGAGGGGTGTGGCCACAGTGGGATGGGATAACTAATCATTTTGAGAAAAATTCCTTATTTGACACTAGAAGATGACTCAATTCCTTATTTGACACTAGAAGATGACTCAACTCCTTATTTAACACTAGAAAGTTTTTCATTCCTTATATGACACCATATCTAACTTTCATTCCTTATTTGACATTTTTATTGCTTTTGTTGGTCAAGTTGGGTGAAATGACCACCAAATCATCTCAAAAAATCGTGAAATATTTTTTATCTTAGGTTAAATGGAGACAAACTCATTCCGCTTGGAATGACACATCCATACACATAGGGATGTGGAGCTAATGGCCGTATCTTTATGCTCGGACGAGTTTTATGACCATGAGCCTGTTCAGTTCTCACCGTATAAAATTTTCCCCCATCCCATTGAAGAGAATTTTATACAAGTATTAAATATAGACTAATAATAAAACTAATTGCACAGATGGAGTGAAATTGCCGAGATGAATCTAATGAGTCTATTTAATCCGTAATTTGTAACCGTAATGCTACAGTAAACATTCGCTCACTACTGGAAAATTGACCTTTAGTACCGGTCACAGGACGGCTTAGTATCGGTCGCTGCGACCGGTACTAAAGGTCCGGTACTAACGTGTCGCATGTTAATATCAGTCACAATCAGCCGGTACTAACGTGTCGCACGTTAGTGCCGGCTGGTAACCCCAGCCGGTACTAATTTACCGGCCTGACTACCACGAGGCTCTCGCTCCCCTTTCTTTTTTTTATTCTTTTCTTTTCTTTCTTTTCCCGTTTTCTCAATCAACCATGAACAATGCAAGTATCACAATCACACAATCAAATGAATCTCACAATCATAATATCACAAAAATTACACAAATTTCGTCACAATGACAGTCTCACAAAAATGCATCTCTCAATCTCACAACAGTCATAGGCCAGGAGGCCTCTGCGCCCCACGCTCCTGCCGGCCACCGCGCAAGATGGGAGGCCTCCCGCCGGCCGCTCGCTCCCGCCGGCCAGAGGGCCCGCGCGCGCCGCCCCCAAGGCCCGTCGCTCCTCGCCGGCTGCCGCTCCCGCAGGCCGCCGCGCGCTTCCTCGCTCCCCGCCAGCCGCCGCGCTTCCTCGCGCCCCGCCGGACGCGCTCGCGTCGCCGCGCGCTTCCTCGCTCCCCGACGGCCACCGACCGCTTCCTCGCTCCCCGCAGGCCGCCGCGCTTCCTCGCGCCCCACCGGCCGCCGCTCCCGCAGGCCGCCGCACGCCGCCACACGCTTCCTCGCTCCCCGCCGGCCGCGCGCTCCCCGGCCGCGCCAGGCCGGCTCCACCAAGCCGTCGCGCCCACGCCGCCGCGCCTGGCTCCCGCCGGCGGGCCTCCAGAGGAAAGAGAGAGAGAGATGTGAGATAGAGGGGATGAGAAGATAATGAGAATGAGGAGAAGATAAGGCCGACGGAGAGAGCTGAGGGGTTAAAGAGGACAGCTAGTGGTGAGAGGACAAGGGGCAGAAAGGTTTGTACCGGCCTAAGGATACAGCCGGTACTAAATGACCCCATTTAGTACCGGCTAGTATTATTGGCCGGTACTAAAATGGCGCGTCCATTTAGTACCGGCTAATAACACCAGCCACGCACATTAGTACCGGCTGGTGCCCTCGACCGGTACTAAGCTGGCTTTGCCGGCACTAAGAGAGAGGGATGGAAGGTCCTTTCTCCCGTAGTGGCTAATCATGAATTAATTATTCTCATTAGATTCGTTGGGTAATCTGGAGCTAATGGTCGTATCTTTATGCTCGGACGAATAATAAAACTAATTACACAGATAGAGTGAAATTCATGAGATGAATCTAATGAGTCTATTTAATCCGTAATTTGCAAAAGTAATGCTACAGTAAACTCTCATTAGATTCATTATCTCTTCCCCTTGTCTCCATATATAGTGGACGGCTAGTGTGTTGACTTTCTTTGTTCTTGCTTGGGTTACAAGTTGATGATTTTTCAATCCACAACATGTATTTTGCATGCAGTTTTTTTCCTTGTAATTTTATATACCAAACAGACTGGTACGCGATCTGTATCGGCCTCGCTAATCATATCGGAAGAGACTGTTGATATGTCCTTTTAATTCGATCTCCAAATGTCAACGCATGCAGCCTTTTACGTAACCAGCTTTCTTAGCAGCATATATTATTGGAATAACCCATATAGTACTATATAATTTATCCAAGAGGAGAGCCGCACACAAAGACTAGCTGCGTGCCTACCACCTCCAGCCGCTAGCTTCCAGAAGGTCAATGCTCCGGCCGGGCACGTCGACCCTGGCGATACGGGCCGGGCCTGCCGTTACAAAACGGATGAAAGCGTCAGTCTGCAGCTTGGGGCTTTGTGTTACCTCTGGTGAAATCTGCTGGGAGCACACACGCATCTCGTCGTCTCGTCCATCGTCATGTGCTACGCGAGCGACGGGGATGATCATTTCGCTGCCGTGGAGCCCAAGCACGCGCACGCACAAGTCGTGAGGCCCTTTTTATGCGCCATATGCGTCCCCGCGGGCGTCAAGCTTACCGCCCCGTCCCCGCGCGCGCGCGCCAAAAAAACATGTTGAGAGCTATAGCTATCTAGTATACTACGGAGTATTACTAACAAGAAGCAGCTGCCTCCATCAGCAAGCAACTGCTAACGTAACTAGCCAACTAACACATGGCTTCCTGCACCTGATCTCTCTCGGGATCCAAGAGACGCATTGTCGTCTAAGCTGCTGGTTCAGTTCGTCGTCGTTGACCGTCATGGGAGGGAGGAGGCAGCGGGCTGGAGGTCATGGAGGCGGCCGGGAGACGGAAGAAAACGCCAGCGACGGCGGAGGAGCTGGCCGTGAGGAGAGGCCGAAGCCGGCAGCGGGCGTGGGACGCGTGCCTCTGCACCGGTTGTTTGCGTTCGCGGACCGGACGGACGCGCTGCTCATGGCCGTGGGCACCATCTCGGCGGTGGCCAACGGGATGGCGCAGCCGCTCATGACCTTCATCTTCGGCGACGTCATCGACGCATTCGGCTCCGCGGAGTCCTCCAACCACGTTCTCCACAGGGTCGTCAAGGTATTAGTACTTGCTTCATTTAATTTCGTTTCCCCCCCTTTTTTTTTTCTTTTTCCCTCTACTAGTACGAAAAGATCGGTTTCTTCAGTTGGTTATTATATGCACAAGACAATAATACTCTCCGTATTCCCCCTCCCCCCCCCCCCCCCCCCCCCCCAAAAAAAAAACAATACTCTCCGTATGTTGATAAAGCAACTCTTCTTGATCTTTTATTCCCTCCATTTTTATCTTCTCAAATGCATGATATTTAAGACAAACTAATTGGTGTTTTCTAAAATAATATGTTGCATATTAAAACGGAGAGCATGCATAGAAAATAGAACTGTCATTGCCAGCATCAAACCAGTGACGAATGAATTATTCCAGCTCTTTTGATCGACCTGCTCCTCCATGCATCCTTCCTCCCTTACGCCCACCCGGGCCGTGGGCCATGGCAAACAACATGCATGACACAAGTAACTCGCTCAGCTGGTTTTTACTTTTTAGTTTAGCATAGGGCCATACGCTGACACAGCACGGGTTTGTTTAATGTGCCTTCAAATAAAAAGCGGCAAGAAAACATATGGGTTTGGCTTGTTCGGGATTGCTTCGTGTCGGTGTGGTGTCGGTTTGTTTGGTGTTTGACACACATAGCTTTTCAATAGAAGAAGAAAGGGAGGGGCAGCCGGACCATTGCATCACCACTCTGACCTTTTTATAACACTTCTATTTTAAAATATAGTATGATGCTAACTAATTAGCTTTTTTAAAAAATCTTATATATTTAGAAATGGAGAAAATAATATGATTTAATATATGAGGAAAAAATAAAATAAGAATAAAAATTAGCAAGGCTGCCTATATTGGAGCTAAATATTATCACGCTTAGTTTTTAAAAATTATTTGAGTGGTTGTTTACTTGGCCCACCTCTTCAGCAATATGGTTGCCGCCTATGGGGGCAATTACTAGTTTATTACTACGGTCATGTGGATTAGCTAGAGCTAACGCTTAATGGTAGTCACAATCCTCCATGTAGGATAGTTTTTTATAACATTTAATAGGACGCCATGTCAGCAATTTGGTGATTTGACAAAAAAAAGTTAATAAAGAAAAAGAAGAAAATCGCAAGAAATCGTTTCTCCCCTGCAAAACAATGTCGATGGGGTTTCAAGGCGCAAAGAAACGACGATCTGTGCGTTGTGCGCTAGATGTTCGGTAGGACCCACCGCTGACCACGGCTGAGCTCGGCTCACGCAGTCGTCGCCGGAGGCCGCCGCTCACGCAGTGCCGCCTACGCCCTACATCCTCCCCGGCAAGGCGCCGCTCACACGCCGCCCCATTGGTCGTGCCCCTCGCGCGTGATGACGCACGCCGCGAGACCCTCACGCCGCTGCCCGCGTGCGGCGAGGTCCCCTGTGCCGCTCGTGCGAGGCCAGCAGCAGCGCTCGACGCTCACGGCGAGGTCCCTAGGACGCCTGCGGCAAGGCCGCCCATGGCTAGGGTGCCTTTAGTGCTTGATGAACTTGAGCGTCGCAAGAACCAACCAGCGGAGGGTTGCTCAATTCAGTATAGGAAATTAAAAGAGCTTAATTCAATGGGGAGGACCTTTTGATTTGGAAAGGGAGGATTTCAATCCGGTGTGGAACAAGATTTGAATTCGTCATGGAGTTCGCACCACAGCGCATAAGTGAGTTATGGAGTTTGATTTGGGGAGGAACTTTGTTCGTGCGTGAACATGATGTCAATTTGGCCGCGTAGCAGCTCGATCCTATTTTGGGCATGGCATCTCACCGTCGCCGGTGACAGTAGAACAAGAGGAAAAGGGCAGCGGAGAGGAAGGAGAGAACATTTATTACGGGCCCATGTCAAGAAACGAAGGGTTGGACTAAAGGCCCGTTTGGGAGGGCTTCTTGAACGGCTCCGGCTCCGGCTTTAGGTGAAGCCATCCCAAACGGCTTTAAATGGACCGGCTTCACCACCGAAGCCGGCCATGAAGCCCTTTTGGGCTTCCACTGCGGTGCCGAAGCCACGTTTTGTGGCTTCGACCAGCTCGACGGCCCCTAATCAATCTACTTTGCAAAAATTACACCCATGCCACCGCTATTTTCTTCCCATACGGACGCGTACCTGTTCAGCCTTCTCTCCCCTGCCACCGCGGCCGGAGAGGGTGGAGCGCGAGGCTGCCGGGGGCACAGCACGAGGTCACCGCGGTCGGTGGGGGCAGAGTGTGAGGCCGGCGCCGGCGAGGTGACGAGCATGCAAAGGCTGGAGGCCGGAGGCGGGAACGACAGTGAGCAGGGAGTGGTCGCGCGCGGACGCTGGAGGCTGGAGGCCGGAGCACTCGAAACGGCGATTGCTGGCCCCGCGCTGATGTTGCACCCACTGGAGCACGGCCTGATGCCGCTGCGTCGCTCGCCGCTCACCGGTAGCGGTTTACCGGACTGGTTTGACCGGTAACCGCCCCAAACCGGTGGAATTCAAATTCTCAAAATTAAAACCTAGTCGGTTTGAGCGGTTTACCGAACGGGTCTGACCGGTTACAGACGCATTGAAAAAAGAAATTTATAAAAAAAAATTTGCATGAGCTATGCACATATTAATGTAAAATTCCACAGCAAAGTAATAATTTATAATTATGCATACAGATGGGTGGGGTGTTAACTGGGTGTAGGAGTTGATGGGCCTTCACGGGCCGCGCCTGTTTTTTCATTTTTTTTATTTAACTTTGAATTCCCGCAAACTGTACTAAACGAATGAATATTTGAAAAAAATTTACACCATTACATTTGTCACAGCTTGAAGTAGTTTTGGGAATTTTTTCGGTTTTTTTGGATTTTTTATTTTTTAAATTCAAATTTAAAAATTTTGATCTGGGCCGGTTCGTAACCGACCGGAACCGGTACCGGTCCGGACCGGTTACACCGGTAACCGTGGTTTCCGGACCGGTTCCGGTCGGGATTTTTAACCCTGTCGGAGCATCACCCCCATCGAAGAGTCACTAACGAGCATCGCTACACCAAAACGAATGGCCTTGAGTACAGCTGCCGCCTGCCACTAGAGATAAGGGAACGTGTGGATGAGAGAGGGTCACGTGGCCTGCAAAGCACTTTCCAAAGAAAAAAAAAGGAAAAGAAATGAAAAAGAAAAAAAGAGAGAAGGGCAATATAGTCATTTCACTTTAAAATATGTTTTTAATTAACAGGAGAAGCCGTTTTGCCAAACGTTTTTCTAACTGGAGGAGCCGGAGCCCAAAAAGCCGCTTCATCGGAGGAGGCAGAGCCGGAGCCGTTTTTACAGAAGCCGCAACCCTCCCAAACAGGCCCTAAATTGATGTCTTGCATACATGGCGGTATAAAACTGACTATGAAAACTATGCGTTGGGGCTGCCCTAACTGGAACTACATTTTTTTTAGTTTTAGAAAAATACTAAAATACCTAGGTTTTAAAAAAGGAAGAGGTGTTTGGACATAAGGAATGTAGAGTTCGGTAATGCTTCTCTCCGGGCGTCCGACGCCAGTAAGAAAAATCGGACGCCCTCTCGGTTCTCGCAATGCGTTTTTTCCGCACCTTCTCTCTCTTTTCCCATACACACCACCGCCACCTCCTCCCATTCTGCCTCCGCTCCTCGGTATTTCGCCGAAGACGTCGCGCCACCCCCTCCGCCTCCGCCGCCGCTCCTCCACGGGTCGGTCATCATCACGCTCCTGCTCCGCAGACCAGACCTCGATGCCAAGACCATCGTAGCCTTCACCTATCGAAGGAGCTCCAAGCGCCGTTCATGGCGGGGAGGGCCGGGCGGCCTCGGAGGAGGAGCTCCGGGCCACTGGCCATGGGAAGCGGCGCCCCCACGCCCCATGTTTGTGCCGCCGGCGAGCTCCGCCATTGGCCGTGGGGAGCGGTGCCCCATGGACGGCGTAGGTCCTCTTCCTCTCTCCATGCGCCGACGGCACGAGCTCCTCTCCCTCTGCCCCATGGCCGACGCACGAGCTCTTCTCCCTTTATCCCCCATGGCCGGGGTCGAGCTCCCCTCGTCATGGCTGGGGTTGAGCTCCCCCATGGCCAGGGTTAAGCTTCCTGCTGGCAGCTCATCATCCTCCTCCTTCTCTTCCTGCTTGCTACCTGTGTTAGGGTTTGCTGCATGTTGCAGGTGTATGTTTTGTGTGTTTCATATGTTTAAGAAGAATGTTTTAACTATTTTACGCGAATGTTGCGAAAAAATAGATCTGGATGTTGTGAAAGTTGCATATGTTTCACACGCATGTTGCAAGTGTTTTATCCGGATGTTGCATTTTCATCCAGAGGTTTTGACTGCGGCCGCGCGTGCTGAGAGTTGGGAGCATGTTGTTTTCAGTGTTGCAAACGACGACTTTTCCATGTTTTAGAAACTGTTCTTTGATGTTGCAATAGGTTTGTTTCAATGTTGCATGCAACAGAGCTCCGATGTTGCGACGGAAATTTTTTACTCTCCGCACACAGATGTTTCACTGTGTTTCAGTACGTAATTATACATGTTGCAAACATGCATTCCTGGGGGCCTGTTTAAATTCGATGTAAGGATGAAAAGTGGTGAATTTTTTTTCATTGGGTCGCGTGCACAGAGAGAAAAAATGAACTGACACGGTTCTTTAGGTGAAAACTTTTTGCAAAGTTGTTGAAATTAAATATGGCCCCAGTGCTGCAAATATGTATTTTCGGTGTTACACCGACCGTCTGATGAAAAATATTCCATCAGACATCTGGACGCCAGCAACTCCCTTTAGAGTTTTAGAAACTGCAGTATCCGTTAAACCATGGTTTTCTTTTGTTGTTTTGGAAACTCCGCTCCCACTTTCTTTTTTCTAGACAGAGCTCATACGCTCACGTCGTGTGCTCCTCTTGGCGTTCTTTTTTTTTTGATACGCTCATTTTCTGTATCTTGTACAAGATACTGCCCCTTCTATGCACTACGGCAGAAGTGAGCAACGATCACTGCACTTTAGTGTCGGCTGAGCGTAGTCGGTACTAAAGGGGGTCTTTAGTACCGGCTCCAAGCAACAGTAGCAATAAAACCAAGTTATTACCGGCTGGAGAGATCAGCGGGTACTAACGTGCACTTCTGGCCCCACACCGCAACTCTCAGAAGCGAATTTAGTACCGGTTGGTCTCTTCAGTCGGTACAAAGTTTGCGCAAATGATTTAGTATCGAGTGAAGGCTCCACCAGGTACAAAACGTAACAGGTTAGTACCGGGCAGAGCCTTCAGCCGATACTAACCAGACAGGACCGCTGAAAAAATCTAATACCACGCATGCAGCTCCCTCCTTTTTATTGTCCCCTCCCCCTTCTTCCCTCAGCTCCTCTCCTTATCTCTTCTTCCTTTTCTCCATTGCTCATCTCTCCTCTCTTAGCTTCCTCACTCGAGCAGGCTAGTGGAGCAGGGGCGCGCGGCCATACCGGCGAGCGGGGTGCGAGCCCCTCCCAGCGCGGGGCGCGACCCTCCCTGCGTGGAGCCCGCTGGCGAGCAGGGGTGCGCACGGACGCGTGTGAGAGGCCATCCCAGCGATGACGCGGCCGACGAGCGTGAAAGAGGCCCAGCGGGATCCTCTGACGGTTGTCATTCTTTTTATTCTGTGATTTTGTGAACTTGTTGTGATTGTTATTGTTCTTGATTTTTTTTAATGTTTTCTATGAAATATGTGCTAGAAATGTGTGATAATAATTCTTGTAAGATTTATTATTGTGATATGTGTAAACTCAGTGGTTGTTATTTTGTGATTGTTCTTGACTTTTTTTGTGATGACCGAACCGTGGGAAAAGAAAATAAAATGAAAAAAGAAAAATAAAAAAGAAAACCTACGGTTGCCTCTCAAGCAGGTTAGTACCGGCTACACCAGCTGGTACTAAGCCACACGTGTGACCGGTACTAACGTGCAACACGTTAGTACTGAACCTTTAGTAAAGGTACGGTAGGTCACTTCTCCGGTGATAGCAAGCAAATACAGAATATCGTCAATACAGCCAAAACAAGCAAACAGGTCATGGTTTTCCTAGATACAGAATATCATCAATATAACCAAAGCCAGCAAACAGGTCATGGTTTTCCTAAAACGGAGAAAAAAATGTAGTTTTGAATTACTATGGTATTGAGTGCTCTAGTTTTTAAAACCGTGGTTTTTGGATACTAGTGACTTCAAAATTCAGATCACGGGTACTACTTAAGTAGTCATGCGCTGACTAGCTGTGGGGCCGAGGGGCCTAGTCGTTCGCGCTTTATTGGGCCCATGAGGTATTTGTATTTCGGCCCAAACCATTCTTCCAGTCTGCTTCTCTGTCCTCTGTTTTGCTATGCTTCCTTAGTTCGGAGTCCGGACAAGGTTTGCCGTTGCCGGTGGCTCGTCAAGGCAGCGAAGGCTATGAGGAATCTGGGAATCTCCTGCGGCCACCTCCTTGTGCGGCTGGATGATTTGATCCGGCTATTTATGCAATCTGGTATTCCCAAATCAATACTCGCAATCAGATCTCTAGAAAGTCTGTTCATCTTTTGTTTTCAAATTTGTGATCTTCCGCGATTATGATTTTTTTAACAAAAAGGAAAAGAGAAGGATCGACTCTTACCCAATAAATAAACTATCAACCTCCAGTTGAATTAATTTAATTAATTAATATATTTTTCTGTAATAGAAATAATGACTATTAACCAAATAATCTATGCCAATGAAAATATTAGTAGTTTTGGGACAGTTATAAAATTCTCACACTTATTCGACAGAAAATTCTTTTTAGTGGTACTCTCCGTACTCTGTGAACTGATATTTGTTGCTGTGCTTGTACACTGTAGAAACGTTGTTCTGTTGAGCAATCAGTATGCATTGATAGAGTCCTCGGAGAAAAAACACTTTGATAGGAATTTCACCCCTACAACCTACATTTCTGCAATCAGAATCCTAGAGAAATATGTTTAGTAATTTTTAGTTGGAACTCAGAAGCGTTTGCCTTTATTCCTTCACACATTCCTGTTCTATTCTTTCTCTTTGATGTATGTCCCCTTTCTTATTTCCAGGTGATCATGAATTTTGTCTATCTCGCCATCGGATCAGGGCTTGCTTCAACACTTCGTAAGTGGATTTCCTATTCAAAATTAATATATCATATCCATTTCTGGACAGAAATTATCTTTATGTTTGAATTGAGAATTTGCCAACTGATAGAGAAAGAGTACTACTGGAGTACTGTTTTCTAGAGTTTAATTTTAAGGAGTGAATATTCCATTTCTTTAGATAAAAAAAGGAATGGATATTACTAGAAAGAAACCTTCAATTTAGTAATTTGATATTTGTACCAGAGGTATCTTGTTGGACAATAACTGGGGAAAGACAAGCAGCACGAATCAGAGCATTGTACCTCAAGGCGATTCTGAGACAGGATATTGCATTCTTTGACATGGAGATGAGCACTGGGCAAGTGGTTGAGAGAATGGCAGGAGACACATTCCTCATTCAAGATGCCATTGGAGAAAAGGTATGCAGTTTTGAGTTTTGAGATGATAAGAAGTAAAAGGCTAACAGAAGAACCATGACTAAGCTGCTAGATGATATGGATATCTACAATCAATATGTGTGGCTTGTTGAAAAGGATAATATCTTTTAAGTGCATTATATTGTGCGATGGTATAGATCTCTACAAATAATGTGGCAAAGCTTTGTATGTTTTGACATAAAAGCTGCTTATGCAATGATTCTACAGATACCTGTCCACCTACGTTTCACCTGTACAGAAACTAAAAACTTCTTCCTAAATGATCAATTAGTGAGAGACATAAGAACATATCATTCTTATTTTGCATTTAGAAAGAAGGTTCCATTTAGTTTTTCTTTTCACGGCATGCAGGGTGTGGGTTAAGTGCTCAAGTTATTTTTCAGTTAATAATATGAATTTGTTAGAAAAACATGAGTTCTGATTCAACTCTGCTGTAATGACCAATGTATCCGGTTGTCCTTTTCTAGTTTTAAAGACGTGAATGTAATCTAGTTCTAGTGGGGTGTGTTTTATACTCGGGTTGGACCCGTTCACTGTTTTCTCTCTTTCTTAATGAAATGACATGCAGCTCTCCTGCGTCATTCGAGAAGAAAAAAAATGACCAGTGTATCCAATAGTTGTGCAGTGCTACACATTGCTAGAAAAAAAAAATGCAAGCTGCATATGCCTCCAAATTCAAAAATAATGGGTTCATACTAATCATTATTATTAGTGAAAAATCACTTTATTGTGATATTTTTTTAAACCAATTTGATAGAGTTGCCAAAGCCTAAGTGGAGACTGGTTTCAGACAATATCGATAGCAGGAGTGCTATGTGATACTCCCTCCGTATAGGAAATAGATGGCGTTTTGGACAACAACACGGTCTCCAAAACGTAACTTTGACTGCTTATTTTTACAAAAACATTTATTAAAAAAATAATATATGCATACTTTTCTAAAAATACTTCTCAAGACAAATCTATTCATATGGTTTTCACATTTCCAAACTCAACAACTTAAAAGTTATTCGTGATTTATATTCCCAATGTTTGACTAAAACCTTGTCCAAAACGTATCTATTCGGAGGGAGTACTGTTGTAAATTAGTATCCTTAAAGGGAAAAAAAATGTGTACTTGTTTTGTGTGTGGGTGTCTGATACAGTGCTTCATTGTTAATTCTTTGTAGTATTTCTGCACATATTCTGTTTAGGTTGGAAAGTCCATACAACTCCTTTCTACTTTTATTGGTGGCTTCATTATTGCATTTGTGAGAGGATGGCTCTTAGCCCTTGTTATGCTCTCAAGCATTCCTCCAATTGCCATTGCTGGTGCGACTGTGTCAAAGCTTATGACCAGACTCTCTACCCGCATGCAAGCAAAATATGGTGATGCTGGAAATGTTGTTGAACAAACACTTGGAGCCATTAGAACGGTTAGTGCTACTAGTCACTTGTTTATGGTTAGTCATCCTTGGGTCTGTCGCTACTAAGGTCTTGATGTGCCAACCTGGTTTATCTTCTTATGCTTTGAAGGTTGTTTCATTCAATGGTGAGAAGCAGGCTATAACAACATATAACGGGTTCATAAGAAAAGCATACGAATCTGCCCTACAAGAAGGTGCTTTAAATGGACTTGGATTGGGTTCTGTAATGGCAGTCTTATTTTGCAGTTATGGGTTGGCAGTTTGGTACGGATCTAGACTAATAGTTGAGCGAGGTTACAATGGTGGCATGATTATTTCTGTAATAATGGCTGTCATGATCGGTGCAATGTAAGTTTGAAAAACTAATGATGATCCTCTGAAAGTTTCTTAAAATGAGCAATGATATTGTTGATAAATGAGCCATGTGTTCTGCGTGGATGTGCCTCACACCTTCACTGTGACTATAAAAACTTCTATCCATCAAAACGCAAAAAAATAGTGTTTATACTTTGGAGGACAACATTATAACTTGTGATATCAAAAAGACTTCCCGACACATTTAAAATACAGTCTTTCCATCTCTGATTTTTTGACCATTGATTTACTTATTTCAATTATATACTCCTCTTCTGCAGGTCCTTAGGTCAGGCAACACCATCAGTGACAGCCTTTGCAGAAGGTCAAGGAGCAGCATATAGAATGTTCAAGACAATTGAACGAAAACCAGATATTGATATATATGATACCGCAGGTATTATATTGGAGGACATCAAGGGTGATGTTGAGCTGAAGGATGTGTACTTCAGCTATCCTACCAGGTCTGAACATTTGGTATTTGATGGATTCTCGTTGCAAGTACCAAGTGGCACAACTATGGCCCTAGTTGGAGAGAGTGGAAGTGGAAAGTCAACCGTGATCAGTTTGGTTGAAAGGTTCTATGATCCGCAGGCTGGACAAGTTTTGATTGATGGTATTGACATCAGGAGAATGAAGCTTGAATGGATAAGAGGAAAAATTAGTCTTGTGAGCCAAGAACCAGTGTTGTTTTCAACTACAATAAGGGAAAACATTGCTTATGGGATGGAAAATTTAACACTTGATGAGATCAAGAGAGCAACCGAGCTTGCTAACGCTGCTAAATTCATTGATAAGTTGCCAAATGTATACATAAGCTAATGCACTAGTATTTGTCTTTATTTCTAACGTTATCCCATACAATGATTAAGCAGTAATTTTGTGAATCATTACAGGGTCTTGACACAATGGTTGGGGAACGTGGTACTCAACTATCTGGAGGGCAGAAACAAAGAATAGCAATTGCTAGAGCAATTGTAAAGAACCCTAGGATCTTACTGCTTGATGAAGCAACCAGCGCATTGGATATGGAATCTGAGAGGGTAGTTCAAGAAGCATTGAATAGGGTAATGTTAGAAAGGACTACAATTATTGTTGCTCATCGCCTGAGCACAGTGAAGAATGCTGATGTGATATCCGTCCTACAACATGGGAAGATGGTGGAACAAGGTATACCATTTGAAAGTAGGAGACTAATTAAAATCCTAGAAATGCATATATTTTCCTATAACATCTAGAAAATTGCTCATATGCTGTCCCATGTGCTCTGTTGTAAGATTTTAGTCCCCACAGGACAATATTATGCCACATAAAACTATAAATATAAACAATTTACGTCGTATTTTTGTAATCTTGTACTTTTGTGAGCACAGTTCATCTAGATAAATTGAAATTTCCCATAAGGTACCAAATGGAAGATGTTTCTAATCACTAATTCACAAATAGCTGACAATCTATTCACTAATTCTGTAAAAGCCATAATACACCCTTATGGACATCCTAAAAGGCATTGCTCATTTTTTACAGGAATAAAATATTATTTCTTTTTTGTTCAGCATATCTGCAAGCTTAGGTATGTAACTTGACAGTTGGTTGTGTGAATTATGGACAGGTTCACATGTAGAACTGATGAAGAGACCTGAAGGTGCTTACTCTCAGCTGATACATCTACAAGAGACTCGGCAAGAGGCAGAGTTTTCTAGTCTTGATCCTGATATAATAGTAACAAATGGTTTTGGCTCCAGATCTTTTAATAACAAACCAAGAACCCAGAGTATCTCCAGGAGATCAGCTAGTAAAGGCTCTTCCTCTTTTGGGCATAGTGGTAGGCATTCTTTTCCTACTCCACTTGGCCTACCTGATCCAGTGGAATTCAGCGAAACTCCTGATGTAGAGACTACAGACAAAGTG
The DNA here is from genome assembly GCA_015476505.1 of Urochloa ruziziensis. Lineage (NCBI taxonomy): Eukaryota > Viridiplantae > Streptophyta > Magnoliopsida > Poales > Poaceae > Urochloa > Urochloa ruziziensis. The sequence goes on from CM027122.1 coordinate 33,945,531, forward strand.
ACTAATACTCCAAAGAAAGCTCCAATCGGTAGACTCTTCTACCTGAACAAACCAGAAGCTTTTGTACTTGCACTTGGTTCTATAACTGCTGCGATGCATGGAGTCATTTTTCCCATATATGGCACATTGATTTCAACTGCGATAAAGGTGTTTTATGAACCACCAGCAGAACTACTGAAGGATTCCAGGTTCTGGGCAAGCATGTTTGCTGTGCTGGGTGCTTGTGCGTTTGTTCTGATTCCGGTAGAATACTTCCTATTTGGATTAGCTGGTGGGAAGCTTGTGGAGCGTGTACGGTCACTGACATTCCAGAGTGTGATGCGCCAAGAGATCAACTGGTTTGATAAGCCTGAACACTCGAGGTATGTGTTAAACATTTCTATTATCATTATTTAAAAAAAAACGTTTTCCTTTTATCCTAAGAATATACCTCCAGTTTGTCTTTTTTTTCCAGAATTTACAAGTATAAAATCATTGTTGTTGCCCTGATTAGAACTTTAACATATATTATTTTGTCCTCAATCCTGCAATGCAGAAATCTTGTAGCCTATCTTACTTGTTTAAGATTATTAAGACTAAAAATGATAGATTGTGTTGATCTGGCCATAAAGATAATATTATTGTCTTAATACTATTGTGGTACTAAATACTCTTATCAGTTATCATGTATGCTTCTGGTGAACAGATTGTATGCTAGTTGGCACTATACCCATGAACTTTACTCATACCACAAGTTTCGTTTTTTCTTCAGTGGATCAATTGGTGCAAGGCTATCAACTGATGCTCTGAATGTTAAGCGACTTGTTGGGGACAATTTAGCACTGAATGTCCAGACTCTGTCAACTGTCATATCAGGCTTCACAATAGCAATGGTGGCGAACTGGAAGTTAGCACTGATTATCACTGTGGTGGTTCCTTTTGTGGGTTTCCAAGCCTATGCTCAAATGAAGTTCCTGAAAGGTCTCAATAGAAATGCAAAGGTGCATAGAATGGATTGATAACAATTGTTGTTCTTACAAACATTTATCATATGGCAAATATTTGATGTATAAGTCATTGTGGGGTGCAGTTGAAGTACGAAGAAGCAAGTCAAGTAGCAACTGATGCAGTTGGCGGCATCAGAACTGTGGCGTCATTTTCTGCCGAGAAGAAGGTGATGGATGCCTATGAGAAGAAATGTGAAACTCCAATAAAGCAAGGAATAAGGGAAGGTATTGTTGGTGGCTTGGGGTTTGGATTCTCGTTCCTCGCCTTCTACTTTACATATGCTCTGTGCTTCTATGTTGGTGCGAAGTTTGTTCAGCAAGGAACTGCCACATTTCCTGAAGTGTTTAGGGTGAGATCAAAATTTTATCTATTCCGCATAGGATTGGTCGTTTCACATGCTGTGGTTTGCTGATCTAGTGGCTTTCAGGTCTTCTTCGTATTAGTTTTAGCAACAAGTGGAATCTCACGAACAAGTGCAGTTGGTGCAGACAGTGCCAAGGCTAATGATGCGGCTGCGTCTGTCTTTGAAATTCTTGACCGTAAATCCAACATTGATTACAGCAGTGAGGAGGGTGTGACCATCACTAGTGTGAGGGGTGACATTGATTTCCAGAATGTGTGCTTCAAGTATCCATCACGGCCAAATGTTCAAATCTTCAAGGATCTATCATTGAGCATCCCTTCTGGAAAGGTCAAATTCAATCAGAACAAAGCAGCAATTTACACATTTCTACATGTACTAAATTTTAGTGTTGCTATCCTTTCAGACTGTTGCACTAGTTGGGGAGAGTGGGAGTGGGAAATCCACAGTGATCGCGCTGCTCGAAAGGTTCTATGACCCGGACTCCGGTAGGATCCTCTTCGACGATGTGGAACTTCAAGCCCTCAAAGTTAGCTGGCTTCGGCAGCAAGTCGGGCTAGTTGCCCAGGAGCCAGTTCTGTTCAACGATACCATCCGCACCAACATAGCTTATGGAAAGCAAGGGGAAGCATCTGAAGAAGAGATTGTTGCTGCTGCTGAAGCAGCCAATGCGCATCAGTTCATATCCGCTTTGCCTGATGGGTACAACACCGTCGTCGGTGAAAGAGGGATCCAATTGTCAGGCGGGCAGAAGCAGCGTGTTGCCATTGCGAGGGCCGTCATAAAGGATCCCAAGGTACTGCTGCTGGATGAGGCAACAAGTGCCCTAGATGCGGAGTCAGAGCGAGTGGTGCAGGAGGCGCTGGACCAGGTGATGGTCGGTAGAACGACCGTGGTGGTGGCGCATCGCTTATCAACAATCAGAGGCGCTGATATCATTGCTGTACTGAGGAATGGGGCCGTAGCCGAGAAAGGCAGGCATGAAGAGTTGATGCGGACGAAGGAAGGAGCCTACGCTTCGCTTGTTGAGCTTAGCTCTAGTGCTGCATGACCTGATGAAAGCTTGGGCATTATTCAAAACTTAGATAATGCTCACATAGATATTGGATAGGGATAAATATATAAAAGGTTGCATTACTACTTTGCAAGTCGAGGTTGTACTTGGAAGTTAATTCTTATTTTGTTGAGGCGACGAGTCCTCAGCATGCATCACTTGTTCTCTGTGTGCAAAATTTCATGCGATGTATGTGAATTGACTTGGTTAGTACCTACCCAAGTTCGTATAGGTAAATATTTTGTACGGTAATGCGCTCTAGGTAAGACGTTGGATACGATTTTTTCCATCGGACGGCCCTCGAAACATTGGAAATAAACGTATTCGCAATATTGAAAATACATGTTTACAACATCAGAATCCACGTACTAAAACACAGTGAAACATTCGGACGCAAGGAGTAAAAATCCCGCCGCAACATTGAAGTCCAGTTGCATGCAACATCGTTCAATTTTGTGCAACATCGGAACAAAGTTATTGCAACATCAGTATCATACAACTGCAACATTAAAAAAAATCCTACGAAAACATAGTGAAACGTCTGGATGCGCTGGAGTAAAAATTTCCGCCGTAACATTGAGCGATGTTTCATTAAACATTTTCAGAACAAAACGCTGCAACATGAAAAATCAGCCGGTGAAACATTAAAAACCAACTGTTGCAACATCACACACGAGCATCCGATATTTTTACCCTCGTCGGACGTCCGGACGCTAGCATCTCATTATTTTGTAAGTGTCTAAAAGGACTTTTGTTATTGAATAAACAAATTTTGGAATGCTCACAAAAGGAATCCCCCACAACTAGCACTAGCAAAGCAGGCCAAGACGAACAAACACAAAAATAGAAAGTCGCAAATTTTTTTTTGTTGTTTCAAATTTTATTTTATAGTGTTTTGTATAAATATATGCCCAAACAAAATATTTGCAAATAACCTATATGGTCATTTGAAACGGGCTATAGCCACTCGCATCCTGTCTACGCATTATGTCTTAATAAAATCATATCTTTTCCATTTGAACTCGAATGAAGAAACTTTTTTATATGAAATTATAGAGCTCGACGGGATCTAGAACTTTGAAATTCATAAGTTTTTCTTTTGAAGTTATCTTGATGCTGAAATAATTGATACAATGTTTATATCTGTTTTTATATGTTATTTCGCAATCAGCATGGTTGCAAATAAAAATGTTGTGAACTACGAAGTCATAGATCCGAAGAAATCTATAATTTTCACATAATTTTATCTTCATAAGACGTCAAATGAAAAAATAATTAAATTTTGAATGCATCGTATTAGAGTTCTAAAGTCATATTAGAGTCGAGCAAATTCGTAAAAGTTAGACGATGAAGAGGGTTACACGGTTGAATTTATGCTTGGAAATCCTCTCCTTTATGTGTGTAAAATTTTGTAAGTTTATTTGTTTACACATAGATGATAGTTTGAACTATTGAAAAATGTTACTCCCTCCGGTCGGAAATATATGACATTTCTGACCAAAGATTTGAACTGCTTGTAGGCTGAACGTTATCTGTCGCAAGGAGGTAGTATTTTGTTTATACATGTCTGACAACCATTACTTTTAATTCCAGCATCACCGACTTCTCCTGGTTCAAGTATCAATTACACATCCTCCGGTTACTCTAAAACTACTCTAAAACTAGGTGATTCTCCGCGCGTTGCTGCGGGATTTGAGAGAGCTTTTCGATAAACTATAAACCACTACCAATTCCGTTTGATACAAAACAAAAAAGTCCAAAAATGAATTCAACATTATGAGAACCAGGGATTTGACGGCTACCAATTTATATAAGGAAAAAGTATACATACCCCCCTAATCTATTATAGGTGGAATACATCACCCCCTAACATTTAAAACTGGATTTTGTGGACCTCAAACTATGCAATACCATTCAAATAACCCCCTAGGGTGGTTTTAAGGGCGGTTTTGCCACTGTGGCATGCCATGCTGGCACGGGCCCACCTGCCAGATCTTTCTTCTACCCTCTTCTTCACCTGCCCGCTTGACTCGGCCATGGCCAACGGAACCTGGCTCCTCACGCCACTCATCTCAGGCCCTTGCCGCTCGACTCCCCGCACTGCCCGGTCGAGTAGCTCCTAGCACCGCCCATCCACGCATGTCATGGGGCAAGGCGTGCAGCAAGCCAGCAACAGCAAGATTCGCGGCAGAGCAAAAGCTCGCGGTCGCGACGCTCACACCGACGGCAAGACTCGCGGACTCGTAGTGGGGTAGGAGATACCGGCCGCAAAAGGAAGAGCGGTGCTAGCCAAGCCCGCAGCTTCCACCAACCCTGCCTTTTCGCTGCCTGAGGATCTTCTCACCTTGATTTATATGACGACTTCACCTATGTTGAGCTTACCGACGGTACTATCGATTTCTTCTTCTTTCTGCGCGGACGGCTCAAAGACGACGGGCATGTGGCCTTGGATCCTCGGTCACGTGTCTTCCAATCTTCCTGAATCTCGTCAATCCCATTTGGCTTGCATCAATAGGTGGGGACAGGCGGCTGGAGGTGAGGATAGGCAACGAGGGGCCGGCCGGCCGGCGGCTGGAGGCACGAACAGGCAGCCGGAGGCGCGGGTGGTGAGGGACCAGGCGGCCGGAGGCGGGGAGAGCTCGTACGGGCGGCACGGGACCGACGGCCGGAGGCGCGTACGGGTGGCCGGAGGTGCAGACGGGCCCGCTGGATTCGGTGGCTGGAGTGTGGAGGCGTGGAAAGGCCGCGTGACGAGCCGCCCTACGGCAGGAGGTGCTGGAGGGCGGCACGGGAGTCCGGCGGCAAGGGTACGGACGACGGCACACAGAGACTCTTGAGTCTGAACAGACGAGGAGGAGGTAAAATAAAAATAAAAACACACCTGACAAGTGGGCCCATGCCAGCAAGGCATGCCACGGTGGCAAAACCGCCCTCAAAACCATCCTTGTGGGTTATTTCAATGGTATTGCATAGTTTGAGGTCCACAAAATCCAGTTTTAAAGGTTAAGGGATGATGTATTCCATCTATAATAGGTTAGGGGGTGTGTAGACTTTTTCCATTTATATAATGATCCTTAGTTGGTGAAAGATGACGTGGATATGTTGCATAAAGAAATAATTGGTGGGAAATGATTGATAGCAATAATTTGAAATGCTCAATATATTTTTTTACAGAATGTAAGAGGTTTGGTACCTGAAAAGAGGATGTCATTAGTTCAAATATTTGTTTGAGTTTGTCAATTTGGCCGGCTGTTTGGATTGGAGATAACTGAAGTAGTTGAAGAACATGCTGCTGCAGAGTTGGAGCTTCCCATTTGTACCTGGAAAATTTATTAGCTATGAGTGGTTTGTTGCAAAAGTATATAGAAAGCATTGGTAATATGTTGTTTTATTGGAAGAAACCTTTCACGGAATTTGATAATTTCAGGCATGTCTAAGTCAATAAATATTTGTGTTGTTGAACCTAACGATGCTCGTGTTACTCTGAAGGGTTAACCTTGCATTAGAAAATGAATAGTCATCGTTGCTATTTAGTTCAAATAGCATAGATATGATTTTCGTTGACCAACTAATCGCCTAAAGTAGCAGAATCAGAAGAGTTGGAGTTCAGCTTGTTACCTCAATGAGTCTTGCAGGCTAATGGTCTTGCTATTTGTAGAGGCCAAATCAATTTATAAATGAGTCAAGGAGGCTAATGGTGTTGCTATTTGTAAAGGCCAAATCAATTTACATGAACCTGTAAAAATTCAGAATGGTTCATGCAAGAGATTGGAAGGGGCGATATAGGCCAAATCAATTTACAGGAACCTGTAAAATTCAAAATGATTTATGCAAGAGCTTGGAAGGTGCAATACATCGAACCTATTGTGTGCATGAAACTCAATCAAAACCAAGCAGAACAGTGGGGTTCTAGGTCCACAAAATCACATGTTGGAACAACTGTGGTCGGCAAGGATTGAACTCAGAAGCGCCTGCAAAGGATAGCTGACGTACGTGGACGCTGCACTAGGCAGCGAGGGAGACGGTCCTTGATCTGATTTGTATAGCGAATGTCGATGAGGGAGGCGGGTGCCTGGATGGTAGGCTGTCGTGCACAATCCCCTGGTCTGGACGGCCATGGAGGCGAGCAATTTGAGGCCAAGGGCCCAGGACGGCGACGGAGGTGGTGCTACCACTCTGTTGATGTGTCCTGCTGTGTAAAGAGGAGGGGAAGACGGGAGGCTGCATTTAGTGCTAGACTGTTGATCTATTGTGGTGCATGGTGAGTAAAAAAGAAGTCTGTTGATCTGCCAATATGCTAGCTGCTGACGTGGATGTCTGAGGTTCCAGAGAAACCTTCTAGTGGGAGGTATAGTGGATTAACAAAGCTACCAAACACCTCTACGAGGGAGGGACATACCCTTTGCGACCTTGGCAGCATAGAGGTGTCACGGAATGAAACAACCGCGCGTCGTGGATGCGAACGCGACCGAGCGGAACTTGAGCGCGAGTCGGAGCGCGAACAATGTCGGACTCCGACCGGATGCTCCCCGCTGCCAGACTCGCGCGGGTTCGCTCCTCGCCCATAAAACCGATGCCCCCGATGGCATCAGCCTCTGCATAGAGATACGCGCGGACAGCCGCTTAGTCACTGACCGCCCGGGCCCGCTACACCGTGTCCGTCCCGTGCGCCCGCAGTGACGCAGGCACGCGACGCCGTCCTCCCTCACCCACGCCCTCAGGCCTCAGCCCGCACGCGATCCCTCTCGAAGCTTCCTCTTTCCTCCGGCCGCCACCGAACCCACACCCCCACGCGGCGCCTCCCTTACCACAATATATTCCTCCCCGCGCCTCCCGCCGCCGAGGATCGTCGAAAGGAGATACGAGGAGAACGCATCTTAGATCGGATCCGGGGAGGGGAAGGGAGAGGATTCGAAGATGGATTTCGAGCTGCGGCAGGCGCGGGAGAAGCTGGAGCGCGAGCAGCGGGACCGGATGCAGCGCGCCAAGGCCAAGGCCGACCGCGAGCGCCGGGCCAAGGCCGAGGCCGCGCGCCGCCGGGAGGCGCTCGAGGCCTCCCACCGCGAGCGACGGCTCGACGCCGCGCGCGCCCAGGAAGAGGTACCCCCAGCCCCCCACCGCAACGCCCTATTTTAATCTGCCAACTGTTTGATAGGTTGCTCCCCAATTCGATCGCGAGAATCCTCTCAAGTTGAAAGGAAAAGAAACATTTTGATCCAAAAACCTGATTGGGGGCTCAGGGCGGGCGATGTACCCTTTATAGGATTATTAATTTTCGGTTTCTATCCAATTAATGGGAATAGCGCAGACCCTTATACTAGTCTTGTTAGGATTAACGGTTACTGATTGTTGCAATTTCACCACTTGCATTGTCAATTTCCACTACTTGCTGCATATAATAAGTTCCAGAATACTAGTTATTATGTTTGTACTGCTCATCTCTAGCAGCTGTTGTCTTTGTCTTCTGTTTTGCGACTGGGTGCTGATCGAATCGTCTTTTGTGCTTCTGATAGGCTGAGAAGAAAATAGAAGAAGTGATGCAGCTGGGGAAGGGGGTTTCATTCTCGCACATGTTTGAGGCACTTCGTTATGATGGTCCTGGGGATAAGATCAAGCTGCCACCGTCTTCGTTTAAGGAGTTGTCTGATGAAGGAGCTCTGGATAAAGGCCCCATGTACTTCAGGCTGTCCAAGGTTAGGGACACAATCCCGGGTGCCGCTATGGAACAAGACACCGAGGAGGCAACCTGTTGTGGCGTTCTTGAATTCACTGCAAGGGAAGGCTCTGCTGAACTCCCGATGCATGTTTGGAACAACCTGTTCCGGAGTGACACCCCAGACGTCCCTCTGATTGAAGTCAAGTACGTCAGTTTGCCCAAAGGAACATATGCAAAGTTGAAGCCAGAAGGGGCTGGGTTTTCGGATCTGCCTAACCACAGAGCAGTCCTTGAAACAGCACTCCGCAATCACGCAACGCTATCTGAAAACGATATTGTTGTGGTGAACTATGGGCAGCTGCAATATAAGTTAAAGGTTCTTGAACTGAAGCCCGCATCAAGTGTATCCGTCCTGGAGACAGATGTTGAAGTTGACATTGAGGGATCAGATTCAGTTTTGGACAATGAAGAGAACCAACATGTGCTTGTGCCTCTTGCAACTGGAAAGGTAGAATCCAGTGTTGTGGAAGAAGGAAAGTTCAGGTACTACAAATTTTCAGTTGAAGAAAGTGTGAGTGAGAAAGTAGCTTCTGGGCGTGCTAACATTGAGGTCAAGATTGACACGGACGCGAGTGGCGGAGACACTGATATCTATGTTTCACGGCATCCTTTAGTGTTCCCAACTCAGCACCGACATGAGTGGTCTTCTCATGAAATGGGATCAAAGGTTCTTATACTCAAACCACGGGATTCTAGTTTGGTCAGTGGTGTTTACAGTATTGGAGTCTATGGTTTCAAAGGGACTTCTAAGTACCAGCTGTCTGTAGCTATCAAGGATGTTAATAGCCAACGGGTTGGTGAGCATGCTAGTGCTTCTGGAAGTGTCGATGCTGATTCAGTGCTGTGTAGGAACTGTAAGCGCCACATAGCCAGCCGATCTGCTCATCTCCATGAGGCATACTGCATGAGACATAACGTTGCTTGCCCGCATGATGGCTGTGGAGTAGTTCTCCGGAAAGAAGCAGCAGCAGATCATGTGCACTGCAACAAGTGCGGGCGAGCTTTCCAGCAGAGAGAAATGGAGAAGCATATGAAAGTCTTCCATGAGCCACTGCAGTGCCCCTGTGGGGTGGTTCTGGAAAAGGAGGATATGGTATGTCTTGCCTTCTCTCTTCACTATACCAGCTGCACACTGATAACTTTCTAAAGCATATTTTTTCCTTGACTAAATTGTTTTTAAATTATTTTTCAGGTCCAACACCAATCTTCGACCTGTCATTTGCGCTTGATTGTGTGCCGGTTCTGTGGTGACACGGTCCATGCTGGTGGAGAACCAGTTGATGCTCGTGACCGGCTCCGAAACATGTGTGAGCATGAGAGTATCTGCGGATCCAGGACTGCACCATGTGACTCCTGTGGACGATCTGTCATGCTGAAGGAGATGGACATTCACCATATCGCTGTTCATCAGAAGAGCTGATCACCCGGTGGCATAGGGCTGACCTGAGATGAGCTTCCTGATTGCCCAAAGCTACGAATTGTTGTAAACTTTCAGCGCTGTTGGATCGAACGACACTTGGGACTGCAAATATGTAGTGTGTTATTGGTTTGACATTTGTGGTGTTTCCATGGGGAAGGAAACACACCGGCGTTGGCGTTGGCGTTGTCTGTATCTTGTCTCTGTACGTTATTTATAAATCTTCTCTGACATGTTAATATTATTTAGTACTTGTTAAAAATCACAGAAAGGTTATGTCTGAAAAAATAAAACTGTGCAGCGTACGTGTTCAATCATTTTTAGTAGATTGTTGGGGCACTCACTGTAGCAGTTGTTCATTCGGTTTAGATTCTGAGGGGCTATGGCATCCACTGTTAGGGTGTCTTTGGCAGGGCTCCGGCTGAAACAGCTCCAGCTGTGGCTCCGCTGGTGGAGCAGATTTTCTAGTGGAGCTGAGAGTGTTTGTTTTGGAAAACGTTTGGCGAAACAGCTCCGAACGACTTATCCTGTATTTAAAGGAATGGATGGGGGAATTGAAATGACCTATATGTGAAATGACCTATATGCCCATGGCTAGGTGTGGCTTGTTTGAATAGATGAATCGAATGCTTTCATATGAGTTTCTAATTTGAGTTCATTTAAATTAACACTAACAAATAAAAAGATTAATGTTTAAGCAATAATTAGTGTGCCTTGTTATAGTAGCGTGTACAAAAGTAGGCAGCATCCTCACATGGGGTGCAATCACATAAGCAAACCCGCTTCTAAACATACATGATCAGCACCTAGAAACAAAGATTGCCCTAGCAAGATCATCTCGAAATTTATCCATGGTCCGATCATCAGATTCTGAATGGGAGGTGTCTCCTGCATCTTGAGGAACAGAATGTCTTCTGTATCTTGAAGGTATAATGGGCACATAATCAGGATTCCGATCGCATTTGTGAAAGTCCTTGTCTTGTTTATGGTTCTCACGAATGAAATTGAGGCACATAGTAGCAGCTACGATCATCATTTGCTTGTTCATTGGGTAACTTGGCATCTTGAGAAGGACTCTCCACTTCATTTTGTAGACACCAAAAGTGCGCTCTACTACATTGCGAATACTGGAATGCAAGTGGTTATAGTGCTCTTGCTCACCATTAGAAGTCAGACCCTTTCTCCAATCTGGCACATGATACCTTTGACCCTTGTATGGTGCCAAATAACCGGGTCTATTTGGATATCCGACATCAACCATGTAATATTTTCCTAGACATTGATGTAAAAAATTGAAGGTTCTGTGACCGACATGTACAATTTATTTGTGTACAAACATGTGCAAAATAACAGGTGATGTGAACATACCTGCTGGGGGATGTGGAAATGTGTCATGATCATGCCTCAGTGCATGAAAGAGTACATTAGTGTCATGCATAGACCCGGGCTGCCTAATAGATGCATAAGTGAACCGCATATCAAAATCCACAACAGCAAGAACATTTTGTCCACTCTGACCAATGAATCTAATAAAGTCCTCTGGAAGTGGTGTAGCTCAAATGTGAGTACCATCCAATGCTCCAATACAATCTTTAAAATGTGGCATCATCCTACTATCATTAGCAATCCTAGAATGTCTAGTAGAGAAGTTAGGGTCAATTGGCTTTATATAGTCTGCACTCATAGCCACCACACAGAGCAAGACCTCTTCAAATTTTCTGCTAATTGTCTCTGAAGAATGCTTGAAAAATCCATCCAAAGCACTGTTGGACAAACCTTGACCACACACTAGAAGGAACATTGCCAATGCTTCTATAGAGTGCATATTAACAGACGATTGGAGGCCATATTTGCTCACTAGCAAATCATGCAGCATGTAGAAAAGTGACTCATTCATTCTAAACATCTTATGGCTTTGACCTGGAGTGTTTAGTGTTTAAAATGTCCATGCATACCCACTTTGTGCTGGATTTCTAGCTTCATTCTTATCATAATATGTCATGAAGTACTTACAGGCAAAAAGAGCAGTTTCAAATAATCATTCTGAGCGGACCGCACCAATGCCATTTTTTTATAATGCACTCATCATCATCAGTCACTTCTTGTGAAGAGTCTGATCTGTCCATGAAATAAACAACATTCATGAATTATTGAAAATCACAAATTTACAAACTGTGCCATACAGTCGTGTTGATAAAATTGTACCAAGTGCACAAACTAATAAAATTGTACCATACATGAATTATTTCAACTCACACAAATAAAAAGTGCATGACAACAAAGGATACAGGGGTACATCCTAGAAGCATGTTGAAACACAACTGGAATAGAAAGACTACTTAGACACATCATTTCTAGTTTATCCACTCATACTTTCTCTTGAGCCAATCCAATCTCTCCTCATGGGTCTGCATAGTCATAAACATCTGTCTTTCAGACCTCCAGGTGAAAACTATAGTAGCAATGAAATACTCATTTGTGGATGGAAGAGCACCACAATCCCTGACCAAAGAAATGACATTCTCAATAGAACAACGGGATGTATCCTCCCTATTTGCAATGGACTCACAAGATGCAATGGTCCTCTCATTCATCTCTACAAGCTTACCCATCTGTTCTTGAAACCATTGACCAGTAGTTGTCTTAGATTTCTTTCTCTTAATGTTGCTAGCCCCTCTACCTCTCTTGGAAGCTGGCACGGCTGAAGGTATCACCTCCTCTGGGTCACTATCATCATCATTGGCCCCTTCATCGTCTTCATCAACAGGAATAGGAGAAGCCTCACGGGTTGATGGTGAAGGTGCTATACCACTAGACGCTGCCTGCACGCCCGCCCAGGACCCCGCGGCGAGGCCCAAAGGGGCGCCTCCCTCGACCACGGCGGCAGGAGGAGCAGCACCAGGGGGGCCGGGCCAAGCTCCTCCCACCGCGCCGGGACAGGGTCCTGCAGCGACGAGGAAAGCGGCCAGGGATCCCGACGCCGGCGCTCCAGGCCACAAGTAGACCGGTGGAGCTCCAGGGCCTCCTCCTCCGCCTGGATCCCCTTGCCCACTTGCGGATCCGCCGATTTGCGAGCCCTCCTCGCCTTTTTTCGGCCGCCGCCGCACCTCCTGGAGCCTCCTCCATGTGCCGTCGCTCGTGGTTGCTCACGGGAGAGAGGGGACCGAAGGGATGAGGAACGAACAGGTGAGGCATGAGAGAGAGGGGGAGGCGTCGGTTGATTGGGCCTAGTGGCAATTTGGTGGTTAATACGGTGAAAATCAGGGGCAATTTTGTAACAGGGTTTGGAGGGTGTCAGGAGGAGCCGCAAAAAGCTAAGAGTAATAAGCTTAGGATTGGAACCAGGAGAGGGAGATTCTTCCGAAGCCGTTAGCAGGCTAAATACTGAGGTGGAGTGAAAAGAGAAAAGAGAAGATAAGTAATAAGCTCGCAGCCTGCTTATGCACAAGAACCAAAAAACTTTGTAAGAAAGACAAGTGAAGGCATGTATTAATGGTGAAGAGTTTCATGAGTAGGCTGAGAGTAGTCTGCAAAGAATTCTTGCTCTTAGGATTGGAATCAGGAGAGGGATGGGTGGGTGGCACGCCTAGGCTGCTAGGCAAACAAAATATGACTACATTTTTTTCTGTTTAGGCCAAAATCACTACAATCAAAACGCACAGAAAACTACATGAAAATCATTAATAAACAACAAAATGTACTCCGTAAAGAACTAACTGAATTCAAACCGATCGGCTGCTGGGAACCAGCCTAGCCCCAACAAACTTTCAGACTAGAATGCACTCTTTAAAAAAAAATCTTAAACACGCAAGATAACTGCATATTTTTATATTACAATAAGATGAAAATACACTCATTTTATCCACATGCTAATTTCGGCAAAATAGTGTTTGCTAGCACAAAATGTAGTGTGAAAGCACAGCAACATCCATGGAGCAAATTGAGCTGAACAAAATATGGATTGAAAATGAAAGCGTAGCAACATCCATAGATGCAAACTAAGCTAATGTCATTTTCCAGAAACAATAATAATCCGAACAACTTCACCAGTGAAGAAATAATTCATGGGCACAGGTAGAACACGCCAGGCAAAAGAACCATGCATGCATGCATCAATATATATTGGCCACTACTCCTTATTTGTACAAACTACAGGTACTCAAAGCATTATTGTGCCCTTCACTTAATATACATTGGAAAACTGCAGAACTTTTACAGCCGCTGATCATTTACAATTTCAGGTTGAGAAGGTGACTCCGAGCCATTGTATTTACTAGGGACTGGGGTATTCCGTCTGGACTGACGCTTGGTTGCCACCAGGACTTGCTCTACCTCTGGTTCATCAGCAATAGAGAACTTCTCATCGTCGTCGTCACCTTTGAACACCGGGTGGATGTAGGCGTTAATCAGGTATCCTTTGAGATCAAATCCTGGGTCTCTTGCACGTTCTAGGGTATCCTTCTTCATTGCCTCCTGTAAAGGAAATGGAAAAGTAGTTGTGTTTTATGGTGTGACTGCCGTTTTTAATCTAGCCATATTTAAGTGATACAGTTATATACTGCATAAACAGTTTGTACCATCAGATCAATGTAAAATACTTAACACAACAATAGTCAATTCTTCCAAAACACTAATGGTAATTCAGAAACAATTTAAATGGGTAACATATGTGCTGGTATCTCCTAACGCATCTCCTAACACATAGATGATCCTGGAATCATGTTTTTCCAGTCATGATGTGGAACTGGGTATATAGTGCAAATCGCAGTGAACATTCCAATGGATTAGCTATACAACTTAACTCTCTCTTCTCCAAATGTAAATTGTTTTAGGATTCTATCCAGTCAACTTTATTAACTTGGCCCATCAATATATAAAGATTCACTACACATGGTGATGTTACTAGATTCATCATAGGAAATTGCAAAAGTGTCACGTTAGGGACCATGACCAACATTTGGAATCAGAGGGAGTAGTTGACACCTTGATTTCTCAATCTAACTTTCTAAACTAAGAATTAGTTCCTAAATGGGAAAAATCTGAGCACAGGAGTCAATGAATTTTTAAGCAACATTGTTCATGTTTATTTGAAGAATGAAGATCCACCAAGGACTTGTCAATGTCAAAAGAAGCATGATCACCATTCTTGCATCAATTCATTATTAACTGCCAAATTTGAACAAGAAACATACCTGCAACGGGCATTTCACAAAAGTAGGTTCATATCGGTTCTTGCAGTATTTGTGGAAATAAAAGGTTACAACAGGAAGAACAAGAAGCACTGGCGTTGACTGTCCAGCGCCTTTTGTGCTAAGTAATCCAAGGAGAAGCAGCTGTGATACGATCAATGCTGTGATTATACGCCCATGAACACTTGGCCAAAATGCTGCTGCACTCTCATATTCTTGATTGTACACATTTATTATCTGAAACAGTGTAAAGATTGTTAATTAAAATTATACAGCATGGTCACATGTGATAAACCAGTAGCTCAATCCATAATAAATACATGCATTAAGCCAATTAGATAAATAAGAATATATCTAATAATCTTATCGCTAACGTAGCACAGCCTGATGAGGCGCTTGATTGCCAGATGCAATGGTTAAAAAAATTTGCACTGATGCTTGCTTACCTGGTGGCGGTATACAATGTATGCAAACCCAAAGAATATCAATATGAAAGGTAGCAAAAATGGTGTCACCGCAGCATAGACAAGGCCAAGTAAGAAATAGAGCTGAATTTGAGGTTCACTTGAGTCAAAACCAATACTTCCAGGGTCCATTGCTTCTTCCCTGTCTTTCTCAGTCTTGACCAAGAAAAAGTTTTTCAAGTGAAAGATTACCAATGGCTTCAATCTTAATATTTCACCAGCAACCCCAGCCCAACCATCAACCATTACATATGTTATAAAAAAGGTTGCCTTCATTGGAATTGATGTACCAACTGTCCTTGGTATTCTGCAAAATAGGCAAATTAGATACTAGGAATAAAAGCATACACAATTTAAAAGGAGAAAAGATGGAATGAAGGAGTTCAAATACAACCTTTTAATAGCAAGATCTTCAAACTAATACCACATAACAAACAAAGGAGGATACACTGAAAAATAGCATGCCAATAAAATAATTTCATAACGGAGGAAAGTAGATGTATGAATAGCTTAAGGGCTATTCTCTCCATCCAAAGTGTAGGAGAGCAGAGAGATGCGGATAATGTTGTGGATTTATTGCATTGAGGCCTCGGCCGGTATATATGAGAGTACAAGATTTGGGGGGTAAGGCAACCCCCCGGGATACATATGGCAGTCTATGATATTCCTACCTATACTACCAAATATACTCTAACACAAAGTCCTTACCATGAGCATTTGAAGTACAAGTATATCATGGCAAAAATAAAAAACCCTGGATCCTGCAGCACCATGCAACATTTATATTACAGTCATATCCAACATACCCAGTCAAACATAGCGTTATTTTGTTGTCACGGCTCTGGAAAGATACTTTCACCAAAGTAGTAGGTCCAAAGGCTAACACAATGCTTTAATAGCTACTTCTTGTAAGGTTTGGCCACCTTCATATGTTATTGACGAACATATATTTAAAGCTTAGGCACAATTATTTCAATGCTTCAGTTCAATCATTTCATCAAGGCAAAAGGTAGTTGGTAGATGATAAATTATTTGCCAACTTGTAATTACTCTCTCCTTTTCTTTTTTGTAAGGCGCACACAACCCAAGATTTGAACTATTTAACCTTTGACCATTTAGTCTAAGAATTTGTAGATTAAACCATACATTGCATCATTGGATATTTATGATGTAAATTCCATGGGGTTTTTCTTTAAGACCGTAAATTCCATGGTTACGAACAATATAATGCAGAGTAATTAATGGTCAAATTGCGGCGTTGGAAAATTTCACAAAAAAAAAATTGTGGCGTTGGATACCCGCCCCGGGTCAAACCACACCTTACAAAAAGAAGGATTATCTTATTGCATCTCTATAATGCTTCAGTACATACAAAAAAGACAACTATAAATGGTGCAGCATAAAAGATAGGCAAATATGAGGACATACTCATTTGCTGATTGATGAATATAGGTCTTTAGCTGCTCTAAAGCAGATCCTGCAATAATGCTTGCCAGAAACACATTGAAGAATATGAAGATATAGTATTTGGATGCAGATCTTCTCTCCAGTGAAGATATTGATGTCAATCCTTCAACCTTAGACATAAACATTAATATGCTTGGGAGTAATATAAGGAAGATCTTCAGAGCAATTCCAGGAAGGAAACCTTGGATGAATGATTTAATAGTAGGTCTGAGCAGAAACAGTTTTAGTAAAGGTTTCAGAGATCAGAAAAATGCACAAGAAAGATAAGGATGCGTACACAAATTTGGTACTGAAAATTGACTGTGAATCAATTAGTCAGTTAGATGACAATTTATGCATCAGCAAAGATTTAATAGTAGGTCCGAGCAAAAACAGTTGAGCTAAAAGGTTTGAGAGATCAGGAAAATGAAGAAAGAGAAGGATAAGTATACAACTTTGGTACTCGAAATTAACTGTATGTCAGTGTCTTTTTTTCCAGTTAAATCAATTAGTCAGTTATATGACAATTTATGCAACGGCAGTGACCTAAATGGCACACCTGAATAAGTTTGGGATTTTGTGTCAGTTTTTTGGTTTCACCTAACTCATGGTTGGAGCAAAGTGGCATAAATACAAAAGTTCAAAAACTATCAATCTTTAAACTGAAATTTTCAGACTTAAGTAGCATACACAAGTTATGAATAGTAAAAGCACATGTGCAAACACAAAGTGATGGCTTGGATTTCCTTATAGTGTGAGTAAAATATGTCACCATGGCAACAGTGGAAACTAATATGAACACATTGTGATGGGAATTCAAGTTTTCTGCACAAAAATATAAAAACATCACAACAAAGCCACACCAGAACTGTACACCTCAGTGTAGCTATAGCAGCAGAGCTAAGTATCCCATGGTTCCTGCGCTAACCACATATTTAGATTTTAGATGCCACATTATTTTATTTGGTAATAGAAACTAGCAGTTAAATTGGAACAGTCTTTCTTTTTTTCCCCATGTACAGTTTCTCGAATGCTTTTAATAAGAAAAAACAGCTCTATACGGGTGTACTTCAAATTTCAAAATGTAGGTTTAACATTGGACATTGATAAGAGTTTGTTACATAACTTTGCAATAGATCTTATTCTCAAATGCCAGTGCAGTCATATTTTTGTCATCATCCATAGCAGAGTTATGATCAACTTTTCTAGTACAATTCATTATCATACTGTTTTCCCTTTTAACAAAAGGTCACGCTATGCTAGATAATGAACATAGAGCAATGACATATTTATATGCATCCAACACAAGGGAAGTTTAAAACCAACGGCATACTTCTGCAGTATAACTGAAAATAAAACATTTGTGAAGGAATGGAGAGTAAAGTAGACGTACATTTCAATCAGAGGCTTCAGAAATGGAACTGCCTTCTCAATCCCTTGAAGATTTGCAAGAGACTGAACAAATGCTATTGGGATCACATAAAAGAAATTCAGGAAGAAGAATGCCACTGCCACTATCAACCTTCGAACTGTAAGGGAGACAAATGGAATAGACAAATTATCCCAGTACACATCGCGAGGTTCTGGAGCCCATTCAGTCAACCAAACAGTTGGATTGCTGGTCTGTTGTGTCTGAGCACAAACTGCTGCACCCCACCGTGATCGGAAGGAAACAAATGCTGCTGGGACAACTGATTTGGGGTCCTTCACAATCTTTTCACGCTCTTCTGCTTCCTAAATATCATTTATACGAGGTGATAAATCTGACAGTTTGTGATAGGTATCCTTGTTTAAAAAGAAAAGGAACTGTGACACTGTGGAAGATTATATTACTGATAATCCTACAAAAAAATTGATTTTTCATTACATGCAAAATATCTACTGTAAAAAAGACCACTTCACTAGCACATTTTGTGTCACTAAAAAACCAAGACTCTACTTAAGTGATAAAGATATAAACACTCAACTATACTTATCTTAATGTTTGTATTTAAAATAGGAAGTAGTCTATTTTTTGACCCTCTAACCATGGCCAGATTCCGATTTTGGCCCTCAAACTCCAAGACCATTTTTGGCACCCCAACTGTCAAAACCTTTGTTTTGCCCGGTTTTGCATCATCAGTCATGCTGTCTATCACTGCCATGTTAGCATCATTTCCTCCCTTTCTTCCACCCCTTTCTCTCCCACGGTTAAGAGATGCTGCTCTCATTCGTCGATGGGCTAGAGAACTACCCTGCTGTACCTTGCTTATGATGTGGGTTCTCACACACTGCCTTGCTCCTCAACCATGCAACAGCAAGCAGTTGCCCCGCATCTGATGTCAGGCCTGCCCAAGCTGAGTTGCTGGTAGGTTTCCTAGGAGCACTGCGGAAGCTCATGTGCCCTGTCTGAGCACATCCAGGCGGTGCATTAAGCACAGCAGCAGTGTCAACACTATCAAAATCAGGGAAAAAAAAACCTTCCTTGTCAAGCATGCAACGCAAACTATCTTGACAGTGAGTGCCAAAGATGCCCGGTTTTGGAGTGGACCAAAATCAGAATTAGACGACAGTTGGATGGTGAAAATTAGACTTCTTTCATAGTGTGTATTTGATACACACCAGCAATACCAATTGTTTACGACCTGACTCCATCAAACCAAATGGTTTACGTCTATGTTTCCAATGACACAATTATAACTCAATATGAATATTCTTCATTAAATGGTGAGTACTCAGCAGATGGTGTGACTCACTTCAGTTTCTATCCTCTCAATTTCTGATTTGTAGTATTCAATAGCATCCACCTTGGTACCAAAACAACCAAGAAAACCAGTCTGCAGCAAAGAGAGTAATACAAAGAATTAGAATGAAAATAAAAAAAGGTTCCTATTTAGATTGGAAGATAAAGAAAATATATGAAAGAGAAGTAGACATATGGTTTATTTTTGTGGAATAACCTTAGTGGTAGGCCTCTGAGATGCATTTCTTTCAAACTTTAGCTGATAGTAGTCAAGCCAATTCTGCATCTTTGTCTTCTCTTTCACCAATTTAGCAAGCTTATTTGCATTGTAAACAACCTACAGAAAAGTAAACGCAGTGAAGCTTTCATAGCATGCCTTGTTCTGTTTTACAGATAAGAAAATTTCAAAATACCAGTTAAACTGTATGTTACGAGGAATCAAATAGCATTCCATCCGAATCGGAACCAAATGTAAGAAATTTAAGTGAAGCTAACATGGATCCACATAAATATATGGAACACACAGTTGTACAAACATGGAATCGCCAAACATTACTACTCAGGAAGATGGCACACCAGGGAATCAACATAGATAAATTGGAATAAGAAAATAAGGATCATAATATGGATATTCATGTAATATGTAATTATTACCTGGTGCGTCAGATAGTGATCAGGATGATTCACAAGAAAGAAATGTTCTACAAGTTCACCAATTGATTCATCTGGA
This sequence comes from Urochloa ruziziensis, assembly GCA_015476505.1. NCBI lineage: Eukaryota > Viridiplantae > Streptophyta > Magnoliopsida > Poales > Poaceae > Urochloa > Urochloa ruziziensis. The sequence goes on from CM027122.1 coordinate 33,965,617, forward strand.
TCAGGTGGTACATTCCGCACAAGGACCTGAAACAATAACATTGGTTAATTACATTTCAACAAGTAATAATCAACGCAACAAAAAGGACTGAAGGAATGCAAACTGTGTGGGGGAGAGGAAGATGCTGATCATATCATGTTTAGATGCCCCCTGGGGCAAGGTTTATCTGGTGCTGGGTCGGAGATAGCCTTGGCTGGGGCTACATTCCTACTAACCTAACTGATTTTAATGATCTGGGGGGAGAGGAGAAGGGAAATCTAATGCGTACCTTCTCGCTGGAGTATGCTGGGCGCTGTGGCGCACCAGAAACGATTGGGTTTTTTCAAACATTCTAATATCTAACCCAAACACCTAGCTTATAAAGTGCTTGGCTTCCTTCAGCTATGGTGCAAGATGGCCTCGGAGGAGGAGCAGACAGAGAGGAAGATTGCTGGACAAGCTCAAGCAAAGGCTGACGACGATCTAGCGCAGGGGAAGCGGGAGGTGGTGTACTGAAGCACTCACGCGCTATTCCCGCTTGATCTTTTACGCTTTTGTATGCTACCTTGCTGTATCTCTATTTTGGGCAGAATGTTGTTAAGATTGGGTCGATCTACCAAACTGTGTAAGCTCTATACCCAGGTAGCTGGAAGTGTGGTCGATGTTGGTTTCCGCCAACGTCGGTAAGGTGTGGAGGCCAAAAAACTCTAGAGATGAAGCTGTGTGCCGTCGTATGTAAAGCTGGTATCCCCAGCAGAAACTCTTTGCTTTCAATATAAGCAGGGCCAAAACTGGCTTTTGGTCTAAAAATCAACACAACAAAATCCACTTGATATTTTTTTAATAAAAACGAAACAAGTTCTCATATCAAAATCTACGTGGACTGTAGTAACAGTACGAATATCAAGTTTAACTCAGTTCAACATCTGAATAGCATTGTGCTCAGGGCATAATTTAATCAATTGATATAAATCGTATCTCGACTTCATCTTAGTCTTATGTGGCCATGTGGAGATTGATGAAATATCGTATTCTCTGCAAGCCTTCTCACAATTGATATACGTCCCGTCACTAATGTAAGACAAACAGCACATTGTATATCTTTCTAGCCTTATGCTAGCATATAATTTTCCCCATTATTTCTGTGGCTGAGAAATACCTGGCGAGTAGTAAATGGAGAGAGTACTAAAATACACAATATTGTAACTATCATATTGATTGGTCAAACACTTGAACACACCATGAACTGGATTCCATCTATTCAATTTAAGTAAATAAAAACACAACAGGTTCACAGAGACATACCGTGAACTGGTCTGGTCTGCGTTTCTCTGATGCAAGAAAACGCAGTCTCATTTGCGCAACGATTTCATACTCACGTAACAGTACATAGCAGGTCCAAAATGTGAAAACATAAGCCATACTCAAGTGGGCTATAAACCTTCACAAAGAGAAATAAGTTAGTACTCCTGATCAGTCAATGTAAACTCAAAACTACAATCCCTAATTTGAATGACAGGGCGTACCATGAAACGTAAACATTGAAAGTGCTTTTAGCATCTGACCCCCTTTCTCTAAATCTAATGCTTGACCTTGAATTATTTTATATGCAAATTTGTCTTATTTATTTCACGTTATGAACTTTGGCGCCTAAGTTTCCTCACTTGCAAGCTACCACATCTTCCTCTCCCAAAGCAGTTTCTGTCGGGGGTTGGGTTTTACAGTTCATGTTTCACAGTTCGATCCATATATCTTGATGACTTAAATTTCACATCTTCCATGACTCTAGTGGCGAAAAACAGGATAACAGGCAATGGCCATTACTTTTTTACAAGTCGCAACTTCTATCTCATTTAACCCCGAAGTCAATGTTGAAAATAGCCAACAGTTCCTCAGAGAATTGTGGTGTCATAACATAAGTTTCATATACAGCTGTAAATACGTTTCAAAACAAAGAACAAATCATCAAGTGCTAACCTTTTTGATCCAACAGGTATGTTTGATATTGAAAGTTTATCAATGTTGTTGTGCTCGACCTTCGAGAATTGCAGAGTATCATTGGTCCAATTAACAGGGACAAGAACAGCAAATGCTAGAATTGTGATTGGAGCAAATATCTTAAGCCTGCATTGATCGAAATATAGTAAATAAGTAAAGCTAAGAAAAAAATGGAGATGGGCAGCAATGTTAACAATAGAAACATAATGCAAGTGGGAACAGCAAATGTTTTGATACAATAGAAACATATTGAATTGAGCGCATTCCCTTTTATTTTCTCCAGAAGAAATCCTGGAGGCTAGATATCCAATTGGCAATGTAGTAGTCTAATATAGAGTAGTTGGTATAACCAAACAGAGCAAAGACCTAGCACTTAATTAGCCAACATAGCTAGCAACAAAGTTGGTAGCACCAGTTCATTTCTTTTGCCAAGCTTTTCAAATGTGTACCTTCTGAGTATTGCAAAGTATTACAATAATTAGCGACATTGTGATGTTTATTGACCATTTGTAAACCAAAACGACGTTCTATAGACAAATATGCCTAGGGAAACAGAAACCTCCTTCACTGACAGAAACTATTAGTCAGTAATGTCCAATCTCAGGTGCAACTGGAGAGAGAGAAACTGATATGACAAACAAAAGCATTAAAATATGACCACAGCATATTGAATACAAATCACGTACCCAACTAAGTAAATCCGAAGATAGACAGCTGAATCAAGCCCTGCATGGCTAATCAACTCATCCTCGGGCATTTTGAGAGCAGCGGGCATCCAACTTAAGAACTTCAAGTACGACCGCATGTCCAAATTGACAAATTTCTGAACAAATGTACCCCCATGACTTGGGCTCTCTCGTGCACCTTTGAGGTACCATTTTGGGAAGTAAACCCTGTCATTGATTGGCTGCAGTCGTAGGAAAGCAAATGCTAGCAGGAACGTTACGGCGCCCAGTATGTTGAGGGCCGCAGAGAGGCCTATATCTCTAAGATCAGCCATAGCTGTCCTTTGAATAGTTCGGGAAAAATCCTATAGGATTTATCTGCAAGATGTAAGGAAGAACAGAATTATTTACTGCTAGACAGTATGATGTTGCGAGAATACACTTGTAAACAAAACCAAATATAAGAAGTGATGAATGATGAGGTTATAGAGAACATGGCCTATCGGAGGACAAACACTTCACATGAGGCGACTTAGTGTAAGATGCTAAAGAGAAACACAAAATCACTCTGAAATGCACAAAACAACACAAATCTGGTTTGTCTAGTTTGTAGTTAGGCATTGAATATTAGAGAACGTTTTGTAAGTAACCATAATGAATGGAACTGTTCGCGAATGGTTTTGAACTCTGTGAGCACCAAGAATGTTGGCATAAACCACAAACAAAAAAAAATTATATATATGAATATATGATCCATTATACTACAATGCAACTTATCAGTGTATAAATGAGCCATTCCTAGATATATGAAGTACTGGGACAATTGTGAATTGAGGTGAACAGAAGTGAAAGATAGGCATAGTAAAGTCTTAAAAAACATTTCGAAGGCTTTAACTATGGGATACGGAGGCCAGTTCTATCTGACAGGGAAAAAAAAAGGTTTGTACCAAAAAGCCAAAGAAATGAAGACAAGATTGTGATCTGTAGCTAGTGTAAGCCAACCCTGACTCCAGTTCCTTTCCTATAGGGCTATGAGATAGCGAATGGATAAGTAACACTTTTCAAAAAAAAAAAAAAAAAGATAAGTAACAACCTTCGTGTTGTGAAGTGTCAACATCAAACCCAAAAGATAACTAGCTGAGCATCAACCGCACTAGATCGCTACATATCTGACGGGTGGAAGGACCAAATATTGATAGTCTCCGTACCCAAAGAAATTGGTCGATTTCGAGAGCAGAAATCCACGTATATATATACAAATGGTAATAATAAACCTCCCGGGTTTAAAGTGCGGAATTTAAGGCGTGAGCTCGTGACAGCTCGAAAGGTCATTAAACTTTGCATAAATTCGTTGCCCCAGGAAACGTACGTGTGAAGCGTTAAGCCATCCTGGAACTGCTGAAGCGGCGCCACCGCAAAGAAAGGTTATACCCGGCAAATCTTTAAAGGTTGCATTAGGCAGGCCAAGTTGTCGACTTTAATTAAGTTGTCAGTCAGTTCAGCGGAAAAAAAGGCGGAAAGAAAATAAAATTGCGATGGAAGCCAAATTCATCTGTCCTGCTACTTTTCTCTAAAACAGATACATGTACTAATTTTCTCGAAAATTGACACATGGACACACAGTTATAAAAAAGGAAGGTGCGATCTTCCGCGAGAAGTACATGGTACAGTACATTATGCTGTGGAAAAATCTGTACAGTGGCCAATTGCAGTGGAACGAAATTCGGCGAGTTGCAAAACTGCGACGGTGGCTATGAAGGAGAAGAAAACTACGGCGGCCCCAGAGCTGGAAGGTTGAGGTTCCTGTCGATATTTTGGGGGGAACGAATGCCTTTGTATAGTCCGCCATTCTAAGCTGTGGGAGAGGCAAGCAACTCGAGCGCAATTGCAATTGACCGAATTTTTGGCAAATTTCCGTCCAAAGACAGCAGCGAGAAGAGAAATCGCCGAAGGAACCAGAATGACATGTTAGGAAACAGAAGAGCAGAGCAGTGAATAAAGAAATGGAGAGCGTGGTGCGAGCCAGATCTGTCCCCCCAACCCGAAGCGAAAGATAGCGGAGCAGGCCATGAGGCAGAGGGGCGAGGGAGCCATGGCCCATGAGCCGGTAGGAATAAACAACAACAGCAGAGGGCACATACATACCTCGGCCACGGAGCCTTTGAGAAGAGAAGAGAAGCAGGAGGAAGAAGCACCGGCCGCCCTCCGTACGCAAGCACCCACCACCGACCTAACCGCCGGCGCGGCGGCCCGTCATGTCCCCTCCCCGAATGCCGCCGGCGACTCCCCTCCCCAGCCCCTTCGTCTCCGCTCTCCGGCCGGCGGTCTCTCTCTTTGCTTCTCTCCCTCGTCCAATGGGCGAAGGCGAACAGCGATGAGTCGCCCCCCAAAGAGCCCTGCGCCGCCTGCTACACGCACAGCCACTGCCCAGTGCCCACTGGCACTGCAAGAGCGAGGGGGGCAGAGGAGACGGGCAGAGAGGGACACCGGGGCACGGCACGGGATTTTATCTCTCCCCCCTTGCGGTCCCTTTCCGCTGCTCGTGCTCGCTGGGGCGAGTCGACGGAGAGGCGTGGGCCGTTCGACGGGGAGGGAGAGACGTTACCCGCCTTGTCTAGCACCCGGCTGCTGCGCTGTCAGAGAGAGAGAGATGGGTGCAGTTACGACTTTTCTCTAATGGCGATGTGCCGATGTGTGTATAAAGAAGTGGCCTGGTTGTAGCCGTCCTGCTACCAGTAACGGACACAACAGCTCTGCTGCCTGCAGTTGCTGCGCGCGCGGCACGAGCAGGAGGCGGCGGCAGCGGGAGGGGAGAAAGCGTTGGACGGCTAACAGACGTGAAGCGGAAGCGTCCATGAGTGGAAAGCGGTGGGGCTCACAGGAGCAGCAGAGAGGGCGGGGGTGTACGTATACGAATACGAGGGGAACGCGTACAAAAAAAAGGTGTCGCAATGGCGACGGATGCTGGATGCGTGTCGCCGTGCGCTGGCACCCCTCTCGTGCATGGTGACGCGCGCGACCCGCGAATGTAATCCGGCCGCTAATCCTCCTCTAACCACTCCAATTGGGAGAGTATTCTATTCCATTCTATGCGCGCGTTATTTGCTTCCGTATCAGCACAGCAACCACTGCTGGAGAAAGCAGCCGAGCCGAGGTTATGCTGCCATGGCGATGGCGTCGCCGCGACGAATCCAGCCAGCCAGCAGGCATGCATGCTGCTGGAGTATTGGTTAAAGTCTTCGCCGAAATATATTTGATTCAGGGCAATAACTCGTTTGCCACCTCTTGGGCTCGTAAATAAGGCCTCTGCCCCCCCCAAATGGCGCTGCGGCTAATTAAGCATCAGTTTAAAACCACCGCGTACCCTGAAGGTTAAGGTCGAATGACAAGCAGAGGCATGCAAGTGCCAGATTCAATTATGCGAGATTTTGAAAGAGAAGAGAATCAATTATGCGAGATTTTGAAAGAAAAGAAGAATCAATTAATTAATTATGCGTGTGCCAGCAGGAGGCTAATAACCGGCGCGTGCTTGTCGCGTTGCGTCGTGGTCGATCTTGAGAGACCGGGTCAGCCGACACGTCATCGGCCACGCTGAAGAATAAGGAGCCACTTTTTTTTTTTTTACTAGGAATGGCGACGCCGTCGACATCCTCGATCGCGTACGGCCCTCCTGTCGGCCACGCCCAAGCCCCAACTGCCCCCACAGGCCTGGCCGAAGATTTACTACGTACGAGTACCATAGAAGTGACGTGGTGCTCATCCTGACTCCCCGGCCCCGCGTCTCGGTGTCCCCGGTCTCCGTAACGCCACGTGGCCACGAGCGGCTTTATATATCAGAAAGTCAGCCCGCTGACTAACGGCCGGCCGAGCGCGGATGAACACGCCTGGCCACGTGTGCGCGCTGCTTGTTGCTCGCTTGCTTGTTTTTTTTTACTACTAGGAACTCGCTTGCTCGTTGATCGCCCCGGATCGCGCGGCGTGTTCCCGCAGCCGCAGGACACGGCGCCTGGGTGGGGCAGGACGCGCGCCGCGTGGAGCGGGGCGTGTGTGTGTCAGCCATGGTGGCGCGCGCCTCCACGCGTCGACCCCACCCCGGACACGGCAGGCGGTAGGTTTTATCGATTCGTCATGTTCCGATTCAAGCGGGTCGGCTACCTACCCAGCTACTCCTAGGTGCCGCCGCCGGCTGGTGTTCCGGTGAGAGCGCGCGGCGTTCCGTGGCCGGAGGAATAGTACAAGAGGTCAGATCAGTTTTACAGGAAATAGTACCTACAATAAGAGGTTAGCTAAAATTGCTCTTGCTTGACTTCTATTTTAGTGGTATCAGTAAAGATGCTCAACATGTTGCAAGAGATGTTTAATTTCTTCAATTGCACGTGGAGGCACTAGCAACGCACGGGCATTGACGTAGTGGAGAACAGAAACCATAATGTTTGGTTATTATTTCAAGTTCTCATGTTTCGTTATTATTTCCAATCCTAACGATTATTATATCATTGTACAGGAAAAAGTTTCCTCACAAACCAGGAAAAAGTTATATATATGAGTTGTGAGATATAATTAATCTTTCATATTCAGATAGGGAGCAAATATCATGATCTAAACTTATCTGAATTGCATACGCCAACGAAAACGTTATTTCAACTGATTGTAGCTTCTATGGAATGATTTATATAATCTGATTATGTGAAGGGCCTTGCGTCCTTGCTGCTGGGGAAACAAAAGTTTATTTCACTATGAGCCACTATGGGCCTTGCGTCCAACGTTGTTTCAGTCTGCACCAACCGCGCACCGATTGAGCCGGCGAGCTACACCGGCCAAGTGTTCATCTACTGTTCGCGACTTTTCACGTTGTCCGGCCACAGAAGCAAAGACGCCCAGTCGGCACTTGCAATCCATAGTTGGCTGGCTCTTTGATGCGAAAGGAACGGAGCTGTTGTGCTCGCCCTGTCATCAATAGCAAGTGTGGCCGGCAACGATCGCAGGCGCCTTCGGCCCAAGTCATGGCAGCGTAGAGCACTGGGCCACAAACGATTTGTGCTGGCAGCACAAATATACTGCTCTGGCGGGTGGTGATGTCGCCCGCGAGCGCTAAGGCACTCAGGTCTAGAAGGGCTGGAGCTCGCCAGCACAGATAGCTGTGTGCTGGCGGGCCGATAGGCGGCCCGCCAGCAAAGACTAACACCATCTTCGCTGGCGGGTGACTTAAACAACCGCCAACACTGTATACAGCTTTGCTGGCGGGTGTTTAAGTCGCCCGCCAGAAACGTTGGAGTAAATAATATAAGGCGCCGACACGCTCTGCTAGCTAGCTGCTTCTACTTGCTTAGTAGCTATAGCTTCTCGCTCAAGCTTAATTAGATCTGCGACGGGTTCTAGGCCGCCGCTCGTGGTTTCGCCGCCGGTCCCCTTTGTGTCGACGTGCTCGCGCGGTCCGCTTTCCCGCTCCCCCAACTCGCCAAGTATGTCGTCCTGCAGGTCACTGCAAAACTACGAGCCGCTGCCGCTGGTGCATTGCTTAAAGTGCAACGGTCGAGTGCTTTTCCTCCGTAGCAAGCAAGGCGCGCCATTCTACAAGTGCGAACACCACGTTAGGGTATGGTTTCAATTGGTTGTCCATATGCATGCATTGGGATTAGTTTTGGTACTCGATCTACATATATAGTTCTTAATTATTTTGATACAGTTTTCTTTTATTAATTTGCATTGTCTATTACTGAGGCTCCAATAATTAGCTTGGCATGTGGTAGCACTGCTTGCCATTTGCGCTGGCACACGAGTGCTGGCGGTTTCTGCGCCCGCTAGCAGAGATGAGGTTTGGCCGCCACGCCAAATCGTCTCTGGCCTAGTGGAGGTGGCGGGGACGCAGTGTATGCAACGGTTGTGAAAAGCTCAAAATCTTCGCTGGACATGGACGTGACCCATAGCATGCACTAAAGAAAAAAGAACTTGCAAGTTGTAACATGTTGCTGACACGTACACGTACGGCTACGTGTAGGGGAGCACAAAATCCTATCGCGTACGTCCACATGTGGGGAGCACAAAATCCTATCGCGTGAAGAGGACGTGAGACTGTTAGACTAACACGTGGGAGGGGTCAACAGATCGAAGTGGACGATGGTAAAACTGAGCGAGTGTAGGAACAGTCTGATTTACCACAATTCTACACGCGTCGACGTAACGACGGGTTGGACATGGGATTCACCTCCTGTCCATTCTTTTATTTGGACACGGAGGTTGTAAAAATGGACACGCAAAGGCAAATCTGCCTAGAGCTTGCGCATGTGCCCGCAACATACACGTATAGGAATGCTTCACTGTGTGATAAGTTTGATTATTGACTGATGTTGCAGTAAATAAATGGTGACAGATGCCGTATTTTCATTTGAGAACAGTAACTCGACGTCTCCAGAGGCCAGGGAATTCTCCTATTTTCATTTGAGAACAGTAACTCGACGCCTCCAGAGGCCAGGGAATTCTCCAGCCATATGAATGTACATATTTTCATTTGAGAACAGTAACTCGACGTCTCCAGAGGCCAGGGAATTCTCCTATTTTCATTTGAGAACAGGAACTCGACGCCTCCAGAGGCCAGGGAATTCTCCAGCCATATGAATGTACATATATATGCTGTAGCTTGGTAGTACTAGGACCCGTAGGGCATGGGCAACTTTTAAAATGTGTTAGGTACATATACACGCCTCAACGGGCAAAACCTGTATGTACCCGGATGGCCGGACCACATACATCTCCTGCCTCGTCGTCGTTAAGCCTGTTAGTTAATTATTAGGTACGACACGATGCCATGTTCAGTTGTTCACATGAATCGATCCCAGTCGACCATCATCACTAGAGAGTAGAGACGCGCGGGCAGAAATCACCTTTTGGATTCGAGCAACCACTTATTGCTATTTGTATGTTCTTTGCGTATCAAAATTTTTGTTACTGTTAATTTTTCATCCCATTCCGTGCGACGCAGAGCCCTTTTTTAAAGTGTAGCGGAAGGGACAAATTATTAAAATAACAAAATAAACCACAGCTTGCCGGCAACCAACTTCCAGCTAATGATGATGCATGGTTGCATCCTGTGTCCACCTAAAAGCGTCCTCCCACTTCCTAATAATTTAGACTATCTCCAACAAGTGACTCAAAAGGAGACTCAATCCCAAAATGAGTCTTCAATGACACTATTTCAGCCTCCAACAGAGTATCCATACCCAAACTCAAAATGGGTTTTTAGGAGAGAACCTAAAACTGGGAATCCTCTCTCTAGTAACCCATTCGCAGAAAGGATTCTCTTTTGGGTCTTCTGTTGGAGAAGAAAGTTTATGGGTCACAGACATTTTTACTGTAGGCAACCTAAAGTAATAAATGAGTCTCCGATTTAGGTCTCCATTGTTAGAGATAGTCTAATGCAGGCATTCCACCATGTGTTATTCGCGTGCCCATCTCTTTTTTTCGCATTTCGTTCCACCTCGCGATAAAAGGGCACCAAAAGGGGAATTACAAAATTCATAGTAGCTTGGTTGGCGGCAACCAACGCTGGGCGGCTAATAAACTACTGTAGTACTACTGGAGTATACTATTAGCAGAGCTGATCATGGAAGTGAATTGTCAAGCGTCCTCCGATGCTTCCTAGCTAAAAATAGTAGTATTTTGGCCTTCGCTATGGTTCGGTTCCGCAGCAAAGCGGCCACGTGACGAGCCGTTGTTTTAGTAGTACAGCGCCAGTGGCCGTACTAATTTTATTAGTTTACCGTTAAGGCGCCCCTCCCGCCTCTCCCTTTGGATAAAATCATGTGGCTCAGACGTGATGTGAGTCCTCATAGTTCTCATGAAAATTGAGTTCTTATATGATACGTTTCCAATATATAAACGTAAAGACTACAGAATGACCAGCTAATTTTTAGTTCATTGGAACCTCCCCAACTCCGACGACAGCGTCGGCGAGCCTTAGGTTTGGGAGTTATGTTACCTGTGGCCCATGGCTCTAGAGGAGGGCTTCGGAGCGGCTCGTCGGCCGGCGGTGGTGGCGGTCGAGACGGCGGCGGAGGACCTGAATGGACGGCGGAGACAGCGAGGGTGAGCACCACAACTGTTACCACGGGAGCAATCGGGACGGGGAAGGCAGCGGCAGCGGTAGAGGCGGGAGCTAGCGGAAAGGAGACGAGAAAAACAAGAGACAGAAAAAAAGTGGCCGGCCATTTCTTAACCGGGTCCATATATAAAAGGAAAACAAATTAACTCTCGGAAGCCAAACATCCATGAGTCTTCCGGCCTTCCCCTGCTTTCCGTTCCAGGGGCTGCAGCTGCGTACTGGAGTGCTCTCTGCTCTACGCCATGCGTGCAGCGGGACCACAAAACCACTGACGTGGTCAGCTACATCGGCTGTACTGGTAGCATAGTTGTAGGATTTTGTTGCAGCTTGGCATTCGGGGAGGTCATGGTTGCTACACCATACTCTAGAACTGCATAGAAGAATTATTCAAAAAAGAACTGCATAGAAGTGTCGATGACGACAGCCACTGCTCTATCCTCTAGGTAGGGAAGGAAAAAGAAACCGGAAGGTTAATTAAACTGATCCATGTAGCGGTATCTTCGCCGTCGCGGCCAATTGGAGAGATGCACGGAGGCTCTGAAGCAAGAGCCGCAACCAGCAGAACCAATAATCCTCCGGTGACCGGTGCCATCGATCGGGCCCGCCGGCACCACTGCTCCCGGTCGCGTCTTTTGGTGGTGGTTTCCAGGTCGTGGAACGTTTGGGCCGTTGGGTCGGGGCCCCGGGTCCCCGGCTCTACCACCACAACAACCTCTTTCTCCCCCCGCGGCCGGCGCCACATGTGACAAGTTGAGAAGGGTGCGGGGACCGTCGCGAGCGTTTCCTTGGCGATTGCTATGCGGCATGAAAAGGGACGTTTTGCCAACTAGCTGCTGGTTGGCAGCACTCCCACACCCTCTCTCCGTTGCTTGCATGTAACACAGGCCCTGTTTGGATCCATGGGTTAGAGTTAGTTTGAGCTAGTTGGAGCTCAACTAACCCTAAAGGATCCAAACGGGAGGGTTAGAGTGGAGTTAGTTGCATCTAACCCACCCAAAAAACTATCCCAACCAAGGGGTACTAATTGGAGCTAGTTGAGGTGGGGCCCGCTGAAAAAATCCATCCGCACCGGTCCTCCCATCCATCCGCTCGACTTGTTTCGGGAAAAAAAAATCCATCCGCAGCTCGCGATGCGCCGCCGCCCCTCGATGCTCCGCCGCCCCTAGATGCGTCGCCGCCCCTCGATGCTCCGCCGCCCCTAGCTTCCATGCGCCGCCGCGTCTAGCCTCCATGCGCCGTCGCCTCCTCTAGCTCGGCCACCGCCGTCCACAGCTACGCTCGGGAGCTCTGGTCGCTATGCTTGATTGAGAACTTGTATGTTTAATTGGGACATCTCATTTGTATGGACAAAATTATGGTATCTTCAATTGCACATTTTTGAATTTGTTGGTCAAAATTATGTCGATCCTGCTCATGAACTTGTTCCAATTGCACATTTTTGAATTTATTGGTCAGAATTTATTTTTCTTTTATCCCGGACTCCCTTTGGTACCCCGGACAGGGAGCACGGTGAGTGAAGGAGTGGAACTGTTTGTCCAAGATGATCAAGATAAACAATCTAACCCTGTCATCCAAACACCTATTTGGCTAGAGTTAGTTTAGGGTTAGTCATGAGCTAGAAACTAACTCTAACCTTTAGCAGAGTTAGAGTATCCAAACAGGGCCACAGTAACAGTAACACTATATAGCGTGTACTACCTCCGGTGGCTAGATGGAATGGAAATATCAGGCGCGTCTTTGTCATGCTCATGCACAACGACACCAGATGATGAGAGTCACCGTCGGCTGTCGCCGTTTGTTGGACCCCACAGGAGTTGATTAGCAGCTGCAGGATGGCGACGCTGCTGGCTAACGAGCATCCATCGACAACGACGCGCACTGCTCCTCATGGAAACGGAATGGACGCATATAGTAGTCGCCCCCTTGTATGGCTGCTTCGTGGACGAAACCGCACGCGATTATTTTGGCTGCAACGCCATGATGGATCCAGAGTGGCGTTCAGATGGAGAAAGATATGGTGGCACTAAAGAACCGGAGAAAAATCAGGCCCTCCACGATATTTACGTACACGTTGCTATTGGAAAACGAGCTTGTTGGACCTTGCAGAACAGGTTGGTTGTAACTGAAGATACGATACGATACGATGCCACTTGCGGAGTATTTATTTAGTTATGTGCGGGTGTGCACCCAGAAGTGTGGGCAAAGCAGAGAGAATGAGAAACGCTAACGGCCCACGAAGCGCCTGTACGGCCCAAGAGGTCGAAACCTGACGGGCCTCCTTAGGATGTGTGGAGCCCACAGAGAAACGGGCCTCTTTCAATTCATTCAGCTTCTTGCCTTTTTCTTTTTGGCTTAAGCCTTGGTTTTAGAGGAATTCCCCTATCCATCTTCCCCAAGTATTTTTTTTTCAGTGGTTGACATCCGTACAATAGTAAATGGATTGCTGAAAAATATTAAATTGAAATATTGGTGAATATAAAAGGTTGGTGTATGTACAGAGAAGACCTTGTTATCTGAAGGCAGTTCTGAAAAGGACATGGGAACGAACTCTCTGATCTCGTTTGAGCTGTGGTTAACGAATAAAAGCAGTGATAAGCATACTCTACTATACTCCAAATTCAAAACTATTAGCCCAAACATATCCTATATTCTGAAATGTAATGCCAATTATTAGCCCAAACAAATATACCTTGAAGGCTGAAATGCCATGCCAATCTATACCTCTTGATAAACCACGAGTTGTAAACTTTCTAACAGCCACCCCAACAAATGTCCCCCACAGTCAACACTTCTCCTAGATACACCAAACCAACTACACACAGAACTAGCGAACCTTTAAAACGAAGGCACGAGATCTAACTCTAGCCTCTCATATCCCTTACTCACTCAAATCTAACGGCCTAGCTTATTTGGATCATCCATCGTCACTCATCACATCCCGCCGCTTCCCCTCCCCTCTCATCCCACATGGTGGGCCCGCTGAACCTTGTCACTTTGACTCGATGCCCACCTCTCCATTCACCGGACCACCACTCGCCCCCTCCATTCTCTCTCTTTCCCTGTCTTATCTGCTGCCGATCCAGATGACCCGCCAGAGAGGGTAGGGGACCCGTCGGAGGTGTGACACCCCGTCTTTTTAAGAGCATTTAAAAATATGCATTTTCTATAATTTTCCTTAATTAAATATATTTCTTTTCTCTTGAATATTCAAAATACATTTTAATAATAAAGCTATGCATTTAATCTTGACATGAGTGATGCATTTTGAATGCCTTAGAACCTCCTTCAAATCTTAAGAGAATTCGAATTCGAATTCGAATTCAAATCCCTTGAAAAATAAATAGAAAACCCTTTGTTTCCCTAATGGGCCGCAGCTCCCCTTTCCGGCCCAGCCACCCTTCCAGCCCAACGTCAAAATTCTTTTCTTCCCCCTGAACTTCTCCCCCACCTCCAACCGTCGCCCCCTCCTCCCTCCCCGGCCGGCCCACGCTCCGTCACGGCCCGTGCGCCTCCCCGCGGCCCACCCCGCCGCCAGCCCGTCAGCAGCCACAACCCAGGCCGCCAAGCGGCCCATGCGCCGCTCCCGCAGCCCAGCCAACTCTCCCCTCCCTCCATTCCCCTTAGTCCGCAACCGCCCCCTCCACTCTCCCTGATCCGCGCACGCTCCCCCGGCCCGCACGCCGCCGGCCCAGTTCGCCTACCACCCTGCGCACGCCCGCTTGGCCTAGCCGCGCGCCGCTCCAGCAGGCCGAGCGGCCGTTCGCCCGGCCCACACGCGGCCCGCCAGCACGCCTTCGGCCTTCCTCTCCCCGTTACCCTAGCACCTGCACGCCGCCGCCGCCAGAACGCCGCCGCCGCCGGCGTCCGCCGTTGCCGCCGTTCCGGCGGCCCTCTCCCCACCAGACCTCGTCGCCAAGGTCGCCCTCCCTCTCCTCTACCCATTTTTGCCCTCAAATCTCTCTCCCGCCACCATGCCGCACCACGCCACCGTTCCCCTCCCCTCGGTCCTGCTTGCACAACGCCGCCGGCCTTCCTCCCTGCAACGCTGCACAGACCCGCGTCAGGGCAAGCGCTGGCCTGCTGCCACGCGGCCTCGCAGCCCGCCCACAGGCCGCCACTTCCGGCACGCCCCCCTGCCACCCGCCTGCTCGCTTCCTCCGCTGCCCGGCGCGCTGTTGCTGACGCCAGCGCCCGCCCGGCCTGCCTGCTTCGCGTAGGAACGACGCCGTCTGCAGACCAGCCGCTGCCTGCCACGACGTCCTGCCTCGGCGTAGACAGCACGCAGCAGCGCGCAGCCAGGCCGAGCCCCTCCCTCGCTGCGCCTATAAAAGGAGCCCCTGGCCTCCTCGTTCTCATGCACCCACACGCACAGGAGCTCGACTCCCTGGAGCTCTCCAGCTCTAGCACACAGATGAGCAGGAGCTCTCCGCTCTGTAAGAACGAGAGCTCAACTCTCGCATGAGATCACAGGAGAAGCTCCACTCATACACAAAAGCTTTGCTCACACCACAGTGCAGAAACGCCGCCCAGCAGAAACGCCGCCCACGTAGGCAATAGAAAAGGTGCGCGAAGTGCTGCTCTGCTCTGTTTTCGGGTGCGCTCGGAACAGTCCAACCAGCGGCGTAGCTTTAGTCATACCACACTGCCCACGTACAGGTAGGAAAAAGGTGCGCCAACTGCTGCTCTGCTCTGTTTTCGGGCGCGCTCGGAACAGTCTAACCAGCGGCGTAGCCTTAGCCATTTCGCCCAGCATTGTGGACGATGCCAGTTCGGCTGGCCGCGCAATGCCCGACCCCCGCCGCTAAACCCCATCGCTGCTCGCCATTTCGCAACCCTAGCCGAGATGCTGCCCGATTTCCAAGTTTCCCGTTCAGTCCACCCTAGCCGTTGTAATGCCCGACCGAAACCCTGATCCTAGCCCAACTAGCAATTATGCTGCCCAAGTCCAAACCCCGGATATAGCCCGGTATAGCCGTTATGCCGCCCAACCAAAATCACCGGCTATTAAACCCTAGCCCTATATAGCCGTTGTGCCGCCCAAACAAAACCCTAAATAAAACCTAGCCCTTATGCTGCCCGACCCAAAATCTCAGATATTAGCAAACCTTGGCCGTCATGCCGCCCATAATATTCCCGGAAAATTATATCAATAATTTTCCGGAATATTAATAGAAATTCAATCAATATCCCTTTATTATTTAGAAATCTATTTCTAAATAATTAATATAATTATTCGGGAATTACTTAGATATCCAATAATTCTCAGAATAATTATCCCTAGCCCTTCTTCCACACCTAAAAAGCCATCTCACCAGCTAAACCCCTTCTAAGCCCCATCGTCCTATTCATTAATTATTATTAAATAATTAATGGATAATCCGTCAGACATCCCTCCCGATCCCTAGGTAAGCCCCGGAATATCCACCTGCCCTTTCTCTTTCTAATCTATAGGCATTGATTGATGTATTGATGTTATTTTATGTGTTTTATTGCTCGATAGCTTGACCGGGCCCGACGAGACGCCGGAGCTCCAGAAGGCTCGAAGCCCCGCTCGGTCAACATACAGTCTACGCCCGCGTACGGAAGGTCTAAGGACCGACAATGAAGCAAGTCTCACCAATAATATCACCCAATAATTAAAGTTTACCATTCTTGCGGCATAAGCTGTAAGGAGGCTTCACGTGGGAAGAAGCCTGGCTTCGCTATGTAGATGCTTTAAGATTGGGAGTGGAAGGATGGCCTCGCTATGAGGGTCCTAAGAGCCGCTCTGATCTCAGCTAAGGACCGGTTCATGGGAGAGTCCTTCTAGTGCCTAGTACAACCCCGCATGCCAAAAAGGCACAGCCTACGGGAGTGCCTATTTATGTGAGGCCTTGACTCACACCCCACCAGCGGAACTTAGTAACCCAGCCCAAGGAGCCGTATGATTGGTGCAGAGTGCCGACCGGCAAACTGGGTAGCGCCTGGTGCCGAGTCGGGCACGCACCAAGTCGGGAACGGGTATGCTGGAGACAGCCCCAGGCAGAGGACTGGGACTGGGCGGCACGGGTCGACTAGGATACAGGGTCGCAGACCCTGAGGGCCGAGGGCCCTGATTAACGAGCTCACAGACCCGGGTCGACATCCGCGAGGCGGATGATTAGTGGCCCCTGCTTAGCCCCCAGTATTACCTGTGGCTGGACCTAGGGAATGCTGACCAGCGATGGTCACCGGTGGGTACGAGTCTCGTAGGGCAGTACCTGCCTTGACGAAGGTACAGGACTGACCGAATGCGGGGTAGATAAGTACGACCTCTGCAGAGTATAAAATCTATCTTGATAGCCGTGACTCCAGAATGAGTCCACTTAGTCAAAGCCCCCACTGATTAGATTTCCTTTACTGCGTGGAGAACCCGGACGGCAGGAGTGCCGATGACTGGGTTCCGGGGTTAATGTCGGGACTGGCAGGGAGGAAATGCCCCTCCAGGCCCAACCTTTACATTTTTTTTAATTTATAATTATATTATTGAATTTGTGAGATTTGCTGAGTATTCAACTCTGAATACTCACTCTTGCTTTCATTGTCGTACAGGTTAGAACTCCAGGGCTGTGAGGTCTGAATACTCACTCTTGCTTTCATTGTCGTACAGGTTAGAACTCCAGGGCTGTGAGGTGCTACAGCTCATTCCAACTGAGGAATGAGTGCCCGCCCGCGCTCCGCTAGTTAAGACGGTATATAGTTATTTTAATTTATACGTCATTTACCGTTTCTGACACTAATCTGTGTCGAAATCCGTATCAGCGTACTGATCCAGGGACTGATACAGGTGATCGAGGGACGTCCTGGCCAAGGGGTCCCCACAGGGTGGTATCAGAGCTGTAAATAAATTCTTAGCACCATATAAGATAGCCCATACGCATTAGGAAGCCTGAAACCTTCTATTCTTTTCACCTTTTTTGAAAATTGCCGAAAAATTATTATTTCATTCCCAGAATTCCCCTTACCTCGTGCTTAACACCAAATGTTACTCTGACAGGTATGGATCATGAGAATGAAGTTCGGAAGATGATCCGTAATATGGAAATTATGAGATGAAGATTTGCCGAAAAGCAAATGCTGCCGGAGTAACTAGAAATCGAGTTTTCATAATAAGGAGTCTTCCATAGGAAATAAGCCTACGACCTTATAGTAACGTACTTTTGATTGAATAATGTTTGATTAAACCCCGGATAATAGTTTCCCCTTTTCCATATGATAGATATGGATTTGATTGGTAATTGATTGTAGAAATGCGTGAATAAATCCACTCTTTCCTTAAAACCTAAGGATTATCTATAGCACTTGTCCCTCTAACGTCATCAGTTCAGGCCAAGATTCAGAAACAAAGAAAAGTTTCTGAAGAATAGTTCTAAATGTCTAATACGGAATACGGAGTCTAATCCTCTTAAGTGGGGTAGATTCCGAAGTCATTAAGACATTATACTTGGGAAACCGCAGAAGAATCAGTTAACGTGAGCCACAGCCTACAGATCTCAGGGAAATATGGAATAATCACAGGAATAGTATATATCGAGTTTATACTATGAATGTGACAAGGACAAAATCCCTGAGTAGAATTTTGGAACGGAAACCTGTGAAAGCTGAAGAAACCAATAATTAAGATATAAGGATTTTCATTAGAAACCCTGACCCGTAGATCCTACAATCCATAAACCAACGGCCGAGAAACGGAAACCTATTCTCTTCCTACCCGGCTCGAAACCATCCATTGTGTCAATCCTGGTTTAGCCAACACTTTCCCTTAATCCAGGACTGACCATATACTTCCTTGAGCAAACCTTGTCATTCCTTGCACCCTAGTCTCACAGTTCTCTAGGAAATCCTACCCCTAGATCCCACACCCTGAGATTCTCCGAACCACTTTCATGAAGATTCTCACAAGAAAAACCAAACCTCCGCCTATCCCCCAAGAAAATCGAATTCTTGATGAAACCAAGCCCCTTCAACCGCCACTCGTCCCTATCAACTCCTCGTAAGCTTTTCTTGAATATCTAAGTTCATTTCTCCCGAGAACCAGCCAAACTTAGCCCCCTCACCCAATAAAATGTCGACACACCAAGTACGTCGACGATTATTTCCAATCCAACAACGTCATGTAATTTCCCCGAGAAACCTCCACCCACTTTCCACCACACTAGCCTCACTAGAAAACTCAACATGTTTATATTTCTCTCTCTAGTGAATACTTTCCCCTTCCAACCAAAATATCCTTGAGCCTTCAAAAGAAATTTATACGAGTCAACCATCTGTAATCCCTGACTCGGTCTATTCCCCTAAAATCCTAAAAGAAACCTCGCCAAACCACCACCCCGACATCACCTTCCCCTATATACTTCCTCCCAAAATATTCCGAGAAATCTGCCTCCTAACCAAACCAATACTCTGTCGAAATACCTTGACCACCATAAGAAACAACAACTCTTCCTTAACAGAGGATTATCCTGCTTCCTGGCAGATCATTGAGGCATGCAAGCTTATCTAAGCCTGCCCCTCAGTCATCATCTATCCACGAGAACCTCACCCCATCCCGAGAATATCACCCATCCCAACCCGATAACCATAGTCATTCACCCATCTATTCTCCGCCATTAGAAATAAACAACCCAGTTCTCATAATCACTGAGGCATGCAAGTTTCTTTAAAACAAATGCTCCTCAGTCACATTCTTTTCCTTCCATAACCAAGACCTCCCTAACTCCCCCTATGAATCGCCCCGTCACTATTTCTGGCAACTGCCACCACTCAACCATCTTCTCTTAGCCACCATAAACTACCCGAAGATATGTCTCAGACAAATCACCTGTCATCTTGAGCCTCGCCATGATCTTCACCATACTCCAAAGGGAAACATGTCTTCCGATGTCCAGATAAACCATTTCATCATATCTCATCAAAAGAATGATTGAACCCAACTTTTCCTTAGAAAAACCATTCCAGCCTGACAGCCCGGAAACAAACCACCCAACCCTAGCCACTTCCCTAGAAATTCCAAAACAACCTTCTCCGGATAGAAGAAACATAAGGAATGAATCTTAATGGAATAATTAGGTGATTTGACAGAAGAATCACCATACAAAAATTTGGAAACCAAATTCCACTAAGAATGGTTAGCAAACCCACCAACCCCAGGTCCACAACCATCTATCCATTAGAGGAGACACTTTTGAATCCAGAAGAATCACCATACCAAATTTTCTGGTGAGAAGTGGTCACCCAAGTTTTCCTACCTAGATTCCTTTCTTTCCCCGTCTGGTAACCTCGAAACAATTACCAGATTCCTGGTAACCCTAGCTAGGATCAAAACCTTTCCCAAACCTAACCACTCCAAGCGAAGCAAGGATAACCAGAAGAAAACTACAACTGAGATAGTTAAAGGACCAAGAATAGGACATTTAAAGGAGTAGTAAGGCCAAGCATAATTACGTCCAAGTAAAGGAAAAAGTTGGATAAGAAGTTTGGACAGAAACCCCAAGAAGATATGGAAATCCGAGAATGCTAGCTGAGAAGGAAAACAAGAATTTGAGAAATCCATTCGGAAGGAAAATCTCGGATTGAAATTAAAGGAAATCCTGAGTTGAATCCTTTTAAGTGGGGTAGTAACCCAAATAAAAGAAAAGGTTCTTGACCTCAAGAACTTGAGGATTAAAACAACTCAGGAAAAGTATTTCATCAAGTCACCCCAGGTCCGGCAGAAATTAATTGGATACATTCGGGAGTAAAGGAAATAAACGTCAACAATAATACTCCCATACATGGAAATAAGAATCTAAAGTAGATAACAAAGAGAAGAATTTCTAAAGATTAAAAGGGAGAAGAAATCCTTTTTAATAAACATTAGAAATCTTTATCGACACCGTAAACAAGAAAAATGATAGGATAAAACCCTAGATCCTCTTTCTAGCCCTAAATCTCGGGACGAGATTTCTTTAAGTGGGGTAGATCTGTGACACCCCGTCTTTTTAAGAGCATTTAAAAATATGCATTTTCTATAATTTTCCTTAATTAAATATATTTCTTTTCTCTTGAATATTCAAAATACATTTTAATAATAAAGCTATGCATTTAATCTTGACATGAGTGATGCATTTTGAATGCCTTAGAACCTCCTTCAAATCTTAAGAGAATTCGAATTCGAATTCGAATTCAAATCCCTTGAAAAATAAATAGAAAACCCTTTGTTTTCCTAATGGGCCGCAGCTCCCCTTTCCGGCCCAGCCACCCTTCCAGCCCAATGTCAAAGTTCTTTTCTTCCCCCTGAACTTCTCCCCCACCTCCAACTGTCGCCCCCTCCTCCCTCCCCGGTCGGCCCACGCTCCGTCACGGCCCGTGCGCCTCCCCGCGGCCCACCCCGCCGCCAGCCCGTCAGCACAGCCCACCAGCAGCCACAACCCAGGCCGCCAAGCGGCCCATTCGCCGCTCCCGCAGCCCAGCCAACTCTCCCCTCCCTCCATTCCCTTCAGTCCGCAACCGCCCCCTCCACTCTCCCTGATCCGCGCACGCTCCCCCGGCCCAGTTCGCCTACCACCCTGCGCACGCCCGCTTGGCCCAGCCGCGCGCCGCTCCAGCAGGCCGAGCGGCCGTTCGCCCGGCCCACACGCGGCCCGCCAGCACGCCTTCGGCCTTCCTCTCCCCGTTACCCTAGCACCTGCACGCCGCCGCCGCCAGAACGCCGCTGCCGCCGGCGTCCGCCGTTGCCGCCGCTCCGGCGGCCCTCTCCCCACCAAACCTCGTCGCCAAGGTCGCCCTCCCTCTCCTCTACCCATTTTTGCCCTCAAATCTCTCTCCCGCCACCATGCCGCACCACGCCACCATTCCCCCCCCCTCGGTCCTGCTTGCACAGCGCCGCCGACCTTCCTCCCTGCAACGCTGCACAGACCCGCGTCAGGGCAAGCGCTGGCCTGCTGCCACGCGGCCTCGCGGCCCACCCACAGGCCGCCACGCCTGGCACGCCCCCCTGCCACCCGCCTGCTCGCTTCCTCCGCTGCCCGGCGCGCTGTTGCTGACGCCAGCGCCCGCCCGGCCTGCCTGCTTCGCGTAGGAACGACGCCGTCTGCAGACCAGCCGCTGCCTGCCACGACGTCCTGCCTCGGCGTAGACAGCACGCAGCAGCGCGCAGCCAGGCCGAGCCCCTCCCTCGCTGCGCGTATAAAAGGAGCCCCTGGCCTCCTCGTTCTCATGCACCCACACGCACAGGAGCTCGACTCCCTGGAGCTCTCCAGCTCTAGCACCCAGATGAGCAGGAGCTCTCCAGCTCTGTAAGAACGAGAGCTCAACTCTCGCATGAGATCACAGGAGAAGCTCCACTCATACACAAAAGCTTTGCTCACATCACAGTGCAGAAACGCTGCCCACGTACACAATAGAAAGGTGTGCCAAGTGCTGCTCTGCTCTGTTCCTGGGTACGCTCGGAAACAGTCCAACCAGCGGCGTAGCTTTATTCATACCACACCGCTCACGTACACATAGAAAAGGTGCGCCACCTGCTGCTCTGCTCTGTTTTCGGGTGCGCTCGGAACAGTCTAACCAGCGGCGTAGCTTTAGCCATTTCGCCCAGCATTGTGGATGATGCCAGTTCGGCTGGCCGCACAATGCCCGACCCCCGCCGCTAAACCCCATCGCTGCTCGCCGTTTCGCAACCCTAGCCGAGATGCTGCCCGATCCAAGTTTCCCGTTCAGTCCACCCTAGCCGTTGTAATGCCCGACCGAAACCCTGATCCTAGCCCACCTAGCAGTTATGCTGCCCAAGTCCAAACCCCGGATATAGCCCGGTATAGCCGTTATGCCGCCCAACCAAAAGCACCGGCTATTAAACCCTAGCCCTAAATAGCCGTTGCGCTGCCCGGGTAAAACCCCAGGTAAAACCTAGCCCTCATGCTGCCCGACCCAAAATCCCAGATATTATCAAACCTTAGCCGTCATGCCACCCATAATATTCCCGGAAAATTATATTAATAATTTTCCGGAATATTAATAAAAATTCAATCCCATATCCTTAATTATTTAGAAATCTATTTCTAAATAATTGATATAATTATTCAGGAATTACTTAGATATCCAGTAATTCTCAGAATAATTATCCCTAGCCCTTTCTCCCACACTTAGAAGCCATCTCACCAGCTAAACCCTTCCTAAGCCCCATCGTCCTACCCATTAATTATTATTAAATAATTAATGGGTAACCCGTCAGTAAACCCATCCGGATCCGTAGGTACGTCCCGAAGCATCTATCTCCCCTTTCTATTTCTAATCTATAGGCATTGATTGATAAATTGATGTTATGTTATGTGTTCTGATGTCCGATAGCTTGACCGGGCCCCGACGAGACGCCGGAGCTCCAGAAGGCTCGAAGCCCCGCCCGGTCAACATACAGACTACGCCCGCGTACGAAATGTCTAAGGACCGACAATGAAGGCAAGTCTCACCAATAATATCACCCAATCACTAAAGTTTATCATTCCTGCAGCATAAGCTATAAGGAGGCTTCACGTGGGAGAAGCCTGGCTTCGCTATATAGATGCTTTAAGATTGGGAGTGGAAGGATCGCCTCGCTAGGAGGATCCTAAGAGCCGCTCTGATCTCAGCTAAGGACCGGTTCATGGGAGAGTCTTTCTAGTGCCTAGTACAACCCCGCATGCCAAAAAGGCACAGCCTACGGGAGTGCCTATTTATGTGAGGCCTTGACTCACACCCCACCAGCGGAACTTAGTAACCCAGCCCAAGGAGCCGTATGATTGGTGCAGAGTGCCGACCGGCGAACTGGGTAGCGCCTGGTGCCGAGTCGGGCACGCACCAAGTCGGGAACAGGTATGCTGGAGACAGCCCCAGGCAGAGGACTGGGACTGGGCGGCACGGGTCGACTAGGATACAGGGTCGCAGACCCTGAGGGCCGAGGGCCCTGATTAACGAGCTCACAGACCCGGGTCGACATCCGCGAGGCGGATGATTAGTGGCCCCTGCTTAGCCCCCAGTATTACCTGTGGCTGGACCTAGGGAATGCTGACCAGCGATGGTCACCGGTGGGTACGAGTCTCGTAGGGCAGTACCTGCCTTGACGAAGGTACAGACTGACCGAATGCGGGGTAGATAAGTACGACCTCTGCAGAGTATAAAATCTATCTTGATAGCCGTGACTCCAGAATGAGTCCACTTAGTCAAAGCCCCCACTGATTAGATTTCCTTTACTGCATGGAGAACCCGGACGGCAGGAGTGCCGATGACTGGGTTCCGGGGTTAATGTCGGGACTGGCAGGGAGGAAATGCCCCTCCAGGCCCAACCTTTACATTTTTTTAATTTATAATTATATTATTGAATTTGTGAGATTTGCTGAGTATTCAACTCTGAATACTCACTCTTACTTTCATTGTCGTACAGGTTAGAACTCCAGGGCTGTGAGGTGCTACAGCTCATTCCAACTGAGGAATGAGTGCCCGCCCGCGCTGCGCTAGTTAAGACAGTATATAGTTATTTTAATTTATACGTCATTTACCGTTTATGACACTAATCTGTGTCGAAATCCGTATCAGCGTACTGATCCAGGGACTGATACGGGTGATCGAGGGACGTCCTGGCCAAGGGGTCCCCACAGGAGGCGACGGATGGGCTGCCTCTCCACTGCTTGCTGGGGCGCGACGGCGGCGGCACGGCGAGCATCTCCCCAGCAGTATGGTGAGTAGCTCCCCCCAGCGGCACGATGAGCACCTTCCCCCGGCGGTGCGGCGAGGGCGACGACGCGCCAGCCCATGGGCGCAACGGGGAGTGGCGGCGGCCAGCCAGCGTGGCGGCGGCCTGACGTAGCTCCGATAGGGGTGCCGCGGGGCCCGACGGGCTCTGTGGTAGGCTGGTGGGTCGGATCTGCGCCGCGGCTGGAGGCGGAGGAAGCCGGCGCTTACGCGGACTCAACAGGAGCGGCGCGAGATCCTGAGGCTCGGGTTCGAGACTTGCCTTGCTCCTGTTGGAGAATTTTTCGGTCCGTTGTTGCGTGCTGGTTGTCGCTGAGCTCGTGCTGATTTCTGCTTGATTGGTTTGGTGGTGGAATGGTGGCTCAGGTGACGGCAATTGATCTGAGGGTCAGGGAAAGCGTGACGCCAGAGGAAAATTCAAGTGAGATGCTGGAACGCCCGGCGATTGTTCGATGATGAAGCGCCAATCTTCTCCCTTAGGTACCTGGAGTTGCCTTTTGTCCAGTTACATGCTTGTTTGGATGGCTCTGTTGCTCATGCAGCTTTCAGCGGTCTAAAATAATTTGCAATGCATTCCAACTCTGATGCATAGGCGTCTATGGCCAAATTCTATTGTATTACATGCTTGCCTTTTCACTTCATGGTATAAAATAGCTTTTATGTAGTCCAACTAGAAAATTAAGGTCTTCCATGACATAATACCTTTCTGATTTTCATCACATAATGTATGTCTTAGAAATTTAATTGGCAGCCAACTGAATTTGGATCCATTTCTCATGTATCTGCTCATGAATTCTTTCTGTTTTCCAACGAATGGGTGCTGTTAAAGAGAAAAAATGCATTTCTTTTCTGTATCAATGCTTGTAAAGTGTCCGAAATAGTAGCCCTAATGTTGATCTGATGCTAACTACAACATGTCAATGCTGTCCAAGTGTCAATCACAATGTCTTTTTTTCATGATTCCCACCAGTTTTTTTAATTCTTTTTGTACTGGAGAGATTTGATGGGACAAAGGGTGAATTCTCTGGAATTTGGAAGGGGACTGCAGACATTTTTCACGATGTTTGGCAGCCTAGCCCTAATGAACGTTCAGGCTCACATCTTGCCCGCCGTAGTCCCTTAAGAAAAAGAAAAATATATTGTCTGAACCTTAATTACTTATTGTCAATAACAAATTCTAAAAGGATTCGCTGTTGGAAATTTAGTATGATTATCATGTAATACTGAAGATTCTCACACTGATAGTCACTTGGCAAGAAGGTTTTGGTGGTGCTTGCCCAAGATATCCACAAATTTTTGTATAGCCTCTGCAGCAAATCCTGAATAAAACCTTATAACCTGCTTAGAACCATGTGTCTTACCAGAAATTAAACTGTTTGATGCAATCTTGGAGTGAAGGCTGCTACCCCTTCAGTAGTGAATAACGACACATTTACATTTGGTTACAAATGTTTGCAGCCTTTTTCGTCATGGCAATCCAGATTTATGGTTCAACTAGACTTTTAGGTTTTGAGCAAGCTTTCTTCAAACACATGGAACAATCAATTGCTATTGATCTTTATTCTGTCTAACTTCTGAAGAAAAGATCTATGAAATATGTTGTTCTAAATTCTCAGTATGAATATATAATTATAGTACAAAACATTTTTTAGAGCTTATTATTGTTGAGCTGCAATTTATATACATTGATATGCCAAGTCCCTTCCAGGTTCAGCTATCGATGCCTTAAAAGATATTTTCCATTTTCCTGCAGGAGGCCAAACTGAATTTTCTCAAGAGGCCAAGGAGACATATACCATGTGGAACTTTCCATTTTCCATTTGAAGGCATATGGCATTTGAACTAAAAGTTAGCTTTCTTTCAAATGGTTATACACTGTTCCATTCATTTTACCATACCGGGGTGGACCTGAATTTACTGTTTCATTTCATTTCTACAGGTATAGTGTGGCTTAACCATTATTATTCTGAACTTTAGTCATTTATGCCTAAAGAATTTGCATTCGCGCTAATTGCTTTGGTGACAATGCAAAGTATATGTCCTTGACTCCTCTATTTTAGGTATGTTAAAGATTTCAAATTCCTATGCAATTATATTTTTGAGTGCTGTTCTACCTTTGTATGCAAAACCCATTGTCGGTACAATTATGGTATGCCTTTCTTAAATAGATATAAGTTGCAGCACTCCTTGCTATCCATATGTTTACTTTACATTGTCACGTTATATGTAATTTTCAAGTTTATTTCGAGTTGTAGAAATTGATGAGTACATCTAACTACAGGGCACCTCCAGAAAAAAAAGCTCTAACATTTTCTCCTGAAGCTGGAGAAAAGAGTTTCGTAAGCTTCTAAAACTGTAACCAAAGTTCAGACAAATGAAATTAGAGAAAATTCCCTATTTGACACCGAAAGATAGATCAATTCCTTATTTGACACTCTAAATTTCAATGTTCTTTATTTGACACTGAATTGAATTTTCCATGCCCTTTATGACACTGCCGTTGGTTCTGTTAGGTTGAATCGTTTTTCACCCCTGGTGCTTAGACCAAAATACCCTTGCCAGATAAGTGTCTTTGTCTAGCCATCTAGGCAGGCTGGGGGCGAGGGAGCGCGCGACGGCCAGCAGCGCTTGCAAAGGCCGCGGGTCGGGTGGCACTGTGGCAGCCACGTGCAGGCAGGCGGGCGACGCAGGCACGCGGCAGCGCGCAAGGCCCGCAGGCCGCGGGTGGGCGGCGCGTGTGTGCAGGCAGGCGGCGCGGTAGGCGCGCGTAAGCCATGGGCGGGCACGCACAGCGCGCTGCTGCGGCAAGCACAGCGTGCAGGCCGTTAGTGCTGGCTGGTGCGGCTTGGCAGGCCGCAGGCGGCGCGCGAAGGCTGTCTTTTTTGTTTTCTACCCATTTTTGCAAAAGAATTGCAGAAATGGACCTTTTTTTGAAAAGATTTGCAAAAATGGACCCTACCTCGGCGCCAAAGGTGATGGCGCCGAGTGTACACGTCTCGGCGCCAAGTGCACTTGGGACACAATTGGCGCCGAGACGTGTAAGCTCGGCGCCAATGGTCATGGCGCCAAGCTCGGCGCCGTAGTTGGCGCCGAGCTTACACGTCTCGGCACCAATTGTGTCCCAAGTGCACTTGGCGCTGAGACGTGTAACCTCGGCGCCAATGATCATGGCGCCGAGTTAGGGTCCATTTTTGCAAATCTTTCCGCCAAGGATCCATTTGTGCAATTCTTTTACAAAATGGGCAAAAAAAAAAAAAAAAGACAGGCACGGCGGCTGCAAGGCGGCGGACGCGTGCGAGCGGGTGGCGGACGCCTGCAGGCAGCAGGGCGCACGAGGTTAGCTGCAGTGCTGCACTGCACTAATGTCAATGCTATGTGCAAATTGCCCTGGAGGATTTAAACCTCACGTTGATGCACATGGAGGCAGTTTGGTCTTTTCCTTTTGGACTTAACGGTGTTAAATGGAGAATCTCACGGAAGTGTCACCAAGGCATGAAAATTTTCATATAGTGTCAAATAAGGAACATTAAAATTTGAAGCGTCAAATAAGGAATTGATCTATCTTCCGGTGTCAAATAGGGAATTTTCTCATGAAATTATGGAAGAACATGAGCCACTTATAAGCCAATTTTATTGGTGGCTGACACCACACTTTCTATCATATTTTTGCTTCTATTAATATTTTGCATCATCCATATGTAGCCGCAGGCATACTTTTTAGAGAAAGTACTAAAATTTTCTTTCAGTTCCGATGGGAAAGAACCTGCAGGATCAGCCATGTTTCCTGATGAAGGTCTGTCATGTGATGCCCAATCTGAGGCATTTCAAATGCTCAATATTGTTTTCACTGATTAACAGCTGCATAACAGCTATGTTGACTGCATTAAGTTTGTATAAATAACCACATTAAATTTTTCCAGTGCTGAGTATGGTTCATGTCTGTAAATGATGTATTCACATGAGGCTGACCTTTGCTCTGTAAAGATTTGGGATCTATATTTGTAAAAAGCAATGTTTGTATGTGTAAAGTGACTATATAAAGGTAAGTTGAATTTCAGATTACTTGTATGGGGACAAGATTTTTGTAGTTTTGAGGGCTGCAGATTCTTGCTGCTTCTTCTCTCTCTTTTTTTGTCATACAACATAAATTTCTCTTATTTTCTTACCAAGCTAAGAGGCTTGTTTGCAGTATAAATCATCATTTGGTTGTTTGATTTGCATTACTAGATTAGCCGTATCGTTAGCACGGGCATTCTACTAGTTGAGCTTAAGTGACGACACATTTTATGAAAAATTATCAGGGTGCATCCCAACGCAATTTCTTTTCACCATTTTTTTCCTACTACCAACTTAGTTAAAATTAGCACACAATGATAAACGAACATTTAAGTTACACAAGTAATCATCCATTATGCACGATACTCCTTGTCAGCACCTAATATTCCCTCCTTTCTTTTAGCATCAATTACACACTTCCAATCATAGCTGACCAGTCATTAGTTCATCCTATGACTAACAAGACAAAGTATCGGAAAATGTTACGCGACACGCACGCTGCGACCCTCTCCCAGGCGAACGGGTGACGTGGTGCGCGCGTCCACGCGTTTCCTCCACTCCCACTGTCGGTCGTCTTCAAACTCTCGCTGCGCTCGCCGCTGCTCGTCGCCGGCGGCGGCGGCCGAGTTAGGGTTTTGGAGTTCGGGGTTGGGGGTTGCTCGGGGGTTTCATGTTCACCTGTTGTAGAGGAAGGGGGTGGGGAGGTCGCCGGACCGGTGATGGTGGCGGTTGAGACGACAGTGAGGCGGGGCGGCGGAGGAGGTCCTGGGGCCTCGGGAGGGGGGAGCGGGGGGTGACGGGCCTCGTTCGCCGCCACGCGCTCCCGGCGAACGAGCGCCAACCAAGAACGCCCCAGAGTATCAGACGACAATATTATCAATCCATGGAGCTCGATGATAGCATGAGAAGGCTATCTACTGTGGTTGCCATGGTTACGAACCCAAATCCTCGTGAATCCTCGTTTCCTCTGTCACACATGATCTTCGCATCAGCATCTTCAACTAGGCCTCAAATTGTGGCTGAGGTCCTCCAACCTTTCGGTTTAAAGCCTCAAATCTTCCCCTTATTTCCTGCATAATCAAGGTTATCTAATTTGATTAGGTGGATGAATAAGGAGATTATTAGAAGATGGGAGTTTTGAAGAATTTCTCTCTGCTTCATTCTCTTGGCAAACAGTACAATTTGCTAACCTGAACCTACCTTTACAAGCTTTCGCTGCTAACTGTTTGCACATAATTAAAGATGGATCACTTTGGATAGAGTGTCTAACAAGAGAGCAATATGGTGGAAAGAGTAAAGGTTATTCCTAAGCTCCCTAAAACTTATTATGAGGTGCTCAAGTATTGTATATACTTACCTATACATGGTATCGATTGCACAATACTGGTGCTCAAGTACTGTATATACTTATTTTGGTGCGCCTAAAACTTTTACCTCTATTGGAGAAATGTCAGGTTGGGGCGTGATCCACATATAGGCGGTCAGCCAAGCTACGAATACCCCCTTTCCATCCACCGTGGCTTACCGCTCTCCTCGTCCTGCAGCGTGTATACGGAAACAGACAGCGCGCCAGCGAGGCTGTCAACGTGCACGGGAACCCAACACGTTCCTCCAGTACGCGCTGTTGGACTTAACTTGAACGTACACCCAGATCGAGCAGCTCGCCGCGAGACTCCACGAGGTAGCCGGATTGAAATTCAACTCCGGGTTCATCTCTGACGTGCACCCCCACTGGTGCTCCCCGATGGCAGCGGCTTCGGCTTGGGCCGGCATGAGGAACCACGCAAGCGCGCGCCCGTCGCATAGCATGATCTTGCCATTGCGATACGCCATGGAGGCATGGAGCAGCTGTCCGTGTTGCCAGAGAAGACGTGTAGAACATTGCTTTGCAAGAACGACGTCCATATGTCACGTCGCCGGGAGCCCGGGATGCAGGACAACCGCGTTCAAGATATGGCAGTATTGATATGTGTCATGCTGCTAAGCTCACCGACTTGGAGGAGGAGGAGGAGAAGACGGGGCGAGCCTTCCGGTGGTCGCTGGCGTCGCGCAGCGCGAGGAACCACGGTTTGAAGGCAGGGCGGCACCTCGCCGACGGAAGCGTGTCGCGCCAGGACTGGCAGACGGCGTGGAAGCGGGTGTCATCGGCGGCGGCGTGTGGAGGCGGAAGGAGCTAGGCGCAGCGGACGCCGGACGGAGTAGATCCCAGGGGATCAGGTCGTCGCTCCAACTCCGATTGGGTGACGCCGCGTCCACCGTATCTGCAGCCTGAGTGATGATCAGACATTCAGACCGGATGCTCGCGTCGTGACCCCA
Organism: Urochloa ruziziensis; assembly: GCA_015476505.1. Classification (NCBI taxonomy): domain Eukaryota; kingdom Viridiplantae; phylum Streptophyta; class Magnoliopsida; order Poales; family Poaceae; genus Urochloa; species Urochloa ruziziensis. The sequence goes on from CM027122.1 coordinate 33,996,448, forward strand.
CCAGATCGATCGAGTTCGTCGATCGAGTTTTGTATGTACCAGACCAGAACCGGAACGTGAGGATTGGTTTCGGGCTTCTCCTCATTTCCGAGCGGATGGACATGAGCGCCGTGACTCGACTCTTCTTTACCTTGGGCCTTGGCCATGCGTTTCGTCTGCGCGTTGCCGTCGCTGCTGTGTGCCTCGTGGTGACATATGTACCCCTGGCTCTTTTAGGCTGGTAGCACTCCCATGCTGACGTCTGCAATAATTCACGAGATCGTATCGGCAATACAAACAATGGTTAGCGCGGCGCCGACGTCCAGGACGCCCAGCTGGTGCAGGAAGGCGCTCCCAACGCCGTCGCCGGCCCGGCCGTGGTGCGTGACTGCGTGCACGTCGATGTGCCCACGGAAGCGGCCGTCACGGAGCGCCCTGACGGCGACCACAACGTCGTTCACTGCACATAGAAGAAGCCGGTGGCCTTGCCCCCGGACGCGTGGCGCATGCCGCCGGAACGGTTGATATGATATATGGCGACCCACCGGCGTAGCACAGGCAGTAGTCCTAGCCTCCTAGGGGTCGTCATCATCGTCGACGACGGGGCTATTTTTGGTCGAGGAGCCGGACCTCGCTGAGCCGTGTCGTTGGGTTGTACGTCTTCGAGGTCGCGGCAGCGGGCATGCTTGTACGTAGTTGGCTGGCATGTGTGACGACGCAGACATGGGCGGAGCTAGTATTGGTGCACCTGTATGCACGTGCATACCCAAATTTTTCTAGAAAAAGTGAAATATACTTCACACTTATACACATATACGTTGGATGGTGGGCTGAAATCTTAATTTTTTGGTTGCAATAGCCCAAGTAATTTCTCTGCAGCAGCCCGCGCCCGAGGCCGTCCTAATAAAAGGCTAAAACCGCCCATCAACATTAAATCCACCAATCCCCCTAGCCCCTTCTTCTTTCTGCTGCCGTTCACGCTCGTCACTGTGTCAGAGCGCTCGGCCTCGACTCGACTTGATTCGCAAGTTTCCTCAAATCGCGAAATTGAAATCCCCAATCCTAGGCGGCGGCGGCGTGGTGGGCGGCCGGCTCCGCGCGACCGCGCCTTCCTCACGCTCCAACTCTGAGTCTGAGCTCCCCAACTCCTGGCGTCTCCCGTCCGCGTCCAGCATCCGCCGCTCCATGGGCTCGCCGGCTCGGCCGGCCGCTGGCGCCCGACGGCTGCTCAGGCAGGCTGCACCACGCCACCACCAGCGACTCAACCATTCCGACATCCAATCCGTGAATCCAAGCCAGCCACCAACGGCGATGAGGTGAGGATTGGACTGCACATCCATCTGTAGGGTAGAATTGATGGTTTGTTCTTGAGTGAAATTAAAATCAAAGTGGCATAGTGTATCAGTGTATAATTGTTAGATTATATGTCCTGTTTGTAGATCGTAGAGTTCCAGCTGGTTACCATTGAGATTGTATGGTTGCATTCAATCCTATAGATAACTTTGCTAATTGGGATAAGGACAAGTTGGTTAAGCTTGCTGGGTTTTATCCAAATGATTTCTCAAGTTCAGAGATCAATCATCTTCCATCTACACATAAACTATTCCTTACTGATGTGCGTAGAGATGAAAGGTTTAGAAAAGTGAAAAGCCTTGCTGAGCTTTTCGTTATGATTGTTAAAGCAAAGTTGCACACTAGACATAATGTTGTTTACATGCTTCTCAAATTGATGCTAGTACTTCCTATACCAACCGCTAGTGTTCCAACGCAAAGTTAAAACTACTGTTCCAAGCCATGAAAGAATAGGAAATGAAAGTTAGAGCTTGTATCTTTATTTTGTAACTTTCATTTGTTTCATGAATATTTTAAAGTTGAAAAACTTGTATCTTTACTTTTCTGATAATTAGCATTGACGAATAGTTCAACTTTCACTGTTTAATTTGGACTATTTTTTTATGAGATGTGCATACCCAACTCTAGAATCCTGGCTCCGCCACTAGACGCAGAAGGCCCGAGGTACTTCTCGCTATAGGGCAATGCCAATGTGCTCAGTGGTGAAATACCAAACCCTCCCTTTTCAATCTAATGTGGCGCTGAAGTCATGTCCACGTCACACCGCCATTAATATTGTTCATCTTTCTCGTCTCGACATCCTCCGCCACACCGTCGGCACCACCACTAGCACTTTTCCACCACCCGGTCGGCAGTGCCATCATCATCTGGCCTCACCGTCCATAACCCACAACCGTCGTCGCCATCTTTTAAACCCAGTGGACCGAAAACCTCAAATCTCAAAACAAGAAGGCCTCTAGCACCGCCCAAAACCCAAAACAAGAAGGTCGTCGGCCTCTAGCACGCGCCTACGGCCTGCGGTCGTCGTCCAGATCGAGCGGACGCAACGAACCCACCTGCACGTTGTCTCGCTCCGTCCCACACGTGTAGAGGGCAAGAGCCAGAGGAGCACGCCGCAGGGGAGAGCGGAGAGCGGCTGGGGAAGAGCGCAGAGGATCCTAAATAACATAAAATGAAAAATGTCGTCCATTACTAATCTATAGAAGTTGTCGAGAGCTATTTTCGTATATATAAAGTTGTTGTCAATCCAATTCAACATGAATATTTTATAGATTTCTAAACATCTCACTACAAACATTGAAATTAACAGGTTATTGAAAAACACATACGGGTTTTTGAAGTATTAGCGATAATTTTATCTGACTTGTGTTTTGTTTACCATTCGTTGAGACTGATCCGTCCCAAGCTGAAGTTAGATAAGAGTATAGTATATATCAACTAGAGGTGGATACCGACCTAGCAAGCTTTCCAAGGAACTTATGGAGTCAAATGTACTTGACAAGCGTGACAAGTTGAATAATATTTGTTTTGCCAAAAAAAGAAGAAGAAATGAACCGGAGCTACGTTGAAATAAGCTTTCTTTACCCGCGCATAGAGCTCCTTTTGCAAATGACATTCACGGTAACACATGTTTAGACCGGTAAAAATGCAAATGCTTCCTAGTTGTAAACTGCTCCCTCTCCGTCCCCCCTCAAAAATGTATTTTTTTTTTGCTTCCGAGAGGTTTTAGTATATCAAGTTTGACCAATTATAAATAAAAAATATTAATATTTATGATATGAAATATATTTTATTGGATTATTTACAAAATACGTTTTCATAATAAATTTGGTTAGAACCATAAATATGAATACAACTACCTAAAAACTTGGTCAAACATGAACTGACACACAATCCAAATAGGTATTCTTTTTTTTGACAGAGGTAATAATGGATAAGCCTTTATCTGGAATTAGAAATGCAGCTGTCAGCCTGCTAGCTTCCATGAATCCATGATGATTCCAAACCAAGTGGAAAAAGCTGGAGACCACGAAACGAAAATTACGTCAACATTGTTCATGTCTTGTTTAGAAAACAAGGTGCGAAGCTTTGACGAAACGCAACCCCGCCGGCTTGATGTGATTGTGAGTGAACTCTTGAGTCGTGACGCTAGGCTAGGCTAGTCTTTTCTTTTTTTTTCAGCAATCAATGAATGCCGTCGCGTCTTTGTCGATTTGATTTTCTACCGCGCGCAAAACGCTTACGCCCACCAGAAATAGAAATCGATTCAATTTTTCTTGCTATATAGTTTTTTTTTTTAAAAAAGAAGCGGGCCGTACCAACGCACCTACTTCCACGAAACACCTCTCTCCCTCCCTCTCCCTCGGACTTTCCTCCCAAAGCCAACTCATCATCTCAATCTCAACTCCCAGTGGAAAACTTGAACCAGCTGCCTTGCCCACAGAAATTCCCCATTTCAAAAAGGAGGCTGCTCCGCTTCACACGCAGGCTTGGCTTTGCTCTGCCCGAAATCTCTCGTTCCCATCAATGGCGGCGTCGACCGCCTGAGCAGCTCCCCTGCTCCTCCAGCGTTCTCGCGATTCTGCGCCGCCGGAAGGAGGGGGAGGAGGGGGGAGCCGGCGGGCGGAGATGGTGGGGGGAGGAGGCGGCGGCGCGCTGCGGCGGGTGGGGAAGTACGAGGTTGGGCGGACCATCGGGGAGGGCACCTTCGCCAAGGTCAAGTTCGCGCAGAACACGGAGACTGGAGAGAGCGTCGCCATGAAGGTGCTCGACCGCTCCTCCATCCTGAAGCACAAGATGGCCGAACAGGTGATCCACCCGAGCCTCCTTTGTTCTTATTCCCTTGTGTTGGGGTCGGGTGCTCGGATTATCCGGCCCCATTCCTAGCCTTATTCAGCTGTTTGGAAGTTGATCGAGGATTGGACGCTCCTGCCCTTGCTCCCCCAAATAATGCCGAATCATTTTCTCCATGATCGAAGCTTCGCGAACTGTTGTGCCGTGGCTTCTTCATTCTTCTATAGATAAATAAATTGCTGTGCCTCCATGACGTATAGTAATAGCTCTACTGCCTTTGCGATTTACAGCTGCACAAGCTAGCTGAAATGATAGATTTCTTAGGGTGGCTAACCTGCGTACATATAATCTTTTTGTGCAGATTAAGAGGGAAATCTCCATAATGAAGCTTGTCAGGCATCCCAATGTCGTTAGGCTACATGAGGCATGCTTATCTTTCTCTTCCTTATAATCATTGTTTAACTTCTGTCTTATCACTTGTTTTTTTGAAAGTACCTGTGCCATCCATTCTGTTATGTGTAGGTTTTGGCAAGCCGGAAGAAGATATTTATAATCCTGGAGTTCATCACTGGTGGCGAGCTATTTGATAAAATTGTAAGACCTCTTTTGTTATTGATAACTGTCCTTTTCACTCTTGACTTTTAGATATGACCTATGAGAAACAAATATTAGCTCCACGAGTTTGTTGTTTAGATTATATGCCAATGGCAGTCCTTCTTGGATGTTCAATTGTCACCTGTGCTATTTCTGCTTGGACATAGAAAAGACAGCAATATGACAAACATTTCCCTCAGAGTCAGAGTTTTGTATTTTAATTTATATTTGCAAAAATGAACATGTCATCCATATGTTTCTTATGTCCACCGATCCTGGATGATTTTCATGGCTTTAATTCTAGTCCCATTTGAATGTGCTACCCTCACGTATATGTAGAAACCCAAGGGGTTAAATTTGAAGGCACACTTGCTCTATTGTACTTACTTAGGTTCAGTTCGAACAATATGTCTAAATGAAATAGAAACCTAATGATACTGTGAAACATATCATTTTCAGATTCGTCATGGGAGACTCAATGAAGCAGATGCACGAAGATACTTTCAACAGCTTATTGATGGTGTTGATTTCTGTCACAACAAAGGAGTTTACCATCGGGATCTGAAGGTGAACATTGGATAAGAACAATGATTAAGTCTGCATTTCACAATTTATGGGCTTCCTAATCACATTTTGCACACATGCAGCCCGAAAATCTCCTCCTTGATTCTCAGGGCAATCTTAAAATTTCAGACTTCGGATTGAGCGCATGGCCTGCCCAGGTGTATATCTTTATGAAGCTTCATCATACCTTTACCTTTTGGTTCCTTGTTAAGGTTCTTAGTTGGTTAACTGCAGGGATCTTCCCTTCTACGTACAACCTGTGGAACACCGAATTATGTTGCCCCAGAGGTACTACATCTGAATCATAGAATTTGAGTTCTTTTTAACAATTACTAAACCTGCCCTTGCAATAAATTGGTGGCTTTAAGATATAACTTCTCGTCTCAGATATTTGTAGTTCTCGTACGTGGATACTGGATACCAAATGCTAATAGGATGAAAAACCTTCATTATGCCTTTTGGTGTCAATTTGGAAAAAAAATGTCACTTCAATACTTACATTTAACAAGCATGCGTTACAAAATGGCATTCTGCTTTGTAAGATGTCATGATAGTTTTATTTCGATCATATCACCTGCTGGTAGGGAGTTCAAGTGACATTGAAATAACAAAAGCCATGCCTGTGTTTATATGCTGAACTAACCACATAAAGGAGAGCACGAGATTTTCTATTTCTTTGGAGATTTTTGTGTAGATAATTTGTACCTTTGCTCAATTATACTCAGTAGTCAATACAAACATCTCTTTGTACCAAATTAGACTCTTTCAAATAGGAATACTCAATTACTATATATTTTTTCATGATAAATTCAGCTTCCTATACATGACAAATATCCCCATTTGTGTTTACTGCGCCAACATGTTCATTTCATTTATTGGAGCAGGTTCTCAGTCATAAAGGATATAATGGAGCACTTGCTGATACATGGTCATGTGGAGTTATTTTATATGTACTGTTAGCGGGTTATCTTCCATTCGATGAAGTGGACTTGACTACTCTTTATGGAAAGGTTTGGCTCTTAACTACAAGTCACTGAGTCAGCGCAGTACTTTTAAGATGAAATGCATATGGATTAGGGACTACAAAAAGGAATTATATTCGTTTATTTGTTAATGCTGCATGGAATGTTTGTATGTTAAATTTCATGATGTTTTCTTTTAGTTTTCTCAAAGTATGTGTTTATCTGCGTAAATTTCCACAATGAGTTTGAGTGGCACTAGTTTAAGAAAAATCATATGGTCCAACTATCATCGAGATTGCCAAATTAGTTCATAGAGAACTGAGTAGCCTAACCTGCTTGGCTGTGCTAACTGTAACATAAATACATAATACTAACTTTTCCACCACCGTACTGTCACTATATAAATAAATAGACTAAGTAAATGCTAAATGAGCTTAAACATCTACTAGTCTAACATTGGTTTGACACGTACTACTCATTAAATAGAAGAGAGAGGGAGGTGAGGTAGCATAACTAGCTTCACATACATGAACACACAACTTGAACAATTCTTACTTTGCTTTGTAACTTTTCTTGTTTAGAGTTTAGACTCAGGAAATAAATATCCTCTCTTTAGAAGAGATGCTATTATAATAGTACTTATTGCCTTTTGCGGCTGAACTGTATATTGCTAGTTGTTACTTTCACCATTTGTATTCAATTCCATGTATATGTTTCGTGGTTGTTTTAACAAGAAATTTTGTCTTAGATAATCAGTGGTTCTTGTGGAATGGAATTTCTAAGTCTTACTGTCTTCTTTTCTTAACACAGATTGAGAGTGCAGAATATTCATTCCCACCCTGGTTTTCAGGTGGTGCAAAGTCACTGATTCGTAGAATTCTTGATCCAAACCCAGATACAGTAAGTTGGGCTCGATAATTATTTAGATGGAAGAAACTTGCTAACAGCTGATAACTTTTTTTTGACGAAAACAGTGGGTAACAGCTGATAACTTATTGTGACTTTGGGGTTAATATTATGCTTTTAACTGTTCCAGCAATTCTGCAGTTCTCTATGTTAGCAATGTGGCATAATGTTTCCCAAGTACAAGTGCAACTACTGTTTGGTGTGTCATACGTTGCCAATTTTGTTCAAATCGGACATTTGTAGGATTTATGTACTCCATTTATAGATTATAGTTGAAAAACTGAAGTATTGGCCATAATCTTGGCCTTTTAGTAATGTTAGCTAGACCTGGTTGACAGATATCATTTAATAGTTCACCCTCCTACATGGGGGTAGTTGCAGTGGTGGTTAGCCCAGGTTACAGTGCGGCACTATAGGGTGAAACCAGGGTTCGGGGGGTTTTCTCGGCTGGCTTGGCTGAGATTTCTTTCTTAGTGCACTGCCATGGGGGCGGTCTTTCCCTCGCCAGCCAAGTTTTTTCTTTTCTATGTTATTTGTAGTTGATTTGACTTCATTCCACTAAAGATATGCTTTTTACTGGAACCATTTACGATAGCTGTTGGGGAGACATATAAATACAAATAAGTTAAATGGAAAGGGTTGATCTTCCATATAACATATAGCTATACAAGGACGTTAATGGTTGATGGTTGCTATCATCAATTGGCGTTTGTTGAGTAGATTTGTTTTCTGACTTGGAACAGCGAATCAGGATAGAAGAGATCAGAAATGATGGGTGGTTTCAGAAGAACTATGAACCTATCAAGGAAATAGAAAGTGAAGAAGTCAACCTTGATGATGTTAATGCAGCTTTTGATGATCCTGAGGTATAGATCTTCACCTTTAATTCATTTGGCAGGGAATATTACATTTAGATGTGTCATTGTACTTAAATCTCATCACTTGTAATACCCTGGCAAAATGTTTCACTTGCCAATCCTACTCATGAGGAAAAAGCTATGTGACTGTGTATATTCAAAACATGCTTTATTCTTGCGCTCCAGTGTTTTCTTGAGTTTTGTGTACGTATGTAGTCTACTGAGTCATAGAGATTTATTAGACAATGCAATAATTGATCATTTTGATCTGTTCACAATTATTGAGTTAGGAGACCAAAGTACATTAGCTTATTTTTAGTTTTGAGACAAATTCGGCTTATTTTTTTAAGCAATCCTACCTGTGACAAATGCCACTATGCTCATTAAAGAAATAAACCTCAATCCTCTTAATTTCAAAATTATCCAGTAGTTGGTATATTCCATCACTGATAAGTCTTTATATAGCCTCTTTTTATATGTTTTTTATGAGAACTGTAGTGCTTTCTGATGTTCTCTAAATAGACTTCTTTCTTTTATTTCTGTATTTTTATACCTCATTAGCAAATATGTGTGATAATTCTACCATTTGTGACATCAGCTCCTGCCATTCCACTCATTTTATAATTCATATTTTCTGGGGACAGAGTCAAAATCTTGTGACTTGAGTTCATAAGCTAAGTAACTGGAGAAAGTAACGCCTAAATGGCATCTTCATTTCTTCACCATGAGATAGTTGTGATTCATAATAGCTTCTCGAAACAAGACTCGTATTTCCAATTTTTCATAAACTTTAGAAACTCACAATTAATAGCTCTCCACCTCTCCCAGTAGCCAACCAGAACACCGAGCCACTTAAAAAAAATGTTCCTGTGTAGGAAAAAAACTCCTACTCCAACAACAACAACAACATAGTCTTTTGTCCCAAGCAAGTTGGGGTAGGCTAGAGATGAAACCCAAAAGAAGCAAGGATAAGAAAGACATAAAACGGCACGAGACCAAAGATAAGGTTAGGGGTAAACAAGAGAAGAAGCAAAGATCACGGTTCCGGCACGTTGATTGCTAGTCTCCAAGCGCTTCTATCTATAGCTAACTCCTTGGAGATATTCCATTCTCTAAGATCCCTCTTGACCGACTCGTCCCAAGTCAGTTTAGGTCGACCTCTACCTCTCTTGATTGTACTCTTCCCTATCTTCTTTGTCACTATCTTCCTGACCCTAGGCAGAATTCCTGCCAGTACTTGCCAGATCATTTTGTGTCCATTGTTTTGTTATGGTTAAGTTATCTAATCGAAATACAAAGTTGGGGTGACACTACTGATGGAATTATGTTCCATTGTGCTACTTTATAAACTGATAAGCAGTGTTTCGAGGTTAATTCTGGTGTACTTTGTACTTATTAACAAATATTTATTTCTTTTTGCCATTTGTTTTCTGTAATTTCAGGAGGACATTGAGGATGCTTTTGATGATGAAGCAGGTCCTCTGACACTTAATGCATTTGATCTTATCGTTCTTTCGCAAGGATTGAATCTTGCAGCACTCTTTGATCGCAGACAGGTAGGGTGCTAGGGATGTTATGCTGACTAATGTTGTGGCAAAGTAACTATTACAATCCATTTTATTCAACTTAATGTTGTTGGAGCAAAGGTGAAAAACGTTGGCTCATTTGACCAAGAGCAAGAAATGTCTTCCCTATCCACAGCATTTTGAGTTGTTTCAGCTCATTATGTTTGCAATCCAAATCATTTAAAAGATTTTGATTGTCAAGCTTCCAAAGTTTAGGCTGCATCTGTGTCCTAAAGGACAAGTATTTCTAAACAGGGAGTAGGACAAGTATTTCTAAACAGGGGAGTAAATGCCCTTAAGAATGGTGTCACCACTGAAGTGATTCACAGTATCCTAAGTGGAACAGAATTGCTGTTATATATGTGGGTAACAAACTGACAACGATTAAGAATCATGTTTACCCATTTTATGAGCACTTTAAGCTGATCATTCTATACATGTCATGGTCATGCTGGGAGCATTTTAGATTTTACAATGTTGATTGTGTTTTTCTTCTCAGAGTTAATAACTGCTTGACCTACAGGACTATGACAAGCTTCGAAATAGATTCTTATCGCGCAAACCAGCTAAGGTTATCTTGTCAAGTATGGAGGTTGTTGCACAATCAATGGGGTTTAAGACACACATTCGCAATTACAAGGTATGGTATGTTTTCCCTTGGCATGCAAATCTTCTGGAATTAGACCTTGACAGGCAAGGCTATTGTTCTATTCATCTCTGTAGTTGCTAACAGTTGGCTACCTTCTGGTGTTAATATACCTGGCTTCATTCCTCTTCAGTTACATTGTGGTTTAAAATGGAATTACTGCTCTTTCTTGAAAACTGGTCCTTTGTTTTCTCCAATGTGGTTATGTACTTATAAAGTTAAAGAAATAACAATGTCCATGCACAAATAAATAATAATTATATTGAATTTTGCAAGATGTATGTAATTTTGATTTTTCTTACCATTACCGCTGTTTAAACAGTGTTGAGTTATATTGCCAGTGATATAACTCTTGTGTTGTTTTTTTTTCACATAATGCAGGATGTTACAAATAGTTTGATGAAAAATTGTAGGCTAAGTTTATTTCCATGTAGCATAATTTATCAGGAGATTTTTCTTTCGAGATTATTATGTTACAAGTTACTTTTGGGTGTGTTTCTTTGGCTAATTGCATTACTATAATATTCAGATGAGGGTGGAAGGTCTAAATGCGAACAAGACTAGTCATGTCTCGATTATGGTTGAAGTGAGTCTTGCCCTCTTTCTGTGCTCAAGTATATTTCTTGTTGTATTGCTTTTCTGTTGTATTTTAGTTTTACCCCCATTTTCCCATATTTTCTGGTTTCAGGTTTTTGAAGTTGCTCCATCAATCTTCATGGTAGATCTACAAAGAGCAGCTGGAGATACTTCAGAGTATAACACGGTCAGCATTTTCTTTTGCACTTCTCTCTTTCACATCCTATTTAATTACTTTTGATCCAGGGACGTGCTCAGCTAATACTGCAACCATTTTTTATATCACAGTTTGTAAGTAACTACTGCAGTAAATTAGAAGATATCATCTGGAAATTTCCAATGGAGAAGGGAAAGTCAAGGATATCCCGGTTATCGAAGTGCTAATTTGTCCTCAGTACCCATCATTTGTATGCCATTTTCCTCCTCCATTTTCAATTTTTAATGGCATATTTTTTTATTCTGACATCCATATACATTGTGTTCTCCAATTGTTTCAGGTACCATGCATAATCTAGTACCGTGTAGTGTATCATGATTTGATGAGTGGAAATATCTGTGAAGTGTTATCACAATTGGTCACTAATATTCTAGTTCTAGGAGCTGGTCTTCGAGTGCCATGATAGTATATTGAGAGTCCCCATGTACAAAAAGGCCCATCCTGTAGAGGTTTCAGTACCTCAGTTTGTCTGTAAAAAATTTCCAGCGATGTGTCTGAGTGTAGATTTAGTTGAAAACATCGCTTGGCTGTAAACAATGCCCTAATGTATCATGTGTGGCTGTGTCAAATACCAATTCGTATTTATTCATGTTGATTCCTAATGTACTATGAGACTCTTGCTGGATCCGCTCTGTTTCTTTCTTGCAATCAACAGAGCTCAATTACAATGAATTTCAAGCAAATGCCCACTCGGAGACTGCTGCTCGTGCAGTAGCTGCGCCATTTTCTTGACCCAAACAACCCCTGCCTACATGAATATCTGGATCATGGCTCAGTGCCCCTGCCTTCCGTTTCAGCTAATCGAGGCTTGCAGTTGCAGCACAGGAACCTCCGCAGCTAACAGATCTCATGGTTTCGCACCTTCAGATTTCCAGCACTAAACCTGTCCTTGGTTGCTTTTATACGCCAGTTTGGTACAAGGACTAGAATATGTAACTTGTGAGACGCAAGCATACATAGATATAACCACATCTCGTTCGCATAAAGTTGTCGACCAAACTGAGCAACTCTTGGGTAATTTGTCCACATAAATCAAATGAACTGAATAGAAGGTATGATTTCAAGTTTCAACCATCACGGATCAGAGGCATATATATATAGTCAAGAACACACAAGAATGCTTAATAACCGGTAGCTATCTAGCATGGTACCAATGCAACGAACAGTGATCCAGTTCTAGTTAGCTTGGATCCCACATCAGATTTGCAACTTAAAAACAAACAAATTTAATGTGGCATGATATGACCTTTCCACACTTAACTCGAGGAACAATGACTCGAGCGAGCCATGTTTGAGCAATCCTACTGTACACCGAGTAGCCTCATCTGGATTGCTCTAGATATTGTATGCCTACTGATCTCCGGTGAGTGAGTCCCAGATCTGAATGCCGGAATTGATACTAGAAGATGTCAAACATCATTCCTGATACACATGGTTTGACGTAACAAATGAACTGTCTTGTCAATTCTCATTTTCATCAAGCATTAACCAATCTGACTCATCCCATAAGGTGAACAAAGACCCGGATCTGCACTGCAGCACTGTCAGAAGTGAAATGCAGCTTGATGTAGTAAAGGCAACTTGCTTTAGAAATAGGCTGGTGACAACGAAAAATGGTCGTTGTGATGCATGGTTCAAGCAGGAAGAAATAGGCCATTACTGCTCTGGACAACTTCTAGCTGATGAACCGATTAACCATTAGTGAGAAGCATCTCTAATCTTTTGGTACATCCTCCTGTATATGGTTGCTCCTTCTAGCTCTGCATGGATTTCTCTTTCTGTCCGGATTCCCATTGGGTTGTCCAGGAGCCATCCTTCATTGTCACAATGAAGATCTTTATCAACACTATCAACATGTGCCAGAATGTCAGAGTGCCCATCAAATCTTTCTCTCATGTCTGCAGCTACTTCCAGTACATCTGATTGTATGAGAACCTAGTAAGTCAAATACATTGAGATGTCAACTTAATGAAATAAGGAACATGCCTGCAGACCTTATAGACAAATGGGAGAACTCAACTGCAATATCAAAATGAAGTGCACAACAAACACTAGTCTTAGTTTGTGGTTCAAAAGCATATTGGTCTGAATTGATAGTTTTGCATTGTGTTATCTTAATTTTAGTGAGTGCTGTGTCTGCATCATGCAGTATTACTATGAGTGGACAAATGATCATCATTATTATAGCTGAGTCAAACAAACCTTATCAGGCGTTAGAGATTAGCAAGGCAAAGCTTGAATACTAAGTCAATATGATAAATAATAACATTAAGTTGATCTTACAATTAAACCATACCTAGTTTAGTGTGCTCGATAGAGTTCATGTGTTCCCTGGGCTTATTAATTGTTAGATTATACTATAGTAAAGAACTTTAAGAGCCCTTGAGAATATAGTTTTCACCTAAGGCCTCTTTTGCAAATGACAGATGTTTGAAGTTGACATATCTTTAGAAACTGCCACTAGGGAACATTTCACTAGATTGTTCTACAACATTTTCTCAAGGTGAAATTAAATGACAGTATGACTCATCACACCTATAAATCTTCCTAGTCTGGCTAGAAGTCTAAAACTGACAAAATTGATATTAGTTTAAATGTAAGGGAGTTCATTTTTGGAATATACTGATGCATAGAGAAGCACCCTAACCTGAATGCAGCATAGTAAACATTAAAAAAAAAACTTTTCATGGAACAACCATCAATTATTAAACTGTGTAGAATTTCCATACCCGCCCACCTAAACAGAGATTCTTGGTGATTGAATCCACTAATGGTGACTGTAGAACTCTTCTTTTGTGATGTCTCTTCTTAAAGTGTGGATCAGGACACTACAAAACCAGCAGACAGACATTTCAAATCTCAGTTCCATAACACTGGGAAACAACAAATATCACTGAGCTGACAGACTTAACTAAAAAGAATGTGATGCTGCACCTGGCTACACTCACCAGTATTGAAACAAGTGACAAAGGGCCAGGGTACGATGATATGATTTGCTCAAAAGACACCGTTGCATTTGCAAACATAAAATGGCTGTGAAAAGAGAACAATTCCAAGTGTTATTACATTATTGCATTGATAAGAAAGAGCAAATACCTACAGTAGACGTAAGGAAACTTACACGTTCCTAAGCCCCAATTCATTCACCCAAAATTGTGTTCGCTCCACCAACTACACAAACAGAGCAAGCAGAACATCAGCAAACATCAAAATTCAACAATTCATCATCCATTCCAAAAGCAAACAAGCTGAAACCTTAGAATCACAAACCTTTTCCCGGATTTCCAGCCCAAGGTAGTTCCGCCTCTGGCTTGAGTTCTTTGCAAGCCAAATCAAGAACCTCCCACTCCCTGAACATCAACATTCCCTAAGGACTCTTCTTCAAGTAATACATCGTCACAAATGAACAAAACAAAATCGCGCACCGCAGCCGATGTCGACCATGAGGGGCAGCAGGGGGTCCTCGAACACTTCATTCCACTCCGGCGGCTCCGTGGGCTCCTACGTACCACGCAACAGAGAACAAATTAGAGGAATGCGATGAGGGCATGTGCTAGCCTGTCAATCTTAACAAATATTGGTGGAATTAGGAGGACTTACGGAAAAGGATGAGCTGAGCGGGTTCACGTGCTGCCGGATGCGCAGGTGCTGGCCCCTCTGTGTACAGAGATGAATGAGCAGTAAGATTGGTGGAGCACCGGCGGTAGGAACGGAGGGGAGAAGGGTGAAGGGCAGACATTTGTGTAGAGCGGCCGGAGATTGAGGTCGGCGTACTCCTTATCCACCGCGTCGGGACTCTGCGCAGCAGAGCACCGGGCCCGGGACGGGGTTGGGTGGCGGGCGGAGGGGAGGTGGATGAGGCGGCAGCACAGGGTGGCCGTGGCCGTCCAAGCCATGCTATGCTACAGTCCCGGTGCCGCCGCCGCCGCCGCCAGCAGTTGGAGTTCGACTCTAGAGGAATGGGGGGTTTTATCTGTAAGGTTGTCAATGGGATTTTTTTTTGCTAACTTACCAATTTGAGTAAATTTATTTTTACATTACTTGTTCCGTTTCAAATTATAATTTCAATTTTTAAAGAAAATCAAAGCTCTCAAGTTTAATTACATTTATACAATATAAAACAATAACATTTATAATAAGTACTATTAGATTTTTATTGAATATATTTTCACGGTATATTTAGTCAATGTCATAAATCTTTGTAATTCTTTCTATAATGTTAATCAAATATAAAATATTTGACTTTTAAAGAAATATAATAATGACTTAAATTTTAAAACGGAGAGAGTAGTAACTGTTAGCTTGGATTGCCATAACTGGTCACGTTTTGACTCGCAGCTACACATTTAGGGTTGTTTGGATATTGTAGTTTTCAGAAATCATAGTATCAAGAAACTATATTTTTAAAGTAGAGATGTGCACCACGATTTTTTTAAAAGGATATAGAGTAAAGTTTTTTAAAAAAGTAAATTTCACCACTATACAACAACTTGTCTTAGATGCAAATTGGTCGAAAAAATTGCAAAATGCTCAATTTAATGAAATAATATGGCAATTGGGTGCATGTTGGTCCAACTACTTACAATGCTGAATTTAGCATAATAACTTGACAAATTTATACATTTAAATGGAGGGTATATTTGCCATCACAACAAATTAAGCATTATTTGGCCATGACACAATGGCAATATATTTGCTCAAGGCAAGAAGAAAAATAAAGTTATGTATATAGTGATTTAATTTTGACTAAGAATATTTATCTTCACTGCTTTCAATATTGAAAAGTTCACCCTATATTTCTACATGTTTGATTATATGCACTGCTACTAACTACAAAATGAAGAATGTTGGTGTTGACGGCTGTTAAGTACCAAATTTAGCCGTCAACTTTTCTCTAATAAAGTGAAGGAACATTTCTTATACGCATTTTCCCTTTCAATAATGTAGTTCCACATGTCCTTAAAGAATATTTGGTTGTCGGTGATTTGCTGCAGAAATAAAGGAGAATTCACCCTCATCGATCCAAGTGACACATCCTCGACGAATCAAGGTCTGCCACGCGTGCAACACAAGGATTGAATGGCCCACAAAAGGTCCAAACCGTCTCAAATTGTCGTGGACACTTGTAACCGTCATAATGGCCCACATATCAGCCACACTAAAGAAGCACAGCTCGAGGGGTGCCATGTGGGGGTCGACCGAACCCTTGGTTCGGGCGAACCGCCATTGACCCCTCTCATCTCCCGCTTCCACGTGTCAGCTCCTGGTGCTTTCCCAAGATCGGTTCAGTGGTGGATACCTAGAATATTCCCTCGAGGAGCTGCTGCTTGGAGCCTATAAATATGAGTGGAGGGGCTCCAAATGAGACACACACATCTTTAGGAAATCACTCTCTTCCTTTAGTCTCTAGGCTTAGTGAGTAGGCTAGAGTAGCTCTATTCAGGTTTCACGTGATCTTGGAGCTAGGTTATGGCTCTTGTATCTTCTAGTTTTAGGATGATTTTGATCTACTTCAATGATATATCTTCTTAATGCAATGTTTGTCTTTGTCATGACATGAGTGAGTTGTGTTTAAGTTCTTGCTCTGATATGATGCATAGCTTATATATTCTTGAGTTAATCATATACCATTGCATTGATAGTATAGAATTGAGTGCCATCATGCTTGTTAGACTTTGCTCTAGTTCAATTAAAGTATGATTTAGTACGCTGAATAGTTTTCATGTTCTATGACACGGTATGGGTTTGCCAGCCGTCCTTACGGTCACATTGATCATAGTCTTAATAGTCCAGAATGATCAATGTGTTATGAACAATGCGAGCATGGAGCTTCACTTGGAATCAATGAGTTAATATGAGTGCGTTCCACTGTTTGGCCAGGGTAGGCCGCAGGTGGTGACAGCCCAGTTGGACCCTCCAAATTCCTCTACATTCGGCTATCGCTGTATCAGTTCATAAATGAGTAACAACCTCATCATGCTAAGTGACGAGGGGGTTATCTCTCCTAGTGCCTGGTTCCATAGGCTTACTCTATTAATGTATATATGTAATCCTTCTCTAAGTTGTTCTATGCAGTGTGTAGGAAGTACCTTTAGAACCTATATGCTGACTTTTAGTCCTTCTCCCTAGCCTAGCTTTTACCTAAGATGATCCCATGTGTGTCACACTACCAACTTTATCATATCTCCTTACCCTTGTCCTTTGTTTGTGACTCTATCCATACTATCACTATACTCATGTAAGCAACAATATTCTTAACCGCTCGTCTTCCTTTGGGAAATACGATACTCTTGGAATACTCATAGGTGAAGTGTTACAATGGTATATCTTTGCGCTTGCGGATCCTTTTCGCATTTGTTAGATTACCATGATAGGCATCTTCTGGCGCCACTGCTGCAACCATCATTCGAGTAGTGACGTTAAAAAAATACCAACAGTTGGCATAAATATTTTTTAAAGCTTCATGTATTTATTTAGAAAGAAGGAAATGGGTTAAAAGAACAAAAACAATGATACTTATATACAATTGTTAAATTCATGAGCAGAAGTAGAAAAAACCTAATGTCCTTGGGTCTCTCCTATAAACTTCAATAATACTAAATTTTACAAGTTATCATACTAAATTGTGAATTTCACAAGTTGTTGGACCTAATTTGCATCACCAATACAATTGTTATATTATGGGTGTAATTTACTCATTGAATAATTCCAAAAGACTAATGTTAACTCAAACCCATGGAATATTCTAGAAGCTAGATATTTACATGGTAGGATGAGAATCAAAGAAATTTGTAAAGTTAAATAAGAAGAGTGTGGAAGTTGCCACATGGCAACAACACAATAAATAGAGGTGCTCCCCTTCCCTTAAGCTAAGAAGCTGCCAAGTAGAAGCCATATGTGGCATAAGTAGACACCATGAGCAGTGACATGCCATGATAGTATGTCATGAGTAGTGCGTGGTAGGATAGCGAGATAAAGAGTATACGACGGTTGTGTCTAGTTGTAAATAAATGTTTGAGTTTCCATGTAAAGACTTTGTCTCCTCTATTGGTGTTTAGATGAAGATTTCCACAAAGTAGTATGGTAAGGGTTCATAGAAGTAGTCGATGTCAAGATTATGTGCGCCGATTTATCAACGATACATGTGAGAAAACCTGCATGCAACGATAGTACAACAAAACTATAAGATCGATTGCCCTACAAACCAAGTATATTATACTTCCAATCTGCAAAACGTGTCAAGTTGTGGAATATAAGGTTGGAAGCAATGAAGTCCAATTTTAACTTTTAAGCATTGACTCATATGTCCAAATGTAAGATTAAAATGAAAACAATTGAATTTGTTTTTTGCCCCTTAACTAGAAATCTAGGTCATATGACACGAAAGCTAAAAATCATAATTTTAATGATAGTTTTGCGTCACTCACAATGGCCTTTCATGGATATTAAGTAAGCTTTGTAAAGCGATTTAGATTAAATTTGAACTCTGCAAATTTAGGATGTTAATAATAGATTTATTCCAACTAATTGTACACATACCTTGTAGCAAATTTCGGAAGACCATTTGATCTTGAAGAACATCATGCTAATCATAACAATTCCTGATATTGCTACAACAGATCCTTTTAGACCCCCATCCTTTCATGAAGCCATTATGGAAATACCTAACCAGATGCAGTGAATACAGCATCCAAAGCACCAGGTGTTGTCCCTTCAAACTCCCAATCCAAAAGGCAAGAGCTAAAACAACGACAACTATTATCAAGAATAAAGAGCAAATGATATGTGAGCACTTCTTGTTGTTAGCAATTACCCAGAAGAGTATCATATAACTAACATTACACATAAGTGCAATAATAGATGAGTTAAATTTACAAAGATCCTAGCAGAGTTTCCTCCAGAAATAGATGAGATGCGCATTGAAGAGTGAAAATGATAACAAAGTCAATAGCCATCTCCTTCGAGGCTCCGACCATTAACTTCTCCAACTAGATGGCAATTGATCTTATAAAAGAAAGATAAAACTCAAAATTTGTCCTTTCTCTGAATCATATTCTAGATCTAAAAATTTCAAAGTTGATCGAATTCAAAGTTTAACTTTGTTTGTACCAATCACAGTAAATGAATCGATGGATGAATACAAAACTTGCTAAGATTAGTGCCTCTATACACACTAAATTTTCTTTTGAGGAACCACTCCTTGTAATTTTCGTAACTATGTCAGTCGCCTTCAAAATCTCGAGCAATAGTTTATCTAGAAAAACAATATTTTTTGTGGGGATGGATGGTATTATTGAAAGAAAGTAATATCTTTTAGTGACATATGATGGGAACACCATAAGATCATTGCTCTTCTAGAGTGTTGAGAGTAGAGAGCTCCTCTAAATAAATACAATTTCAGAGGCAATAGTGAAATGTTTTTCCAGCTTATTTTATTTGAGTTGCACCTTTAATCTAAAATCCCCTAGGTAGCGACAGCCTTGCATCTTCATCATATACTATGAAATCCTTCACTAAATCTTAATTAGTGTCTTTAAATATCCTACACTTGCTAGATAATTATAATCTTGGTCTTCTGTCCTAGTAGGCCCATAAGTCAAGCACTCTATTTTTTTAATACTAGAAAGGGCTAGACATATAGAAATGTGCTAATTATTCGTATTACACGAGATCTAAGCTCAAATTCGGTATTTTCTTAGGTTATCAAGTTAAATCTACTGATAGCCCGTGTTCATGTTTATTTTACCTCTCCTTGTAAACCTCCTTTCTTTTGGATTTCCGTAAAGATCCAATTTATTTAAACTCAAAGTCAATGTCATTATTTGCCCAATACTTTTTAGTTAGATTTTTTACATAGAAAAATACTCATACTAATTTTGTTTGACGTCAAGGCAATCTTAGAAACATTCCTAAGCTAATGCCGAAACAATTAAAAATATATAATAAAGAGTAAATTGCACTGACAATACAATAACTTAGCAGTTGGGTGCGGATTGATCCAACAACTTATAAAATGCTCAATTTAGTGTAATAACATGGCAAGTGGGTGTAGATTGGTCCATCAACTAATAAAATGCTCAATTTGGTTCAACAACTTGGTAACTGGTGCATCCGCGACCCAAACATTACAACGGCAACAAATTTACGAAGTCGGGTCGCGATCGAAGATATATTCGCATCAGAATGGAGCATTATTTGGACATTGATATCCGCGTTGCAATATAATCAGTGTTTAGGAATCTATTAAGTATTTAAAATTTCATGCAATGATTTATTTTTTATTAAGAATATTTAATTTTATATTAAATATTGATAATTTCTCCTATATTTTTTTATTATATACATTGTTTAGGTACACAAAAAGGACCAGAGGTTGACTTCTACTAACAATATTTTATAGCTTGGCATGCTAAAAGACTTCTATATAGTTGTTAATACATTCCTGTTGTAACATTTAAGATGGTAGATGCACCAATTTGCTAAGTTCTTATGTTGAATTTGGCATTTTACTAA
Organism: Urochloa ruziziensis; assembly: GCA_015476505.1. Lineage (NCBI taxonomy): Eukaryota > Viridiplantae > Streptophyta > Magnoliopsida > Poales > Poaceae > Urochloa > Urochloa ruziziensis. The sequence goes on from CM027122.1 coordinate 34,016,973, forward strand.
TTGTTTGACCAATATGCACCCACCTATCATGTTATTATACTAAATTGAGCATTTTACAAGTTATTGGACCAATTTACAGCTACATGCCAAGTTGTTGTACCATGGGGGGATATTTCTTATGTTGGTAAGAAGAAATTTTAAATATGTATACAAAATAATGTATAAACCAATTTGTTACAGCTTTGTTGGACATTTAATCCGTTTTCAATGGGCAATAGATCAGTTATAAAAAAATGGCAATAGATCTAATTTTTAGCCTATCTTGAATCTTGAATTGATGTAAAAATTTAAAGATTTTTCAGATGAGATTTGAATTTCTAACTTCTCAATGATATGACTACAATACGATGTATAAACTCTTAAAGGAGAAGTGTTTTCTACAAAGCATCGATCACATGGATATCTACTCACGCGTTAAATGGACACGCATTTCCACCAACCTGTCTATGCTTTGTGTTCGCTCTGCGTAAACTTGTTATTATGTGTTTGTGTGACTCACCCAAGGTACGATTGTATTACTATAAAAAAGGTACGATTGTATACGTGAACCTAATTCGAACTAGAATCTAGCGCGGCGTTGCCGCGCTAAATGGCCCTCTAGCAAGATATAATAGTTGGTATATCAAACGAGTGTTTGTTTGTATCCATAAAGGTAAGTATGTGTGCATGTATGAGATGTTTTATGTTGTGTTCTTCTGATAGAAAAGGGATAATCTAAATATAAGTTAGATATACAACTAGGTTGGAAAGTGTCGTTGATGTGTTACAACCTAAAAAAATAACCACCAAAACTTGTTTTCAAACAACCATAGCTCGTGGTCTCTGCCAAATTATTTTCTAGTTGCATTTTGAAGTAATCTTTTGATGTTGGTTAAATATAAGCTGCTAATAAATGTAAGAGAAAGCTCTTTTTTCGTAATGAATATATTGTTCAGTTGGATTGGTGATTGTCATTCCTTTCTAATCTTGTCAAACTCACCGTCAATATCAGCCGCCATAGAGCCGTCCCTGCCTGTCGAATCTCGAATTTTTTTAATTTTAAACCTTTTTAATTTTATTTTAATACTAACCCTTCTAGAACAATATTTTCAGATCTGACCCTTTAGGCCGCACCGGTGGGCCCGACGCGGCAGGATAGCGTTGCCGCGCCGCATGCGTCGGCGCGGCGGGCCTGCCAACGTGGCGCGGCGAGACGACGTGGAGTCCCCTTGCAGCGCCACTGCATGTGGCGCGGCAAAGACTCCGTGTCCTATTTATCCACTTTGAATCATCTAAATAAAATAGCGTTTGATATTCGAATACCCCGAAACTTTACGTGCACAATATTTAAGATCTAAACATCCATTTTAGTAACAAGTACAAGTCTACGTGCTATATATTTTGAAATATATAATTTCAAAGTAGCCATATATTATGTCTATACTTCTCTTCAGGCACAAGTTAACTTACTCGCTTTAGTTTATCTTAATAAAATAGTATTTAAATTTTAAATGTCACGAAATTTGGCATGTACAATGTATGAGGTGTAAATATTCCGTTTTAATAGCACCCACAAGGTCAAGTGCTACATATTTTGAAATTTATAATTTTAAAGTAGACTATTTATTATCCATTTGTCCCCTTTTAAATAGTTTAAGTGTTGAAACATAATATTACTTTATTTTTGTCAGTGCGCGCCATCATATTCAGAATTAAGGATGCTGAATTACTTATTATACTGCTGTACTACTATCTGTTCTAGATGTGCTGTAACCACCACTACTACACCAAACGTTCTTCATTCGGTAGTTTGAAAAAAAAAGACAGATTCAATATTGAACAAGTGGACAGACATCGCCAACACATTACCAGCAGTGGCCGCGCCTGGCCAGCTGTAGCCGCACGTGGCCGGCCGTAGCCACTCCTGGCAGGCCGTGGCCAACCTTAGCTGGTTGTAGCCGCGTCTGGACGGCCATGGGCCGGCCGTTGCCGCTCCTAGCCGGTCGTGGCCAGCCGTAGCCGCGCCTGGCCGGCCGTGGCTAGCCGTGGCCGCGCCTGGCCAGCCGTAGCCGCTCCTGGCCGGCCGCCGTGGTCGTGCACTTGTAAATGCTGCTGGCATGACAAGAGCATATCATGTTTCAACACTTAAACTATTTAAAAAGGGGACAAATGGATAATACATAATCTACTTTAAAATTATAAATTTCAAAATATGTAGCACTTGACCTTATGGGTGCTATTAAAACGGAATATTTACACCTCATACATGGTACATGCCAAATTTCGAGACATTTAAAATTTAAATACTATTTTATTAAGATAAGGTAAAGTGAGTAAGTTTAACTTGTGCCCGAAGAGAAATATAGGCATAATATATAGTCTACTTTGAAATTATATATTTCAAAATATATAGCACATAGTCTTGTGCTTGTTACTAAAATGGATCGTCTAGATCTTAAATATTGTGCTCGCAAAGTTTCGTGGTATTCGAAGATCAAACGCTATTTTATTTAGATGATTCAAAGTGGATAAATAGGAGGCAGAGTCTCCCGCCGCGCGAGGCGTGTCGGCGCGACGAGGCTACTTTGCCGCGCCACATGCAGTGGCGCGGCAAGGGGCATCCACGTCGTCTCGCCGCGCCACGTTGGCAGGCTCGCCGCGCCGACGCATGCGGCGCGGCAACGTTATCCTGCTGCGTCGGACCCACCGGCGCGGCCAAAAGGGTCAGATCTGAAAATATTGTTTGAAGGGGTTAATATTAAAATAAAATTAAAAAAGATTAAAAATTAAAAAAGTTCTCGAATCTCTAGGTGAGCTGTTTCTTTGCTTCAGTGAAGCTCGCTAATACCATCGTATCTTTTCCCGCCTTTTTTTTCTCACTCGTGCCTTTTCGCAGACGGTGCTTCTGCAGCCTCCGAGGTGACCAGTGTGCAGATCCATGGATCATGGGATGTCAACGCATTCTTCCAGCCTCCAAAGTGACATGTTCGATTAGGGTTATTCTTCTAGCCCAGCGGATTATTCTCCTCACGAAATATTATTGAACCAGCGTAGCGGATTATTCTCCTCCCAAACTTTTCAGCCCAGCGAAACGAACGGAACTACTTGGGCTGCGTAGTGTCTTATTAAGTTTTGTTTTTTTAATTCTTTTATGTTTTGAGCGGTTCTTCTAGAGCTCTCTTACTGTTCGTAGAGCAATTAATTGTGTCGTAAGAACCTTACTTCAATTTGATCACGTATCACAAATCTAGTATTAAAAAAAATGAGCTTGTGCAGGTGCCGATACGGGGTGCTTGGCTGCAGCTAGAAGCCCAAAGCAGGTGCTGTCATTAAAGATGACACATGTGCATTCGAAGATTCTAGAGTCATAGATATTTTACTTAGCTACGACATCTGGAAACTAATGTTTTACAGTTGATTTTTAATCAGACGGCATACAATTTTTTGACTGGCGTGGCTCAATCACTGAGCGTGACCGCGACGGTTTAAGGCATTGAAGATAGGGCTACGATGTTATACAAAGAACTTGATTGGGCCAGGATGTCAAAATACCAAAATGTGGGCCGAGAGATGCACAATTGTGAATGCTTCAAATTGGAGTTTTTTTTTTTTGGATCGAAGGAAAGAATTGTATGATATTAAAGTTGAGTATATCATTTAAGTTACACATAGCAATTTGAATGTACTAATGCACTAAGTGGCTCGAAATTTTAATCTCAAACCTGTGCAAAGAAATTAAATAGAAGGCCGCATAGGCATATGCTCAGCAAACGGGCCGAGAACAAGCGCCTGAAGAACGGTATGCAACGAGCAAAATCTTTTTCTTCTTCCTTCTCGCGTCTTTTTTCCTTGCTCTTTCTACCACAGATAAAGAAGAGAGACTGATTTCAATCTATCTGATCCGAGACTGATCCACATCAGCTCGGAGAGACACACTTATTTTCACAAACCTTTTATCGTGGTGGTACCTAGCCATGGTTCGAGGCCTTTGACTCTCTCTTTTTTTCACCGTCCAACTTTTTGAAAAATGGAGGATTCTTTTCGTAAAGTTTTTCTTTCGGGTATTCTTTTCGTTAAGTTCTGCAAGCAGCAAACCTATAGTATAAGTATTAGCCATTTAGCCTATTTCTTTTTTTTTCTCCCCACGAATATGGTCTTTGGTGGAAAAGTTTACTAGCATTACCTTCATCCATACACTAGCTTTCGCATAAATCCAAAATCGGTGATAGGCTGCTGAATGGCTGATGACTGGCAGTCTAGCACGAATGTGGGCTCACACCGGCAGGTGGCACTCGCATGTGTGGGCTCCGGGCGTCAACCAGGTGAAACCGTGAAAGGCGCTTTGGTTCGCTCACCTAGCTTACCAACCTGTTACGAGTGGGTGCGTTGCGGGAGCGCTTGCTGCCTGTGCCTGTCCTCCTTTCGTCACTCCCTTTTGGATTCCGTTCCCTTCGTTGCGATGAGATGCTACCGCTACTGATGCTGCTGCGGCGGCAAGGAGCTCATCCCAGCGCCGACGATGAGGGGCGTCGATTTCAAGTTCGTCCAACCCAGCCCGTAAGAAGAAGAGTAAGACCATGGCGATGCGGGGCGTCGATTTCAAGTGGTGCGTCTCACCCCTCTCGTCTCTCTGCTTCTTCCCTAGTTCGTCCCCTCTTTAATTGGGAGATTCCCGTCAAATTAACCCTAGCTAGTTTGCTGGGCAGTTAGTGTACTTCACTGATTCGAGAGACTGGGTTTGCGATTGTTTGCAGGTATGATGGGTTCTTCCTCTCCATGCTCGCCACTAGCGTGTATCCTACTTCACCCCCAAATTCCCTGACCAATTTCACCCAGTTTATTATTTTGTTGCTTAATGCTATTCCTTAATAATCATCTATTCTTAGAATCATCGTCTCCATCAATTGGAAGAGGTATCGCCTATGTGCCCATCCGCTCCACATTTGGATAGTGGTCAGATTTCTGCCCTGCCCCAATTTTTCCTTTTCCCCACATTCTACTTAAAATATTAGTATCTAGGGTTGGTTTGTTGTCACTCAGTTTTTACTACTCATTTGAGGGTCGATTCTACTGTCATTCATTGTTTCTATTCCCTGCTTGCCACAGGTGGACTACACCACTGTCTTCATCTTCCGTCTCCTCATGTTTCTCGATAATGGTCTTGCTGCTGGGATGGGATTGTGAGTCATTTTAAACCCATTTTCCCCCTCTGAACACTCTAGACTCTTTTCTTAATTTGACAAAGTATTGTGATACAAACTAATATTGCCGTGCAATTTAGCATGATGTATTTACTATTTTACTTATGCAACACACTTCTTTGCTCTCCCTAGCCACAGTTGAAAACTGAACTTTGAGAAAGTATGGCTGTCAGATAATTCTGTTATACATATTTTTGTTGAAAACTGTAGAGATCTCAGATGGCAACAGAGATGTGCTCGCTTTTGTGGAAGAATAGTTGTCCTCTCAGTTCTTGTACTACTTCTCTACCCCTTTCTTTGGGTTTGGACTGTGATAGGAACATTGTGGTTTAGCACTGCAAAAGACTGTGTAAGTTCTCATATTCAGATATCCTTGATATAGGGCCTATTCGTATCACCATATCCAATGAATTCCGGCGAATGCAAATTTTATTTTCCTCTGTAGTTGCCTGAGGAAGGACAAAAATGGGGCTTCCTGATATGGCTGCTGTTCAGTTACTGTGGGCTCGCCTGTATTGCTTGTGTTGCTGTTGGGAAGGTATTACTATGAAGTTCTTACATTCATTTTAAAATGCTTATCCAACAGTTGTATTGCACTTGCCCTTCCTAGAAAATACTAGTTTATTGAGTCTGGTGATGCTGTTAGTGGAGGCAGTTCTGCTGGCCATCTTAATTGAATTGTACATGGATATTGCGAGTTGATCTTGGAGTGAATTTGTCTAACTTAGTTCAGTGCTGGAATTAGCTGTTATTTAGCCATGATGTATTCAAATCTGCTGTTCACCAGCTAGAATAATATTGAGCTACTTTAGGCAAGAAGATTAGGTACCTCATTCTTAGTATTAGTGCAGAAGGGGCACTATGGCTCTATACTAACAGACACAATTGTACTAGTCTGAAGTCTGTGCTATGAGCTTGGATGCTTCATTGGATTCACTAAAAGCTTGAAATGTTACTGATCTGCTTTTGTGTAAAGTTTTTAATCTTGATATAGTGATTAGTATCTACTTCTACTCAACATAAACTGTATTTGATATATGTGCGATCACTAGGGCCCCACACTTATTTGTCCTTACCTAAGTACACATCTATTTCATACTTACAAAACGCTAAAGCTGTTGTTCATGTGCCTTTCTCAATTTTCACTCTATATTTGACTAGTCGCATGCAGTATGACATACTTATAAAAGCATGTTCCTATGATTTAATAGAAGTCTGTAATCATAGGAAGGAGGCATAATGTTATTGGCTTGTTATTACAGTGCCTTTGATTATTCTGAGGATCACTTGAGCAGATGCTAGTCATGTAGAATTTATCATCTTCATTTTGTAGTGGCTAAACCGAAGGCATGCACTCCAACAAAGGGCACAGCAGGGAATTCCTGTCTCTGAATATGGGGTAATGCTTCCCACTATTTTTTATGCGTCCTGTTACAAATATGAAATGAGCTGTTGACGCTAGCAGTTCGAAAGTATCAAACCCTTTTTTTACATATTTATCAGTGTTTCATGTTTAGTTCAACATATATTCCCCCATGACATATTGACATTCAGTTGCATATTGTACTTGAATTTATTTTTAAATAAAAATGTATAAATTCATGAATCAAATATAGGTGCAGCTACACCGAAGTGTTAGATTTACTTTTCCCATGTCTGAACTGCCTTTTGTTCTCGGGGCAAGGTTGTATGTTTTTGTTGAACACACAGGTCTACTATATTTTAATCTATGCTTATGTTTATTCTGGTGGTATGGTATATTTCTAATATGGTCTTCATCCTTGTAGGTTCTGCTTGACATGATCCGTGTTCCTGACTGGGCATTTGAGGCCGTTGGCCTGGAAATGAGAGTGGGTCAAGATACAGCATATCATCCTGGTCTTTATTTAACTGCAGCTCAGGTGAGTTAATTTGGGTAATCTTGTGCAAGTTTTTAATGTATGGCTAAAAGAATTTTCTTATATACTTCCTCCGTTCCAAAAGGCCGTTTTGGCATTTCCAGATTCATAGCTTTTGCTATGTATCTAGACATATGTTATACCTAAGTGCATCATAAAAGCTATGAACCTAGAAAAGCCAAACTGACCTATATTTTGAAATGGAGGTAGTACATAGCTGTAAATCCAATGGCTGTACAGCTTATTAGCTGTCAAGTTTGGTCCTGAAATATGTCTACCTTAGCAAATTTATGCTTTCTTGACAGTTGGCAACAAGCATTCTGTAGTTGTCTATGAAGAAAAAGAGTGGTGGCGCGGGGTGTGTGTGTGTGTGTGTGGGGGGGGGGGGGGGGGGGGGGGGGGGGTACTTCAAAAGGCTTACCATTGTTCGGTAGTACTCTAATAGGATTTTGAGAGCTGGACCAGGCATGTGGTGCCACCGTGCAGTCAATGCTGTAGCCGGAGATGCATTCCATTCGTGTCTGTGTCTGAATGTTCTAGTGCTCTGTCCTAGTCCTAGGGAAGTAGAGTTAAACTCTTGTAATTCCACTTTTGGAACATCATTTCAGTATCAATTACCTGCTATCTTGTATACTAGCGTTATGTTAGAATCAAAATTTCCTTGAATGTATTATGCAGTTCTGAATTTTGACTTTTGAGGGATCTTTTTTGTGCAGAGAGAAGCAGTAGAGGCACTGATTCAAGAACTTCCAAAATTCAGGCTGAAAGCTGTTCCAACGGACTGCAGTGAATGTCCTATCTGCCTTGAAGAATTTCATGTGGGCAATGAGGTAAATCACAATTGCTGTCCAGCTCATGTATAAATTTCATAAGTGGAGATGGATCCGTCTTGTAGTTACTATATATGCTCACGGGTCCAATCCAATACATGTTCATGCAGGTCCGTGGACTTCCATGTGCACACAATTTCCATGTGGAGTGCATCGACCAATGGCTCCGGCTGAATGTCAAGTGCCCGAGGTGCCGTTGTTCTGTCTTCCCCAACCTAGACCTGAGTGCGCTCAACAATCTCCGGTCGACCAGCGAGCCAGACCATCCATCCGCCAGTGCCACCGATGTAACAACAGCAACTAGATACGTGAGGTCGCAGCCGGCAGGACAAAGCTACTTGGTGCGGTTGCAGGGGCTGCTGCTCCGCCCAGTCCAGCATGAGAGCATGGAGAGTGGGGGTGAGCCAGTGGTGGCCAACAGCAGCTCGGTTGGCCCTGAGGAGCTGCCCATCATAGTTGTAGACGATGGTCATCAGCTGCCAGATCGCTGATTGGTTTGATTGCGTTATAAATTATAACGAGTAGAGGAAAAGGAATAGGAAGGGAATCAAAATTATGCAGCGCTTTTCTTTTTGCTGTGTATTTTGCGACTAAATAATACTGTTATATTATTGTTTACAACCTGTTCGTTGTTTGCGCTCCAGTAGGCAGGATCATCTATTTATGTTATGTGCATGTAATTGTGTATTAGTAATTGATCATGTGATTAATTTCGTGCTGAGCCTGAGCTGAGTTGCTGCTTGTCTTGTAATAATGTTTGATCTTAACCAGTAGTACGTGCTCCAGTAGAGTTGATCAATTGTAGTACAAAGGAATGACACGGTACCAGATGTAACAAGTTGTCTACGCTGCACACAGCTACCTTGAGTTCATCATTTTTTTTTCTTGGCGAAGCACTGTAATACATTTTTACGCATATGAATCTGTTTGAAACTTTGAATTCATACTTTGAAGTTATGCACCAAGACCTTGTCAATTTATCTATGAATGGTAGATCACTAGTTGGTATTTTTTATTCGATAACTCCTAAGTAACTCTTATTCTTTTTCTTGCATTGTGCAAGGAAATTAACCAGACATTATCCAGACAAATTAGCATACGTTTGCAACAGTTGCAACCATGGTTGCTTCGACTGTTCGACATCAAACTCATCGCCATCCCCCTTCAGACTATTGACTCGAGTTCACCTTGAATCGTTCAATGGAGGATCTGCTGTGGCCGTATTCCCTCCTTGAACTCATGAACTCCGGGAATGTGAAACTCCGGTACAGTGCAGGCTTTTCTGGTGTCACCAGCTCCGGGAGAGGCCCTAAAAGGTCGGATTTGTCACGCCTGGCAGGATTGAAGAAGAGGGCAATGGACACCCTGGCATCTTGTGTGGATTTGATAACCACCCTGTGCTCCACGCTCTTTAATTCGTCGTTGGAAACCACCTGATTGCAGACACAAAGAAAACTATATATTTGTGTTCTTCAATCTAAAGTATGCAGACTTCTCTACATATCAGACAATTGCGTTCTTTAATTAAGTTCTACTGCTCTAAGCTCCCCCAATCCGATCAACCTAAGAACCATCAGACTTGCAATTGGACAGGAGGCTACTACCTATTGGTATGCACGCAGGTTAATCAAGCATGTTGCACGCAGGTTACGCAAGCAGCAACGGAACGATAACCGGTGGGCTGGGCTGTAGTTTGTTGGGCTACCGTGAGACGTACGTGAGTCTGGAGAATATAGGCTAATAATCCAAGTCGTTTACCAGAAAACTTTAAGGCTCATACAGTTCCACCGGATTTAATCCGGATCGAAAATAGTATTTCTCATTGTAACAATGAGAGACTGAGCTTTATTCCGGATGAGGAACCAATTTATTCATGATAAGGACAACAAAAGATCTTGATTGATTGGTTCCCCTACCTCTCAACTAGTGGATTGATTCCTGGTCTTTTGCTTGTCCTTATCATGAGAAAATTGGTTCTTCATCGGGAATAAATACCGGTCTCTCATTGTAACTATCATAAAGTTCATGCTATATTGATATCCGGTGGAACCATTCCACTAAAACCGAACAAGCCCTTAGGGGGTCTTCTTCGAATATGGATTTCAGAGAATATAAAGGAGGCTAAAACAGCAAGTATTTTGAATCAGGGATGTGAGTTGAGAAATCAGTGCAATTAAATGACAGCCATGAGCTTGGAAAGTTAATGATACACGCATGATTAAGCTAACTTTTTTAGATCTCTATACCAATAAATCCCACTAAACAGTCATTTAGGCTCTAAAAAAGTTTTTAAAAAGTGCATTTAGGTTTTTTAAAAAGTGCATTTAGGCCATGGTTCTAGATAGCGGGCTAAGAGGTTAGTGGATAGACTCTAAAAACAACTAATAGTGGAGTAAAGTGAGGCTAGAGCGGACTATAGTGACATGTGTGCTAAATAGCGGTAACTTGTCTCAAAGAGCTATAGCGAAGCTATAATAGGTTATTTAAAACCATGATTTAGGCTAACTTTCTCTCATCCTCTAGCCACTCACTCAACGGTGAACTAGTTTAAATTTAAAAGTTTTAACTAGAAGCAGCTGTGTTTGGGGTACAATAACTTTGAACTGTCTTTTATATTCAAAAGCCACTCTCAACGACTTCAGAAACAACTATCGTATATAAATATGTTCATTTTCGTTACTAATTAGTCATGCAATTGTTTACTCGCAAAGATAGTACAAATCTAATGGTCTCTTTTTTTTTTTTTGAGAATTATCTAATGGTCTCTTCTAACTGATAGAGGGACACCATTGTTGTACCTTGAGCACGTCCCCGATGTTGACAAGAAGCGCGCCGGCCACCGGCTCCACGTCTACCCACTCCCCACCGCCACCATCGCCGTCACCGTCGCGCCGGACCTGCAGCCCGCCGACCCCGTCCTGCGCCAGCACGGTGAACAGGCTGGGATCGGTGTGCTCGAGGCTGCCCACCACCCGCGCCGGCTCCGGGCACGGCGGGTAATAGTGGCACGCCATGAGCCACCCTTCCACCCGCATCGCCTCCTCCAGCCGCTCCGCCCCGACGCCGAGCGCCTCCGACAGAAGCCCGGCCACCTCCTTCCCGAACCCCGCCAGCGCGCGGTGGTACTCGCGCAACGCGTCCCGGCAGGCCGCGGGACGGAGGCGGCCGAGGTCGGGCTCCCCGTCCTCCCACGGGCCGAAGCGGACGCGGAGCGTGTCGCGCCACGGGAGGAGCGGCGCGCCCTCCTGCTGCTGCAGCGGCGCGTTGGGGATGGTGGAGTAGGCGACGGCGCCGCCGCCGGGCTCGAGGGAGTAGAGCGCCGAGCGCGCGGCGCGGGGCTGCTCGTGGAACGCCCTGGCGGTGGAGACCGCGGAGGCGACAACGCCGGCGGGGACGCCGTGGTTGGTGGCATGGAAGAAGCCGCAGGAGCGCGCCGCGGCGCGGATGAGTGTAAGAACCGCCCAATTTGCACTCGGATCAAGTGAACGATTAGGTTTCATCGAGATGAGAGTTAGTACTTAGCCGCCTTTCGACGATTCAAGTACTAAACCACATCTAAGAAGATCGACGGCCTCTAACAATTTCACTTCAAACGAGTACAAACCCGGTAGTCCCGGTAGGTGTTCCACGTACGCCCAAGATCGAGCACACCCACCGTTACAAATCGCATCATCACAATGAACCATAAAGGGCAATTTTAAACGACATGGTTCCACAATTAAGTTACAAATTCTACATAAATGGTTTCAACAAGAAATGAAAGAGAGCAAAGGTAACAAGTTTAAGCTCTCAACAAGACAACATAAAACATAAGTGAATTCATGTTCTTCCAAGCTCTAACTTAGACGATAGGAGTAAAACGCAGCGGATATAACGATAGTAATGCAAAATAAACAATGGTGTTGTTGCCCAAAACACCATCGCCACACGCCACAACAAGTTTAATCACTCATCACCCACCCTTGGATCGGCGGGGGAAAGTAACCAAACACAAGCTCCGGTTCACCTGCAACTTAGAGTTTTGAAAGCAACGTGAGTACGTGGGGTACTCGCAAGACTTACACAAGGAAAATATTTAGCACCATGCAAGAATATATCAAGGTTAGGCTTTAAGGTTAAATAAAATTTAGCAAAGCGTAATCGACACATCCTTAATTTTTAACCATAAGCATGATGAACAACAACCTATAAACATCTAATTCATTTTACTTAACTTGCCCAAGCCCACACAATATTTTAGTTGAAACAAGAATTATATCGTGATTACATAGAGCATGAACATATGACAAGTACAAAAATAACCAACGGTAACTCTACGAGAGATCCATGGGAGTGAGCTTGCTCATAACCGATGAGCGCGGCAATTCGAATTGATTTAACCTTGCAAGGGTTGTACTCTTTACCCGCTCAACACGAGAATGAACTCACGTCAACCCTTCCCAATAAGCCCCAAACGTTGGGAGTCCACGCCTAGCTTACGCGGAGGGAGCTCTAGGTCCACCGGGGACATCCCTAGAACCCCTCTACATAGCCCGAAGCCACGTATCTAGGACCGTGCCCCAATGATCGAGACAACAATCGGAAAAAAGGGCTTACCCAACAATAATTGGACAACGGTAGCACAAAATGGTGCTCAAACCAACGTCACAATCGGACGGGCCTTAACCAACTCAAACGGGCTATGTCACCAAGACTCCGTTCTCGTGACCCTATCTCCCGTTCAAGTCTCGCATTCAACTTTAACATACTCATAAACATTGCTCATTATTAATTAACCAAAGTAAAGGCGACGAAGTTGATTAGCCTATAGCCCATCCCTCCCAAGTTGACTAGACCAAAACTAAGCATCTAAGCATTAATCAAATTAAATTAGTAAGAGCACCTTTTTCTACACGAGCGACAAGGAAGGGTATAAACAAGGAAGGCTTAAAGATAGGATTCTAATGCAACTAAACCCACATGCAACCCATAGCGGCATAATATTAATTAAGAAAATCATAGGATAGGACATATGAGCTGCTTGCCTTGGTTTTCTTCCGACTCGACAAACTCTTCCTCGACGACTTCGGATCCGGGCTCAACGGACTCGCTCTCCGGCACTTCGGTCGCTAAAAGAATGAAATGCATGCATGCATTAGTGATGATGCTATGAGTGCAATTGTCATGACATGAGTAGGAATGGATGCATACAACCAAGAATATAATGATGACTTCACATGAAGTTAACAACATTGACCAAACAAATTCAATGCATAAAAGAGCAACTCAAGTTAAGCAATGTACTAGTAAGCAATATAAAGCCTAAATCAGAGCTAGAGGCATGCATAAATCAAACCAAAATCAAAGAGACAGGGCACTGCAAGATAGAGATTTACGAATTGGATTCACCATAAAAACTTATTCTATGACGTAGAATTAATTAAATCAATTTAAAACATGAATTAAGCGTTTAATTCATCAAAGCCAATTCGAGACTTATTAAAACAGTGAGCCTACTTTTCCTAGCATCTAGACAGTGAATAAAGACCAACAAAATTGGTTTCACTATTTTATCTATTTTCAGCTAATTTTAGTAAAAAAAACAACTTTCAGCATGACAAACACAATATAATTCATAAGTCAGCTAAAACGTGAACAAACCCTAGGGTTCAAGTTCAGATATGAACTAAGCATCACACAAGGAGTAAAACTACGGTGGAGCCAACATTTATTGAGCAATACATCACCTCTAAGCATTAAACAAGATTTGCACACAATAAACTATAGAGCAAAATACAACACAGGAACTGGAGCATACTAATTTTTCTTGGACAAAGCACATTGCCACGGTTCCAACAACTTGGATTCACATTTTTAGCATTTTCCTACGATTTTCTATGCATTTAACAAGTTTCAGCCTTTAAAACGAAAAGGAAAACCGAAATAGAAAAACCACTTCGCGAAACAGCCCCTGGAAAGAAAGAAAACATCGCAGATCTACCCTTTTCTCACAAAACAGCCCCTGCACTTTATGGAAAACCCCCTAAACTTTTCCCACCTTCTAATCCTAGGTCCCCGAGCTCATCCCCATGGTCAACACATGACCGGCGGCCATTTGACCGGCGTTTTCTCGCCGGAGAAGCGACGACCGGCGGTGAGGTTTGTCCCTACGCGTTCACAACTACGAGCCGCACCTCTACATGCCCAAAAAGTGGCCGGGGAGACGCCGAGGCGGCGCGCCCACGGGCGGCGGCGGCGGCGAGGGAGAAGGAGGGCGCGGGGGCGGGGAAGGAGCGGCGGTCCACGGCGGTGCTCACCACGTGCTTAGCTCGGGCGGAGGAGGTCGGAGGAGGCCGGACCGTGCGGAGCTCCGAGGTGCTCCAATGGTGGCCGGCGGGGAACGACGAAATACGGCCGCCACGACGGCCGAACCTGAGGAAGAAGATGCTAGAAATGTTAAGGACGAAACGTAGGAGCTCCACGCGAAAGGAATTGGAGAATGGTTCACCGACGACGACGAATTTCTCCAGCAAAGGCCGGCGGCGAGGGAGGTGGCCGGCGGTCAAAGGAGGAGGGGGCGGCTAGGGTTGGAGGGGCTCTGGGGTCGGGTTTTAAAGACCAAGGAGAGGAGGAGCGGCCGCGAGATCCCGGGGGCTCGCCCCATGGCCGGCGGCGACGTGGCAGGCGAGCTCTGCTCGCCAACCAGCGCGCGCGGGCGTGACTGGGAGAGAGGGAAGAGAGAGGGGCGCGTGGGGCCCGCGTGATTTTGAAATTTTCCCGGAAATTAAACTTTGAGCCCTCAAATGAGCACCTTCCCGAGGTCCAAAAATTGCAAATAAATGCTTGTTGGAAAGCTAAAACACAAGCAAGCATTTCAAATTTGAATCACCCCCAGAAACGCTTCGGTTGCCCACACTCAAAAAGAGAAAAAGCCTCTTGAAGAAACTAGCACTAATTTTTAAGCCCAGCAAACAGCCCCTAAAAATTCTACCAAAATTACCAAAAATCGCACTAACAGCCTAGTATTTAAATAAAATAACAGCAAGCCAACTCATATAGCAAAAATTCAACTTCCTTCACAAGTGCACAAAAACATACATAGGAATATCAATACAAATGAAGTGCTAATGATGCTTGTTAATGCTCCAATGATGATTATGTACTAGTGATCACTTGTTAAACACGTTCATGGGTTTTGGGACGTGACAATGAGCGCCACGGCGTCGGGGCGCGGGAGGGAGAGGTCAACGGTCGGGATGGAGAACGCCGCCGCCGGGGACTCCTGCTGCTGCGGCGGTGGCGCGGTGGGCGTGAGGAGGAAGATTGGGGGTACGGCGGTGACGCTGGACTCGACGAGCCCGCGGACGCCGGCTCGGGACTCGTGGAACGCGGCCAGCGCGGCCTCGGCTGCGGCCATCCCTGCTTGTGCTTTGGCCAAATTTGGTCTTCCACTCTTCTTCCTGCTGTTGATGGATCACCGCCTGCGCTCACCCTTTGGCTTTGCTTTGTTTCCTTGAATTTTGGGTTTCTTAAACAACACTGATCGTCCATGTTTACATAAAGTACTGGGGAGGGATGACACCTGCACGGGGCGAGTTGTCTAGTTACATGTAAAACGGTTGAACAAGAAACTGGTGATTGTAACACATGGATCGATCAAATCAATGATAACCAAAACCTCAACCACCACTCAAGTAGAGGAATTTGTATCTCTGTATCTGTTTGCAAGATGTAACAGCCCAAAATTAGCATTATCTTAAGCATGTCATCATGACTCATGAGCATCATTAAGCATTGGCCATGATTTAAGTTGCACTTAAAACTTGCTAATTATAAGGCGAGCCAATATGCTATGCACCGGCGAACAGTCCGCCCGACCACACCGGATGGTCCGCTGCACACGTCAGCACAACCAGCCCAGTTGGCTATGACTGAGTCAAATCCAAGCCACGTCACCTAGGGCGGACGGTCCGCGCCCATCGGGCGGATGGTACTGCTAGTTCCCTGAGCCTGCATGTCGCCGGCTCATAACTTGACCGACACGTACCCCCTCGCTGGCCTACGCGTTAGCCCACCCCTCTAACTCGAGCTGAGACTCCTCAATTCTCTCTCTTCCTCGCACTCACCCAAAACACTTCCTCTCTCTTCTCCCTCAAGCCATGGAGGAGCCCCCATAGCTCTCCTCCA
This sequence comes from Urochloa ruziziensis, assembly GCA_015476505.1. NCBI lineage: Eukaryota > Viridiplantae > Streptophyta > Magnoliopsida > Poales > Poaceae > Urochloa > Urochloa ruziziensis. The sequence goes on from CM027122.1 coordinate 34,033,047, forward strand.
TTGAAGCCCTGACGGCCGGAGCTTGACGTGGGCGGACAGCACCACCTCGACATCATCTTCTTCCTTGGACTTGGAGCAAGAAGTTTCCCCAACCCTTTTTCCATATATTTTCTGTTCCCCATGCTCAAGGTCAAGGACGAGCCCAAGCTTCACCAACACCACCCTACATCAACCTGCGGCACATCACCGGAGCTGTGCTCGACGCTAGTGAGTCATCTCCATCCCCGATCCATCTTCATTGCTTTAAAGATTGAGATCTTGGCTCCTTCCAGAGAAAATCACCATTGATGAGTTAGAGCTTCCAAAACCTAATGCATATCAAATCCACCTTGGGGGTATGACTACTAGACACCTTAGGAACCCTTAAAAAAATGCACTCAAAACCACGGCTGGAGTCGCCGCCGGCGAACTCACCGGCAAGCCTCTACATTCTTGCGGACGTTCCGTGCCCGCAACTGGCGAACAATCCGCCAATAGGTCCTTATTGTACTAGAGACACCCCGACTCATACCTTCGTACAACCTTTGAACTGCGGACAGTCCGCTATGTTTGGTCAGACAGTCCGCAGCTTAAGAATAAATCCTACTAGTGGCTTGGCCAAAACTTCACCCTCCAACAAGTTTAACCGCGGACGGTCCACCTAGCCAGGTCGAACAGTCTGTCATACATCAATAAATCCTACCAGGACCTCGACCGAAAGTTGGTTGTTCCAACCCTTAACCGCGGACGGTTTGTCATTTATGGTTGGACAGTCCGCCTCTCACCGACAGTACACGTCAGACTGTTCGCCTCTACGAGTCGGACAGTCCGTCCCTCACGTTCTAGCACTACTGCTTCTACACTTGCTCCACCTTGTTCTAAATGCTACAACCTAATGTTTATAAGATGTTTATACAAGGTTCAACCATGCAGAGCATGTCATTATCATATCATTTGCAATCATCCATGGCATGATTATTTATATCGTATCATTGCATTCGTGTAGAGACCGAGACGCCGGAACAAGGGGAGGTTGAGACCGAGTCAGAGCCCGTTGCTGACGACGCTCCAGTTGAGAACCAAGGCATGCACCTAAGCATCCCTTTCACCCTATTTTGGATCAATTGAAGTTATATGTGTCTTGTACGTGCATGGTTATTTATGTATATGATTGCTTAGCTCCTACTTGATGCATTATCCTCCTTGATCTAGAATAAACCTCTTTTAGGCAAGTATGCTTGTTAGGCGTCACAAATTACTTGCTTAGTCATGCTTAACCTCGGTGGAATTCGAGGGGTGGCAAGGTCACCACCACTCGCGAAGCTATAGGCTTGGTTGCTAAATACTGCTTGGATCAAAGACGATTAAAAGTTGACCAACATAAAAGATGATTCAGACTTGAGCAAGTATGGTAAGGCCTTGTTGAGATCGGAGCTCACAGGACTCTACGAAGTATGGAAACTAGTCGATACTAGGAAAGTACTCGTATAGAGAGACTTGCTCAGGTTACTACTTGAGTTAGACTAGGATTCCACTCTTGTAACCCTGCCAACCAGTATATAAGGTTGGATAGGGACCCCTCTCAAAACAGTGCGGACAACGCACTTAGAACATACAACCCAGTCCCAATCCATAGGATATAGAGAATCTCGACTAGTCTTCCTGATCATTGATCGAGAAGACAATCTTGTACTTATATTCATCCTACGTAATACAAGATCAGCAACAGGACGTAGGGTATTACGCCTAATTAGCGACCTGAACCTGTATAAATCTCGTGTCACGCAATCGTCGAGTTCCTGATTCTACTGTTACTCCACCAAAACTCTACTGCCTAGGGATAACCCCCGGTAGGAATGCCGGTAAAACACCGACATTGGTCGCATGGCGCGTGTGGGCCCGGATGGGACACACGGCATTGCATATGGCGCCGGCACTGGACGTATGGGCGTGCGCCAAGAGGGGGCGGTCTGGGACGTTTTCCCATGAGGGTGAGTTGGCGTCAACGAGGACGTTGGGTTCTTTGAGGGGGAGGGGGGTGTATGTCACACCTGGCCCATTGTTTCGTCCCAGTAGTGGCTTGTTAGCGCGGTGTGCGCGAGTTTACTACCACATTGCTAGTTGAGGAAGGGTGGAGCCAACTTATAAGCTTTTGTCCCCCAGCCATAGCACCTTCGGGTTAACCCTTTTACACGAAGCGAGGACGAAAGTGTAAGCAGGGTGCTTTGTGTACGTGTGCCCGCCCCTCGGAAGGGCTGGGCGGTGCGGCTTTGGAGGGTGGGGTGTTACAATCTCGCGACCAATGAGTTAACCATGATATCCTCACTCGTTTGCCCGGACGGCATCACAAAAGCAGTCTCCATAGCCTCTCTCGAAACTGATGAGGTGCTTGCCTTCTCAACAGAAGGCTCAGGGGCTGACGAAGACAAAGTCTCAGGATCCATCGTACAGAAGCATAGTAAAAAAGGACCCACAAAAGTGAAAAAAGAAGATTAGAGAACTCATACAAGAAGCAAGAAGATTACCGAGACTCAAGCTTCTCAACAAAGGAACTCGAGGGCTGCGTCGACAAGATAGAAGAACTACTCTGTGACACATCACGGGGAATCTTAACCTTACAGGACACAAATCCGTGGTTTCCGCCTCAAATCATCGAGAGGAGGTCCCCCTACTCTCCCAAAGATCATCACCCTCTTCTTCCTTAACAAGAAAGGAGGCAGTAGGAACCTACAAGGACGGCACGTCAAAAAAGCACTCAAACACATGAACTAGTCGAAACAAGGAAATAAACAATCTCAATACCTGGAAAGGAGGACGCTCTCGGTCGTAGAGTTGAGGCACATAAGGTTTCTTCACAACCCCAGGAAGCATCAGTCGGACCCTCTCCAAGATCTCTCCTTCAGAAAGGTCCACTGCACTCATACGAGAAGGGTCATCGCGACCACTATACTCGTAGCCAAGTGTTTCCCTTAGACTTAGGGGTTGAATCCTACGCTCAACCCAGCTGTACACAACCGAGGCAACAGACACTCCATGTCTATTCAAGTAGTCGATAGTCTTGAAATAAAACGACAACCTTTCAGAGTTACCATGGGTGGGAGGCCTCACTCCAGCACGACTCGCTCACAGGGCTTTTCCAGTAACTCTGGTAGAGTAGGTGGATGATTCCCAACATACCACCATGACTGCCTTCACTCGGTACTGTAACATCCCAGATTTTTTGAAATGTTTATAATAATAAAATTGTGGATTTAATTTTTTTCGTGGATCCATTACTAGCTAGGAAAAATATAAAGATGTCTTCTTGAAACCTTCCCCAAAACTCCTAGAATTAAATAATAAATTAAATATTTTGTTAAGGTGTCTATGTCTTATTGTGAATATTTGGAGTTTGTTGGATTTTATTTGGATTTGTTTGAGTGTGGATTGAATTTGATTTAGAATCAAATTCAAACTTAAATAGGAAAAACCCTAAAGCTAACTTGGGCCCTAACCTACTGACCCAACCCACTAACTAAGTCTGAACCATGCCCCTCAACTCTTCCCGCGGTCTAACCCAGACCCCAACCTCTTTCCCCTTTTCCCTTTTCCTTTAGCCCAGCGCGGCTCGTCTACCGCCGACCCATCTCCCACGGCCCAGCACCAACCCCGCGCCTGTCGCCTTCACCACACGTGGGCCTCACCTGTCAGCCCCACTGCTCACCCATCTTCCACCTCCCGCCGTACGCCTCACGCGCCGCGCGCGTGGATGGGACGCGCTTGCCGTCTAGCGCGCCCGTGACCGCCCCACTACCGCGCCACCTCTCCATTGCTTTTGCGCTGGCGCCCTCGCATGCCGTTCCCGAGCAGCCACGCGACCGCCCCGCGCGCACTGGCCCTTGATCCCGATCCGTGCCGGCTCTAGATGCTTCCAGCTGACCCAGCCGCCCTACAAAAAGCCCAACCAGGGCTGTCCCAAACCCTACCAACCCTCAGGGCACTCCCTGCCCTAGCCGCCACTGAGAGAGGAGGAGAAGCAGCCACGAGAGAAGAAGGAGAGGCGCCGCCACCGCTACTTCCCAGAGCAAGAAGACGACGACCGTCCCGGCTCTTCTTCCCTGTCGCTGCTCTCGTTCGTCTACGCGACGTCGCCACCGACCCTTCCCCAGGCCTGCTTCGCCTACACCGCCGACCCTAGGTGAGCACCCCGCCGCCGCTCACCTCTACTCTACCGTGACCCGCGCTGCCATGGGCATGGGGCACCATGATCTTGCGTGCGTAGGAACCCCCATAGCAAGGCCACCGCTTTCCTCCGTGTGCACGTGCCTTCGAGCTGCGATCTTCCTGCAGGGACCAGTCGCCTGTCACCCTCAAGCGTGCCCACGTTCACGAACCCGCCGCGACCATGGCTCTGCCGTGGCACGCGAGCTCTAGCTCGGGGCAAGGCCGCAAGCCTCGCTAGGTGAGGATAGACACCACTCGCGCTTAACCCGTGCCACGGGAGCCTCGTCGGGCTTCCCCTTTAGGCTCTGAGAGCCGCCGCCGCCGTCGCGTTTCGCGTGGCACCGCCGGCATTCAAAGGCCGGGCCTTTAGGCACCAAAGCGTCCGCGTTGACTCGCGCTAGCCCCCTAGGCACGAACAAGTCAGGGAAATGTGCTCCTTTGCTTGAGACCGCGCGCTCGTCGACGCCGCCCACGACCGACTTCGCCATCTCGCCGCTACGGTGAGATCCGCCGGCCTAGAACATGCTTGTGACCCTCGCCCCGTTGAGTTAGGGCCTAGCGGCCAGTTTAAGCCTAAACTGACGAGCTCCCCCTGCTTTCGTGGCGGAGGCGAGGGGGAAAACATCGTGCGCCGCCACCCACAGCCCCTGCTACGCATCGCGCAGCAGCTGGAGCCACACCGCGGGCCACCCGACCCAGCCGCATGAGATCCACCCTGAGCCGCAATAGATCCCGTGGGCGCGGCTCACGTGGACCAACCTCTCGGTCCACCATGGACCGCGTCCACCAGAGCCGGCCCAGCCTCTTTTACAAAGAAGCCCCTGGAATCTTTGGCCGACACCCCTGTAGTTTCAAAATCCTTTCAATCTAGTCCCTGGCCTATAACTTTTTCACCCAGCCCCTGGACTTTTTAGAAATAGCATCTAGGCCCTTCTGCTGACGTCATCAGGGCCCACTGATGACATCATCATCCGGTCCCACCTGTCAGTTTGACCGTTGACCGGTCAACGCTGACGTCAGCATCCTAGTCAGCCTTGACCTTTTTGCAGAAACACCCCTGAACTTTTCCATAATGACATTTAGGTCCCTAGAAATTTACACATAGGTCCCTGGCCCTTTTTATTTTTCTGTTTCGGAATTATTTTAACATCAGAAAAGGATTTAAACTTAGAAAATTCATAACTAATTCATTTTAGCTCAGAAAAATATGAAACCAGTTTCTATATTTTTCTAAAAACATGACGAAGCCTTTGATGTACTGTTTGATTCCTATTTGGATCCTTATTGGACCGGTTTTATTGGGGTTATTTGCAATTGGGTCCCCAATTATTTATTATAATTACGTATATAGGACCCACCGACGGCCAGGAGGTGACCGGAGAGGAGTACTACGAGGAAGACTTCGTCGAGGAGGAGAACTTGCCCTCAGGTTTATGGCCAACCCATCTCTTGAATGCCTATTTGAGGACCCGGTGTGTCCGAGGACCGGTGGATGGTCGCTTCCTGGTGTGATGAGTGATTGACAACGTGGTGTGGATTGATGTTTCCCTTGGCTCAAGTATTGCAGGTGTAGAATGCGGCTTGGTTGCATTGGTGCAGGTGAAGAACAGGCGCGAAAGGTCTTAGCCATGGCGGCCTCTGAGGAGTGGAGAGACAAGTAGGCTTGGTTCGAGGGACCCGGTGGCCAGATGGATCAAGTGCGGTTCACATGCTGGCAAGAACGAGCAAGGGGACGTGGTTCCGGTGCGAGGTAGCGGCTCACAACCGAAGCTCGTACGCGGACGAGAAGCCGGCGCAAGGTAGCGGCTATCAACCGAAGTTTGCGCGCGGGGTTTGGTGATTTGGCCACAAAATCATCGCTGGACGGTTTCCCTTGGTTTGGGCCTCAAAACCAAGGCCGAGGACACGACGTAGCGACGGCCCGGCCTGCCAGCCAGGGGCGGTCCAACCGCCCCCAGGGGCGGTGTGACCGGTCCCACCTGGGCAGGTCGCCCGTGAGCGTCGAGGAGCTTCGATCCGGAGGACATGCGGCGTGATCGCAAGGCTTGCGTCGGAGGGAAGCTAGCTTGCGGTGGAAGGTGTCCCTGCCGGAAAAATCTTCGTGGAAAATGTCACATTCGCCCCTGAGGGGTATGTATCACTTAGGGGTAGTTTAGTCTTTCGAGCACCACCATTTGGACTATATAATAGACCCCCTAGGGGTGGTGGCTGTTATCTCTCTAGTTATTTTCATTTGGCTTGTGTAGTTTCCCTTCCCTTTCATCCTCTCCACCGAGAACTATTTTCTTTAATCCTTTGTAGTTTGTATATGTGAATTCATGGTTGGTTGACGGAGTTTAATCTATTCTAGTTTGTGCCATGATTTGAATTCCCGAGCTCTTTTTCTTTTTCTCATTTTCGGAGCTATTTTCGGAGCCATTTTTGGGGGATTTTCGTTCTTCGATTTCTAGGGAGTTTTCTCTCGGATTTCTTTGGGGAATCACACATGAGTGCTTTGTGCCTCTTTTCTTGGTGATCTCTTGCCCCCAAACGCCGGGAATCGCTCTAGATTTGAAGATTTCGGGATGAACTCGTGGTGGGTGTGTTCTTCGTGAGATTTGAGATTCCGGGAGTTCTAGGGTGTTAGAGGCTGAGATTTTTGGGGCATACCCTTACTTGAGGTATACATCATCTCCACAAAGTTTCGTCTCAAGAGCTCAAGCCGTTTGGGAGATCCATTCACGAGATTGAAGAGTTGACTTTCGGGCTGGGCTGTTTGCATGTACTAGGCAGTGCCGAGTTTGAAACCCGGCAGTGCCGAGTACATACACTCGAGGGCTGCATGTACTAGGCAGTGCCGAGTTTGAAACCCGGCAGTGCCGAGTACATACACTCGAGGGCCGCATGTACTAGGCAGTGCCGAGTTTGGTAGCCCGGCAGTGCCGAGTACATACACCCAGTGACAGATTTGTCAAGTTTTTGGATCGAGGATTCTTTCTGTGTTTCCGCTGCCTGTTTCTTGTTCCTAGGGTCAGTAGCATCTCAGTTGCTACGTGATCTTGGCAAGATCGTGTTACGAAGTCCGGAAGTGATTTTGGGGTGAAGCCGGATTTGGAAAAGAAAGTTTTATCGGCTCCCATTCACTCCCCCCCTCTCTGGTCGCCTGATCGGTCCTTCAATTGGTATCAGAGCTGGTTACGGGTCTTTGCGACTCTAACCAGTCTAAGATCCAAAGATGGCGTACCAAGATCGGGGTTCCGGGCCTCCGCACTTCGATGGGAAGAACTACCCGAACTGGGTTGCGCGTATGGGCGCTTTCTTGCGAGGCAAAGGAAAGTTGTTGTGGGATGTGACCAAAGATGAAAACTATGTCAATCCCACCAACTTAGATGCCCAGGATGCAAAGGATAAGTTTGAAGCAAACGCTAGAGCTGTTGACTACTTGTTCCGTGCTTTGTCTGCCGAGGAGTTTGAGCGAGTTTTGGGCGAGGACCTAGCTAGCCAGATCTGGCAGAAGCTCAAGGTAGCCCACGGTGGTGATAGCCATGTGAAGGCTAGGCTTTTCTCGATGTATCGCAGAGAGTATGAGAATTTTGCTCACTTGCCTGGAGAGTCTGTTGATGCTTTGTTTCAGCGTTTCACTTCCATTGTCAACAACATGAAAGCCAACATTACCGTACTCCCATACTCGGATCATGACAGAGCTATCAAGCTCTTGCAAGCACTTGATAGATCCGTGTGGGGTGCCAAGGTTGAGGCGATCATGGAGTCGGCAAACTATGAAACTTTGTCTGTTGATGAGCTTTTCTCGAAGTTGAAGTCTTCTGAGGTTGACAGACAGCTGCTTGCCAAGGCTAAGAGTCCGACTGATCCCCATAGTCTGGCTCTAGTCGGTGGCTCTGGATATGGACATGCTAACACTCCTAGACACTTTGCTTTGTCTTCTCTTGTGTCTCTTCCAGATGAGGAATATAAGGTGCTGAGCGAGGAGGATCTCGCGTTGCTCACGAGGAGGTTCGAGCGGATGTACCAGAACCGGAAGGGTTCGACGCGTGCCGGGAGTACGTGCTACAGATGCGAGAAGATGGGTCACTTCATCGCCGAGTGCCCCGAGGAGATCAAGAACGACTACAACCGCAAGCACCGCCCGCGAGACGACCACAAGCACCGTCCCAAGGACGAGTACCGATCCAAGCACAAGAACAAGGAAGAGAGAAGGTCGAAGAACAAGCATGGTGGACACAAGAAGAACCGATCTCGGGCGATGGTGGCAGATGCGAGCGACATCGACACAAGCTCCACCAACACGTCGTCAAGCTCAAGCAGCGAAGATGAAGACCGCGACCACCACAAGGAGAAGAAGAACTTGAACCGCAACTTCAATGGCATCTCCTTCGCCGCCGTCGACTATTGCACCATGGCGCACGACTCCGTGAAGAGCAAGGACGACTCCGACTCCGACTCCGAGGATGAGGTATTGACCGATCCCACCTCTTTGCGTAAGGAAATTGCTAGACTAGAGGAGTTGGTCGATAACCGTGATGATGTGCTTAGGAAGACCAACAAGGAGAAGAGAGAGTTTAGGTCTTTGCTAGGAGAGTCCAAGGATAGAGTGGCTGAGCTTGAGACCTTGCTTTCTGAGACTGGAAAGAAGGCGTTGGAGTTTGAGTCTTTGCTTTGCGAGTCTAGGGAGAGAGCAGCTAAGCTTGAGTCGGAGATTGCTGTGTTGAAAGATGCTCCTCTTGTGTCTGATGAAATTGAATGCTCGTTCTGTGATGTGCATCTTGCTGATCTGGTTGTTCTTAAGGAAAAGCACATGACATGCTTAGATGAACTAGAAGGTGCTAGGGTTGAGCTTGCTGAGTTGAAGTCTAGATCATCTTTGCTAGGTGCTTGTACTTCTTGTCCTGCTTTGCATGCTCAGTTGCTTGAATCTCGTACCATGATTAGTTCACTTGAAGCTCAACTGAAATCTCCTATTGCAAACTCTTGTTCTGCTTGTGATGTTGTCGCTTTGAAGAATGTTGAGCTAGAACAGTGTGTGAATCGCTTGCAAGATGAGAATGATGAGTTGCGACAGTGTTTGGGTTGGTTGTCGGGTCGCGAGCCTCAGCTTAAGATGTTGATTGCTGGTTTTAAGAGAGCTGATGGTCGTGGTCTGGGTTCTGAGAAAGTTGGTGAGAGTAGTGGTGAGAAAGAGAGAGAGCCTGAAAATTCCACCACAAACATTCCCACAAACCCACCGAAAGCCATTCTCAAGAATACCTTCACACCCAAACCCAACCATCTGCTAAACAAGCTTGACACCACTCCAGATCCTCCCAAGTTTCCACCAAAGACAAACAACTTCCAGAGGAGAGTGACCTTTGTGAGGAGTGGGGTTTACCAGCCGAGAGAGAGGTCACAGCCGAGAGAAACCCCAAAGCCAAAGCCAGTCCGCTTCCATTGTGAGCATTGTGGAAGGGATGGACACCTTGAGGAGTTTTGCTGGAGGAAGAAGAGGGAGGTGAGAAGAGAGAAGGAGATAGGGAACAGGGACAGGTACTACTCTTCCCGTAGTGTGCCTGTGTCTCGTTCACCTTTGCCTAGAGGAGAGGCCTTTGTGCGTGCAGTTCCTTCTTTGGGTAGTCGTGGTGTTCCAGCTCGTGGTGGTTTGCTAGGCGGCCTCCGGTTCGTGGTCAGTTTGGTTCAGGGAGGTTCGACCGTAGCTTCGAGGTGAGGAGAGAGTCTAGGCCACGTTTTCCCCCGCGTGGTGCTAGAGGTCCGATGGTGAGAAACGAGAGGGTTTCACGTGGTAGAGTTGATTTTGCTAACCCCTCTTTTGAGCAGATGGCCCGACACTGGTTTGACTCGTTTTGTGCTAACCCTAGTGTCGAGTCATTCGCTCATTCTCGCTCTCGCTTTTGATTGTGCAGGTGGGAGGCTTGGAGAACTTTTGGTTGATGGATTCTGGCTGTTCGAGACATATGACAGGTAATAGGAAGTGGTTCTCCAGTCTCACCCCGGTGGTGTCCAGGCAGTACATCACTTTCGGGGATAAGGGTAGAGGTAGAGTGTTGTCTGAGGGTGCTATTCAGGTGAGTGACAATTTTATGTTGAAGCGGGTTGCTCTTGTCAAGAATCTTGGTTTTAATTTGCTTTCAGTTTCTCAGCTTCTTGATGAGGGTTATGAGGTTCGGTTTAAGAGTGGTGATTCTCGAATTCTTGATTCTCGAGGTGACCTTGTGTGTATGATCATTCCCGAGGGACAGATTTTTCGTGCTGATTTTTCTCGATCTTTTGGTCCTTCACGGTGTTTGATCGCTGGTACTTCTTCTGAGCTTTGGAAGTGGCATAGGAGATTGGGTCATGTGAGCTTTGATTTACTCACACGCTTGAGTGCTCTTGACCTTATCCGAGGATTGCCCAAGCTCAAGTTCGAGAAAGATTTGGTTTGTGCACCTTGTAGGCATGGTAAAATGGTTGCTGCTTCCCATCCACCTTTGACAGATGTTATGACTGAGCGTCCAGGGGAGCTTTTGCATATGGACTTGGTTGGTCCCGCTCGCGTTCGTTCAGTTGGTGGGAAGTGGTATGTTCTTGTGGTTGTGGATGACTTTTCTCGGTATGCTTGGGTGTTCTTTTTGGCGTCGAAGGATGAGACATTTGATTTTGTTCGAGATCTGATTTTGAGGTTGAAAAACGAGAGTAATGGTGGTGCCATGAGAGCTATACGCAGTGACAATGGTACAGAATTTAAGAACACTCGTTTTGATGCCTTCTGTCGTGATCTTGGTCTCGAACATCAATACTCTTCGCCATATGTTGCTTGCCAAAATGGAGTTGTTGAAAGGAAAAATCGGACGCTTTGTGAGATGGCTAGGACGATGCTAGATGAGCATAGGACTCCTAGGAAATATTGGGCAGAAGCGGTGAACACAGCTTGTTATGTTTCGAATCGGATTTTCCTTCGTGCTTTCAAGAAGAAAACTTGCTATGAGCTTTTCCATGGTCGTTCCCCCCGTGTGAGTCACTTTCGGGTTTTTGGTTGCAAGTGTTTCATTCTGAAGAAAGGAAATTTGGACAAGTTTGAGTCTCGTTCGATGGATGGAATTTTTCTTGGTTATGCTAATCACTTCTCGAGCATATCGTGTGCTCAATCTTGAGACTAACCAAATCATGGAGACTTGCGAAGTCACCTTCGACGAGACCATTCCGTGTAGCTCTTCTGTCTTTGAGTGTGCAGGTGATGATGAATTGGGACAGTCCATCTTTGAGGAGGAACAGCTTGATGATGAAGATGATGAAGAGAATCATGCACCGTGTGGAGATCGTGTACCTTCTACTTCCACTACTACTACGACGTTCGACGACGGCCCCACTGTTACACCTTCGTCGAGTCACGCACATGATCGAGTTCAAGTGGAAGCTGATGTTGAGGGGGAGGCAATCTCGAGGCGAGAAGCTCCCCGGCTGGTACAGAGGGATCATCCACCTTCGAAGATCATCGGGAACTTGGATGAACGTACTACACGGTCGAGGTCACAGAACATCTCTCATTTCGCTCATTCTGCTTTTGTTGCGTCTTTCGAGCCCAAAAATGTTGGACACGCTTTATCTGATTCTGATTGGGTCAATGCCATGCATGAAGAGCTTGAAAACTTTGAGAGAAACCAGGTGTGGGAGTTAGTTGAACCACCTCCAAATTGCCATCCTATAGGAACCAAGTGGGTTTTCAAAAACAAGAGGGATGAGGGTGGTGAGATTGTGAGAAACAAAGCGAGGTTGGTTGCTCAGGGGTTTTCGCAGCAGGAGGGGATAGATTATGAGGAGACATTTGCTCCTGTTGCCCGTTTGGAGGCAATTCGGATCCTTCTAGCATTTGCAGTTGCTAAAGGGTTCAAATTGTACCAAATGGACGTGAAGAGTGCCTTCTTGAATGGGGTGATCGAGGAAGAAGTGTATGTGAGGCAGCCCCCGGGTTTTGAGAGTGAGAGATACCCACACCGAGTGTACAAACTCCACCGAGCTTTATATGGCCTAAAGCAAGCACCCAGAGCGTGGTATGGAAGGTTGAGGGGGTTCTTGCTTAGCAAGGGGTTTGTGATGGGAAAGGTTGATAAGACGCTCTTCCTGTTGAGAAATGGCAATGATCTTTTAATCGTTCAGATTTACGTGGATGATATCATTTTTGGTGGCTCTTCTCATGATCTTGTTGCCAAGTTTGCAGACGATATGAGCAGGGAATTTGAGATGTCGATGATGGGAGAGTTGCAGTTCTTTCTCGGGCTACAGATCAAGCAAACCAAGGATGGGACGTTCGTGCACCAAAGCAAGTACACCAAGGACATTCTCAAGAAATTCGACATGAGCGACTCCAAGCCGATGACTACGCCGATGAGTACGACTACAGCTTTGGATGCGGATGAGGACGGAGAACCAGTGGACCAGAAGGAGTACCGGAGCATGATTGGCTCCCTCCTCTACTTGACAGCGACGAGGCCGGACATACAGTTCAGCGTGTGTCTGTGCGCTCATTTTCAGGCTTCACCGAGGACTTCACATCGTCAGGCCGTCAAGCGGATTTTCAGGTATCTCAAGTTTACTCCTGAGCTGGGTCTTTGGTATTCTGCTGATTCCTCACTTGCACTCCATGGTTTTTCTGATGCGGATTTTGCTGGGTGTCGTGTTGATCGCAAGTCTACTTCTGGTCAGTGTCAGTTTCTTGGTTCGTCTCTTGTGTCTTGGTCTTCTCGCAAGCAGTCTAGTGTAGCCCAATCCACCACAGAGGCCGAGTATGTTGCTGCTGCTAGCTGTTGTTCTCAGTTGCTTTGGATCACCTACACCTTGAGAGACTTTGGCTTAGACATGTCCCATGTTCCACTTCTTTGTGACAGCACCAGTGCCATAAGCGTAGCCAAAAATCCCGTGCTTCATTCCAAAACCAAACACATAGAAGTGAGGTACCACTTTCTGAGAGATCATGTGGAGAAAGGAGATATTGAGCTTGCCCATGTTTCTACCCAAAACCAGCTTGCAGACATTTTCACTAAGCCACTTGACCAAGTTACCTTCACCCGCTTGCGAGGAGAACTTGGTGTGTGTGCGGTTTTCTGAGCTGAGTTTTGGAGGCTTCTCTTGTAGCATATGTATACTATTGTACCATCTTTGTATCTTGATGTACACTTTCTGTTTTTGTATCTTGATGTATAGTTTTCATCTCTGCATTTTGTGATATATCATGCTGCATTTGTATCATATTCTAGGATGAGCTTCTCCTATATGCAGTGATTGCTACAACTTGCTACATTTTAGAGTTTAGGCAGGCTGGCTAGGGATTGATTGTATGGATGGCTATGCTCTTGATGGTCTTGATATATATTCCTTTGAGATAGTCACTTTTTGAATTAAAATGACAAACTGAACTTAAACTCTTATCACCCATGAGTAAATGCCTTTGCATGTCTTGTTTGAGCCGAAATGGCTATATTTTGCTTAAGGTCATGCTAGGATGATATTCTTTTCATTGGGTCAAAGATCTTTGTCATTGTAAATGTTTAGCCCATGTTTATCTCATGGAGGAGCATAAGCTTCTTTTTGTCGCAAAGACATTTCATGTACCATGCTTAATTTGAAAAACTTGAAAAATGAGATGTCTATGCATGAAAGAAGAAAGATGAGAAAAAGATTTATTTGAAAATATTTATGCTCATGTCTCTATGCTTTCACCATTGCACACACTTGCACACATGGGTGCTAAGCGGTTGCATGTTGTTTGCCGGAGAAGTCTCCCATGAGAAGTGAACACATGGCTCCGTGCTTTGACATGACATGAGATAGATTTGGGCGTTTATAATGATCTTTGTCAAGAATGCTTGTTCTATCATGATCTTGGTGAGATGAAGTTTATTTTTGCTCAAATGGCCCATGTTTAGGACTTTGCTCATGAGGTGAAACTTTTGAAAAAATTGCACAAATTGATCATGGCTTTGTCAAATGGCTATATATCTCCAGTTTCTTGACGGCAATGCCCTTATGATGCTGTGACCTGTCTAGTTTTCCTGTTCTCTAACTTGTAGAATTTTGTATCGCTCATTGCCTATTTGATAAGCCTAGAGTTGAAATTTGTACATTTTTGCCTTGATTTGTGCATTGTCAACAAGGGGGAGAGTTTGAGCATTGGAATACATTGCCGGGCACTTATGGAAGGTTTTCGAGTTGAAACGACATCATTGCGAGCATAGCATTTTTTTGTGACTTGCATTTTTTTTTGCCTTGACTGGGCAGGGCGGTGTGACCGGCCCTGTAGCAAGGGTGGTGCAACCGGCCCTCCAGGGCGGTCCAACCGGCCCTGTGTAGTGGCACGAGGTTTTGTGGGATTTGATCCATTTTCGATGCATTTTCGCACGCACAAGTTCACTTGTTCAGGGGGAGTTTGCATCAATGCAGGGGGAGTGCCTTGAGTGTTCTGAAAAGTGATTTGGAGATTCGTGACTTGTGTTTTGTGCTTTGCTCTTTTGCCGATGGTGTTGAGCCCTTTCGCTTCTTCTTGAAGGGTCGGCGTTTCTGGAGCTTTCTCTTGCGAAGTGACTTTGTTTCGGCTTGTCATTGCTTTTAGTCACTTGCTTGAGTCTTATTTTCGATTTCTTTTCTATTTTCTTTTTATATCTATGGTTACTATGTGTGTGTTGTCAATGCACTCATCAAGGGGGAGATTGAGGACCCGGTGTGTCCGAGGACCGGTGGATGGTCGCTTCCTGGTGTGATGAGTGATTGACAACGTGGTGTGGATTGACGTTTCCCTTGGCTCAAGTATTGCAGGTGTAGAATGCGGCTTGGTTGCATTGGTGCAGGTGAAGAACAGGCGCGAAAGGTCTTAGCCATGGCGGCCTCCGAGGAGCTGGAGAGACAAGTAGGCTTGGTTCGAGGGACCCGGTGGCCAGATGGATCAAGTGCGGTTCACATGCTGGCAAGAACGAGCAAGGGGACGTGGTTCCAGTGCATGGTAGCGGCTCACAACCGAAGCTCGTACGCGGACGAGAAGCCGGCGCAAGGTAGTGGCTATCAACCGAAGTTTGCGCGCGGGGTTTGGTGATTTGGCCACAAAATCATCGCTGGACGGTTTCCCTTGGTTTGGGCCTCAAAACCAAGGCCGAGGACTCGACGTAGCGACAGCCCGGCCTGCCAGCCAGGGGCGGTCCAACCGCCCCCCAGGGGCGGTGTGACCGGTCCCACCTGGGCAGGTCGCCCGTGAGCGTCGAGGAGCTTCGACCCGGAGGACACGCGGCGTGATCGCAAGGCTTGCGTCGGAGGGAAGCTAGCTTGCGGTGGAAGGTGTCCCAGCCGGAAAAATCTTCATGGAAAATGTCACATTCGCCCCTGAGGGGTATGTATCACTTAGGGGTAGTTTAGTCTTTCGAGCACGACCATTTGGACTATATAATAGACCCCCTAGGGGTGGTGGCTGTTATCTCTCTAGTTATTTTCATTTGGCTATGTTAGTTTCCCTTCTCTTTCATCCTCTCCACCGAGAACTATTTTCTTTAATCCTTTGTAGTTTGTATAGGTGAATTCATGGTTGGTTGACGGAGTTTAATCTATTCTAGTTTGTGCCATGATTTGAATTCCTGAGCTCTTTTTCTTTTTCTTATTTTTCGGAGCTATTTTCGGAGCCATTTTTGGGGGATTTTCGTTCTTCGATTTCTAGGGAGTTTTCTCTCGTATTTCTTTGGGAGAATCACACATGAGTGCTTGTGCCTCTTTTCTTGGTGATCTCTTGCCCCAAACGCCGGGAATCGCTCTAGATTTGAAGATTTCGGGATGAACTCGTGGTGGGTGTGTTCTTCGTGAGATTTGAGATTCCGGGAGTTCTAGAGAGTTAGAGGCCGAGATTTTTGGGGCATACCCTCTACTTGAGGTATACATCATCTCCCCAAAGTTTCGTCTCAAGAGCTCAAGCCATTTGGGAGATCCATTCACGAGATTGAAGAGTTGACTTTCGGGCTGGGCTGTTTGCATGTACTAGGCATTGCCGAGTTTGAAACCCGGCAGTGCCGAGTACATACACTCGAGGGCTGCATGTACTGGGCCGTGCCGAGTTTGAAACCTGGCAGTGCCGAGTACATACACTCGAGGGCTGCATGTACTAGGCAGTGCCGAGTTTGGTAACCCGGCAGTGCCGAGTACATACACCCAGTGACAGATTTGTCATGTTTTTGGATCGAGGATTCTTTCTGTGTTTCCGCTGCCTGTTTCTTGTTCCTAGGGTCAGTAGCATCTCAGTTGCTACGTGATCTTGGCAAGATCGTGTTACGAAGTCGAGAAGTGATTTTGGGGTGAAAGCCGGATTTGGAAAATAAAGTTTTATCGGCTCCCATTCACTCCCCCCCTCTCTGGTCGCCTGATCGGTCCTTCACTATTAGACATTGCAACTAGATGAGCTAGTGCTTTACTTATTGCAATTGGATGATGCTTGAGCCTTTCATAGCCATGATTTATTCTGTGAATGCCTTGTTACCTACTACACTATATATGATATTGCTATGCTGCTGCTTGCATGTGTATAGAATATTGTGGATTAGGATTCTTGGCGTGTGTGGGGATAAAATCGGTAGGAGAAGGTGTTTTTGGGAAACTTGGCTGGGGCGGGCATTTTATAACAACTCGGTCCTTGACCGAGGTGTTGGGAGACCCCTGCCGTCGAGGGGGTCCTACACCGTACTTGTGGCGGGTACATGGATGGATAGGAGCATAGGAGTTGGCGGCATTACCTATAGTGGGTATTGCGACTGCGTTCTTCTTCGGAAGATACTCCTTTGAGACGATGACGCTCGCCCCGGTCTAAAACCGAGTGGGGTAACTTTATTTGGGCCCCACGTACTTTCCGCTTACCCATATGAACGAGTTCCAGCCAGCCTAACTAGAGCAATGCCCGGATTGCAAGAAGATCAGGTGGATGTTGTACGGGAACAAGAGAGACTGTTTCCCCGAAGGACTATGGCCCCGTCCGGCCCCCGAGGGAGAGTTCAACCAGCTTTCGAAGCATTGGATTGCGAGCCGATGGATCGAGACAGGAAGGGCAGGCGGGCATCGTCGGGGTTAGGGTCTGTGCTGTGGGTTGCGTCTCGAGATGGCGGGCCACCATCTCGCAGCCCGAGTGGGTCCAGTTGTACAAGCTCTTGAGGGTTCAAATCTATACGTATAGCTGCGTCCTCAGTATGGACATTGCCCACTTTCCCTGTTACCTCTCATATTTTAGGATATTCTACCTTCCCCCTTTCTAGTCAGATTTGAGAGTGATTAATGTTCGCAGCTACGGACAGGGAGAAGGAAAGTTTGCTCCCTTTCCTTTCAGGATCCGGTCATAGTTGGTGAGGTGCGAGGGGAGGGAGCTCTCGCATCGACTTAGACGAGTGTGGTGATGGTGATGGGAGTCCAGTGTACCGGAATAGGCCGATGTGGTGAGATATGGGATGGATGGATATGGAAATACTTATTTTATATATGTTGCTGCTTAGGAAAACCTTAGCCTATCCTTGATATACTTTTATCCCTTTAGATGATAGTCCACTTAAAGCTTGCATATACCGTTGGTGACGTGAACCTATCCCATTCCTTGGGGATAGAATTTGACTGTGCAAGATCTGATTATAAGCACGAGTTCAACTACGATGGATGGTACGACTAAGGCATCGTCTTGACGCGCAAGTTGCTTGTGGACGAGATCGAGAAGATGAAAGCTTCTACGCCTAGATTCCGCTGCGTTCAGCCCTGAGGGCTTGTATCAGATGAATTGTCATGAGAATGATGTAATAAATAAGATATTTGTACTTTATTCGTGTATGGATGTGATATTCGCTGTGATGAGTTCTGTACGTGATATCTACTTGATTCAGCGAAGGACCGATTAGGCGACTAGAGAGAGGGGGGGGGGAGTGAATGGGAGCTGATAAAATTTTTTCTCAAGATCCGGCTTCTCCCAACTCAACTCCATAGGCTACGGACCGATCTTGCCGAGATCACGTAGCTACTGAGAGGCTACTGACCCTAGGAACAAGATCGACGCAGCGGAACTCGAATCAATCAAATCGAACATGAATCGAACGAAAACAACCCAAAACAGCACTTCTTGGCCAGGGGCGGTTAGACCGGCCTTGCCTGGCACCCCTCAGCCAAGGGTGGTTGGACCGCCCTCAGGGGGCGGTTGGACCGGTCCTGCATGGAGCCTCAGGAAAAACTCGAACGGAAAGTACGTCAACTCGTGAATGGATCTCCCAAATGGCTTGAGCTCTTGAGACGAAACTTTGGATAGATGATATACACCTCAAGGAGAGACTATGCCCCAAAAATCTTGGCCTCTAACTCTCTAGAACTCCGGGAATTTCAAATCTAAGGAAGAACAACACCCACCTCGGGTTCATCCGAAAAACTTCAAATCTAGAGCGATTCCTGGCGTTTGGGGGCAAGAGATCACCAAGAAAAGAGGCACAAGGCACTCCTGTGTGATTCCCCCAAAGAAATTCGAGAGAAAACTCCCTAGAAAGTGAAGAACGAAAATCCCCCAAAAATAGCTCCGAAAATAGGAAAAACAAAAAGAGCTCGAGAATTCAAATCATGGCACAAACTAGAATAGATTAACCTCAATCAACCAACCATAAATTCA